>CM030367.1:238182979-238820479 GCA_017893485.1 Hemerocallis citrina | reverse complement strand
TCTCTATTTCTCACGCTTCGCCTCCGTCCCTTCGTCATCTTCGACAGCCCAATTCGATTTTCCTCCTCCCTCTCTCTAATTCGCGGTGAATTTGCGATCGAAAACCACCGCTCGTCGCCCCGCTCTCTCTCTATCTCCTACGCCACCGCTCGTTGCCCCGCTCTCTCTTTTCGGTAATTTCTCTTGATTTCTCTCCTTTTCACTGTCAAAGATGCTGAATTCATGCATCTGATTGTCATCTTAGCATGATTTTTTTACCAAAATGGGTTAACTGTCAACTAAGGATGCTGGCTGTATACCAAAATCCTCCAAATCTTTACATGAATTGGGCTAAACAAACCATGTGCAGGTTTATTTTGGAGCCACAAACATCATGATTTAGTTGGGATGAAGAATTAATAGAGAAACATATATGCTTAGATACTGGAAATTTTCATTTCCTTTTACTGTTAAAGAAACTGAGTTCATGCATCTGATTGTCATCTTAGCATGATTTTTTTTGCCAAAATGGGTTCACTGTCAACTAAGGATGCTGTATGTATACCAAAATCCTCCAAATCTGTACATGAATTGGGCTGAACAAACCTTGTGCAGGTTTATTTTGGAGCCACAAACATCATGATTTAGTTGGGATGAAGAATTAATAGAGAAACATATATGCTTAGATACTGGAAATTTTCATTTTCTTTTATTGTTAAAGAAATTGAGTTCATGCTTCTGATTGTCATCTTAGCATGATTTTTTTTACCAAAATGGGTTCACTGTCAACTAAGAATGCTGTATGTATACCAAAATCCTCCAAATCTGTACAAGAATTGGGCGGAACAAACCTTATGCAGGTTTATTTTGGAGCCACAAACATCAATTGTTTAGTTGGGATGAAGAATTAATAGAGAAACATATATGCTTAGATACTGGAAATTTTCATTTGCTTTTACTGTTAAAGAAACTGAATTCATGCATCTGATTGCCATCTTAGCATGATTTTTTTACCAAAATGGGTTGACTGTCATCTAAGTATGCTAGCTGTATACCAAAATCCTCCAAATCTGTACAAGAATTGGGCGGAACAAACCTTGTGCAGGTTTCTTTTGGAGCCACAAATATCATGATTTAGTTGGGATGAAGAATTAATGGAGAAACATATATGCTTAGATACCGGAAATTTTCATTTCCTTTTACTGTTAAAGAAACTGATCGCATGCATCTGATTGTCATCTTAGCATGATTTTTTTGCCAAAATGGGTTCACTGTCAACTAAGGATGCTGTATGTATACCAAAATCCTCCAAATCTGTACAAGAATTGGGCGGAACAAACATTGTGCATGTTTATTTTGGAGCCACAAACATCAATGGTTTAGTTGGGATGAAGAATTAATAGAGAAACATATATGCTTAGATACTGCAAATTTTTATTTTCTTTTACTGTTAAAGAAGCTGAGTTCATGCATCTGATTGTCATCTTAGCATGATTTTTTTACCAAAATGGGTTGACTGTCATCTAAGTATGCTAGCTGTATACCAAAATCCTCCAAATCTGTACAAGAATTGGGCTGAACAAACCTTGTGCAGGTTTATTTTGGAGCCACAAACATCATGATTTAGTTGGGATGAAGAATTAATAGACAAACATATATGCTTTGATACTGAAAATTTTCATTTCCTTTTACTGTTAAAGAAACTGAGTTCATGCATCTGATTGTCATCTTAGCATGATTTTTTTTACCAAAATGGGTTCACTGTCAACTAAGGATGTTGGCTGTATACCAAAATCCTCCAAAACTGTACAAGAATTGGGCTGAACAAACCTTGTGCAGGTTTCTTTTGGAGCCACAAACATCATGATTTAGTTGGGATGAAGAATTAATGGAGAAACATATATGCTTAGATACTGGAAATTTTTATTTTCTTTTACTGTTAAAGAAGCTGAGTTATGAGTTCATGCATCTGATTGTCATCTTAGTATGATTTTTTAACCAAAATGGGTTCACTGTCAACTAAGGATGCTGGCTGTATACCAAAATCCTCCAAAACTGTACAAGAATTTGGCTGAACAAACCTTGTGCAGGTTTCTTTTGGAGCCACAAACATCATGATTTAGTTGGGATGAAGAAATAATGGAGAAACGTATATGCTTAGATACTGGAAATTTTCATTTTCTTTTACTGTTAAAGAAGCTGAGTTCATGCATCTGATTGTTATCTTAGCATGATTTTTAAACCAAAATGGGTTGACTGTCAACTAAGGATGCTGTATGTATACCAAAATCCTCCAAAACTGTACAAGAATTGGGCTGAACAAATCTTGTGCAGGTTTATTTTGGAGCCACAAATATCATGATTTAGTTGGGATGAAGAATTAATGGAGAAACATATATGCTTAGATACTGGAAATTTTCATTCCCTTTTACTGTTAAAGAAACTGAGTTCATGCATCTGAAGATTTAAGATCCAAGATGGCAAATTTTGATTGGCCTGTGATTGGATTGTTTAGTGGCTGTCGTCTATGTTCTTAATTGGGCTGTGATTAGAAAGAGAGGGCTCGAGTGGAGATCTGGAAACCCATATAGAGACATCTCGTTTATAATAATTTATTATTATTGTTGTTCTTGTCGCTCTTGCTGTTGTTGCTGATGTCTCTTTGTGTGCGTGTGCTGAAGGGAAAGAAGGGATGAGAGAGAGATGAGGAAAATGCCGCCATGTTTGCCTGGTGTATCCTCATTCTCTACCATTCTCTGTTTCCATTTCTGGCTTCTATATTTGGTTTCCTTCCACGATGATAGTTCCTTAAAACTACACTTAATATGAGCCCTTCTTGTTTTTCTTATTTTTATTATATTTGGTTTCTTGTTGAACTAAATTATTGTTTTTTTTTCATAGAGCGGTCACCCAGATGAAGAAAATTCTGATGATCAGCACTGAAGCTACTCGAGGGGTATGGATCTGTGGTCGGCCTACTCTAGTTGTTGTTGTTATGTTGTCCTTGTTGTTGTTATGTTCTGGATTGTTGTTTTAAGTAATTGTCGAGATATTTGAGATGTTAATTACTGTATTTGTTAATTATGACACTGTGTTAATTATGCGATGAATTTGGACGATTAATGGACTATGTGTGAAACTTTATTATCTTAATTAATTTTTGTGTTTGGTTGTGATTTGCACATTAATATACCTGAATTTGGTTGAATCAGTTGTGAATTAGTTTACAGGTTTTTAAAATGAAATTGTGAATTAAAATTGAATGAAAAGTTGGGGCAGGAAAAACCAACGGGCATACACCGGCGTTTCATAGAACGTCGGTGTATCTAATTGTTTAGTTGAAAATTTCGTTAGGGAGGCGTTTCAGCGCACGCCGGTGTACCCATATATCTATAGCGGCGCGTCATAAAACGCTGGTGAATATCTATATACCAGCGTTTTATAAAACGCCGGTGATTGTAAATAGGGAAATAGGGCATTCAGAAACAAGCATACACCGGCGTTCAATGCCCGCCGGTAAATATTGGACATACACCGGCGTTTCTACAAATGCCGGTGAAAGATATATACCGGCGCAATGTGAGCGCCGGTGAATGTATATTGGGGGAAAGAACGGCACTCAGACATTCGCATATACCGGCGTTTTTCTGGCCGCCGGTATATTTTCAAGATATACCGGCGTCCAGAAGAAACGCCGGCGAATGCACCAATCTTTCCGCGACGCTCGATTCGGCGGCATTTGTACCGGCGTTTATAAAAATGCCAGTGAATGTTTCACCGGCGTAAAAAACCGCCGGTGTAGGCCCAAAAAAACGCCGGCAAATAACTTCTGTGTTGTAGTGCCATAAGCAATAGAAACTCCCATGAAATAGATGAACCAAGAACAAGTCACCACAATATATGGATCTCACAAGAACACAACCAATATGCAGAGATAACCAGTACTTCTTATTTCCAAAGAAATACAAAGATTACAAAAGAGATTACAACTCTCAATCTCTCTCTCTCACCTTTGAAACACTCGGCACAATCTCTCTTGAAGTTGAATAATGATTAGATCTATTCAGATTACTAAACCCTAGAGTTTATGGCCATATATATAGCCCCCAAGCAAATCCTAAAAGATATACACAAATCTAGCAAATTGGAATTTTATCCCATAAGCCTAAAAGAACAATTAGCGTCGGTGTCGGTCGACCGCATCCCAAGCCGGTCAACCGCATCGTGCGGATCCAGACCCGAGGGCTGACCGGTCGACCGCATCTCCCAGACCGGTCGACTGTCCCCTCCTCTGTTGGACGCCTACACTCGAAGAACCCCCAGTTGACTGGGTCGATCGACCGCACCCCTAGCCGATCGAACGCAACCCTCCAGACTTCTCTTCTTCTACTTGATGCTTGTCTTCTCTTGCTTCTTTGTCTCATCCTCTTCTTCTCCAACTTCAAGTACCCCATGCCTACGTGTATTTGAGGCCATAATTCCTAACACTGTAGGGGTTGAACAGTCTGCGGAGTTTGTGGAGGTGTCATCCATGGAGGTTTCTAGTGCAGATGGTGCATTGAGAGGCTTTGAACCATGTCCGGTGTTGATGGAGATCTTGCGAGTTGGGGAGTCTCATAACACGAAATTCGACACAGGAGATTGTTTCTTCGGTATTCGTGCTCTATGCGATTGGTGAAGCACATCCTTCATGAGGCGATGAGGGGTGGTTGGTGCACTCCACGTGGTGGAGTGGCAAATGCGCTCTTCATGAAGGGGGGGGAGAGTACTTGGGTCTTCCATGAAAGTGGGAGATGGTAGAGATAATGCGAGGGAAGATTGTAATAACTTTGAAGCGTGGTGTATTTGGTCCAAGTGGGAGATTGTTAGGAATTGTGGCCTCAAATACATGTAGGCACCGAGTACTTGAAGTTGGAGAAGAAGAGGAGGAGCCAAAGAAGCAAGAGGAGACAAGCAGCGAGTAGAAGAATGCAGCCTGGAGGGTTGCGGTCGACCGACCTGGGGGTCCGATCGACCGACCCTAGCTGCTGAGAGTTCTTCAAGTGTACAGGTCCAACAGAGGAGGGGACGGTCGATCGGTCTTGGGGATGCAGTCGACCGGTCAGCTCTCGGGTTTGGTTCTATATGTTGCGGTCGACCGACCTTGGGGGTGCGGTTGACCGACATCGGCGGCTGATTGCTTTTGGGCTTACAAGTTTAAAAGCCCAATTGCTAGATTTATGTTTATCTTTTAGGGTTTACTTGGGGGCTATATATATGGCCGTAAACTCTAGGGTTAGAATCAATTTGTGTAATCAAGATGTGAGCCGTTATCATTGTTCAACTTCAAGAGGGAATTGTGCCAAGTGTTTCAAAGGTGAGAGAGAGAGATTGGGAGTTGTAATCTCTTTGTAATCTTTGTATTTCTTTGGGAATAAGAAGTATTGGTTATCTCTGCATATTGATTGTGTTCTTGTGAGATCTTGCTTAGTATTGTGGTACCTTGTTCTTGGTTCATCTAAGTCTTGGAAGTTTCTATTGCTTGTGGTACACTTCCGCTATTAGCACTACGAGTTAAGGATAGATTTCTCCGACAACGCCGGGATAGATAATTCGTTTTTCTTTTTAAAAATACCCTATTCCGGTGTTTTCTCCCAAAAACGCCAGGATAGGTAAATATTTAAAACAAATTGAATTTTTAAATTTTTTTAAATAAAAATACTAGAATCTCATATATATATATATATATATATATATATATATATATATATATATATATATATATATATATATATATATTCCCCTTCGGTTGCACACTACTTTTGGTAAGCACTCATGAAATAAAGACCCTATGAAAAATCCGAACCGTTCATATTGTTCTATATACCTAAGATAGCCTAACAATAAAAAATCAAGTAATTTGAAGTTCCTTTGCCATCCATCATGCTGTTAGAATTTTCAGCCATACAATTTTGTGATGATGTAAATCATGGACAAATGAATTTCAAATTAATTGATTTTTTATTGTTAGGCTATCTTAGGTATATAGAAAATATGAGCGGTTCAGATTTATCATGGGTGCTCTATTTCGTGAGTGCTCACGGAGTGCTCACCAAAGTAGTGTGCAACTGAAGATTTCTCTCTCTCTCTCTCTCTTTCTATATATATATATATATTATATAAAACAATATAACTCCTTAATTCCATATAATACAACCAATTCAAATCATAACATCTAGCATAAGAAAATGAAAAAATAAAAAATAATATTCAAGATTCATCTTACTCTGTTCCAAATTAGATGCTACAGAAAGAAACTTCATCTTACATACTTTTCCAAATAATATTCAAGATTCATCTTACTCTGTTCCAAATTAGATGCTACAGAAAGAAACTTCATCTTACATACTTTTCCATCCTTCCAAACTAAATTACAGAACCAATTCTTAGGAGTATGCATAATACACAAACCAACCATACGATCCCTACAGAATACAGACTCTCATTAAAAATAAACCTAGTATTCCTATTCAAAATATTAGTGAGTTAAAAATAATACCAAAACTAGAAGAAGAACTGACGAAACCGAGAATCCAAACCATACTGCGAATGACTAAAAACTTGACTCATTTGCCGATCCTCATATTTTCGTCGAATAGAGAAACTCTTGCATGAGAAAATGGGTTGAATTAGCATTCTACTTTCCATCTAACATACATAAACCAATAAAACTATAGAAGTATGATCAAATGAAAATTACTTACAATTGTGCTAAAAAAACTACAAAGTGCAATTAACAAAAAAACTATGTACCCTTTATAAATCATACTCTCATGTTTTCTTCTTCACGTTCACTCCTACTTTCATCCAAACAAACACCTAATTTACTTTCGATTCACAGGACTAGAAAGAGTACCTAGACATAAGCGATAAAGAATAAGACACGTCTCTTAGGCACAAATTAAGCCAAAGAGCCAAATGAAATCACATTCCCATATTTAGGATTACTATGGCATGCTACTATAAGTCTGTATGAGAGAAAATGCAGAAGTTCAGGAAATAGGTAAGAGAAAGTATAATCAGCATAAGAACCACACACACGCACATTAAAACACACACAGTATCTGCATCAATGGGTATGTTCTGTATTTAACATATAACAGAAGATAGAGTGACCGTATACCCCTAATGATGCATATATCCAATGAGTAGAAACAACACTAGAATGGGATGCATCAAAGGAAAATTGTAAGCCATGACGCTGAACAATGAAATCTGCATTCATTTGACTGCCATCAAATGGTTAACAAAAGTGCAACAAAACTGGGCCTAACAGTTTTGTGACTATTTTAATCCACAACAAAACTGAGCCGAACAATGTAAACCCCCACCCCACCAAAAAAAAAAAAAAAAAACAGCACATGTTGTCCCGTCTCTAAGATTTATGCCTTGGACGGGAGAACATGTTCCGTCCAAGGAGTAGTTGCTGTTTTTGTGAATATTTTTTTTGTCTCTTTTAATCTTCAACGGCTATCACGATTAAAATATTGTCCCCAACGGCTATGATACGAATTCAAAATTTCACTCTCTCTATATATATGTTTCAGTTAACAGTGCTGCCTCAAAAAAAATCCATACTCCACTCCTTCTATCAACCGATTGTGTACTGAAAATATTATCAAAAATAATGGCGAATTGTTGAATCAAGGGTAGAGCATACACAACAGTTGAGGACATCACTCTCTCTCAATTTTGGATTTCTATAACTCAAGATCCTTTGATCGGTGGCGATCAATCGGGGACGCAATTTTGGGATTGCATTTTCTCCACATTTAAGGCTCTTTTAGGAGGTCCAACCGACCGAACGACCACTTCTCTTTGTGATCGATTCCACATAATATCGAAAGAAGTCACTATATTTATTGCAAAATTGGTCAGTGTAAATAATAGAGCTGCAAGCGGAACAAATAAGGTTGATAATGTATGTTGTTCCGTCCCACACTTGAAAAGCCTAATTCTAGGGACGTCCCACACACTTGAAAAAAAATAAAGCTCGGACGGTACAACATGTACCGTCCGATCTCTTTTTTTTTCCCAAGTGTATTTAAAAAAAAAAACACTCAAACGCAACATCATGTATTGTCGTTTCTAATTTTTAATATTGTTTCTCAAAATATAGCAAACGACGATTGCGGAGAAAAACACGATTTGCCATTTGCTATTTTGCAAAAATTGCAAAATAGAAAAAACATTGAAGATGCTCTTACAATCGTAATTTATATATATACTAGGTATGCCTGTGGACACGTGCCTATGGCATGTCATCGCGAAGAATGATTAATTAATTAAGTTGTTTAATAAAAATTTCCATACTCCTCTAAAATTTCACAGGTAGTTAATATTAATCACCCCCTAAAATTTTCATATTAATCAAGTGTCACGCCCCGCTTTCCAAAAATACGGAATACGAGTACGTAACAAAAGCCCAGCGAATGATTTTCATCATCCATAAGCTGTTCAGGAATTCTTTACAACATATCATAAAATAATCAGAGTCGGAAGCCAGAAAAGTCAACCACATGCACATATGGACCAAATACCAACAAGAATATTTGAAATAAAATATATTAATCTCAAATAGTCATGATCTGAAATACACAAATAATCCTGGGTCACATCGCCCAAATACAAATAATAATTCCAAATACATGAATACAGTTATTGTTCAAACAACTACAAGAAATAATAATAATAAGCAGAATCTCCAGCATCTAAAACATCATCTCGCAAATACCTTCAGGAACCTGTCCTCCAAAATCTGCAATATAACGAATGCAGGAAAGAGGAAAAGAAAAAAAACAAGTACCAGTCAATTGCAAGTCGCGGGTTACAAATAGAGTAGGGTACAAGCACATGGAATGGGGAAAACTAACTAGCACATGGTATAGGTATGATGTCAACCTAGACAAACTAGCATGGTAAAAGTGTCAAGTATACACGGCATAAATCAAGTGTCAAGCAAACAAGTATCCTATAACATGCATCAAGTGTCAAGTGTCGTGTAATCATGTATCATGTATCACGTTTCAAGTCTCACGCAATCAAGTCTCATGTACTATGTAGTCAAGTATCAAGCATGCACGTATCATGTCAAATATCTTATTCAAGTATCATGTTCGAGTATTAAGTTCAAGTCTTGTGTGATTACTATCTAGGTAGCACGACATGCCGCCCACACCACATGGTTGCTACAACACCACAGTTTCGCTTTAGATTTCATAGTGGACCATAGAGGACAGTATACTCAGGAGCAATTCAAGTAACATGTATCAAGCACGAGTCACGTAAACGTGAACAAGTGGCAGCAAGTATCAAGCACGAGTCATGTAGTCATGAACAGGTGGCAACAAGTATCAAGCACGAGTCATGTAGTCATGAACAGGTGGCAACAAGTATCAAGCACGAGTCATGTAGTCATGAACAGGTGGCAACAAGTATTAAGCACGAGTCATGTAGTCATGAACAAGTGGCAACAAGTATGGGAAACACGGGCCCCCTTCCGAGTACACGTTTCTGAATTATCCACTAATCGATCTTTCCCTTAAACCCCGGCTTAGTTACTTTTATTATTGTTATCCAACAGACATGAATGTGTGCGAAATAGTGTCAAATAAACATGGTATGATCAGGTTTAGGTTCAGGTTAACAAATCAGCATGCATGGATGATATACGTTCACATATACGAGTAAAATAGTCTAGGTTCATAATCAGGACAGCAAGACCAAGCAGTACTAAAACAGTGATTCTAAGAGCTACAAACATGCAAATCAATATCCGTCGATGGATCTGGAAACTAGACATCCACAAGAATCCAACGAATATAATAAAGTCACATACTTGTTCACAACATCTCAGCTCAAAATTGATTTGAATACAGATTTCATGTTCAGTCAGAAAACAGGGGAACAACTTCAAAAGCATGAAAACATCATGAAAACATATCAAATAATTCCATGAAAAATCTGGGGTATTCCCCTATAGGTATAGACTCAAAATAACAATTTTCACAATATTCCAGTAGGTATAGATCAGCCATCAAAAATAATAAGCAACACGAAAACATAGTTTGACGAATCTGGAATTCTCAACACTGCTATACGAAAACTAGGATATCTCGCAACCAGTGAACCGAAATCCAATCTGCCAAAGGGACATGAAAATAGATAGATTTTACTAAATTTCATATTTCTCAAAGAATTTGCATACAGTATAGGGAGTATAGTGAAAATAGAGTTCTTTACTAAATAGTAAGCAAAATACAGCATGAGAAGATTTTTGAAAAGAGCATGAAACACCACACAAAACTTGTCTTTAAAATTCATCAAAAATCTGGGTAGTCCATAATATCATAAGGAAACTCTGAGCAAAATATTGGATCAAGAAAATATGTATAGAATAGTTCTTGAAAATAGTTTATTAGCAAATTTAACCCAAAACAGAATCTGGAATAGTTCGACACGTCTGTACTAAAAAATTCATAACTCAGTCATACGAAATCCAAATCAAGAAAAACCAATGGGGTTTGAAAATAGACAAATTTATCTAAAATCCATCTTTTATTTTGGAATTAAGATTCGGACTGTAGCATGGACGAAAACAGCAATCAACACAGAACAAGCAGTAAATACAGATTTCACACCTCTAATAAAAAACATCATAACTTCATGAATATTGCTCCAAACACAACCAAACTTGAAATACAACCTACCAAACATCTAAACATCATAATTTAGGGTTACTAACATGTCCACACTTATTATTTCCACATGGGCATTCAATCAAACACAATTCATGCAATAATCACATACATGCATCAAAATCAAGTTTTGGGCATAACCTATGTTATCATCCTATCAAGTTTGGTGTCATAAGTCATCTATAGCCAAATTAACACAATAGAGACAAAACCCATCAAGAAAAATATAATTTTTGGTTGTCTCTAGACCCAACTACACTAGATGTGAACTTTTTGACTTATATCAACCTAAGGAATTGTAGTAAAAGTTACTTACCTTGTGATGGAAATGAATGCGATCCAATGCGAAGAGAAGAGAACCCACGAACCAATCCTTTCCAAACGCGAATCCAAGCAAACCCACGAACAAACTCCTACGAACGAACGATCTCCTTGATGCGACGAACGAAGGGGAGAATGCCCACTTCAAGAATCCCAAAGAGAAGAGTTTTGTGATGGGTTGATGTTGATGGTGGTCTTTGTGGTGGCCGACAATCAAAAGGAAGGGATGTAGGGTTTTTGTATGGATGGTGGAAGTATGGAGAGGTTTGTAATGGTCGGATTGGAGTAGGAGGATGGAGGGGAGGGCTCAGTTTGAGAGGATGGAGGTGTAGGTCAGTTTGGGAGAGGAAAAAAAAGGGCCGAGATTGATTTGGAGAGGGAGAAGGATAATAGAGATTAGGGTTAGGGTTAAGAGGATTAGGGTATTTATATAGGAGTTAATTTGTGGGTTAATGGGTTGTGGGTATTATAATATAGTAATAGGTACACAAATGGGTAATGGGTATTGGGTAGATTTCAATTGGGGATACAATTTATAGTGAATTCTATGACTCTTAAAAATATCATTAGGGGTCAAAAATTATAGGTTTGGCAAAATCACCACCAAAATACCATTACAACACCATGAAAAAATATAATGAAGATAATGAAGCCAAAAATGAAGAAAAAGAACAAAATGATGAAACGAACCAAAACGACGAACAACCAACTCAAGGAGCTCAAATGAAATGAAAATGAATATATATTGAAAATAAATTCAATATACGGTTTCGAAAAATACAAGAGATATAGAATACACAAAAATAAAAAAAATACACTCCAAAATACATAAAATGGAAAACAGGGGTTACACCAAGATACAAAATAAAAACCAAGATTTCGTTTGAAAACGTAATAAATTTTTAGGAATTGTAGTAAAATTTTCGACAAAATTTCCTCTTAAATATTAGCCATTTTACAGTAATTCCTTACGGAATTATGCTCACAATTAAAAAATTAACATCACAGGCAGTCAATATGAATCCTCCCCAGGCCAATCCAAGCAGCATCACACAGACATCATCTATATAGGACTCTGGGGGGAAAAACCTTCATATGACTAAAGATACAAAATGAAAACCAAGATTTTGTTTGAAAACGTAATAGATTTTAAGAATTTTAGTAAAAATTTCGACAGAGTCCCCCATAAAATATTAGCCCTTTTACAACAATTCCTTAAAAAATTCTGGTAACAATTAAAAATCTAACATCACAGACAGTCAATATCAATCCTCCCCAGGCCAAACCAAGCAGCATCACACAGACATCATATATATAAGGCTCTGGGGGGAAAATCATAATATGATGCAAGATACAAAATATAAACCAAAATTTCGTTTGGAAACGTAATGGATTTTTAGAAAAACCTTTGAAAAACCAAACATAGAACCCAATACTCCACAATTTTGCGGGTACGGGTATTAACATAACTATATTATATCATCATCATATACAGATACTTACATCATCTCCCAAAATACTAAGTATTATAACTATTACATCCTCCACCAAAATATACACCAACCAACCGATTAAGCTCGCGTTCATCTCGAATGGTAACCCCAACATTTTTTGGTCGAAGGAATTGCACCTGTAATAGAAAAATATCAATTTTGAATGTAAGTAGACAATTAATTAATTTGATAAAAACACAATGAAAAGCTTCACTTATTTTTTTTTCCAAGTCAACACCAACCTGTAAGGTATTAAAGTAAACATTATAATGTGGGGAACCTATTGTTATATCAAGAGTTGTAGATTTTTTTTATAAAAAAAAGAGATACTTACATGGCCATATACAATGATGTTATTCATTGTTGTTCTTTAATTCTGATGAAACAATTGATCTGTATAGAAAGGAGGGAAAATATATGATGATTAACTTTGATGTTCTAAATACTTTAACAAACCAATCAAGACATTGTAGAGTAATGGGTACAAAATACGAACATAATATTAACTACTATTATCTATCTTCTAGAAACTGTAGAGTCATTGGCTAGATATGTTTATAAATATCCATGCATTTGAAGCCTACATCTATTGCATCCGTAGTTGCATTACTAAGTTTTTTTAATGCTTGTCAGTTGGTTTCATGTTTATTATTTGTTATGTTTAAGATTTTGTTGTTGCATATAATATACCGATTTGTCCACTTGGTAACCATGTTTTTTTTAGGGAAACACTACTAACTGTTGCAATTTGGAAGTTTAAAGAACTGAAAAATTGTTGGAGCCCATTGTTTTGGATGCATCTCTAATTCTTTAACATGGTTATGTTACTTTTGCAATTTGTAGATAATGCTGGGATGATTGTGAATCCAAAGGGAGAAATGAAAGGTAAGGCGATACACTTATTCTGTTTTAAGTGCATTATTGCAGAAACTTGTCTTGTTAATACTGTGTCACAATGTTCATCCTGTCAGTTGACAAAAAGTTTAACTTTATTTATTAAGATAGGCATAGTCTCTGGATTTGAAAATTTGAATGCATTTTACTATGAAAAATACCAACTAATCAATGTTTTGTACATGTTACTAACCTAACCTTTTTTTATTAAGATACAAAATTACGAATTTAAGATCTTTAGAGCTATGTCGTTTTCTTTGTCAGAAGTGAATATATACAGACTGTAGCGTGCATCATTTGATCTTTCCCCCCCCCCCCCCCCCCCCCCCCCCCCCCCCCCAAAAAAAAAAAAACCACCAGTTTTCTTTCATGTTCTTGTCCGGCTTCAAAATTGAGTTTTTCCCCATTTATATATCAATCTATTTTTCCCCCCTCTTAACGGATTTACTAAATAATTTGTAAATATTTCCAAATGCATATCTTATTTTTTAAAGCTTATTCTATTGAAATTGACCTCGGAATGATTATTAATTGGTTACTTGCTTTTTCTTTGATTAGTTTCAGATCCATAAATTTAATGAGTTCTATTGGATATGGTTGTAGGATCTGCTATTACTGGGCCCATTGGAAAAGAATGTGCTGACCTGTGGCCAAGGATTGCTAGTGCTGCCAATGCTATTGTTTAACTATTGCTGATGTTTCATGAATTTTGGCCTTGTGTTCTTAATTTTGTGATCTCTAGACTTTTGTAGTTTGTGTTAGGCTTGATTTTTTCTTAATAGATATAGTTTTCTGGGTTGGAGTTTAAATTTCAGTGTTTATTGATAATGATAATATGCTATATTTATAATTGGAAGTGCGGTTTTCTGATACTAAATTTCAAATTGAATATGTGACACTGGAGCCAAATGTGTGGTACTCTGCATGAAATTCAATGAGACTACTTCAGATGAATCCCAGGTATTGAAAGTTTCATGAAGGCATCCTCTGAAATTCTTATTTTGATTGTAAATCTTGTTGCTTCCAAATTTAATTGTTTGTGAGAGTCTTAAGCAAAATTAGTTTGGCTAGTTTGGAAGAGACTACTGAATATATTTTCAGCGAAAAAAGTATTGCTAACCTTCATTTGCCGGTAGATGACCCAGTTATAAGCTAAAACAATCAATTATTCATGTTAAAATTCCAGCATCACTTAAATTCCACTGTATTCTTTTGGATTCTCGTACAAATTAAAATCAATTTCAATGATTCAGCTAAAACGAGAAGAATTTGATACATAGTAAAATGGAGATATCTCTGCAGGTAGCTTTGCATAAGCTATTACAATTACAAATAGAGACATGGCCGTAGAGTCATTTACTGATACCATCTAAGTGGAATGTAAGCAAACTTGCCTTAGAGGTTCATCATCACCGTTCATATAGGATGTCATAAAGGAGCTAGCTATATTCTCATCTCAGAATCCTAGAAGGCAGACGCACACGACCAATATTTTCTTTGATTGCACCCTTTGCATATAGTCACTTGACACATACTCGGAATTGTCACATACACAGCACATTTGCATTTGATAAAGAGACAACACCCCTGTATCTACTCCCCGTGTAAATAGCCTAATAGATATATCTCAAGATTATACACAAACCTTCAAAAAAAGAAATTCCAAGGGTTCCCTTGTTTGTTTAAATACAAAAACACAACTACATGGATATTTCCTTTTCATATAAAATGTCACACTTACACCTCATTTATACATAGGAGCACATCCATATCAGATTATCTCACATAACACATGCATACAGAAAGCACACATACAGAAAGCAACCTGAGAACCACTTGATGCTACAATAACGAATTTCAACCATGTAAAAGGTGCTATCCTCATTTCAACCATATTAAATTTTCTTCTATCTAATCCTAAAGTTTTGTGTTGACAAAAACTGTTTTACGTGGAGCATCAAACAAATGTAAATCTAATACTAAATGAGATCAAATAACATTTTTCTTCTAACTGGTATAGCTTCAAGTAAAAAAGGAAACCTTTCTCTCCAGGCCATTTGAGTTAAGTTATTGAAACCTGATGCCGCCAAACAGTTGTTTAATTTGATTTTTTTACTTTCTATTTAACATTATTTTACTTAAAGAGTGTTTAGAAAGTTAATCGAACAACTAACCAAACATGTCCAGCAAACAAAAAGAAGAAAATAAGGCGTGCATATGAAAAGAATGAGCACAAAACATAAAAAGTTAAATAATAAGAAAAACTATTTAAGAACTTATATGGCCAAACGTGTGCCCCAAGTTTAAGGTAGCTCTCACTCCACCTTCCTTCTCATCTAAAGAAACAACCTCTGCGTTGTTTTCACATGATCATTTGATAGCATAAATCAGGGCGTTCGGATACCTACATAAATATTCCAAGAAAGTCTTAAATGGTACAAAAAATTAGAAACATAAACTCAAATAAGTAAAGTAACAAATATTGGCCTTATCTATACCATCTGTATGGTAGAAAACATTAACTAATTGGCTAATGACAAAAGCACAAAGTGTATTTTTCTCTTGATTCGAGGAAGATATACTTTGACTGCGGCAACTGGTGAGGTTGTACCATTCCATCATACAGTTGTGCATGAAGGCGGTGTAAGCAATTTAGTTCTCGGTTATGCACACTGTGGAATGCTTGCAGCGGCTCGGTGGATTGCAAAGCAGCGGCTCGGTGGATTGGAAAGCAGCATCTA
This sequence comes from Hemerocallis citrina, assembly GCA_017893485.1. Lineage (NCBI taxonomy): Eukaryota > Viridiplantae > Streptophyta > Magnoliopsida > Asparagales > Asphodelaceae > Hemerocallis > Hemerocallis citrina. The sequence goes on along the minus strand of CM030367.1, from coordinate 238,804,315 downwards.
ATGGAGGCATTATGTAACTATCCTGATTATGAAGTAAAGGTGATTCACCACCTCATGTGTCATATTGTCAAGTTTTTCTCTATTATTATATCTTTAATTAGTAGTCATGTGGACATAGTTTTGTGGCACTCATCAATTCAGTGATCTATCAATCCATAGATTAGATCACAACCATCTAACTTTTTTTAATAATGCATAAACATATGTATGTGAGAACTAATACCCAGTTTACTTGTACACACATGCAAACTGCATGATGACCTTGAGGCCAATATTTGGTCAATTAGTTAATTGAAAACATAAAAGTTCAATGTCCTATTCCTCAGAGCATTAAACTTTTAAGTTATTGAACAACAATGAGATCAAATAACACATAATTTACAATGAGATCAAATAACATTTTTCAATGTAAACAATGTTATTACAATGAGATCAAATAACATCAAATAACATTTTTCCACTAGTTGACCAAATAACATTGTAAACCATTACTAAATTCTATATACTGTAAACAATGAGATCAAATAATTGACCAAATAAAACTATATACTGTAAATTGTATACTAAAAAAGAACCATACTTCACCATAGAAATAATTAACCATACATAATTAATACAACCATACTTAAGATCCGAGAATAATAACATAATTAAGCTCTGACAACAATAACAACAATAACAATAACCATACACTATTATCTATATACATAATTAAGATCCAACAACAATAACATAATTAATAATGAAAAACAACCATACTTCACCATAGAAAAATCATCTCAATTTTTTTTTCTTCCTAGTATTGGAACACATGGTGTTCCAGTGCCGATAATCACCAATCAATTACTACATTTTTATAGTCATTTTGATAGAATAGATAAAGCAATTAAAATAAAACATTTTGATAGAATAGATAATGCAAGAGTTTTGGAGTTGTACAAAACAGCTAGCAAAACAGAACACTACAACTAAACTATCAAAACAGTATCCGGAAACTGTAACTAAACTATCCCGAAACTGTAACTAAACTAAACTGCAAAATATTTTTCCACTATGTTCTTCGAAATTTCGAGCAAACTATCTAAACTAATCACCAATATAAACTGTCTATTCCAAAACTAAATTAAACTGTAAAACTAAACTGTAAACTAAACTGATCACCAATCTATCTATTCCACAATGAGATTAAATAACATGTTTTCACTATTATAAAAAACTATAAATTATATACTAAATTCAAGGGCCTTACTTGAGTAGGAGTAGGAGAGGCAGCAGTTATTACTTGCACTTATTACGAAACATCCAAACTTTGCAACTGCAACTGCAACTGCAACTACAATTGCAATGCAAATAGCCAAATACACACTACCAAACAACCCCAAAGTTGCTACCGCTACTGCATTCATATCAATGCACCTCCTAATTGTAGACACTACCAAATTACAAACTTTCCAATATTCATGGCCAAATCAATCTCCAAACAAATAGTATAACTACATAACAAAAAAAATGGGAATCGTCTTACATCACAAAACCTCGCGAATCTCGAAGGGCTCCAGCACCTAACTCGAAACCAAATATAGCAATCTAGTTAGTAAGTTCATATTCATCAAATTTAGGGCATAAACATGGCTCATATTTCGAAAAATAACCCAAATCCATCACAATTCTCACCAGTTCTTTGAGTTGGCATGCTTCGCAATTCATAGATCTGACCTGATCTGAGGATGGCGACGATCGCGAGGAGATCAAACGACCGAGATTTGAAGTTCAATCTCCTCTTGATCAAACAGCAACTAGCAGAGGCGGGAGGGTGGCTGCGCGAGGCTCGACGGCGGTAGGTGTCGAGGGGGCTCGACTGGGAGCAGTTGATGGCGACTGGAGGTGCGGGAGGCTTCGAGGAGGAGCTCGACAGTGGCTCAGGGTGCTGTGGAGCTTTGGAGCTCGGCAATGGTGAGGGCTCGACTGGATGGTGGTGGCGATGTACAGGGCGGGGTTGCGGAGATGTGCAGTGGCTATGATGGGTTGGACGGCAGGGCACTAGTGGAGGTTGACGGCAGGGGGCTCCTCCTCTAGATTGCAGATCGGGTTTTGGTAGATGAAAAGAAGCGAAATAAGGGTTTTGATTTTGATTTGGGGGTAAAATTAGGGTTTCTGATTTGAGAGTTGAAACGAAGAAGAAGAAGAAAGACGACCACTTCATTCAAAAAGTTTAATTAAGCCAAGCGACATAAACACTTTGGATCCATTTATTGAGCGTGTAACTTTAAAGATCCGAATTTGATTGAGAGCGGTGGAAGAGATAGAGGAGGGAGAATTATCGGAAATGAGAGAGGGAGAGGGGGGGGGGGGATTTCGGCAGAGAGAGGGGGGGATTTAAATTTGAGTATTGGGGTTTGAAATTTTGGGCGGAAAAATATGTTTTGTGAGAATCAATCTGAGTCATTGGTTTTAGGGGAGATTGAAGGAGAGCCGCTTGATAGCTTTCTTTGTAATTTATTATATAGATATATATATATCTATATAATAAAACACAAAGAAAGCTATCAAGTGGCTCCCCTTCAATTGAAACTAAATCAACGGCTCAGATTCACCCTCCTAAAACATATTTTTTCTCCAAAAAGTTTTTCCCCAAAACCAAAATCCCCCCCCCCCCCCCAAAAAAAAACCTTAAAAAAATCTCATTACTTTATTACTGTCTATATCTTCTCTCTTCACTTTTTCATATTTCTCACTTTCTCTCTCCCTCTCTCTCTCATTCTATATAATAAAAAACAAAGAAAGCTATCAAGTAGCTCCCCTTCAATTGAAACCAAATCAACGGCTTAGATTCACCCTTCCAAAACATATTTTTCGTCCAATAAGTTTTCCCCAAAACTAAAATTTTCCCCCAAAACTAAAAAAACTCATTACTTTATTACTATCTCTATCTTCTTTCTTCATTTTTTTCATATTTCTCTTTCTCTCTCTCTCTTTCTCTCTCTCATTCTCTCTCTATTTACTTAAAAATTTAGATTTCAAGTTTGTAAATTTTTAGATTTTTTATGTTATTTTTATTACTCATGTTACATTGAAAATAGCAAATATCTGCTTAACAGTTAAATTTCATCATTTTCCACCCTCGAAGTTCTAAGAAGTTGGATTTTTAAACCCCCATTTATAATTATTTTTCAACATATACTAATGGAAACATGGACTTTCATTTATAACTAATTATTGTCATACTATTCAAACTTGAGCTACATAATTGTTGTTTTTACTGTTTACAAGATTTTTCGTATGTTGTATCGTTCCGAAGACGTACCGTAGGCACGTGCCCACGGGCAAATCTAGTATATATAATAAAACACAAAGAAATCTATCAAGTGGCTCTCCTTCAATCCCCCCAAAACCAAAGGCCCATATTTTTTCCAAAGTTTGTTAGCTCAGATTCTGTGTAAACCTCTTATGTAACCACGTCGACATAAGGGTAGCTTTCTCAAGCTAAAGCAATGGAGCTCAGCGCTCTCCGCCGACCCCCAAGCCTCGACGCCGTATGGTGAACTCGAGCACAAGGGTAGCTTACTCAAGCTAAAGCAATGGAGCTCAGCACTCTCCGCTGACCCCCAAACCTCGACGCCGTATGGCGAACTCGAGCACAAGGGTAGCTTTCTCAAGCTAAGGCAACGGAGCTCAGCGCTCTCCGCCAACCCTCAAGCACCGATGCCATATGGCGAACTCGAGCACAAGGATAGCTTTCTCAAGCTAAGGCAACGGAGCTCAGCGCTCTCCGTCGACCCCCAAGCCTCGATGCCATATGGCGAACTCGAGCACAAGGGTAGCTTTCTCAAGCTAAGGCAACGGAGCTCAGTGCTCTCCGCCGACCCCTAAGCCTCGACGCCGTATGACGAACTCGAGCACTAGGGTAGCTTTCTCAAGCTAAGGCAACGGAGCTCAGCGCTCTCCGCTGACCCCCAAGCCTCGACGTCGTATGGCTAACTCGAGCACAAGGGTAGCTTTCTCAAGCTAAGGCAACGGAGCTCAGCGCTCTCCGCCGACCCCCAAGCCTCGACACCGTATGGCGAACCCGAGCACAAGGGTAGATTTCTCAAGCTAAGGCAACGGAGCTCAACGCTCTCTGCCGACCCCCAAGCCTCGACGCCGTACGACAAACTCGAGCACAAGGGTAGCTTTCTCAAGCTAAGGCAACGGAGCTCAGTGCTCTCTGTCGACCCCTAAGCCTCGACGCCGTATGACGAACTCGAGCACAAGGGTAGCTTTCTCAAGCTAAGGCAACGGAGCTCAGTGCTCTCAGCCGACCCCCAAGCCTCGACGTCGTATGGCAAACTTGAGCACAAGGGTAGCTTTCTCAAGCTAAGGCAATGAAGCTCAGTGCTCTCCGCCATCCCCCAAGCCTTGACGCCATATGGCGAACTCGAGCACAAGGGTAGCTTTCTCAAGCTAAGGTAATGAAGCTCAGCGCTTCTCGTCGACCCCTAAGTCTCGACGTCGTATGGAGAACTCGAGCACAAGGGTAGCTTTCTCAAGCTAAGGCAATGTAGCTCAGCGCTCTCTGCCGACCCCCAAGCCTCGACGCCGTATGGCGAACTTGAGCACAAGGGTAGCTTCCTCAAGCCATGGGGGTTCGGTGCTCCTAGCCGATCCCCGAACCCCAACCTCCGGTCAGGACTTCAGCTAACCACCCTACTCAAAAAAATTTATTAAAGATTTAGGGCGCTCGCCCTCAGGAAAATGCCCCGGGCCCCGGATCTTTGGTCGACCCACCTCTCACCCGTGAACAACCCGGGGTTAACGACCCTTAGAGCCAAAACCCCGAATTGTTCGAGGGTGGCAGGGGAGCCACCGAACCTGGACCCTCACCCAAAAGAATCCCCGAGCTCCCGGACCTTGGTCAGCACACCTCTCAGGCTCTCACACCCTAGCAATCTTGGGCAGACTGCCCTCCGGGCTGTCTACCCAAAAATGCTAGAGTATGGCAGGGGAGCCACCGATCCGGGACACTCGGCCAAAAAGTTCCGTGGTAGGGCGCCCGCCTTCGGCAAGCACCCCAAGGTTCTCCCCCCGAGGTCCGCCAACCTTTCACCCCCTGGCAACCCGATGTAAGCGGCCCTCAGAGCCGAAACCCCGAATTTTCAGAGGGTGGCAGGCGAGCCATCGGTGAGGAAAACTGACGGGATTGAAAGTTTTTCTCTGATGAATTTTTGATGAGGCGGTAGGGGTTATATAGCCCCCTGAGCAGATCATTAATTACATCGGAAGGTGAAACGGTGGAATTCAAAGCATCCCGCATTAAATGACGTGGGAAGGCGAAGCGTCGCCCCATTAATGACGTTGGAAGGCGAAACGTCGCCACATACTGTTGAACCCTCAAGACTCCTCTCCCTCACCGTCTCCATGGTCGGAGGCGACCACCGCCTCTGCCAGAGAGGCCATTCCCTGGAGTCGGCCGAATCCACTACAAGCTCCTAACCTTCTGCTCGGCCCCGATGCCAAGCAGATGCCCTAACTCTAATCTTCAACGCGTTCTCAACAACAAGTTAAGGAGGGTCGAAAAGTTTATTCTTTATTATAACACCCCAGGGGGGCACAATACAGAAATATTCATTCTTTATTACAATCAAAGCCTCGTCCTAAACTATCCTCAATCCCCCTCCGTGCTCAGACGGGTCAACTGGAACCCCGCCAAGCGACTCGGTTTCGCAGCATGCTTTGCCGAGCCCTTGGGATCGGCCACAGAGGACACACCGGCCACGGAACTCTGAGCGTCGCCCGGCCTCACGTACTCCAACTGCAGAATTGGGGATGGTTCACACCCCGAGGAAGATCCGATCGCCGAAGGGACCAACCTTCCCAACATCATTTTGCAATGTTGAATCTCGATCTCTTTCTCCACAATGACTTCGCGGAGGAACGACTCCGATATAGGCCTCTACATCGAAGCACTCGACATGGAAAATCCGAGGCCTGCACCCTCAAGGTCTTGGTCGGCTATAGCCTTCTTAAACTGAGCCGACTCCGCGCTCAACACCTTCGACTTATTCCGGAAATAATGGAAAGCAGCATCGTGATCGCGAGCTTCCCTCTGATACCGATCGAGGGTGGACTCCAATACCTTGATCTTACTCCGAAGCCACGTCAACTCGGACCGTCGAGGATCAGCCTCGGCGAGAATAGCCAACATCTGATGGAAGCAAAATAAATCGAAAAATTACACAAGTCTAGGAGGTTCGGACAAACTCCGACAGCCGACCCAAAAGAGAGACAAAAGTCAAGAATAAAATAGTTGGCCCACCAAAAATTCTTTGTTATAAATTCTCAATACTTGTACAAAATATTGCGATGGCCAGTCCGCTATCGGCAAAATACATTCAAAAAGACAAAAAAGAAAAGAAAAAGAGCTACGACTATGAGCCCACCTCTCCCTCGGCTCCGGTGATAGCCGTGGGGTCGACCACCAGATCGGCACTCGCCCCTCTGACTCCGCCATCCCCTTCGCCCTGCACGTCGCCCCGGGGGTCTTCGGCAGCCCCTCGATCTCCATGTCGTAGTCGAAGTACGACAGGTCCAAGGTTAGGTAGAAGTGCCTCACATGGCCTATCACCTTGGCGTACACTTCATTCTGCGCCTCGATGACCATGTCCTGGGCCTTCAAGGTCAGCACCCCCTTTTTGGCCTCGAATGCCTTCTTCAACACCGCCTCCCTCTTTACCCCGTCATCGGCCATCGAGGCCAGGTCGGCCTTCAGAGCCAGCTCCCATTTCATCGAAGCTTCCAGGGAGATCTTCAGATCCACCATCTCGCACTTGTAGCGGTTGGTCTGGCGTCGCTCGTACTTTAGCTCCATCTCGTGCAGCCGCCTCACCTGGTTCCCAGACATGCAGGCCTATAGCCGAGGTTAAAGCACTTGGGTGAAAATAAAGTTATGAGAAATCAATACAAGAGAAATAAAACTGAAGGCCTCGGAAATTACATGCACGTTGGCCTGAGCCCACCTCATGTAGGGTGACTCGGAGGTGTCGGCCCCCATACTCTGTCGATCCTGGGGCGTGGCCATCTTGTCCACGAACTCCACGGAGACGGGACCTTCAGTTAGGGTATCCCCCTTACGGATGGCCCAGTCCGGGGCCCAAGGCTGCATTCCCTCCTCCCCGACCATGGCCTGGGCATCGGCATGAAGAGGAGGAAGGCGACCCTGCGAGACCTCGGATGCCTTCGAAGCCCCCTTGCTCGGCCCGAGGGCGACCTCCCTCGACTGACTCGTCTTCTGCTTCTTCGACTTCGGCTTAAACAGAGCCTCGGAAGCCGTTCGAGATGGGGTCGACGCTTGCTTCCTCTTTTCTGATTGCTCCGCCTTCTCCTTCTTCATGTCAAGCCTCCTTGCCTTGATCGCCTCGGGGTCCATCTCTGCAAAAAAGCCCATTAACAAACGATGAGCACCAAAGAGAAGTACGAAAAGAAAAATGAACGAAAAACATACAGGGTGGGGCTCAGTCCGGCTCAGATCATATGACTCTCCGTCACTTTTGGCCAACTAATACTGTGGCTTTTCCGAAGGCGCTCCACGAAAGCCCATTCCTCGGTAGAAAGATCGCCCTTCTTCGGCCCCTTGAAGTTCGGCTTATAAAAATTCCACATCATCGGAATATCCCACTGATCCTCGTTCTGGACGACGAAATATTTTCTCTTCAACTCCTTTATTGAGTCGGGGTGTCCGTGCACGACCTTATACCCACTCCAAGGCGATACGTAGTAGATCCCCTCGAACTCCCCGGACGAGCTGACCCCTAACATGGCTCGAAAGATACTCAATCTCAGCGGTACCTTCCTCTCCGTACACAACAATATGAAGCTGACCATCTGCTTCCAGGAGTTCAGCCCAAACTGCATCGGACACGGGGAGGACCAGTTAAGAACCTCCTGGATGAAGGGGTGGATGGGTATCCTTAGACTCGAGGAGAACGCATCGGTGGGAAGATGCAGTACCACGGTGCCAGTGGGTCGGTCGGCCAAAGACCAGCACTCGGGACCATTAGCTCGTACTCCTTCCCGATGAAGTAACTTGCACGGATGACCGAGAGGTCCTCCCCCTTCAAGACCATGGGAGTACTGTCCATCTTAATCTTCACCCTGCTTGGCGACGAGGGTTGCACCCCATAAAGAACCTTATCCCCAACGTCATCTGGGTAGCTCCTTATCGACCGAGGCTACGGCAGAAAGGGGACCCCCAACTACCGAGGTGCTATTGTCCTATCAGGGCTGCTCAGCAGGGTCACCCTCACCCTCTTCTTCCGAGCTTTAGGGGCTTTCTCGGGTGACGGGGTCGCCAACGGCTTGAGGGCAGAGGCCCTCTGGGGGGAGTCCATCCCCGACCTGACCACCCTCGGCCTCACCCTCTTCGGTAGGCGGTCCCCCCGTCCTTCCTTTCCTCTCCGTACTCCCCTCCTTAACCCTCCTCTTCATCCTCGTCCTCGGTACCCTCCTCATCCGAACTACTACTCTCCACCACTAATGGTTTGCGAGTCCGCAGAGGCTCCATGACTAACACCTCGTCCGCCGTGTCCCATGAAGAATAAGCTTCCGGGGCATCCGAAGAGGTGGTAGAATCCGATAGCCCCATGTGAACATAGCTGTCGGAGGTAGAGGCGAACGAACCGGACTGAGCCCTAGACTTGAAAAAGAAAGCTAACTTGTGACTTGATCGAAAAGGTGGCCGGAAAACTAGTCGATGGTGACAAAAAACCCTAGAGAGAGAAGCTCTAAGTTCTAGTGAGAGAAAGCAAAAGTAAGAAATGAGAAAGGAGGAGAGGAACGAGTGTATATAGAGGAGTAAACTCGATTTTTGTGAGAGTCAGTTACAGTAACTGCCTCGATTCGTGTGAAAACAGTTACAGTGACTCATCGATTCTCACGAAAAATGGTTCACATAACGGCTATTGGAATCTCCGAGTCACTTGGACTCGCTCGTCCTGCCGATCCCTTCCAGCCTCGATGGTCGACCTACATCTCGAGCACAGGGGTAGCTTCAACATGCCAAGTCACTTGGCCTCGCTCGTCCTGCCGACCCCCTCCAGCCTCGACAGTCGACCTGCATCTTGAGCACAAGGGTAACTTTAAAAGGCCAAGTCACTTGGCCTCACTCGTCCTTCCGACCCCAGGAAGTCTCGACGGTCGACCTACATCTCGAGCACAGGGGTAGCTTCAACAGGCCAACTCAATTGGCCTCGCTCGTCCTGCCGATCCCCTCCAGCCTCGATGGTCGACCTACATCTCAAGCACAGGGGTAGCTTCAACAGGCCAAGTCACTTGACCTCGCTCGTCCTGCAAACCCCCTCCAGCCTCGATGGTCGACATACATCTCGAGCATAGGGGTAGCTTCAACAGGCCAAGCCACTTGGCCTCGCTCGTCCTGTCAACCCCCTCCAGCCTCGACGGTCAACTTAAATCTCGAGCACAGGGGTAGCTTCAACAGGCCAACTCACTTGGCCTCGCTCGTCCTGCCGACCCCCTCCAGCCTCGACGGTCGACCTACATCTCGAGTACAGGGGTAGCTTCAACAGGCCAACTCACCTGGCCTCGCTCGTCCTGCCAGTCCCCTCCAGCTTCGATGGTCGACCTACATCTTGAGCATAGAGGTAGCTTCAACATGCCAAGTCACTTGGCCTCGCTCATCTTGCCGACCCCTTCCAGCCTCGACGGTTGATGTATCCAATAATATCCACATTTAGGAGCATAATATGAATACCATTAGACATTTAAATTCTCTAAATATGGTAATTTACTCTTCTTTTCTCTTTTCCATAGGAAACAACCTAAAAACAGCTAAATGAAACAGATTCAAGACTAATACAGACTGAGAGAATGATACACAGGAAACTGCAGAACACAAGTCGACTGGTTCTTCAAATAGTCGACTGAACAGAGGAGTATGAAATCCCGAAGCTACGCAGTACAGTCGACTTACTCCAAAGACAATCGACTGGACTGAGTGATTGTGAATCTACAGATGTCTCGACACAGTCGACTGATTTCAAAATAAGTCGACTGGTATTCAGCGAAGTTAAAAGATAAAGATAGTTTAAGATCCATCCTCAACCAATTTCGAATCAAATGGAAGTTATCCAAACCCGGGTTATCTGCAAATAACAACTCACCAACAATCAAAGTTAAAGAACCGGGATTTGCAAGTAAGAAGATGGACTCAGTCCTATGCGTGAAGAGATAAGAAATCAGGAACTTGATATCTGCAGACAAGGACAAGAGAAACTATAAAAAAAGAGAGTCATTTACCATCAGGACCATCGACCAGCAAGCATCAAGATATCAGCATCAAAGAAGGAGGAGAACAAGTCGACTGCTGATTGGGCTCAATTTCAACATCATACAAATCAGTGTTCTTCTGTTCTTCCTTTTACTTTTTATTTTTATTGTAGAGTCATGAATTCTATTTTATTAATCAATAAAGGTTGTATTATGGGCAACTAATTTTATTGTTGGGCTGATTGAAACCGTAGTCATGTAATGTTATAATCTTCTAATAACGCTGCTTTCATCACTTATTAATTAAGCCTGATTGTATTGATAAAAATTTATAATATGAATCAAACTTGTTCAGAAGTTCTTAGGGCAGTCGACTGAGAGTGACAGCAAGTCGACTAACATGAAGAACCTAATGTTATCAAGTTTGCTTAGTATAAAATTGACTCTGTTATATGAGTATAGAGACGACCCGTATCTTGTGCTCATAATTGTAACACAGGAATCTTTAGGGGTTCTTAGTTTAATCAACTTGAGGGATCTAGATCTGATATCAATTTCTAGAACTTTGAGTGTTTGTTCGTTTCCATTGTTCCTATGCTTTCTTCAAGTGCAACTTAGTAGATACCATGCTAAATACTTAAGGAAAGAAACGAATTAGAGTAGATACCATGCCTAATTCTTGGCCCAGGGAAACATTAACTTTAAGGAGTAGATACCATGCCCTTAAAGGAACAAACATGAGTGATGAGAATGGTGTAGAAGGTAATCTAGCATTCTTAACTATAGGTGGAAATCAAGCCCAACTCATTTAATTGATATTCTTGAGATACTACTTGATTTAGATTTTAATCTTTTCATTTCCTTTCAAATAGACTTTAAAACCAAACTTTATGATAAGCATTTTATTCTTTTTGTTTTATTGATTAGTAAGTTAATTTCTACAATCTCTGTGGGATCGACCCTTGCTTTTCACTATGCTTCTATAAACGATTCGTACACTTGCGAGGTTTTAATTTGTGTCTAGTTTATCTATTTATTTAGATAGCTGGATTTCACAACAAGTTTTTGGCGCCGCTGCCGGGGATTGTTTAGTATTTTAACTTACAAGTCAATAAAAATCTTTTTATTTTTATTTTATTTTATTTCTTCGTTTTCTTTTATTATATTTTCTTTCAGGTTACACTCTGCACAGACAGACCAGTCGACTGTCTCCAAGGACCAGTCGACTGTACAGCGAATATTTTCAAAATCAACAATGGGTGAGAAAGTACCAAATCGAGTACCAATGCAAGACAAATTCACTTCGAAGAATATTGAGCAACCTTCTTGCATAGCTTTCCAACCTAATGTCACAGGGAATATGCATCTATCACCTCAATTACTCAGCATGGTTCACCACTTCAGTGGCAGACTAGACGAGGATCCGCATCTACATTTGCAAGATTTCTTTGATCTTTGCAGAACACAAAGCGTCCAAGGGCTTACCCCTGAACAAATTAGGTTAATTTTGTTTCCATTTTCATTAAAACTTAATGCTAAATTGTGGTATAATTCTTTAGAACTAGGATCAATTCAATCATGGGAGCAATTCGCAACAAAATTCTTGAAAGAATTCTTTCCAGCCCAGAAAACCAAACAACTAAAAAGGGAAATTCTACTCTTCCAACAAAAAGATGGCGATTTATTCTTCGAGGCATGGAAGGACTTCAAGAACAAGCTTCTCAAGTGTCCTACGCACAACATACCCAAGGATGATCAGGTACAAGCATTTTATGAGGGTTTAAATGACACTAACAGAGCAATTGTAGATTCAGCTTGCAATGAAATTTTGATGAGGAAAAGTTGTGAGGAGGCCGTCAAGCTATTTGAAGAACTCAGCGAGAACTCACAACAATTCTCAACAAGGAGGGGCCTTTCGAAAAAACAGGGAGTTTACGAAATTTCTAATAATAATAACATGCAACTAGAAATGGAAACCATGAACAAAAAGATTGATATGCTTGTTAATGTGATTTCAACGTTGGGTGGCGTAAAAAACCAACCAAAAGAAATTTGTGCAATTTGTTCTCGCTCGTCCTGCCGATCCCCTCCAGCCTCGATGGTCGACCTACATCTCAAGCACAGGGGTAGCTTCAATAGGCCGAGTCACTTGGCCTCGCTCGTCCTGCCGATCCCCTCCCGCCTCGACGGTCAACCTACATCTCGAGCACAAGGTTAGCTTCAACAGGTTAACTCACTTGGCCTCGCTCGTCCAGCCAACCCCCTCCAGCCTCGACGATTGACTTATATCTCGAGCACAGGGGTAGCTTCAACAGGCTAAGTCACTTGGCCTCGCTCGTCCTGCCGACCCCCTCCAGCCCTGACGGTCGACCTACATCTCGAGCACAGGGGTAGCTTCAACAGGCCAACTCACTTAGCCTCACTCGCCCAGCCGACCCCCTCCAGCCTCAACGGTCGACCTATATCTCGAGCACAGGGATAGCTTCAATAGGCCAGGTCACTTGGCCTCGCTCGTCCTGCCGACCCCCTCCAGCCTCGACGGTCGACCTACATCTCGAGCATAGTGATAGCTTCAACAGGTCAACTCACTTGGCCTTGTTCGTCCTGCCGATCCCCTCCAGCCTCGATGGTCGACCTACATCTCGAGCATAGGGGTAGCTTCAACAAGCCAAGTTACTTGGCCTCGCTCGTCCTACCAATCCCATCCAGCCTCGATGGTCGACCTACATCTCGAGCATAGGGGTAGCTTCAACAGGCCGAGTCACTTGGCCTCGCTCGTCCTGCCGACCCCCTCCAGCCTCGACGGTCTACCTACATCTCAAGACAGGGGTAGCTTCAACAGGCCAACTCACTTGGCCTCACTCGCCTAACTGACCCCCTCCAGCCTCGATGGTCGACCAATATCTCGAGCATGGGGATAGCTTCAACAAGCCAAGTCACTTGGCCTCGCTCGTCCTGCCGACCCCCTCCAAACTCCGCCCATCATTTTGTTCAAAAGGGAATCACCACGACCTGCTCGGCAGCAGAACTCCATGCTCAGCCTCTGATGCCCTCGTGCTCGGTAATATGGGCCCTAAAACCAGCCCAGTGCCATCTCCAAACTGACCCTAGTTACAGGAACTCTCTCTCACTCTCCGTCATAAGACTCGACTACTCCTCCACGACACGCCAGGCACAGTCCCGCAGGAGTGGGGGGACTTGTGATATGGGATAAATTATGCAGCATCACTCAGAGCCCTTTGATCTCTTCTGGATCCTCCCCACTATGATCATCAGGCCAACTACAGTCTAATGGGCCTCAGCTAGCTCAGGCCCATGGGCAAACGGGTCCAGCCCAGCCCGCCAAGGCTCCAGACTCGTTTACCCCAGCCTATAAATACTCCACCCCCTCCTCAGTGTAAAAGGTAATCAATCTCTCCCCACCTAAACCCTAAATGCCCAGTCTCTTTTTCCAGAGAATGACTAGATCGTCGGAGGGCCTGTCGTCGGGACTTCTCCCGATGTTTCCAGGCCGTGTGCAGGTACAGAAGACCCAGCCGAGCCAAGCTCCTGAATCCGAGCCAAGCACCTGTCCTCTCTTCCGAGCCCCTCTGCGTTCCTGCTCCCGAGCCGCTCTCGCTACCTGGGGTCGGACCGACTCTAGTACTACGTAGGAACTTCCACCATACAGATTGAGAGAACTCACACATGTTGCCTCCACACCCAAAAAACTATTAATAAAAGTTTCCCGATTCTTTAATTTATTGTTATTAAAATCTCCTCGATTTTTTAACTTTCTGCAACTCGAAAAATAGAATAAAATAAATTGGAACAAAGTTACCGGCCTATGGGGAAGTCGCGCTGAACGCACTGCCCTAAGAGTTGATCCGAGGTCTTATGTGCAGACTTTTCTCAGATGCTCCTAGTGGTAAAACCCCCGGTATCACCGGCATCTCGATGTCGCACACAACATTGAGAGATGTGACTCAAACTTGGCCTTGCCCAGAACGGAAGAGAGAAAAAAAAGGAGAGGACCGGAATTGTGAGAGCGAGAGGAAACCGAAGAGCAAGAGTTTTTGTAAGGAATATTTTTCAGTAGCGGTAAAGGGGTGAGAGGATTGGAATATATAGGCAGCAAAGTCTTTGACCGTTGCTGATCCCACGCACAACGTGCACAGAGAAGATGGCAAGAATTTTGGATCTGAATAACTGATCCAACGTTTGGAGGAAATAGTCAAAAAATAAAACAAATAGTAAAAAGGAATTTTAGGCCTCAATCTGAACACGAAGAGCAAATCGGATCGGCATTCGGCGCCCACAGGTGTGGGCGCGCACCCGTGCCCATTACGCGCGCCAAACCGAACCGAACCAGGCTGAGTCGGGCGGCGGTGGCGGCGCGCGTGTGTGGCCCACGGGTTCCCCACACCACACAAGTCTTCAAAGGAGTAAAGGAGGGGTTGTAATATAACCACTCACAAGGCACATCCAACAACCGATGTGGGACTAAAAGCAAGCAAGGAGGAGATTGGTTTTGAGCAAACACAGCCAACAATCCCCCCCAAAACCAAGATCCGAAGACAGAGATAACAAAAGAATAATGATGGAGAAGTTCTGGGCAAGAGTATACTATGCATAAATGAGATGGACTACAGCCTTGAATCTCACGTAGTGACTATTGTCTTTGTCTGAAGAAGTGCTTGATGGACTATGCCTTGAATCAGACTTCTTGAATCAGATTCAGAAAATAGCACACATAGTACGCTAGAGGTTCTTGGGTCTATCGGGTGGCGCTTTTGAATGGCCATGCGCACTTTTTCCATATTCATGAGTGTTGTCTGGGATCGCCCTGTCCCATAGTCATGGCCTTCACGACCTCTCATATAGGTAAGTCCTCAAAGGGTTGGTGATCGGAGTCAACCCTACATAATAATGCTTGGACCTATTAAGAGTTTTAGAACTCATCCTAACCAGATCACACCGGAACACTGTCACCATAGGGATGGGATATCATTGTACAACCTCGTACAGCCACCTGGGCATTAGTTTATGAGAATTTAATCTCTGAGTCAGTGTTCCATAATAGTCACCGAAGTCCAGCTTGTTTCTACCCATTGAACCGGCTTCTTGGGATCTCCAGTCAGACTCGGTTGGGATGCCACTGCTGGTGACTTACTTATGGGCTTAACTCCATCCCCCTCGATGATTCTAGGATCAAAGTCCTAGACAGACCCTTTATCAAGTGGTCTGCAAGGTTCTTTTCTAACTTTATATAGTCAAGAACCACATATTTGCCTAATAGGCTCTTGATTGACTTGAAGCGCAGCTGCAGGTGCCTGTTCATCTTAGCATTCACAGAATCATGCTTTAGTAGTTCTATAACAGATTTATTATCACAGTTTATGGAAATAGCAGGAACATGAATATTAGCAACAGGTATATGCATAATAAAATTTCTAAGCCATTCAACTTCTGTACAAGTAGTTTCCAAAGCTATCATTTCAGAGTCCATAGTACTTCTAGCTATGATAGTTTGTTTACATGAACCCCAGGAGATTGCAGCTCCTCCTAGGGTAAAAACATATCCAGTTGTGAATTTCACATCATGTGAGTCAGTTACCCAGTTTGCATCTGAGTAACCTTCTATGATATCAGGGTGTCTAGAATAATGAAGTTTATTGTCACGCCCCGCTTCCCAGAATACAGGAACACAGGCACATAACTGAGGCCCAGCGAATGATGCAGATACATCATTCATAAGCTGTAACTTTAACTCAACAACAAGATAACAATTTCAACTACGAAAGCATATAAAATCACAACAGGATAACAAAGTACATGACATATTACATGAACATAACCAACAACTGGAAAGAAACATAGTTACGGGTCAAACACGCCCGGATTACAACAAGGATTACATGAATAAAATAAGAATTAAAATAACATGAAATTAAACAAGACTAGAATCTCTGTTCAGCAACACCTTCAGGTAGTTCTCCATCTGGGCCTGCAAGTATATTATTACAATGGAAAAGACAAAGAGATACCCGTCAATGCAAGTCACGGGCCGCAAGTGGACAAGCTAACGGGACAATAATAGAATGAAACAAAAGCAGGAAAGAACAAGGAATCAAGAATCATATGATAGAGCAAATACAACATGCAACAGAATCAAGAACAAGACCTCATAGAACATATAACATGCATGTAAACAATTAAATAATCCATAGGAACATGTAACATGTAAACGAGTAAGCAAGTAAACGTGTCAACATGAACGAGTAACATGTAAACAAGTAAACAAGTCATCATAACCATGTAACATGTAAACGGATCATGCAAGTGGACGTGTCAATGTCATGTCTTTTATTAACCTAACTAGATAGCACTTCATGTGTCCTATACCACATGGTTGCTATCCACAATCAAGTGAACGTTTAGACCAGTGATGGATTCTATAGGTCACGTACTCGGGAAACATATCCAGTCAAGTCAAGTCAAGTATATCTCGTATCAAGATACGTGCAATGTGGACATAGTGTAACGTAGCGTGAAATATAGAACATAAAGTTTGCAAATTTACAATTTGCAACTTGCAAATTTGCATCGGGGAACCACGAGCCCCCGTCCGAGTACGCTCTTCTATATTGCCCACTACTAAATCTTTTCTCTTTATACCCCGGCTTGTTATCTTTTCATTTACAATTTAAACATGAACACTAACTACATGCAACAACAAGGACGAGTAACATGGCAAGGGTAACATGACAGGATCAAGTAGTCAAGACTTATACAATGCAGGAAAACACATATTAGGACTTATAACACATGTGATGCAACTAATGGCATGCATAACACTTAATCAAGAATAAAATATATTATAACAACATGCAATCTAATAACAAGCAATTCATACACAACATCATGTATAATAGTATATATGTGTGTATTAATTTTTGTGTTCGTGTCATGCATATGAGAACAAAGTATTCACGATCACATGTGAATACAGATCGATGGGTTAGGTATGGAAACGGGTATCAATTCGACTTATGAATGCGAATTGGAGTCAAAAATAATATACTTGCGGTATTTTTACAAGGGCTTGTACTAGAACAAATAAAATTGTACAAGAAACACTTGCCTGTTAGTTGAAGACTATTAAATTAAAGACAGAATAACGGGATCAGTATCCCGGGTAGCAGAACACGTGTGAGATGTGTGGCAGCCACGCCAAATCAGCAACTCCAAATAGCAAACAGCAACAACTCCTTTCAACAACTCCAAGGCAGTAAAACTCCATACAACAAGCTAATAACCCCAACCCATTTCTCAAACACTAACTCCAATACACCAACCACATAAATAGCAACAGTAATCCAACACACCCAATACACCAACACAACAGCACACCCAATGCACCCTGTTCCTTCTCCTCCACTTCGACACACTCACAGAGAGAGAGAGCACGCTGTGATTGGCGAGAGACTGGAGGCACGCTCAGGGCGGCGACGGGGAGAGGTCGACTGCGGCGACGCCGGACGAGAAGGTGTCATGACTGGAGGTTGCTCAATTCAAGCAGAAAGAGAAATGGCTTCGACTCGACGGCGCGACTGGAGGGGAGTCGGGAGCTCAGGCAGCGGTGCGAGGGCATTGTGGGTGGTGTCGAAACTTGAGGTCGGGGGAGAAGACGAGCGGGAATGTGAGCGACTGGCGGTTGTCGACTGCGGAACGGCGGTGGAGCGTCGAGGGAGGAGGACAATGCGGCACGGAGGAGAATGGCGGCAATGATGGCAGGCGACGAGTGCAGGGGAAGCCTGCGGAGACGGCGGTGAGCGACTGGCTCGAGCGGAAGGAAGGCGACAACTGAACGGGAGGCTGTGGCTGTCGATGAAGCGAGCGGCGGGGACGGTGCTGTGATGACGAGGGGAAGGCTCAGGCGACGGTGATGGGGGGTTCGAGCGACGCTCGGGGCTTGAAGACGATGGCGGAGTTGTGGCGGTGACTGAGCTCGGGGTTGCGACGGGGAATGTCGAGCTCTGATACCGACAATGGTGGATGGCGACGGAGTGGGAGTTCGTCGAGGTGTTGGAGCGGTGATGGAGTTCGAGCGGGGGATGGGAATGGCGACGGCAGTAATGTGGTGGTCGACAATGGTGGAATGGAGAAGGGAGAGGGAGAAGGAGGAGGAAGAAGATGGGTTGTTTCTTTGGGTTCCTCTGTTCGTGGTTGAGAAACAGAGAAGGATAGATAGAGAATGGGAAAGAGAGGGATAGAGAATAACGGGGAGAGAATGAAACGGGAGAATGGTATTAATAATACAATGAATAAAGTAACGGGGTGATAGAGAGAGTGAGGGTAGTTACGAGGAGTGGGGAAATGTGTTGTACGGGATTTGAGGAGTATGGGGGAAAGTGTATATGCAGAGTGGGGAGGAGTTGGAGTACGGGACAAAAAGTGGGGTGAAGAAAATATTGTATACGGATAGGGGGTCTGTACAATTGTATGAGTTCTGGGTTTGGGCTTGGTTCTTGGGCTCAAAATATTTAATTAAAATAATTAGGACATTGGGCTAAAATATTTTGGGCTCAAATTAATTTAATTAAAATCAAATACGAAATTGGGCTAGACAATTGGGCTCGAATTAATTTAACAAAATCAAACACAATTTTGGGCTTTAGAATAAACAATTGGATTTCAGATTAACAAATAATAAAATTAAAATACAAAATGGGCTTTTAACATAGTTAAACAACTTTGAACTAAATATTAAACAATCAAATAATTTGTATATTGGCTTATAAAATAGTTTGAATAATAATATAATTAATTAGGAGAAAATACTTACAAAATACTAATGATTTAAAATACAGAAAAATACTTGAAAATTATGTATTAATGAAAACAGGGGTTACATTTATAATCTATAGTACCCTTAAGATATCTAAATACTCTTTCTAATGCTGACCAATGTGACCGATTTGGGTTACCAGTATATCTACTAAGTCTCCCAACAGCAAATGCAATATCAGGTCTGGTTCTATTTGTTATATACATAAGAGAACCTATCATCTGAGAGTATCTATGTTGTTCTAGAGGTGAACCTTCATTCTTCTTGAGAATGATACTACTGTCAAAAGGAGCACGAACAGGTATCTTATCAAAGTACTCAAATTTCTTTAGCATTTTCTTAATAGAATGTACTAAGGAGAGAGTATAACCCTTTTTGGATTTGGATACTTACATTCCTAGAATCAGGTTGGCTTCACCTACAAACATGCTAGATAGATAATCTTTAGTATTATTTATCAATTCAAGTGTTGATCCTAAAATGAGGATGTCATCTGCATACAAGCATAGAATGACACAACTTCCATCAATGTTTTTAGAGTATATACATTTGTCATACTCATTTGGTAAGAAATCATATTCTAAAATCACTTTATCAAATTTGCCATGCCATTACTTGGGAGCTTGCTTTAGGCCATAAAGTGATTTTACTAATATGCAAACTTTCTTTTCTTGACCGTTAGCAATAAAACCTTCAGGTTGTTCCATGTAGATTTCTTTCTCTAGGTCTCCATTCAAAAAGGCTGTCTTTACATCCATTTGATGAATTAGCAAGTCATAAATGGATGCTAAAGCTAGAAGAGTTCTAATAGAGGCAATCCTAGCTACAGAATAGTAGGTGTCAAAATAATCTAATCCCTTTTTCTGGGTAAAACCTTTGGCTACTAATCTAGCTTTGTATTTCTCTATGGAACCGTCAGCTCTAAGTTTCTTTTTGAAGATCCACTTGCAACCTATGGGTTTACTACCTAAAGGTTGGTCTGCTAAATACCAAGTACTATTCTCCATAATGGAGTTGTACTCATTGTTGATGGCTTCTTTCGAGAAAGGAGCATCAGGAGAAGATATTGCTTCTTCGTAAGTTGAAGGATCACCCTCTATCAAATAAGTGAAGAAACCTTCCCCTAAATTTCTTTCAATCCCACCTCTTTTACTTCTTCCAGGTTCTGAGTCTTCATCAGATTAAGAACTAGAAGGTTGAGAATGGGAACTGGTAGAAGGAGGCAGGGAATAACTGGAAGGGTTGGAAGAAATTCTATTTTTAAAAGGGAATATATTCTCAAAGTAAACTGCATCTCTAGCTTCTATAATGGTATTGTTAGAGATTTCATTTACTTCAGAATGAGTCACTAGAAATCTATTGGCATTGCTATCTAAGACATATCCTATGAACACAGCATCTACAATCTTAGGTCCAATCTTTCTCTTTTTAGGTTCAGGGATTCCTACTTTTGCTAGACATCCCTAGACTTTGAGATAATGGACTCTAGGAGTTCTACCTTTCCATAATTCATAGGGAGTCTTATCTTTAGACTTACTAGGGATCCTATTTAGGATGTAACAGACGGTCAATATGGCTTCTCCCCACAAGTTATCAGGAGCACCTGAGCTGAGAAGCATGTCATTCACCATGTCTAACAGAGTCCGATTCTTTCTTTCAGCAACTCCGTTGGACTGTGGTGAGTAAGGAGCTGTCACCTCATGAATTATTCCGTGTTCTGCACAGAAGTTAGTCATTTCGTTTGAGGTATACTCTCCGCCACGATCAGATCTAAGGATCTTAATCTTTTTCTCTAATTGGTTCTCAGCTTTAGATTTGTAAACCTTAAATCTATCTAGAACTTCATCTTTGGTTTTGAGAAGGTAGGTATAGCAATACTTTGAACAATCATCTATAAAGGTGACAAAGTATTTCCTACCGCATCGGGTCAAAACCATATTTGAGTCACAAACATCACTATAAACTAGTTCTAGAGGATCAGAATTCCTTTCTACATATTTGAAATGTAGTTTAGAATGTTTGGCTTGAACACAAATCTCAAATTTGTGTTTATTATCTACAGGAGACTTGGAAATAAGAGCTAAGTTCATCATCCTTCTAAGAGAACCCAGATTCACATGACCTAGTCTACCATGCCAAACATTGGAAGATTCTACATTTGAAACAACAGAAGAAGGATCTGACATTTTATTTATAGTACTGAGAATAAAAAGACCATCCTTTACATATCCTTTTCCAACAAAGGACTCATTCTTAGAAAATACAACTTTATTGGCTTTCATTACAATCTTGAAACCTGACGCTACAAGAAGGGAACCACAAACTAAGTTCCTCCTAACTGACGGCACATGAAGTACATCATGAAGAGGCAGATTTTTTCCTGATGTCATCTTCAGATCTATTCTTCCTCTTCCTACAATCTGTGCCGTTGAGCCATCTCCTAGGGTTATGCCTCCTCCACATGATTCCTGATAGTTTGAAAAATAGGAGCGATCAAATAAAACATGAACATTAGCTCCAGAATCCAACCACCAGCCATCAGAATGGTAAGAAATATTAATAGAAGGTTGGTAAGTCACAGACCTGAAGGAACTAGAAGATCCATTCAGAATCATGTTGGCTTCTGGTTTGGTAGGGCCTTTCTTCTTATAAGGAGTCTTGATTGGTTCCTTCTTCCTATGAAAACAATTGAAGGATAGATGGTTTGTTCTTCCATACACCAAACAAAACTTCTGTTGATCCTGAGTCTGACTGAAGTTTCTAGTTCTATGGTTTTGCTGGTGTTGGCAGTTTTGGTGGTTTTGGTGATTCTGGTGATGAGGCTGAAAGTTCTTCTTCTTGAAGGAGTTCTTCTTGGGTTTGTGAGGATTATTAGGTTTGGGTTTGCCTTGGGATGATACTACAAGGTTTACCTTTGCCTTAGACTCATTCTTAGGGTTGGACCTTAGCCTAAGTTGATCTTCTGTTCTAATCTTCTTTAGGACTTGGGCAAAGGTAAGCTCACCTTGAGTATGGGTGAGATCCTTCTTGACATCAGACCAAAAAGGAGGGAGCTTATCTATTAGGCAAGCTATCTTATACTAAGTAGAAAATATTGTACCTTTGGCTTGAATATGCCTCACATATTCTTGGAATTTATGAATTTGATCATTCATAAGTTTGTTATCTACCATGAAATACCTATTAAAAGCAGAAGAATTGAATCTTTCACTTCCAGCATCATCACAACCATATTCGTCTTCCAGAGCATCCCAAAGCTCTTTAGCGTTCTTATATTCAAAGAATATATCATAAAGAGAATCAGATAAAGCGCTTAGAATTCGATGAAATAGTGAAAGTTTATTTCCTTAGGGGTTTTAGGTTTTTGGGAACTAGAGGGTTTCTTAGGAGTTTAAGAGGAAATATGGAATTCGGGAACTTCTTTAGTAGACTCAGATTTGTCAGAATCAGCTGTGATGGGTGTGGATCTATCAATTGCTGAAAGCAGTCCTAAAGTGGTGAGCTAGATTGTTTAAATTGTGAAACCCTAAACCAATAAAACTTTAGAGGTGCATAGTTTAGTTTTAATCTTATCTTCACCAACAAATGAATTGGTAATTATTGTTAATTGGAGGATTATGTATGAATCATTCTCTTGTTGATTAATTGTTGCTATGCTCTTATAATTAATAAAGCTATATATATATATATATATATATATATATATATATATATATATATATATATATATATAGGGTTTTGCTCCATTGAAAACGGGTATGTTTTCAATGGGTTGGAAAACACCCATATAGGCCGTCGATCAGATCTTGATCGTGATCAGCGGCTGAGATTTTAACCCGTTAAGCATCCCACTAACGCTCTCAAAAGCGGAGGGGCATTTTCGTCATTTCACGCCAAAAAACGTTTCAGACTTAGCATTTTTTTGGCGTGAAGTTTTTTTTTGTCGAAAAAAATGCCTAGGCCGTTGTTGGGAGCAACGGCCTAGGTTGTTTTTTTAAACAAAAAAACATACCTTGGCTGTTGCTCCCAACAACGGCCTAGGTATTAACTCAGTATTTTCTAAACACTTAAACACAACAACGGCGTCATCTCCCTCACTTCGTCCCAAACACTCTCTCTCTTTCGCTCGTGCTCTCGAAAACCATCCCCAAACCCTACTTCACTCTCCCAACTCCTTGCCATCGATTCCCAACTTCTTAGCCTCCTCGATCTCCGCCCAACTCGGCAAAGCTCCCTATCTCTCTCTTCCTCTCCCGAATACAGCAAAACCCTAACTTCACATCCAAATTCCCAAATCATCTAAACCCTAGCATCAATTGTCTTCCTTTGTCTACAACATCGTGCAGCGGCTTCTCACATCTTCGCCAACTCTCTATCGCTCTCTCTTTGGACCAGGTATTTTCTTAATCCCAATCTACTATAATGAACTCTTTGAATCTATTGAATTTTTTTCCAATTTTGGATTTGTCTTCTTTGGTAATATGCGTATTAATGTAGTCTATAATTTAGAGGGTATATAATTAGCTATGATCATGTATGTTGTGTACATTTTCTACGAAGTAGTGGTAGTTGTAGTGGTGGAACTTAGGAGATGAAAAAAACTAGATGAAAAAATTAAATTTGTATGAGTAGGTCGGATTCACCGTGTAGAAGGTAACGGAACTTGTATAGGCGATTTCCGTCTCACGATTTGTGAGATACGTCCGTTTTTCATTTCAATTCCATACAACGGATATGAAGTGATACACGGCCGTATCTTTCAAACCGAGAGTCAAAAGTCACCTCTGCAAGTTCCGGCAGCTCGTGTTTGGTGTGCCAGAGTTGACGCCCAAATTTAGGAAATAAGTTTATCATTTATGTTGTTTTGACGCGTATATAAATAAACCTTTAATCGACATCGGAACTTGTGGAATACGTTATGAGTTGAAAATAGCTTAAACGAAGTCCAAATAAAGCGAAACTTTGCGAGTAGGTTGGTCTGGCCACTCACAAGTCATACCAACCTGTACATGTGAGTTCTGACTCGCGGTTTGCGAGATACGTCTATGTATCGCTTTCCGTTCAGTTTTCAATAGTATAAACGATATATGGTCGTATCTTTCAAACCGTTGGTCGGAACTCCCTTGTACAAGTTGCGTTGGCTTGTGGGCGGGGAGCCCGAACCAACGGCCAAATTTTGAAATTTTTGCATCTCGTTTATGTTGTTTTCACACGTATATGAAAAAACTTCAAACTACCTCGAAATTTTTTTAGTTCGATCTCAATAAAAAAATGCTTTAACAAAGTTGAAAAATTACGAAACGGTGCACGTAGGTTGGGCTAACCATTCACAACGCAACGGAACTTGTATTTGCGAGTTCCGACCCACGGTTTGCGAGATACGTCAATGTATCGCTTCCCGCTCTATTTTAATGAGTGAAAATGATACACTGGCGTATATTTCAAACCGTGGGTCGGAACTCACTTCTACAAGTTGCGTTGGCTTGTATTTGGTGTGCCCTAGTTGTCGGCGAAATTTAGGAATTTTTGCACCTTGTTTGTGTTGTTTTGATGCGTATAAGCGATCTCTTGAAATTTTTTCATCTCGTTGATTTGTGTTTGCTAATTTTCGCCGATTAATTAGTGTTATATATGCAAACTTTGTTACAGAGAAATGCCTAGAATGAGGGAAACCGGAAGGGGAAGGACATCTCACGAAGCACGGGGGGAACATTCCACAGAGAATGTGAGAACTATTAATTTGTAATGTCCATAATTTTGTATTTAGTGATATTGATATGTGACTAATAATAATAATATTTTTTGGTTCGTGTAGGTTGGTGCTTCCTCTTCGATGACAGGACATCGTGGTCCAGGACCAATAAATCCCGGCAAACTTACCTTGCAAGATCGCCACAGATCCACGGCAGTGTGGGGTGGGACGACACGTAGGTGTAATTTCCGCACCCACGAGACCATCAAGGTGCATGCCCGCACCCACGAGTACCTTGTAGCGGCCGGTTTCTATGGAATCAGCATGATGGGTAATGTTAAACTCGACCGAGCACTTCTCTCGGCACTCGTGGAGCGCTGGAGGCCAGAGTCGCACACGTTCCATCTACCGATCGGTGAGATGACGGTGACGCTACAGGATATAGCGATGATATTCGGTCTTCCAATAGATGGCTTGGCCGTGACGGGCAATATTAATTTTGATAAAATAGAGATGTGCAACGAACTGCTCGGTACAGAGTTTGATGAGGCGGATGGGGACAATGGTGACATTTTCCAAGGACAGTCAATCCGGCTATCTTGGTTGAAGGAACATTTTGATGAGACGCTGACCAACGAATCGCCCGACGAGTATGTACAGTCCTACACCAGAGCCTACATTCTAACGGTGATCGGAGGGGTTCTATTGCCTAACTCATCGGGCGATACGCTGCACCTCATGTACCTACGATTGCTCGCCGACCTAGGCATAGCTGGCCGGTACAGTTGGGGAAGCTGCGCATTGGCAACGCTGTACAGGGCGTTATGTCATGTAGCACTAGAAGGATCAGAAATGACCGGACCGATGGTTTTGTTACAGATTTGGTCCTAGGAGCGACTGCACTTGGGTCGTCCCCGCATTAAGAGACCCAAGGCTGGTTGGATGGCCCAACCTGAAGATCCTGCTATGTTAGTGCCATTGGGAGTATACTGGGCTGGTACAAGGAGTTATAAAGACAACCCCAAGGGCGTAATAACGTACTACAGAGACGAGCTCGACCAACTACGTGAAGAGTTCGTGGTTTGGGCGCCGTATACACCCAAGCGTGTGGGAAGACTACCGCCAATATGCACCACCGGGTTGCAGTTGTGGCTGACGACGGCTCCCCTCATCAACTTCGGTATAGTCGAGCATCCGCGACCGGAAAGAGTCCTTCGCCAGTTCAATCTTCAACAAGATTATCCCCCAAGCTGCGCAAACCTATACGATCATGAGTTACACGCCGTTAGGGGTACCGGCCGCATGCCTACTCATGATTGGGCAGATTACCATCGTGTTCACGTTGCAGAATGGAACGAGCGACAGTTTGCACTTGTACTCGTCAATGTTCCGGAGTACGATGGAAGACTGCAAGGAAAGTACATGACTTGGTTCCGACAGTATACACGATTGTACATCTCTCCTGAAACGAACATACCTGCTGGTATCCAGTGAGAAATTGAGGAGAGGGAGATTGAACCAATACCTGCATATTCCAGTTCACAACCCATGTTCCAACCGAAGGCCACAGTTATACGTACAGTGGTAACTTCACATCTTCATATTTATTTTATAATTCTTCGTACGTGAAGTGAATGAATTCTTTTAATTATTTAATTTGTTGGTTTTTTCTAATTTAGATTGATACCACGATGGACATGGCAAAAGAATGCGCAGATGTACTAAAAAGTAATGTGGGCACGCCTATGAAGACTTTTGCTCGGAGGATGCTCCTTGGATGCCGTAGCAATATGGATGCTTTGGGATGTGTCGATCGTTTGGATCGAGCATTATACGGACCGAGGGGGGGCCGACGCAAAAGTATGAGGGGTAGGCCAAGTTCATTGCTCGGGCAACGGCCTTGTGAGATAAGAGAACGACAAGGTTCAACTTCACATCTATCTCACGAAGAATCTCACGAAGAAACGGAGGATGGAGAGAGCGGGGAGAGGGTTGTCGGTGACGTACAACAAGAGGAGGGTGGCGAAGATGAAATCCCCGACTCGCCAACCATGATGCGGCACCGAAACCCTTACCGGAAGAGGCGAGCACCACAGCATTACACGCCCGGTGCTTAGGCAATGTTTTTGGGAGGTTGTAAATTATTTTTTTTTGATTTTGTGAGTATTAACCTTTTGTAACTAATTATTGGATAATTTGTTTCTTAAGTGTAAGTATAGTTGATGTAGTTGTTATTAATTTCTGATTTTCAATTATGGTGGGTAATTTTGGTTGTCGTATATATGAATTTAGTCGGAGAATGTAAATGAGGGTAAAGTTTTTGGAATTTGGTGGTGTACAAGTTGTAGCAGCTTCAGCTGCTCAGTATAACTGAAGGTTTTTTTTTTTTAACCTAAGCCGTTGTTGAAGGCAACGGCTTTGGTTCTGCAAGGAAAGTATACAAAATTTGTTGTGCTCTCTGACTTGTTGGCTCTAAAAATAGCCAACAAGTCAGAGAGCACCCCATTTTTATAGATACACCCTAGGCCGTTGTTGTGGACAACGACCTAAGTTGTATGTGAAAACATTAGAAAAGTTGCCTTGCTCTCTGACTTGTTGGCTCTAAAAATAGCCAACAAGTCAGAGAGCACCCCCTTTTTATAGATACACCCTAGGCCGTTGTTGTGGACAACGGCCTAAGTTGTATGTGAAAACATTAGAAAAGTTGCCTTGCTCTCTGTCTTGTTGGCTCTAAAAATAGCCAACAAGTCAGAGAGCACCTCCTTTTAATAAATACAGCCTAGGCCGTTGTTGTGGACAACGGCCTAAGTTGTATGTGAAAAAATTAGAAAATTGGTCTTGCTCTCTGTCTTGTTGGCTCTAAAAATAGCCAACAAGTCAGAGAGCACCCCCATTTATAGATACACTCTAGGCCGTTGTCTACAACAACGGCCTAAGTTGTTTGTGAAAAAATTGGAAAAGTGGTCTTGCTCTCTGTCTTGTTGGCTCTAAAAATAGCCAACAAGTCAGAGAGCACCCCCATTTATAGATACACCCTAGGCCGTTGTTGTAGACAACGACCTAAGTTGTTTGTGAAAAAATTGGAAAAGTGGTCTTGCTCTCTGTCTTGTTGGCTCTAAAAATAGCCAACAAGTCAGAGAGCACCCCCATTTATAGATACACCCTAGGCCATTGTTGTGGACAACGACCTAAGTTGTTTGTGAAAAAATTGGAAAAGTGGTCTTGCTCTCTGTCTTGTTGGCTCTAAAAATAGCCAACAAGTCAGAGAGCATCTCCTCTTTATAAATACACCCTAGGTCGTTGTTGTGGACAACGGCCTAAGTTGTTTGTGAAAAATTTAGAAAAGTTGTCTTGCTCTCTCTCTTGTTGGCTCTAAAAATAGCCAACAAGTCAGAGAGCATCTCCTCTTTATAAATACCCAAGGCCGTTGTTGTGGACAACGGCCTCAGTAGTAAGTGCTTGGAATATTGTGTAATGCTCTCGAAATTGTTAGCTAGAGTTAGTGTTAAGGGTAGGGTTAGGGTTACAGTAAGGTTAGTGATTTAGGTTTGGATTCAATGTAGGGGTTAGGGTGGGATTATTTTTAGTTGGAAGTAGATAGGTAATAAGCTTCCAGTAGAGAGCTGTTGGATATTTAAGTTCTATCATTAATGACATGTCTCTCCCCTCTTTACGTGCACTGCCTTCTGAACTCTACAAAATAGACGTTTATATGAATTTTTGTCTTGTTTATTTTTATTTTTCAATTCCATATTTGATTCGTTAGAGTTAGGGTCAGGGTTAGTACTATCGGGGGTTAAGGATAGTTTTCCCATATAAGTTCTATCATTAATTCACATGTACATCACCACATGTAGTTTTCCCATTTATTGCACCCTTCCGAAAATACTCTTCTAAAATTCCAAAAACCCACCTCCGCGTATGAAAAATATTCAGTATTTATGATGGGCAAGAAGAAATCAAAAAATAAAAAAGATTCGATCCGCTTATGAGCATAGAGTAATCAGATCAAACTACTTGGCCAACAAGAACTGCATGTGACTATTTTTTTTACAATGTTTACATTGAAGACGTTCCTGTAGACATTCTCCAGACATGTAGCTGGGAAGAATTCCACAAGATTGGGAAGAAGAGGTGTGATCACATGTAATAAAACAAGTTTATTATGGAAAAAACGGTCTAAGGTAAAACCCCACATGTAACTGTAAAACCCCATTAGGGTACATCCTCACATGTCCATTAGATATTTTAATATGAAAAAAACCTAAACTACATCACCACATGTACCTCCCCATATGTACCCTAAAAATGTGAAAAACACATATGTGCATTCCCACAGGTCGTTTTATCTCCAAAATCGAAAAAATCACATGTAGGAACCCACATGTAGTTTTCTCATTTATTGCACTCTTCCGGAAAAACCCTCCTAAGATACCAAAAACCCATATCCGAATATTAAAAAGTACCCAATAATTATGATGAACAAGAATAAATCAAAAATAACAAAAGATTCTATTCGCTTATGAGCGAAGAGTAATCAGATCAAACTACTTGGCCATCAAGAACTGGATCTGATTATCTTCTGTAAAAAAAAAATGTAAATAGGGACCATCATGTAATGGGAAACCATAACAGAAAACCACATGTATATTTTGACCACATGTATAAACCAATGTGAAGATTATTCCAAAAAAGTTCAAAGATTACTCTAAAACACTATCGCCAACTGTTGCTTCTGTGGAAATTTGGGATGTGGAATCTCGTCGTGTAGTAATTGTGTGCAGTTTTTCGAGTCACTTTAAAAGGTGGAAGTAATGGAAAAATAAACAAAGATATCTTGGCGATATACAAGTATGGATTATCTATCTTTTGTATAAATTTCCACAGAGACTGAACGCAAAGAGTCAAGAGAATATTGTAAAAATCCCACAAAAAATCATGCTTAGGCCGTTATTGGAGACAACGGCTTAAGGAAAATTTATGAAGGGGTCCTTTGTGACTTTTTGCTTTTTAAAAGTTTCAAACTAAAACCAAAGCCGTTGTTATAGACAACGGCCTAAAGTATTCAGCCTGGTTAGGGTTAGGGTTAGGGCTAGGGTTAGGGTAATCACGTATGTAATTTGTGCTAACGGGGGTTAAGGATTAGGTTTAGGGCTAGGGGGGAGCAAGGGTTTGGTTAGGGTTATTGTAAGGTCTAGTTTATGTCAAGAAAGATATTTGTGGTAATATCTGGTTTTGGCTGGTCATTAATTAATGGTTGTTGGTATAAACAAAAATACCCCTGTCTTTGGTATATACATGTGTTGCTCATTATATAATGGTGTTGCTCATTAATTAATGGTTTTGGCTGCGGTAAAAATTATAAACAAAATAGATACGCAAATATCATCTGTCTTTGGTATAGAGTTCCAGGGAGACTCTACGCAAAGAGTGAAGAGAAAATTGAAAAAACAAAAAATGGAAGATTATCAATTATTTTTTTTTATTTTTTTTACATATTTAACCACCATGATTATATATTGGTTTGAAAGGTGGTAGTAATCGGCACTTAAAAAAAATATAGTGGAAAGATATACATGTGTAGATCATCTATCTTTTGTATAAATTTTCACAGAGACTGTACGTAAAGAGTAAAGAGAGCACTCCAAAAAGTCCAAATTTTTGAGTTCAAGTTAGGCCGTTGTCTGGAGCAACGGCCTTAGTTATTTATCAAAAATTAGATTGCTCTCTAACTTGTTGAGCCTTTTGTGCTCTCCAAGTCAGAGAGCACCTCCAAAAATCCCAATTTAGTGAATATAACCTAGGCCGTCGTCTGTGACAACGGCCTAAGGTATTCAGGGAAGGGTTAAGGTTTAGGGTTAGGGTTAGCACAACCCTAACCTTAACCTTGACCTTATACTTGTAAATCAATCCGGCCTATATTTTTTGGATATGTGGGTATTGTAATAGCATAATCAAATCTATATATATCATACTTAAAAAGATCACAAACGTTAAGAAAATAACAGGAAAAAGGTGAACATATTCCCTTTGTAATGGAACACTAACATGTATCCTACTTCTAGTTTATTAGAACCTGTGAATATTTCCAAGCATATTACCTTAATAATTTTATATTGGTTAGAGAGAGGGAAAAAATTGTAACGTAATAAAAAATTTATAAACAATAGATACGCGAATATCATCTATCTTTGGTATATAGTTCGAGGGAGACTGTACGCAAAGAGCGAAGAGAAAATTGAAAAAATAAAAAAATGGAAGATTATCAATTATTTTTTTTAAATTTTTTTTACATATTTAACCACCATGATTATATATTGGTTTGAAAGGTGGTAGTTATCGGCACGTAAAAAAAATATAGCTGAAAGATATACATGGGTAGATCATCTATCTTTTGTATAAATTTCCACAGAGACTGTACGTAAAGAGTAAAAAGCACCCCAAAAAGTCCAAATTTTTTAGTATAACTTTGGCCGTTGTCTGGGGCAACGGCCTTAGTTACTTAACAAAAATTAGATTGCTCCCTGACTTGTTGAGCCTTTTGTGATCTCCAAGTCAGAGAGCATCTCCAAAAATCCAAATTTTTTGAATATAACCTAGGCCGTTGTCTAAGGCAACGGCTTTAGTTACTTATCAAAAATTAGATTGCTCCCTGACTTGTTGAGCCTTTTGTGCTCTCCAAGTCAGAGAGCATCTCCAAAAATCCAAATTTTTTGAATATAACCTAGGCCGTTGTCTGGGGCAACGGCTTTTGTTACTTATCAAAAATTAGATTGCTCTCTGACTTGTTGAGCCTTTTGTGCTCTCCAAGTCAGAGAGCATCTCCAAAAATCCAAATTTTTTGAATATAACCTAGGCCGTTGTTTGGGGCAACGGCCTTAGTTACTTATCAAAAATTAAATTGCTCTCTGACTTGTTGAGCCTTTTGTGATCTCCAAGTCAGAGAGCATGTCCAAAAATCCAAATTTTTTGAATATAACCTAGGCCGTTGTCTATGGCAACGGCTTTAGTTATTTATCAAAAATTAGATTGCTCTCTGACTTGGTGAGCCTTTTGTGCTCTCCAAGTCAAAGAGCACCTCCAAAAATCCCAAATTTTTTACTATAACTTAGGCCGTTGCTATAAACAACGGCCTAAGGTTATCAACTCCTTTAAAACTTGTAATATTTAGTGAAAAACCAAATTCATTTATTAATCTAGGCCATTGTCTTCAACAACGGCCTTAGTTTAGAAAAAAAAAATTTACAAATACAGATACAGCCGTAGCTGATACATTTCAGTAACAAACCAACATTTACGTACCACAACAGTATTAACAAACGACACAAACAAACGATACTTATGTCTCAAAAATTACATTTACAATTACCAATCGAAGGTAATTAACCAAGTGACATGAAGAGTTTTGAATATATATCCAGCAATTTCAGTTTACAAATTACAATTCATAGTGCATCATCATATCTCGAGTCGGAACTGTCTTCTTCGGAAAGAATTACTTCTTGCCTTCATTGAAAGATTAGGTTTAGTTAGTAAGAAACTCAATTGCCACAAATAAAGTATAATAAATTTAAACAAGTGACAAGCATAAAAGTTAGGCCGTCATACCCCTCAAATAAAGTTGGATAATTTCTTGAATCATGATTCATTTGGACAATGCCGCATCTTCGGCACCTTCTCGGTTTTTTTTATGCGGAGTTGCTCTCTAATCGGCCTCAATCTTTTGGCGCGAGGCCTTCCCTTTGTCGTGCACTGCTGTGGGTCACCAATGCGTGTAGGTATGTGTCCACTCCCTTGGTCATGAGGTTGTGCACTTGGATGCGGTTGTGAACTACCTCCAGCTTCGACACTATCATGTGGTTGTGAGGCATGTTCCGGTTGTTCACCTGATCTTGGTTGTAGTCGAGAAACCCCGTCAATGATCTTCTGCAAATTCTCTAACGTGTATTTGTAACTCTCATTGGAGGAACAACCGAGATCAACAATTTGTTTTGCATGGTAGCTCAACTCACAATATCGAGAAGCAAAATTCTCGGTGTTGGGTTGGGTTGGAACTGATGTGTAACTTCTTCTCATCACATCCCTTGTCCATCTTCTTTTAATATATACATCCGGGAGGGATGTGTGATGGGAGAAACGAAGTACCGCTAAAATATGCCTGCAAGGAATGGCAACAAATTCGAACAAGTGACATGCACATGTAATAATTCCACTGATTTTGGATAATTGAAGAAGGCGAGCCGGTTCTGATTCTCCACATAGTATCACATGAAAGGTTGAACTATCCAGTGTCTCAAGATCGGCAACAAATGTCACATTGTACATGAAGCTTTTTGTGACTTCATCTTGGAATTTGTAAAATATTTTCAAAGTATATGTTTTTGCCATTTGTGCCTCCAAAGCCCATTCGCTCTTCAACTTCGGTCTCTTCTCACGGTTATGATGATTTTCTTTCAATTCATCGTGTCTTTGCCTTCCCAAAAAATGGTCGAAGATGACGGCAAATTCGTGCAGGGAATACTTTTTTTCTGTATGATGCTTTAGAGCAGAATGTGCCGACTCAACCCGTTGGCTACTCAACATGCCGGCCCAAAATGATTCTTTAGCGTAGATGGGTGTCCAACTTTCACGGATATCGAATATATCGTTCAACCATTTGTTACTCTCTAATCCGTATTGCGAAATCAAAATATTCCACTTTTCTACAAATTCATGTATATATTCCGAATTGTAGATTACATTCTTCAAGGACTCCCTGAACTTGTCGACATCGAAACCAAGACGAACCTCCTGGGGTAACTTATCCATAATGTGCCAAATACAAAAACGATGCTGAGTCTGAGGGAAAACTTTCTTAACTG
The DNA here is from genome assembly GCA_017893485.1 of Hemerocallis citrina. NCBI lineage: Eukaryota > Viridiplantae > Streptophyta > Magnoliopsida > Asparagales > Asphodelaceae > Hemerocallis > Hemerocallis citrina. The sequence goes on along the minus strand of CM030367.1, from coordinate 238,770,675 downwards.
CGGCGGCGATCCCACGATCTTGATCGGTGACAAAACCGGATGGAGCACGATTCATAATCCCTAACCACTTTTCAAAAAACCATTCAAACGAAGAGGCCGTCTCATTTGGAATGAACCCACCTCCTAAGAAAGTCGATTGCCAGTGATGATTCACTCCAACAAACGGAACAAATAACATTCCGTAACGGTTCGTATTGTACGTGGCATCAAAGCAAACTACATCGCCAAATTCTTCGTAATTCATCCTACAAATACCATCTACCCACATACAATGTGACAACCGTCCTTCGGGATCGACTTGAATTTCATAAAAAAATGAAGGATCCGTCTGTTTCTTAGATTCGAAAAAATCAATTAGCATTGTAGAATCGTGTCCTTTCAATGCTTCTTGCGAGTCTCTAACTAAATTTCTAACATCTTTTTCTGTGAATCCTACTTGATCATAACCACCGCTAGCACTTTCGAAGTAGAGCATTTGTCGACATATTTGGATATTAGCTTGGTTCATTTGGTCTATAATCCTTTTGTCCGTATTTGACACGGACCTGTTACGGGGCAATAGGTGCCTTCTACCGGGTGAGGTGAATTTGTGATTGTGTTCTTCGTGAAATGAATACACCACCCACGTATTACTTGCTTCGTTCAATTTTATACGAACGCAAGCCTTGCAACCCGTTCTACTGGTTATTCCACGTCTACCATCACTATGTTGATCCGGCGACGACCCAGCTTTATTACAGAGGTATGACTTATCTACTTCCATTCCCCCCTTTAATTTATTTCCACCCTTACGCATTGCAAAACCCCCACAACGAGCATATGCAGAATAGAATTTCTCGGCCTCAACTAAAGTGGGGAATGTCATACCTAACTTTGGTTTCAAATGCTCTTCGAATATCGGCATGGAATCAGTGATTGGTTCTGCCAGGACAAAATTATCACCGGCAGCAGAACTCTCCGTATCGTTGTTCATCTACGGTAAAAATATATTATTGGTCAATTAATATACACATTATATACAAAATATCTTGTTAACAAACAATTGCAATATATATAATTAGTGACAAAACGTCGAAAACGACGTCATATAAATACAAATATCTATCAATTGGGTACGGCTAATCGCACCCAAGGTAACGGAACTTCTACAAGTAAGTTCTGATCCACGGTTTGCAAGATAAGGCCGTGTCTCGCTCGTATTCCCCTCACTCTTGAACTGAGGTTGTTGTTTGATATACGGTACAATTCCGCGCAAACGAGATCAGTAAATTCCTATACTTTGGGAGTGGGAAGGCGCCAAAACACATGAGCCAACAAAATTTGTAGAGGTGAGTTACGGCTAACGGTTTGCCTATTACGCCGATGTATCGGTTTCACTCACGGGAATGAATTGAAAGCGATACACGGGCGTACACTTGAAACCGTGAATCCAAACAAACTTCTACGAATTGCGTTGGCTTGTGTATGGCGAGCTCGACGTAATCGGAAAGTTCCACAAATTTTTTTTCGCTTTGTGCGCTATTACTAACATCGAATAACAACTAACAACAACTAATACTACGTTTACTTCCCCAATTAAACTAGAATTACCTACTCTATAAATCCATCCCCACATAATATAGCAATTGCACATTCAAACATTGAAGAAAAATTTCCAAACAATCAGCGTAGTTAGGACAAATTTCCAATCAATTTCCAATCAATTTACTCAAGTATGACAAATTAGTACCTTTAACAATGAGGGTGTTTGGGAGGCCGCTGCGCGCTGCTGTAGAGAAAGGAAGGGGAGTAGGGTTTGGCTAATTTATTCGGGATTAGAGTTTTAGGATTGGGTAGATTTCGTAAGGGTTAGGGTTTTTTTGTAATTGGGATTTTGCTGTATTCGGGAGAGGAAGAGAGAGATAGGGAGCTTTGCCGAGTTGGGCGGAGATCGAGGAGGCTAAGAAGTTGGGAATCGATGGCAAGGAGTTGGGAGAGTGAAGTAGGGTTTGGGGATGGGTTTCGAGAGCACGAGCGAGAGAGAGAGTGTTTGGGACGAAGTGAGGGAGATGACGCCGTTGTTGTGTTTAAGTGTTTAGAAAATACTGAGTTAATACCTAGGCCGTTGTTGGGAGCAACGGCCAAGGTATGTTTTTTTGTTTAAAAAAACAACCTAGGCCGTTGCTCCCAACAACGGCCTAGGCGTTTTTTTCGACAAAAAAAAACTTCACGCCAAAAAATGCTAAGTCTGAAACGTTTTTTGGCGTGAAGTGACGAAAATGCCCCTCCGCTTTTGAGAGCGTTAATGGGATGCTTAACGGGTTAAAATCTCAGCTGCTGATCACGATCAAGATCTGATCGACGGCCTATATGGGTGTTTTCCAACCCATTGAAAAGATACCCGTTTTCAATGGAGCAAAACCCATATACATATATATATATATATATATATATATATATATATATATATATATATAACAATTCAATCAAGAACCTATTGCATTATTTATGATTATCTAGTAAAGGGTTGTTAAGTGTGTATGCATGTACTTTATGTTTTCACGATTGAATTGATATCGTTATTTAAATCATGATTATTTCTAATAGGAGTGAACTGTAATTGAGGAGTCTTTTAAAGGACTTATAATTGATTGTTATTGTGTCGAACACTGTACCATATGGAATGTAATTTTATAATAGTGTTGTTATATTGTGAGTATTTCTACAATTATTTTATGTGATGTACTGCGATGATGTGCAACTAATGAATTGAGATTAATATACTGATTGGTGTGTTTGCATGAATAAGTAATTGTGATACGTGGGTGTTGTCATCCATATTTGGGTAATATTATTGTTAGAGATATTTGTGGATTGTCGATTTAAACTATATCGTTTTGCATTACTTTACTATATCGTTTTGCATTACTTTACTATATCGTTTTGCATTACTGTACATGGGTGACCTTATGATGTTGTGAATATTGAGATGATTATTTTAAGCTATTGCAATTTTATAATTGTTTTACTTATGTGTCAACATCCATATTTGTATACCAGTATATGAGTCGGAAATCCAAGTAACTCATTTGGCTCTCATTGTGTTCACTTTATGAGTGCAACTTGTTCCGACCACGTACTATAGTAGCGTTTACCTTATAAACCGGACTATAAGTATTGACCGCATTGCACATGTTATTTGTCCCGACTACGGGCCGTAGTGACATTTTAATTGTGCAATTTGTTTATTCCGATCACGGACTGTAGTAGCATTTACCTTGTCAACCGAACTATAAGCATTGACCTCATTGAGAGATGTGACCGCATTGAGAGATGTGTTTACATAAATTATCTTGTATTGTAGAATACTTGTATCTGATTATTTACGTAGTATGGGATGCGTAAATTTTTAGACAAGTACTGCACTAGGCATCGTGCATTATTTGTTTGTGTGATTGCCTTAATTTTTGTTGCATTTAGTGTGTACATAAATTATCTTGTATTGCAGAATACTTGTATCTGATTATTTACGTAGTATGGGATGCGTAAATTTTTAGACAAGTACTGCACTAGGCATCGTGCATTATTTATTTGTGTGATTGCCTTATTTTTTTTTGCATTTATATGTAATAAGAGCTTTAGTTATAATCTAGATATTCTTGTTCAAATACTTTCATTGTTATATGATTGTGCATTAACATGTTTACTTGTTAATGCGTATTTTATAAATTGCCGGCTACTTGTTATATTTATTCGATTATTTCTGGGCGTCGGCTCATTATGTTGTTAATAAATTTTTTCAGATTAGTGCATCAAGACCGGGTGGTTGAAGGAATAAAGAAGCTGGAAGTTTATATCTTTTTAGAATAAATTATTGTAGAGAGTGTTAAGCTAATAAATTGGATTTTGAACTTTGTTTCAAAGTTATTTTTTGTGTTGAAGCTGTAATGAGACCTCTTGCTTGAAAGATTTAGTCATTTTTTGTAATGCATTATATATTTTGGTTGTCATTTGAGCTATTTTCTATTAATGATTGTCATCATGGAATTTGACAAGTATTTTGTTGTTGAAATGGTTGTCCTCCGTGTTGTTGCTTATTTTGATAAGGGAGTAAACAGATAGTGAGTTCTTATTTTATGGAAACCACTAAAAATCTGACCTTTGATATTTGCCGTGAAATGTGATTAGAGCTCCTGAAATTTAATTTGAATCGTTGATTGAACATCGTGATTTGGATCCGACGATTGCTGATGCGGCCGATGGACCTGCAAAAAGCCTGAAACGCCGGGGGTTGGCCCCGGCAACAGACCCTCTAACACCCAAGTTAGAATTAGAGAGAGAAATTACTGATTACCTTCTGACTGTGGAGGGGGGAAGGTATTTATAAACCTGAAAAACATATCAAGAGATCGATCTGAATCCATTGGATCGATATGAATTCCTTATCTCTTGTTTGAATCTCCGTCTCAAGAGATAAGCTCTCTTGTTTGGGGATAACAGATTTGACTAACAACTTTCATAGGTTGGGTCTCTCTTAGTGGGCCTAATGTGTCACTTTTTTATGGGCTTGAAAGTGGTCCATATCTCGTAGAGGATCCTGAAAAAGGTCCGGACATGTTAAAGATGCCCGTTATGACTAATCTGTCTCTAGAAGCTTTGAGATCTGTGATGGAATCGTACGGCCCTGATTTGCTGCGATTTTACCATTATCACTTTGTCCAGGGGCGTTACAATAAAATCATATACAAAATCCAACAATGAATAATTATCATATGGTATGTATTGAAGATACTAGGTCTCTAAAAGATGCAACTTGCATTATTATTTGTTATATAATTCATCAGCTATACATATGCAATGACACATTATGCATGACCAGTATATCTATACTATTATTAAGCAAAGGTTAATTTTGGCGGTTTTTTACTATCATGTCCTCATATACATAAAAAGCTAAAAAAAATATATAAGGTTAATTCTGTAATTTTCACTTTACATTTAAAGTTTCCATAAAATTTTGTTCCCTAAAAATCTATACTATTATTAAGCAAATCTATCTATATCTATACTATTATTAAGAAAAGGTTAATTTTGGCGGTTTTTTACTATCATGCGCCCATATACATAAAAAGCTAAAAAATATATATAAGGTTAATTCTGTAATTTTCACTTTACATTTAAAGTTTCCATAAAATTTTGTTCCCTAAAAATCTATACTATTATTAAGCAAATCTATCTATACTATTATTAAGCAAAGGTCCATTTGGGCGGTTTTTTACTATCCTGCCCCCATATACATAAAAAGCTAAAAAAAAAATATAAGATTAATTCTGTAATTTTCACTTTACATTTAAAGTTTCCATAAAATTTTATTCCCTAAAAATCTATACTATTATTAAGCAAAAGCCCATTTTGGCGGTTTTTTTACTATCATGCCCCCATATACATAAAAAGCTAAAAAAAAATATATAAGGTTAATTCTGTAATTTTCACTTTACATTTAAAGTTTTCATAAAATTTTGTTCCCTAAAAAATCAAAACCGTCTCTTCCTCTTCCTCCATCGAATCCGTGCATTGCACGTGCATATCCCCAGTGCAAATTGCACGTGAAAATTTATAAAACGTGCATTGCACGTGCAGATTACTAGTATACTAAATGTGAACAGGAAACGTTGTTTGCATACTTTGTAGAACGAATAATAATGGAAACTACATGTTTGAATGGTGGTTGACAAATGATCCAAGGCAGGACAAGTGTGTGGATCATCAAATATAAATTGTCTCTTTCAGATAAAAAACATGTTATATACCAGATAAATCACATAGGAACGAATAAGCAGGAATCAAAGTGTTAAAAATCTAGAAATAAGGAAACATTGTAGTTGTAGAACTGCAAGAGAATCAAAATATTTTAATTATAATAATAACATTTCCATCCTAGATTACCTCTTAGTCAGATTCTAACATACCAACTCCCCTTCAGTTCCAGTTTCAACATTAGTATACGCAAGCACTGTCGTCGTCTCCTATAATTAGCGGAGCCCCCCCCCCCCAACACACACAGAAAATATTACTGTTAAGTGTTACAGTTGCATTTTCAGTATTTTTGTGCTTAAGAGTTGAGAAGCAAGGATTTAGGCCCTCACCAGTACAACCAACTTCCATGGCAAATTAACTCAAGCAAGTGGTGCTAATCCTGAAGAAATCCAATTGCCGTCCCTTCTTCTTTCTAATGATGTACTCAACTTCTCTCATCCTCTTTAGACTGCACAGCAACATATATAGCCGCCTCACTTTGACCAAGAATATAACTGCAACAAGGGCCCTAGGCAACAGTGTTTGCAGCCACCCCTGACATCATCATCATCTTTAATTTATCATTCAAATAATCCAAACCCCCTTAAAAATCCATGCCAGTATTACACGATCAATTCAACAAACATAGAAACAGCTGCTTATCTTTTGCAGTAACTAAGAAGATGGAAAACATCTCTCTTTCCCTCCATGTTCCACACCCAGATCATGAATCGAATCCAAACAGAAATACTCCACCACCTCATCCACCACCGCACACAGCCATGCTTCACTCCGTTCGTAAGAGTCCGGCAAAGCCATGGAAGCGTCCCGAGCCGCCACCGCCAAAAGTTTACCATGTTGATCCTAGAGGATTTCGTACGCTAGTTCAGAAATTAACTGGTGCCAATTCTAACCCTCGGCCTCTAAGGGAAATGTTGGTACCACCTCCTCCGCTTGCTCTGCCACCACCAAAGGTATTTGATGGCAATAGGTTAGGATTTGAAGTCCAAACTCCTACGGCTGAGACAACTCCACCAAGTTTGGTTGACAGTAAGGGTTTCATGGGGATGTCATCACCTTCATCGTGTTCACCTTACTTGTCATGGTGTTCATTCCCTCTTCTGAGTCCAGGGACCATGGCTTCATTGGAGCTTAGCAATAGTCCTATTGTATAATTTATTTAGTGCTTGCATTATACGCCATTCAATTTTATTCTCCAGTTTTCAACTCTATAGGTCTACCATGTATTAGTTCATCATTTTTTGGGTGACAGAGGAAGTGAAAACTGTGCTCATTATATATAGACGGAAATGAATAAAGGAAAAGATGCAACTCTGCTTGCACGGTTTCTTAAATTACTAGTGTTATTACTGAATTGAAGTATAAAATTTAGTTAGACCTATATGAAAATAATCCTAAACTTATAAACAATCTAAAATGATAGAAAAACACCATTCATTATCATCATATAAATACTCAACTATGTATCAAGGGTTGAATAATGGATGTTTTGGAATAGCACAATTCAACATCATCAATTGAAAATATAGGTAATAGGCTGTTCCCCACAACAACAACAGAATAATATATACATGTCATAAATTTATAATTATTTGGAACCATGTTGTACATGGATTTTTCAGTACATTGAATACAGTGAACTGCATATTGATCATCAACCGTGCATTTGCTCTGCCAAATGACCTTTTTTCTATATCTTTTCCTATTACTTACTGATATGTATACGTAGCTACTAGTTTGTCAACTATCTCTCTTTGACAGAATATAATTTTCGGTCTTGGGCTGACCATTTCTATAGTTTCAACACATAATATAGCTGATAAAGAGTTAAAGACAGCATAATTAAGTTGAACTTTTTCCGTATCGACCCACTTTTTGAAAATAATTATCAAAATGACTCAATTTCGAATATATTTAACCAACTGACCCAATTTTGGACACGTGAGCATAAAACACTATCGACAACAACGGCATATGTTATTTTGATACCGCTGTTGCCAATAGCTGCATCCGTAAAAAAAAAAAATCACATGCCGCTTTTTGGAAAAACGACATCAGTACATTTCGCATTCAATTGTGAGTTCTCTGACTTGAAAAAAAATGGAAGGATATTATAACTGATACCGCTATTCTAAATAACGGCAATATTAAGCTGATGGCGCTATTGGAAACAGCGGTTCCAGTATAATAATATTTTCATATGTAAAGTGACCCCCTTCTCTCATTCCCCTTTCACTTTATCTTTCTTTCCCCCTACTCTCGAACCCAAAATCCTAAAACCCTAGAGCACGAATCCGACTTCTCTTTACTATCAAACTTCATCTCTCCTACCTCCCTCTCCTCCCACTCTGAAATCCAACTCCCCCATTCTGATAAATCTCCAACATTGTCTCCGGTCATTTCATATATCATCCATGGTTTATTCTCCATGCTCCAACTTACGGTTTCATTTGAAGGTATTCATATAACCATATATTGTGTAGTTTGCATAAGTTATGCTTGTGAGTAGTTAATGACTCAAATATTCGTCCATTTATGTATATGGATTAAGATATACCTATTTGGTTATATTTGAGGATGAAAAAATTCGAGGTCCTAAGATAGGAAATTGTTATAGGGATGTTGAACCGATCATTATTTGGGCGCCCCGTACCTTTATATACTCACAACTAGTAAATAAGCTATTTGAAGTTACTAATTGGACTAGAGGTGAATGGAGTCTCAAAATCAAAGCCCGTTATGCGGCCGGAAAAGGAGAAGGATAATATTTTATGACGGTGCCGGTAGATAATGATAATGCACTAAGGTCCATGATTGCTAGGACACTTGGTCCAAATTGTACTTGGACAACATTGGAGTAATATATTGAGCAAATTAAGCTTCTCAATGCTCGGCCACTTATTATTCCTAGTTCAAACCTTGTTAGAAGTTTTAAACCAGCTGCCGAGTCACATGCAAGAATACCACATCCACAAGAAGACATTACCACAACTCCAACAAAACTTGTTACTACAGAATATGAACCTGTACATCCTTTTACGTTGACACGATATATTGTCAACACCAACCACGCTATGCAAGACTTCGATAATGCTGTTGTTAATAACGAATTATTAGAAGAGGAAGAAAATGAGGATCACGAACTTGAACATGATGAGGAGGTCGGAGAAGATCGTGCAAACGATGTTGACGTTAATGCACATGTTAACAATGTGGTTCCGCCGAATTGTTCCATGAGTGCACATGTACATGAGATTCTATCGGGTGAGTGGATAACCAATGTGACTGTACATTAACATACACATTCTTTCGTCAGATCATCAAACACGGATGAACTCTATAACAGTCAAAGATTTTCAACTAAAGATAGTATCCAACATCAAGTTAAGATGTACTCCGTGAAAAATCATCGAGAATTTGTGACGGTGAAATCGAACTCAAGTTTATACTATGTGAAATATAAATACGCACTGATCAAACATACACCCGAGGAGATTGCAGAAAATCCGGAGCTCGTAAATGAGGTGGGTTGTCCATGATGATTGCGTGCAATCGTTCCAAAAGGGCAAACATTTTTCATGATGAAGAAAATTTAAGGTCTGCATACAGGTGTGAATCCGACGTTGAATCAAGACCATAATGAAATTGATTCTAAAACTATGTCAAAGATGATATTGAATGTTGTCAATGCACAACTAAGAGTAACACCAAGAGTCATAATTGAAATAGTCAAGTTTCAATTCAATTACAATATTTCATACCAAAAAGCTTGGAAGGCAATGCATAAAGCTATTGAGTGGTTGTATGGTTCATTTCAAGAAGCTTACACTAGATTGTCATCTCTTCTCACAACAATATAAGCATCAAATTCAGGAACCGCGGTCTATTGGGTCAAGGTTATGTCCGGCCCCACCGAGGAAACATTCAAGGGAGTCTTTTGGGCATTCGATCCCTTGATCATACTTACTAGGTACGTCCGAGTGTAACATTGAAGTTCGAAGTTGGTCAGTTCCTCTCCCAAACTATTGTTAAACTTTGAACAAGTCACGAACGTCGGATTGATTCGCCGACAAACACACCTTTGTCGTACTCATCAACCACTCTCCCAAGATAATCTCTGACCAATGCAACTTTGTTGAACATGAGGCCGATCATGACAATCCCATCTACTCTTAGTCTAGATATAATCGCTACATCCTATAGCGTCACCGTTATATCACTAACCAGTAGGTGGAACGTATATGTCTCATACCACCATCGCTCCACAAGAGTTGTAAGTAATGAATGGCTGCATTTTACATTGGCCAACATCAACATTCCATGGAAACCAGAATTTACCAAATAGTTGTGTATACGTGGGTGCACTGGCAATATCGTGTGTACCCGAAAACTCATATTCTTCGTCTCTCCCTTCCACACAGCATGAGACATGTGCTCTTCTTGCAAGTAGAGTAGCACTGGGTCTAATGGACCTGGACCTCCATGTTCAACGAAAGACAACGCACCTACTGCATGCGAAAAAAATGGTTGGCTGGCATTTTACACAAAAAATATTAATTCTTATTATTATAGAAAGCATATTTGACAATAAGATTTGGAGTTAAAAATAATAACAACTTTTTACTTGTGATGTTGGTTGGCCTCTACCACTGCCCGACGACTGTGACGATCCACTCAGTCGCACCATTTCTCTGTCAACATTGATAAAGCATTTCTTATGAAAAAAAATTCGAGTATTAGGATTACACTACTCATTTCAATACACTACTCATATCAATATCGACAACATTTGAACACTACATATATCCATTCATACATACACAAATCTTCAACATTTTGAAAAATAAACAAATTCTCATATATTAAAAATTCGACGATTGAGTGCTCGTACCAATACACTACTAATACGAATATCCTACTCATATCAATATTGAAAGCATCACTCAATACTCGTATCATACTACTACTCAACAATCTTCACATCTCAATACACTACATATTTATATGCATACACACATAAATCTCATATCAACATCCATTCATGCATACACATAAATCTTTTTAACTTTGAAAAATATAGCAATTCTAGTTTATACAAAATTTTCACAACATCTCATATACTACATTGACAATTCTAGTATATAAAAATTTCCACATTTATTTATACTGCTACTCAAATTAATCTCCAGAACATCTCATATACTACATTGTCAATATAAATCTCAATATACAAAGTGAATATTTTTAAAGAAATTAAGGGTTTTCGAATACCTAGCACAATTTCGGATTCAAGGTGAACTGTAGAAGAATCGGCACCGAAATCCAAGTAAACAGAGAGAGAAGGGAATCGAAGGGGATGAGAATTAGGATTTATAGATGAGTATTTTGTAAATTATTTGGAGATATGAAAGATGACAGATTGAAGGAGAAGAAATGAAATCTAGGGCTTTAGGGTTTTAGAGTTTCGGGAATGGAAAGAGAGAGAGATAAAGTGAAAGGGAAAGGAGAAGAGGGGGCCACTTTATATGTGAAAATAATATTATACTGATCACGTTATCCCCAATAACGACATCAGCTTAGGATTGTCTTTATTGATGATAGACGTGTCAATTATAAGATATTTCCACACATGCATTTTTTTCCAAGTCAGAGAGTTCATGATTAAATGCGAAATGTATTGATATGTTTATCCAAAAAGGTGGCATGTGGAATTTTTTTTACTAATGCCGCTATTGGCAACAACAGCATTAAAATAATATATACCGTTGTTGACTATATCGTTTATGCTGTCGTGTTAAAAAAGTGTCAGTTAAGTAAATACTCTCAAAACTAGGTCAGTTTGGTAATTATTTTCAAAAAGTGGGTCGGAAACAAATTTCAATTAAGTTAAAAGGACCAGATAGTAGGGGTGGACAACTATTATCCGAACCGACCAATCCGAACCAATCTAACCCGAACCGACCGGTTTTTAACCGAACCAATTGGGGGTTTGGATTGACCCGGTTCTTGATCTTCAATAACCAATTGGACCGGTTCGGTTGTTGGATGAGGCTTTCAAATAACCGATGAAACCGAACCGAACGTACCTCTATGCATAAGTCCATAAAAATATAGTTCTTCTTTATTTTCTTGAATATACAAATAGTCATTTCTCATTTTTTTGGAGATACAAACAGTCTTCTTTAATTTCTTTAATACAAACCGAACAGTTATTCTACCTATGTTTTGATTCTCCATAATCCTATGTGTTATGTTGTTGAGAAATGCTTGATTTATAGTGTGACCCAACTTGATAGAATCATAAAGTTGATGTAACATTTAGTAGTTACTTTAATCAAGTCAAGCAGAAATTGTTTTCTAAATCTTTTTTTATTGTACCTGAAATTCAATTAGCTATGATTATTGATGTTTCTTTTATGATAATAAACTAAGATTACAGAAGTATGCAAGTAAAAAAGCAGTTTATCTCACCCATTTAAACGTCATTATCTCAAATAATTAGTGCAAAATTCATTAACAACTTGTGGTTTTATGAATCTTCATTTTAAATTCATTCCTGAATAACAAATAGCAGGTTATTTCTTAAGTTTGATTGAAGTTGATCTTTTAAATTTTAACAAAATTATGAATAATGTTGAAGGTAAAAAGTAGCACGCCAAACCGACCATCCAATCCAAACCGAGCTTAATCGGCTTGGATGGAAACCGATCCAATTAAGGTTTGGATTGGTTGCTGATGAGAAAATTAAAAAACTGATCTTCTTTAGATCGGTGGTGGATGGTCCATATTAGATTGGATACCGACCGATGCCCACCCCTACCAGAAAGTACTAGTATTCATCACAATATACCTCACAGGTATCTATATTAGTCTATTCTCTCACTAAGAGCATCCACACTCATTTCTCAAATTGTCATATTTCCCATATTTTGGCAATTTGAGTGTTGTAGTCATTTCTTATTTTTCCATATTTTGAGAATTGGTGAACATTCTCTTCTCAAATTTGAGAAACGATTTAGGAATTGCTAAAATATAGGTGACGATACATGATGATCCGTTCCCTTAATTTTTTAATTTTTTAATTTTTTAATTGAGTCAGACGAATCATGTGGTATTGTCCCATAATTTTTTAAAAGATTTTTTGTTTAATAAAATGATCGGGAGTCGTAAGTATTTTTTTCTTTTTTTAAATAAAAACCCAATGTCGGACGGTACATGTTGTCCTGTCGGACACCAATTTTGGTTTGGACGTGACAACATGCTGGAAAATTCAAAATATGCTTATGTAATTGGAAGGTTATGTCCAATGGCTTGTTTGTAACATAGGCTGTAACTCCCGTTTTCATTTTTTCCATTTTATTATTGATCCCTATTGTAATATCTATTGTAATTCTATTTTATTTCTTTTTGTCTCATTATTGTATTGAGTAATATTAATTCTAATGTTATTCATAATTTATTCCTGATCTCAGTTTGATTATTTAAATCTACTCCTTGTATTCCTTGTATTCCTAGTTCAGATTTAATTTCATAAATTGCCTTTATCTTATTGGGTTGTGAATTGTCCTCCTATTTGATCCATATTGTACCCAAAGCCCAATATCCACCTCCTATTGGATCTAGTACCCAAACCCACTCACCCAAACTACTCCTTAGCCCTACTAACAGTCAAATCCCAAAGATATCTCCTAATCACTCCCCACATCCTGTAACCCCCCAAAAATAGAAGATTGAATCCCTATTAATCAGCCTCATAATCTCTCCCCATTACTATTTTAATCAAACCCTAACCTAATACCCTAATACACAGCCGCTATACTGTTTAACCCTAACCCCAAAATCCCTACCGTTCACCCCTACCACCGAACCCCCTCTCTCCTGAGCAACCCCCCACCGTTGAAACCCCATTCTCCCGCTCACCCTTCTTCCTCCTTCGCTCGAGCCACCAACCGAGCACCCCCCATCGACGCTCCGCCCCTCGCGACCTCCCGTCGCCTCGCCATCCTCCTCGTCGCACCGAAGATCCTCGACCTCCTCCTCCGCTCACAATCTCCGAAGAACCCATCTTCACTCGAACCCATTATCACCACCGCTCATCCTGCCGTCTTCAACCTCCTTTCTCCACCACAACCACCGAAGGTCCCTCGCCCTCGTCATCTTCGAACGCCCAAGTTTCCCCGCCGCTCTCGCCTCCTCTGTTTGCGGAGCGAAATAGAGCCGCTCGCGCGCCGCCAGTCTCTGCAGCTACCGTCGCTCCTCGACCGCAGTGCCGCCGTGCGTCGTCGTCGCCCATGTCGCTGCCGTCGTCCCTTCTCCCGCGCGCTCTCTCTCTGGTGCGTTTGAGAAGAAGAAGAGACGGGAGTGGGTAATATTTGCTGTGTGGTGTTTGGAAGGGGGGATCTGTTTTTCCTGTTTGGTGTTCGGCAGAAGGAGAAGAGAAGGGATTGGATAGTTCTGTGTATGCTGTTGTGTAAGAGGCGATATTTGCTGTGTGTGCTTTACTTTGGGATTCGAGCCTGCTGTTGATTGCTATTTTGGGCTTTACACGTGGCTCGTACGTGTCTTGGATTGTCGCCCGGGATCCTAATCCCGTTATTCGTATTATATCGGAGCTAACGTCGTCTAAAGGCAAGTCATCTTACTCGAATTGTATTGTATCATATTCGAGATCATTTATTGAATTCTGCAAGTAAATCCATATTGAATATCGTATATTGTTATTGTTATCTATCGTTGGGATACCACGGATTTACACGAGCGAATCCAAGTGGTAGTCTTTCGTGCCGTCTTTTTGCCTCTAATGTATAGAGATCTTACTTGCACTCATGTAGTTAATTATTGAATATAAGAATAGGAAATTATTGTTGCATTTCATCTCATGACATTATACACAACTATTGTAGATGGTATATTAGGGTTGATTGTTCATATGATTAATAATAATAAATTAGTTGATTGTAATTAGTAGATTTATGGACATTATATATCTTAAAACCATGTTCACATAGACGTAACTTGTTGTAATTTATGATTGTTAACCCCCAACTCACCCTTCATAACGTTCTAATTATTTTGTGCATGAAAAATATGTTGAAACCCTGAAATTTTACTGCCAACCTGAACATTGTCGTGTTGTTTCAACCTAGATAATGTCATTAAAATCAGTCACTTTCTGAATATGAAACGTATCCCTAAGTGTCTAGTTATCAATAACATCCAGAGTTTTCGAATTCCGACTATTATTGCATGAGTTATGACCATTTTGCTACTGCTAAGCTGAAAATTCAGATTCATGTACATACCATGTTAGGCTGATGATTTAAGTGAACTAATGATCAAATATTACCATGATTAATTTCAGATTGGTAGATAACATGCTTAGGGTGATAAAATTATTTTTACTGATTTTTACAATGAATATTTACTGCCCTTACAACTGAAATTAGTTAACATCAATAACCAGCCAGAAACTAAAATCTATAAAGAACACTGAAATTCACCTAGCTTCTGTTGTCGGAATTTAGACTTTAAATATGCACTGGAACCGGGCAGGAGTCTAGTTTCAATAACTTCTGACAGATCCGCATTTGCTATCCTGTAGCAACGGGAATTTTGATTTTGGTACAACAACCTACTGCTGTCCAGAATTGGGTTCCTATGTTAAATAATATGGAATTGAATCTATAATGTTACAATTGGTGCATTTAATTGTATAGAGTATATTGCATGATTTTAGGATTGTTTTGTCATCTTTCTAGTGTCCCTTATTAATCGCATTATTGTATAATTGAATAAAGAATGTTAATCAAGCCGGGATTAAGGGTTGACTAGGGTAGTTGATGACATAGTGATTGTACTCGGGAGTGTGGGGCCCGTGTTTCCCATGTCTTATTGTTAAATGGGACTGTGCCACGTAGAACTAAGTTTCACGTCAAGGATTGACGGGGGCCACCTCTAGGACCTACGGGGGCCACCTCTAGAACCCATCACATGGAACTGAGTGCCACGTAGAACTAAGTGTCACGTCAAGGAGTGACGGGGGTCACCTCTAGGACTTACGGGGACCACCTCTAGAATCCATTACATGATCGTGTTATTATTGAAATGTTATATTGTGCCGAGTACATGAACTATAGAATCTACCACCTTAGTCTAAACGAAATTAATTATATGCATGGAACCTGTAGTATGGGATGCAGTAGTACGTGCATTAGCTAGGATTAAAAATGAATAATCCTGTTGCTTTATTTACTGATTTAAACACTATTGATTTCATCGTTATCGTTATAAATCATCGTTATTGCATATTGTACTGTTATCGCTTTGTCACTGTTTAAACACTATTGATTTCATCGTTATACCGTTATTGTCATTGTTCTCTGTTTCTCTACTTGCTGTCCGCGACTTTCTCTAAGGACATTTTTTTCTCTCTTTAGATGAACAATTTACAGGTAATCAAGGAGATTTACCTGACGAACTAGGGGAGCAACAATGGTGAAGGAGATGTTTTGCTGCGCCGCTTAAATAAATGTTGCTTTATTTGAGAACTTTAATAAATTGAACAAATATTGTTTTCTTTATATTGTGGGTGGGCTTATACCCGAATGTTGTTTGTTAAATTCCAGATGTTGGGTTATTTTTATGCTTAAATTTCAATGTTGTTACACTACAAACAAGAAGGCTTTCCCCGGCGTTTTTTTTGTCAATCCCCAGCGTTTATAAACGCCGGGGTTGACCCCCCCGACACTTCGGAAAGCGCCGCCGCAAGCGCCGTGCTTTCCCCCGCCGGGCTTGCGGAAGACTTTCCCCAGCGTTTCCGAACGCCGGGCTATGTTATAAGGATACCCCGGCGTCAGTAAATGCCGGGGTAAGTTGTTTTCTATTTTTTAATTTTTTTTCCTATTAAAAATCTATCCCGGCGTTTGAAAACGCCGGGGTTGGTGTTTTTTTTTTATTTTTTATTTTTTATTTTTATTTTTATATTTTTATTTTTATATTTTTAATTTTTAATTTTTAATTTTTATTTTATTTATCTATCCCGAGCTCCAATTACAACTACATTTTGCATAAAGAAGAGGAGCAGGCCAATGACACTCAATACTACAGTACCCAGATTTCTAGAGCAACAAATTTATTTACTAAATTGGAAAGTTCATCCTCAATACTGTACATATACACTCATATAATCTACACATGTACTACATTTTTGCTTCATATTCCACTATTTGTGGACAAGCTTGACTGCTTGAGCTAATTTCTTCAGGTTGTGGATGATCATGACCAGCTTTGAGTTGTGTCTATTCACAAAACACCTTGGCAACCATCCAGCAGGATCTAACTGTCAAAATTTTAACAATAGCAATATATCAGCCTTCAAATTCTCTTGTAAATTATTGTTGGGAATTGGGAGAGGAGGGGGGTATTACCTGAACAACATAAGTGACCATGCAAGAATCATCCTCTAGTTTCTCGACCACCCATCCAGATTGTAGCAAGAGCCCTCGGATCGAGTTGTTTCTTTTCGGCTGCAACCCTGCGGCAATCTCTTTCGGTAGAGACGCAACAGCAACCACCTGAACAGCCAAATGTACAGGAACATCAATGACAAGTAACACATCGAATAAAGATGAGGTGACTACTGGAACTAGAAACTGGAATGAAAATTTCCATAGCTGTAGAAACAGACCTTCATAGAACTAGAAACAGACCTTCATAGATGTAGAAACAAAATCCAAAGCAAAAAATAACAACTGAATGGGATTGATACCTGTAATAGAAGTGTACATATACCAACACCAGGGTAACCAGCCTACAAAATCCTCTTCCACAGAGAATTTTCCTACTGCATCAAACCCATGAGCAGCATCTCACTTCCAAAAAACTGAACATACGAAGTTAATCAGTTCACTTCATCCCATATATTCCATACTAATTAATGCAATTATTTAGTAACATATTTTTTGTTGTGCATATCGACTATGGAGATGATCCTAGTCAGATAAGCTATGAGAAACACAGATTGCAATGAAAGTTAAAAGAATATCTATGTGACACCCCATACCGCTGCAATGAAAATTTCCAAACAAATTGTAAAAGACAATTAAAGCTTTTTTTTGAAAACCAAACAGTCAGAATGCTTACATTTTGACAATATAATTGGCTTCCAATACAATCTCGTCGCTTGCCAACGGTGAGTAATGGCACACAATGTTGTTAACAGAGACACAAGTAGGGAAGGCAACTCCCCTCTCAATGTTCTTCTTCACATTCTTATACATGCTTCCAGCTTGCCTACATCAGAATTACAAACTGATAAGGTTGAAGAGATAACATCAAGTCAAGATTTGTTTTCGCAGCACATTGTCAAAATCAAAAATGATACAAGCAAGTATTCCAATATCATGCGTTAGATCAATGTAACTTCCTACCTCACACCTTTCATAATTTCAGATCATCAACCTTTTAAGAGTTCATTTTTGTTTAAAGCATTCGCATTTGTGTCAAACAACAATTGTGACCTTCGAAAGAAAAAAAAATCGGTCTTTCAGTATTTTGGGCCCAGACAAATTAAGGAGATAACTGTGTAATATAGCTGAAACATTGTGCACATACTTCACATATCTATACAACCAGATAATGAGAGAAGGGTGTGTCTGGAGTCTTTGGACAATGGACAACCACACGAAACCTACATGTCTTTTTATCTTTATCGATCAAATAGGGAATCGAAGAAATATATGTACTAAATGAGGGAATAAATGACCTCCAAACAATCTACTCTATGAAAGACAACAGTGCCCAGCACGTGCCAATAATCTAGTTTTGTATATTATTTCAGGACTTTTTTATACTCACTGCATATTGTACTGGGGTTATGCTTGTTGCACTACTTTGGTACTAAAAGAAACAAAGTTGTTGGGTTATGTGGAGTTCGGAGTTCCACAACCATTCATTCAAATTGTCTGTTCCACATTCTTCCTTCATGTATAAACAAAGCAGTACAAGAAAAATTACCCCCATGGGTCCCATACCCTTTCACACTACTAGATTCAGGAATGTGTTTCAAATGTAAAACACTTGAGAATTATACCACCCTTTCTGTCTAGTAGTGCGAAAGTAGTACACTAAAATATTCTCTTATGCAGTGTGGAAGTAGAACACTAAAAAGTAGTATAATGAGCATAAGCATTGTAGTATATCTAAGTCATTAATTTATTCAATAAATTAATCGTTGGTTACATAACATCGTACCGAATTTTATAAACACATTCCCAACTTATAAAAGATAAAAAAAATCTACTAATTTCCATATCCAATGCCATTGATCAGCCATTGTCCCTACACAGATCATTCATTCCCAAAACCCCGTGAAAAATTACATAACAAACAAATGAACAACAGATACTAAAAAGAACAACAAGAACACTCACTCTCTAATAAGGTTATCGCCTTTCTCGCATATATCGACAATCTTCGCCTTCGGCTTACACTCCGCAACCACCAACTGCAGCGCCTCTGTAAATTCCCCAAAAATCAATGGGAAAAAACACCAAAAATATCAAAAAAATCACCCCAAAAATAAATTCAAGAAAGACACTGAGATATCTATCGATCCTTACTGTTGAAGATCCTTGAGAATGAATCCACTTTCCACTTTCGATTAAATCGTCACCTAGGGTTTTCAATCGACAATTTAAACACATTTGTGAAATCAAAATCATACTTAATCAAAAATCAAAATGAAAATGAAAATGAAAAAAGAGAATAATTACCTAGGGTTTATGAAAGAGAGAGATTGAGGAGGACAACCATAGATTTGTTTGACAAGTGTCGGGCCCAGGCCCAGGGAGTGTCCATGAAGTTTCGAAATCAGATAAGTGTTTGACACAGGTACAGCTCCACCACAGATTTGTTTGTGCTAAAAAAAATCCTAAAACATTTTTTTCTCCAAGCATAATCAATGAATATTTTGTGCTAGAGCTCTTAAATTTCAGAAAACTCTAAACTACCAAGCAAAACAGCAACTGGATCAAGTAAACTAGTTCTTACATTTTGTGAATTGGTATCACTTCCTTCACTTGAAGCTTCACTTCCACTTTCACCACTGCAAAAAAAAAAAAGCTTTACTTCAAAATAAAATTAACAATGCAAGTACGGAACAACCATGAAATTCTTCGTGCATGCACCTTTGCGAAAAGCCTCCATTGGCCGATGCACCGGACTTCCTTCCTTCCCATCAGGTGACTTACCATCCACTTCCACACCACCAGGCGGTGCAACCTATCATAAACAGGAGTTTATGTCATATTTAACTAACTTTATGCACAACATGTTATATTACATAAATCATTCAATACTGTGTCTAAGCAAGTCACTCACAGAGACCACAACATTTGTAGAAGGCATAGCATAAGGACTAAATGGGAGTGAACCCTAGTCAAATGTTAAAAGGATAGAGCAATTTGTTAGTGGCATTCTAAATTGCAAAACACGCTGTGAAAAAAGGAAGTTTGAAATAAGCATATTACCGGTGGAACAGATGGATGAGCATATATCCATCCAGGAGGATACATGACATAGGGCGGTGGTGTCCCATAAGGCATAATGTGCTGGAAGAACAAAATAATAATAATAAGGATAATTCATGAATGCCCACTAGTCTCTTTGCTATAAAAAAATTCGCTGCCCCTTTTCAACATCAACTTCATTATTCATGAAGGTGGCCATTATACTACCATCGATACTTCCCAAAATCAAAAAAGCTCTACGCTTTGGCTTCTATCAATAACAAGTCCTTGAAAAAAATTATTTTTATTTATTTTATTTCAAATGAAGGTTGAATTATAAGTCAACAACAACAACAAAAAACAACAAAACATTTATTCCAAATCATTGTGGGCAGCAAAATATGTGCTTCTTCTCATCTAATTTATACCCATACTCTTTCATTCACTCACTAAATTCCGATCACTCTTTGCACACACCCAACCCATCTCAGCCCAAACCATCTCAACTAGTTCTCTCAATTGAAACCAATTTCCCCTAACACAATCACATCTAAAGAATAATAAACAATTGATACTAACAGAATAATCACCTGAGGTCCCCACATGTAAGGATGCGCTTGGGGGCTCGACCCAACAGGCGAAGGAAATAACCTATGGGGAACTGGCGAATACGCCTACAATCCAAATTTCTGTTTCATACAATCATCAATTTCCCTATTTAAAAAACCCACAAAAAATTGTTAAAATTCATTATAATAATGGCACCA
Source organism: Hemerocallis citrina (assembly GCA_017893485.1). Taxonomy (NCBI): domain Eukaryota; kingdom Viridiplantae; phylum Streptophyta; class Magnoliopsida; order Asparagales; family Asphodelaceae; genus Hemerocallis; species Hemerocallis citrina. The sequence goes on along the minus strand of CM030367.1, from coordinate 238,749,605 downwards.
ATTACCTGAAAACTGGCCCATTCTGGGTATGCTGCAGCTGCAGGTGCTGAGCTGGAGGCTGGGGGTTGGTCCTAAATAAAGATCCAATCTTTTTCATTCAAAATTCGAAATTGAGCATTTTACGATGAAGAAAACCCTAAAAAGATCCAAACTTTTTAATTCAAAATCGAAATTGAACATTTTAAGATGGAGAAAAAACCCTAACTCACCTGAGATGGATTGGATGATTTGGGCGCCTTTGGTGGTGCGTCGGGTGAACTGTTACCCATGAGTATAAACCCTAATTCGAGTATTATAGATTCATGATCTGAAGCTAAGGAAATTGGATGGAATTGTGGAGTCAATTTCGAAACCCTAGATGGTGATGATTGCATTGGAAAGTGAATTTTTAGGGCATCATATTTGGAACATGATAAAATAGAGGGTTTCGGAGAGATTGATGGCGACGAAGGCGACGAGGGAAAGGGGGGAAATAACTAGGGTTTTGGGGATTCGGCGCGAACGAAAAGGGGGGAAGCGAAAGAGAAGGCGCGAAGAGCGAAAGAGAGAAAGGAATTTGGGGGAAATTGGCTGGGCCATAAAAATTAGTCACCAAGCCCGGCGTTTTTAGACAAACGCCGGGAAAAGTGGGCTAACCCGCTGGCGCTATTCCAAAGCGCCGGCCTATATTCGCCCTTAATTCCTATATCTTTAGTGGTGTTATTTATGTGATTATCCTTTCATTGCATGCGTGGTTGTTTTACTTCTTATTTATATTGTTGAGTTGGATCGATAACAGCCTATGGATGACGCAAGTCATTCGCTGGGCCGTGTCATGTGCTTGCATTCTGTATTTTTGGGAAGTGGGGCATGACATGGGCATATGATATCATATGGAATTGGTTGCATAGGATATATATATATGTGTGTGTGTGACTGATCCAATGAGATACATCTTAAAATGAGATAATGAGATACATCAATAATGACCATTGGATATAATTAGATTGAGATGAATGGCTCTAATCCATTTGGTTTATTTCTACTAATCTATCAAAAACAAAAACGAAAACAAAAAAAAACCAAACAAAAACGCAAACAAAAACCAACTATTATTTCATCTATATGATGAACAAATCAGAGGATGTGTTTATTTCTACTAATCTATCAAAAGAGAAACCAAAAAAAAAAAAAACCAAACAGAAACCCAAACAAAATCTCGGGTTCATTTCTGTCCGCCGTCTCCAATGTGGGAAATGGATGTCATCCACGTATGACATGTGAACTGGAGACCTGCAATCGGATATGAGTTTTGCTTGAGATAATAAAGGATCAAATGAGATAGCTTCAACCAATGGAAGGCGAGATAGAATATCTCCATTTGAGTTGCAAAGCAAAAATGAAGAACCGATAAAGCAGAAACCGCCAATGTGAAATTCAGTTCTCCAGTACCGGAGGCTGTCAGTAATTAGCTGTGGAACGATAGGATTGTTGCATTTTACCACGTTACGTAGTGCCCGATTCCAAATCCCCTTCAGCTATATAATAGGATGAATTATCATTTCCCGCAAAGTATCATCACTAGAATGAGTGAAAACAACTTCCAATAAAACCTCTATCCCATGAGCATGAAGTGTTTTAACCAGCTGTTTCATAGAATTCATACCACCATATGAGCTCATTGAATAAAAAGAATCATATGGAAAATAGGGTCATTTTTGCTGATCAAAGGAAAAAATTGGCTCTAATAAGACTGCATTTACTAATTTACTCCAAGGTTTATAAAATGCTGTAATTTCTCAGACACCGCGATAAAGTGCCCCCAACATTTTCAGCCAGTGCACTTGATTTGTCCTTGGTAAATTTTCCAACATTCAATCGATAAATAACAGTTGGTTTTTGTTCATCATATAGATGAAATAACAGTTGGTTTTTGTTTGGGTTTTTGTTTGGTTTTTTTTTTTTTGGTTTATCTTTTGATAGATTAGTAGAAATAAACCAAATGAATTAGAGCCATTCGTCTCAATCTAATTATATCCAATGGTCATTATTGACGTATCTCATTTTCTCATTTTAAGATGTATCTCATTGGATCACTCCTCATCTCTACTACTATAATGGGAAAATACCTTAGTGTAATTTGTCCTTCTACCAACCCGTGCAACATGCGTGCCTGAATTTTTACTTTTAAAAATAAATATATGTATTTATTAAGCCGTGCAACGCTCGTGTAAATTACTAGTATATATATATAGGAAAACCTTCCATTGTGCACCACCCCTCCGTATGCACTCGGCCTTCCCGCCTTCGTATCGACGATCTGAACCGTTCACATTGATGTACACATATGAATTAGTCTTAACTAGTATAATGCACGTGTGATGCACGTGCGATGTATTTTTTAAAAATATGTATTATACACGTGCGTTGCACGTGGGGGAAATAGGGAGGGGAAATGAAAAGGACAAAAAAAAAAATCTACCAACACGTGCGCTGCACGTGTTGACACACATACTAAGAAATAATAAAAAATTGTTTATTTGTTTACAACCCCAACTCTCCCATTAATATAGTAGAGAGATATAAAATCAAATCATTTGAAATTCATTTGCCCATCTATCATGTGACTTTAAAAAACAATGATTTTCAACCATATAATTTTGTAACACTTCAATAGATGGGCAACTGAATTTCAATGATTTGATTTTACATATTTAGACTAATTTAGATGTGTAGATCAATGTAAACGGTTCGGATCGTCGATACGAAGGCGGGAAGGCCGAGTGCACACGCCATGTGCACCATAGGTGGTGCACAACGGAAGACTTCCCTATATATATATATATATATATATATATATATATATATACACACACACACACACACGGAGGACGGAACAACATTTTCCGTTTCTTACATTTTTTATTAAAAAAATGCACTAGGATGGTACATTACATCCCGTGATTTTTTATTAAAAAAAATAACAGGACAGAACGTCATGTTCCGTCTCACCTTAAAATAAACTGCGTAATTTTTTTTATTAGACGGAACATGTTCCGTTCAACTATGTTTTTTAATTATAATGTTTTTCTATATTTCAGCAAACGACGACAGCAAACAAACTGACATTTTACCATTTTTCATTTTGCCAAATTTTCAATTTTGGTAAAAACAAGTGTGGATGCTCTAACGGATAGGTCATCAAGTAACAGCTGTATTAACTGACAAGTAGTATTTTACACACGCAAAATGAAATAAAAATCATAGATGACCATGTCCTAGAGAACTGTCACTGTCAGTAATGTGTTTTTATTTCACAAATTTGCTCCAAATAATAAAGTTAATTTTTACACCAAATCGTATCATTTCCCTTAATCTTTCATTAGATCCTTTTCTAGTTTATAAGAGATTTCAAAGATTGTCCTACAGATCCATGAGTTCACTGTGTAACTTAGAAGACTTGTTCATTGCCATCTAATTACTGTACCACAAACTCTACTTTGCCATGACCTTTATGTGTGTGTGTGTGTGACTGGGGGTTGGCCGCGGGTAAGAAACTCCTGCAACTAAAATCCAGAAAGTCAACCTGGGGAATCTGGAGACTACATATCAAATTCTTAATTTCCTTAAAATTTACAGGAAAACGGACATTAGGAATGCTGAGAAATTATAAATGCAAATTTTCTTGATATGAATGAAGGTTGGCGTACGAGCTATGAAGTATGATGTTTTATAGTCGGAAGAGGAAGACACGGAGTCACAGAAGTGTCAAATACTTGGGAGAAGACACATATCTGATATGACAATGCCTATATTGATTCACATATCTAAAAGAGTAATGCTACACCTACCACCAAAACCACTACCTTTCTCTTCTTCTTCTCTTATCTGAAGAAGAAGAGAAAGGTAGTGGTTTTGGTAGTGGGTGTAGCATTACTCTATCTAAAATAAAATAAGACTACTAATTTCAGACATTCAGTGTAGTATTTTAGAATGTTCCATGTGTTGTGTCGCATCAGTGTCAACAATATCTATGTCAATGCATCTTAGTATGAATGCAATGCACAACGCTAGAAATTATCAACATCAAAATTATCATTGTAGAGCTAACCAGAATTATTAATTTTTGAAGAAGAAAAACTTCTTTTACTAGAACAACTTAAGAAAATTGCACACAAAAGAGATTGAATCAACCACATTACTGTAGGGAATGGAAAATTCATCTGACCTATGTTTTTCCAAGAGATTGTTTCAAAATGAAGTACTCCAGCATACTTTCACTTCATATCACGCCTGTGTGTAGTAAATTTTGACTCCAATCCATATTGATGAATGCTTGGCAAAGGCTCAGCTTACAACCTTAACAAATTATCCCCAGAAGTTGAGGCCTCAACTGAGACATATGGAGTAGGAGCTCATCCCTTCCAACACAGTGACGCTACTGGTCACGATCCAAGGTGGAGGTTCCTGGTAGTAGCTACTGATCAAATCCTGGAAATGTTTAATATTCTCATAGGGTCAGCTCCCTTTACCACCTTTCACTTTGTCACACTTGGTGAAAACAAATGTCATCCCGATCTGAAATAACACATGAATGTGAAGATACATATGAGAGGAAGAGCCACATTTATGTTTGCAACTCATGCATTAAGAAAAACAGAGATGCGTACATTATTACGGCCAAGCCAGTTATCACAGTCTACGTCAATCTTTTGTGGTGGAACGCTGGCATCGACAAGAAGCAGGACAGCGATCAAAGTGTCTCGGTTTAGAAAGTAGCCTTTGGTAAATGAAGCCCAATCTGTACGACTTGATTGTAAAGCATTTGCAAACCTAAGCCCAACAAAATACAGAAGATAGCCATTTTCAATACGAAGGCTATTTAAAAATGTAGCAAACAAACTTGATAGTAAATGTCAGCAACCTAATACTTTTGGAAACACTAGTGTTGTTAGTAAAATTATGGGCAGAACCTACCCCACAACTAAAGTGAAATTGAGAAAGTGAAATTGAGAAAGTGGACACAAATATTTTACGTGGAAAACCCCCAAAGGAGACGGGGTAAAAACCACGGGCAAGGTAGTGGGATTTTACTGCTGAAAGTAGGGATTACAACATTTTCTCTAAATATAAGGAGAGTACAATTTCCACTCTCTCTTATAATAGGAGAAACACTCTCTCACAAATTTGAGGAAAATACAAGTATACAAATTATCTCTAAGGGGATACAATTTTATCCCTCTTGAGAACACTCTTGTAATACTCTCTTTCTTTTCTTAATCCCTCTTTCTTTTCTTAATCCTCACTGAGCTCTTATTGCTCTGCTCTACTCAGCTGCCTCTCAAACCATTCCCTTGATCCCTATTTATAGTAGTAAGAGGGGAGATAGGACGAGAGCAGTGGGTTGGTGGCTTTTGACAAAGATGAGGGCAGGAGGCCTAACTGTTGAAAAATGAGGCAGTAGCCTCATTTTTTCAACCATGGGGTTGGTGATGGTTTGACCTTTCTGCCGACATTCTCCCACTTGGAGATTTGATTAAGGATTAATCATATCTCCACACGATCCTTCCTACCTTGCCATTCTCATGCTGCTTACATTACTGCTAGGCCACACGAGGATCTACACCATTCAAACTTGCCAGTGTTGATTGGCTTGGTCATAACATCTGCTAGGTTCTCGTTAGTGTGAATTTTATGCATATCCACACTTTCTTCCTCCACTACTTCTCGAACGAAGTGATACTGGACTCTTATGTGCTTTGTCCGTGAATGAAAGGCTGGATTCCTTGCAATGTGCAAGGCACTCTGACTGTCACAAAATAGAACAATCTTCTCATGTTTGTGCCCGAGCTCCTCCAATAGCCTTTGAATCCAGACTGCTTCCTTGCAAGCTGCTGTAGCCGCCATGTATTCTGCTTCTGTTGTAGATAGAGCCACAACAGTTTGCAGTTTCGAAACCCAGCTTACAGCTCCTCTTGCAAGTGTAAACACATAGCCCGTAGTGGATTTGCTTTTATCGAGATTGCCTGCAAAATCTGAGTCCACATAGCCTCTGACAGTTAATTCTGATCCTCCATAACATAATGCAGCATCTGAGGTTCCTCTGATGTATCTCAGAATCCTCTTCACTGTGCTCCAATGCTCTCTACCAGGATTCGCCATGTATCGACTAACCGCTCCCACTGCTTGTGCAATGTCTGGTCTTGTACATATCATAGCGAACATCAAACTTCCCACTGCTGATGCATACGGTACTCGAGACATCTCCTTCCTCTCTGCTTCATTGCTAGGACACATCTTGGAGGATAACTTGAAATTAACAGGAAGTGGGGTCGAGATTGGCTTACAATCTTGCATGTTGAAGCGCCGCAAGATCTTGTTGAAGTAATTCTTCTGGAAAAGCCAAATCTTCCTGTTACTTCTGTCTCGGTGAATCTGCATCCCTAGAATCTTGTTTGCCGGTCCCAAGTCCTTCATGTCAAACTCCCTAGCCAAATGTGCCTTCATTTCTTGGATTCGATCTTTGTTGGGGCCTGCTACCAACATGTCATCCACCTACAACAGGAGCATAATGAAGTCATCATCACCATCAAACCTTTTGTAATACGTACAATGGTCTGAACTAAGTCTGTTGTATCCAAGGCTAATAATGAAGGAATCAAATCTCTTGTACCAACACCTCGGCGCCTGTTTGAAACCGTACAGAGATTTGTTCAACCTGCAAACCAAGTTCTCTTTGCCTGTTTCAGCAAAACCTTCTGGTTGGAGCATATAAATTTCTTCTTCAAGATCTCCATGAAGAAAAGCAGTCTTCACATCTAACTGCTCTAGATGTAGGTCAAGCATAGCACACATCGCCAAGACTACTCTGACTGTCGTGAGTCGAACCACAGGTGAAAATATTTCATTGAATTCGATACCTTCTTTCTGAGCATATCCTTTCACCACCAATCTTGCACGATACCGCTCCACTTGGTCATTTCCATCGCGCTTGATCTTGTAGACCCATTTGTTGCCGATGGCCTTCCTTCCTTGTGGTAGCGTAACAAGATCCCATGTCTCGTTCTTGTGTAGAGCTTCAATTTCTTCCTGCATTGCTGTCATCCACAGGGATACATCTGAGCCTGTGATTGCCTCCTGGAATGATGATGGCTCCCCATCCTCTGTAAGAAGACAGTATGCAACATTGCTCTCCGTAACATACTCCGAGTGCCAAGCTGGCGGTCTTCTCTCACGAGTTGACCGACGAACTTCTGGAGCCTCGGACTCGACTGGTTCTTGTTCATCGTGCTCTGGTGCTGCTTCAGAAGAAATTAGATCTTCATCTGGTTTATCTTCCACCTGAACTGTAGTAGTCTCTGGATTCTTCTTTGACATGCTATCGCCTCCATCTTCCATTTGTAGTTGATCTTCTTCAAAGATCACATCTCTGCTGACAACAACCTTGTGGGCAGTGGGATCCCACAGGCGATACCCCTTCACTCCGTCAGCATACCCCAAGAACATGCACCTCCTGGATTTTGGATCCAGCTTCGTTCTTTCTTGGGTATTGTACATCACGTACGCGGGACATCCGAACCAATGTAAAGTGGAGTAATTCGCCGGCTTGCCAGTCCACATCTCCATCGGTGTCTTCAGCTCAATTGCCATTGATGGCGACCGATTTATGACATAACAGGCGGTTCTGGCTGCTTCTGCCCAAAAGGAGTTGGGCTGACCTGCAGTCCGTAACATAGCTCTCATCCTTTCTGCAAGAGTCCTATTCATCCGCTCTGCCACGCCATTTTGCTGAGGTGTATATGGGACTGTGAATTGTCTTGTGATACCTTCTTGCTTACAATGTGCAAGAAACTCGCCGTCTGTGTACTCCCTTCCATTATCTGTCCTCAAGCACTTGATCTTCTTTCCAGATTCAAGTTCCACCTGCGCTTTGAAGTCTTTGAACACTGGAAACACATCTGACTTCTTCTTGATTGGATACACCCACAATCTCCTGGAGTAATCATCAATGAAAGACACAAAGTACTTTGCTCCTCCTAGGGACATTTCTGGTGATTCCCAAACATCAGAATGAATCAAGTCTAGAATGCATTTACTCCTGGCTTCAGATCTGCTGAATTGCAATCTATGCTGCTTACTTGTAACACAATGCTCACAAAACGGTAGATTCACCGATTTGAGCCCTGGAAGCAGCTTCCGGTCGGAGAGAATCTTCAAACCTCATTCAGACATGTGGCCTAGCTTGAGATGCCACATCATTGCTGACTCTTCTCCCTTGCTAGACGATGCGACACACGCATCAGCTTCCTGCAGTGTTTCTCCATTAAGCATGAACAGATTTGCCGCGATCTTTTCTGCCTTCATGACCACAAGCGCGCCTCTGACAATCTTCATGACCCCATTTTCGACATGGGTCTTGCATCCAAGGCTATCTATTTGTCCCAAAGACAATAGATTCTTCTTCAAGCCCTTCACATGCCGTACCTCCTGGATGGTGCGAATCGTACCATCAAACATTTTTAGTTTGATAGTACCAATACCAGCGATTTCCAAAGCATGATCATCTCCCATGTGTACAGAGCCTCCCGAGATTGGTTCGTATGTGTGGAACCACACTCTCCGAGAAGTCATGTGCCATGTTGCTCCTGAGTCCAGTAACCAGACGTCAGAGAACTGCTTTCTGCCTCCAACCACCGTTGTTGCCTCGCTGTATAGAACTTCACCATCATATCGGGTACTTGCCACATTCCCTTGAGCATTTGATGACTCAGGGTCTCCACTCTTCTTCTTGAACCAACAATCCTTCTTGAAGTGCCCTTTCCTGCCACAGTTGTGGCACTTGTAAGTCTTCTTACTTCTGGATTTTGATCTACCATGATTCTGACTCCCACTGGGGCCACGCTCCGTTGATCTTCCTCTCATCACCATCAAAGCTTCCACTTGCTGCGAACTTCCCTGTCTGTCCTCCTTGTTCTTGCGCCTGGTTTCTTCTTCCAAAATAGCAGCTGCAACTTCGTCGAAGACTAGATAGTCCGTCAGGATATTGTTCGTCAGGTTGATGATGAGTTGATCATACGAGTCAGGTAGACTTTGAAGTAGAAGCTCCACACGTTCAGTTGGCTCTATTTTGCAACCCATTGATGTAAGTTGTGAAAATAGAGTGTTCAGGGTGTTGATGTGGTCGGTCACCGATGTCGATTCTGCCATTCGAAGAGTGTACAATCTTCTCTTTAAGAAGATCTTGTTGTGGAGTGACTTGGCCTCGTACAACCTTGTCAGAGTATCCCAAATCTCCTTTGCTGTCCTCTTTTTAGCCACACTGGATAACACACCATCAGCTAGTGCCAAGTGCAGATCGGCAATAGCATTGCCGTCCATCTCGTTCCATTTGCCGTCATCAGTGATCTCCGCGGGCCTATCTCCAATTGCTGCCAAGCAATTGTCCTTCCTCAAGATTGCCTTGATCTTCATTTTCCACAACGAGAAATTGCTCCCGTTGAATTTCTCAATATCGAACTTTGTTGTAGTCGACATTTCTGCTCCACCCCTGACAACCAAAGCTCTGATACCACTGTTAGTAAAATTATGGGCAGAACCTACCCCACAACTAAAGTGAAATTGAGAAAGTGGAAATAAAGTGGACACAAATATTTTACGTGGAAAACCCCCAAAGGAGACGGGGTAAAAACCACTGGCAAGGTAGTGGGATTTTACTGCTGAAAGTAGGGATTACAACCTTTTCTCTAAATATAAGGAGAGTACAATTTTCACTCTCTCTTATAATAGGAGAAACACTCTCTCACAAATTTGAGGAAAATACAAGTATACAAATTATCTCTAAGGGGATACAATTTTATCCCTCTTGAGAACACTCTTGTAATACTCTCTTTCTTTTCTTAATCCCTCTTTCTTTTCTTAATCCTCACTGAGCTCTTATTGCTCTGCTCTACTCAGCTGCCTCTCAAACCATTCCCTTGATCCCTATTTATAGTAGTAAGAGGGGAGATAGGACGAGAGCAGTGGGTTGGTGGCTTTTGACAAAGATGAGGGCAGGAGGCCTAACTGTTGAAAAATGAGGCAGTGGCCTCATTTTTTCAATCATGGGGTTGGTGATGGTTTGACCTTTCTGCCGACAAGTGTGAATGGGATTCATTGCATAGTTTGAGATCATTATCTAGTTATAAATTGCTTGTCTAACTCAAGCTACACTTCACAAGCATCGTGATCCAGTACCTGAATCAGGTCATGACGGAGCTCCGGCAGGCAACGGTGGATCATAGGACATTGGGTTAACAGAGTGGAAGTCTTCTGACTGAAGAAGATAACTGGAAATAGTTGATTTGTATGGTATCTGTTTTCGTATCAGTCCATGGGGTATTATTTGTCTTTGGAGGGGTTATTTGTAAAAGTGCTTGATAATTTGCACATAAGTCCAACAGCATTGTAACGGTTTGTCCCAAGCACGTGATGTGCACGTAGCTATCGCCTATAAATAAACTCATCTTGTAATAACTAAGATCATGAATAAGATTTGTTTTCCTGTTCATCCCAATTCCTTTTCTTGAATTCGTTCCGCCATTGCTGCGATCAGCTTGGTACGATGCCGAAGAAGAAGGGACCTTCCACTGTTGCCACCATCGGCGAACAGCGTGGAACATTGGTATCAGAGCTTGAGATCAACCCCGCAACCGCCATTGATCAAGAATTCGATCAAGAACATGATCAAGAAGCTGAGAACTCCATCCATTCCAAATTAAGACCTCGATCTAGATCTGGAGCTGGAAGTTTGAATGCAAGGGGATCCACCAGTCATGGGGATGAACTTCATAAGCGTTCCAATTGGGAAGAACGATTCGATCGGCTGGAGATGGCGATGGATCGTTTGCTTCAGAATCCAAGAAATAGGAGGTTCCATCGAAGATATGGATCTTGGAGTTCAGATAGCGACTCTGATGATTCAGACAAAAGAAGACGCTATCATAAGTATGGAGGTGAACACCGTACTTACACTCGACACAGGCCACATCGACGGGGGAAGTCAAGGAATCTTGATGAATTTGAGCAACCGATGGGAGGGAGGCTTGCAAGAACTGATGATCGACATTCAGATGGTAACACTTTCTTTCCCAAACATCCGAAAATTGACCTACCTAGTTATGACGGAACAGGAGACATAACAAACTGGATTTATCACATGGAGCATCACTTTTTCACACAAAGAATTCATGCTTGTGATCAGTTGTCATTCTGCCTTTATTACTTAAGGGGGGAAGCCTTACTCTGGTGGAGGTGGTTTGAGCAGCAGGAGGAGGTAGAGATTGATTGGGAAATTTTGAAGAAGGAGTTAATGTTGCAATTCGGGCCTTCTGAGTTAGATGATCCTGAAGCAACCTTATACAAGCTGCAACAAACAGGGACAGTATTGGAGTACCACAAGGAGTTCTTGAAGTATAGCCAACTTACCAAACCTTTAGCCAAATCTTCTTTAGTAAGTTGTTATATTTCAGGGTTGAAAAGTGAGTTGCGGAAAGAGGTGAAGCTTAAAAATCCTGGTAGTGTCTTGATGGCTTACAGGGAAGCTATTACTAGGGAAGAAATCATCGCAGATCAAAAGAAGAGCTGGAGGACTAGTTCTTTTAACAGGGCAGGTGTTGTCTCTAGTAACTACAAATCTCCCATGCCTTCTATTGCAACCAGTAGTATAAGTAATGTTGATATAAGTGCTCCATCAGCTTCACTGGCTGCTAAGACTAAGGATCAACAGCTTGTGCAGTATATGAAAGATAGAAGGGAAAAGGGATTGTGTTTCCATTGCGATGAAAAGTTTGTGAGGGGACATAAATGTGCTGGAAGATCATTCATGCAGATGATGGGTACGTGTGAAGGAAGTGTTTTCATGCAAATGCTGGGTACTTTAGATGAGGAATGTGAGGGATCACAAACTTTGACAGATGAAGAAGAAGAATCCAAGGGGGTTAAGTGCCAGGAGAGTTCTAAGGTACATAAGGTGCAGAAAAGTGAAGGAGAGCCGGCCGTGATCTCCCTTAATACCCTTACAGGCAGCACTACACCGAGAACTTTCAGAGTTCAAGGAAGAATTGCCTCTCTTCCTGTGTGTGCACTTCTTGATACTGGGGCTACTCATAACTTCATTGATGAATCAATTGTTAAGAAAGCTGGGTTGCCAGTTAACCTTCAAGATAGAATAGATGTCACTGTGGCAGGTGGCATTTTATTGAAGGGATTGGGGTTGTGTGAGGGGGTGACTTTTCATTGTCAAGGAGTACCAATTGTAGCAGATTTTTATGTCCTGGCCATGGATACTAGCCAGTTAGTATTGGGGGCACAATGGATAGAAACATTAGGAGATGTGATTTGGAATATGAAGGAGAAGAAAGTGCAGTTTGAGTTGGGGGGCCAGCATCGCACATTGATGGGTATTCATACTCAAGAGATTGAAGTAGCATCTGCTAAGTGTGTGTCCAAAGCCTTATTGCAATCAAAATCTGGATGGTTACTCCATATGGTGGGGGTTTCAATTCCGGAAGACACTACAGCTGATGTGTCTGCCAAACCCACCGTTCCTTCTTCAGTGCAGCAACTATTAAATGAGTTCCATATGGTGTTTGCAGAAAACATGGGCCTGCCCCCGCAGAGAGATTTTGATCACTCCATACCACTCATTCCTGGGTCGAAACCTGTTAGCCTTCGACCTTATAAGCATCCCTGGCACCAGAAGAATGAAATTGAGAAATTAGTTCTTGAAATGCTTCAATCTGGAATAATACGACCCAGCCATAGCCCCTACTCATCTCCTATAGTAATGGTGAAAAAGGCTGATGGTAATTGGCGAATGTGCATTGATTATAGGGCTCTAAATGACATCACAGTGAAGAATAAATTTCCCATTCCGGTGATAGATGAGCTTTTGGATGAGCTTCACGGTGCTAAGGTGTTTAGTAAGTTGGATCTCCGTAGTGGTTATCATCAAATAAGAATGAATGAAGCTGATGTGCATAAGACAGCTTTTCGCACTCACGAAGGGCATTACGAGTTCTTAGTGATGCCTTTTGGACTAACAAATGCCCCATCGACCTTTCAAGCTCTCATGAATTCGGTGTTCAAACCATACTTGCGTCGATTTGTTCTAGTGTTTTTCGATGACATATTGGTATACAGCAGCTGTTTGGAGTCTCACTTGAAGCATCTGTCGGCAGTTTTGCAGGTTCTCAAGGCTAATAATCTGTTTGCTAAACTTAGTAAATGTTCTTTTGGGGTGTCCGAAGTTGAGTACCTTGGTCACGTAGTGTCTGCTCAGGGAGTTATGGTTGATCAGGAGAAAGTAAAAGCCATTGTCAATTGGCCCATTCCCAAGTCATTGAAAGCCTTAAGAGGATTCTTGGGCCTTACAGGGTATTACAGGAAATTCATAGCTCACTATAGCTCACTAGCATGGCCTCTTGTGAAGCTTACTAAGAAAGGAGCTTTTCAATGGCAAGAAGAAGCTCAACAAGCTTTTGACAACATGAAAAGGGTACTTTCCTCTCCTCCAGTTCTACGACTGCCGAATTTTGCTCTACCCTTTGAGTTAGAATGTGACGCTAGTGGCACGGGTCTGGGAGCTGTTCTACACCAAGAGAAACATCCAATAGCCTACCTCAGTCAGGAATTGAAAGGAAAAAGCAGATTTTTGTCTACTTACGAGAAGGAAATGCTTGCGATTCTCTTATCAGTGAAAAAATGGCGTCAATATTTGTTAGGTAGACAGTTTGTGATACATACTGACCATAAACCTCTCAAATATTTGTTGGAACAATGCTTATACACTGAGGCACAACACTTATGGTTGCTTAAACTGTATGGGTATCAGTTCAAAGTAGAATATAAAAAAGGTAAGGAGAATTTTGTAGCTGATGGACTTTCCAGGCAATTTGAGGAAGGTGAAGATGCTATCTTATCAGCAATTACGGTGGTAGAGCCTGTGTGGTTGGAGCAAATCAAACAATTGGTGGCCACAGATCCATTCTATGAAGAGAGTAAAAGGCAGATTGAAGAGAAATCGAATGACAAATTAGCTTTGATTGCTGGAGTGGTTTACTATAAAGATTGGATCCTATTGAGTCCTTCTTCTACAGCTAGATTCTTGTTCATGGAAGAGGTGCACTGTACTCCTCAAGGGGGACATATGGGAATTGATAAAACTTGGCTTAACTTGAAGAGAATCGTCTATTGGAAAGGGATGAGGAAGGATTTGCGCAACTTTATTAAATCCTGCGATGTTTGTCAGCGTAACAAATATCTTAGCACATCTCCGGCAGGCTTGTTACAACCTCTCCCTATTCCTGACAATATTTGGGAAGATATTAGCATGGACTTTATCGAAGGGTTGCCTAAGAGCTCAGGGTTTACTACGATACTAGTTGTCGTTGACAGATTGTCCAAATTTTGCCACTTCATTCCCTTAACTCATCCGTATACGGCTAAGAGTGTAGCTACAGCACTTTCAAAGCAAGTTTTCAAGCTTTATGGCCTTCCAAAAAGCATTGTAAGTGATCGGGATGCCATATTTACAAGCAATTTTTGGCGCGAGCTACTCGCTATGCAGGGAACTAAGCTTTGTTTAAGCTCCGCATTCCACCCCCAATCAGATGGGCAAACTGAAGTGATTAACAGAGTATTAGAGGTGAATCTCCGATGTTTCACAGCATATAGGCCTCAGGATTGGTCGGATTGGCTGTCGTGGGCGGAGTTCAGTTACAATACTCATGTTCATAGCTCAACAGGTGTTTCTCCTTATCAGGCAGTATATGGGAAGCCCCCACCAAATGTTCTGTCATATGTTCCAAAGACCGCGAGAGTCCAAACTGTAGAGGACTCATTGCTAGCCAGGGATTTGATCTTACAGTTGTTGAAAGATAACCTGACAAGGGCCGAGCAAAAAATGAAGAGAAAAGCTAATTTGCATCGGACAGACAAGGAATTTGAGCCTGGTAATTGGGTGTATTTGAAGTTACAACCATATCGTCAGACATCCATAGGTGGTCGACGCATTCATAAGCTAGCTGCCTTATATTATGGGCCTTATGAAGTATTGGAGAAAGTTGGGGCTGTAGCTTATAAACTGCGACTGCCTGAGGAATCCCGTATTCACAACGTATTTCACATATCCCAGTTGAAAACTTTTGTGCCACGAGATAATGGTTTGACAAGGGTAAGCTCTGCGTTGCCTGAATACTATGTTGAGGAAGCGCCTATGCCAGTCCAGATTCTGGGGCGTCGCATGGTTCCGAGAAGGGGAATTGCCGTATCTGAAGTTCTTGTTCAGTGGCGAGGTTGTACTGACAGCGAGGCTACTTGGGAGAGCTTTTGGGACTTATACTGGCGATTCCCGTCCTTCAGAGTCGTCCTGGAATCTTTTCGAGGGGGAAGTATTGATCCAGTACCTGAATCAGGTCATGACGGCGCAGGCGACAGTGGATCATAGGACATTGGGTTAACAGAGTGGAAGTCTGCTGACTGAAGAAGATAACTGGAAATAGTTGATTTGTATGGTATCTGTTTTCGTATCAGTCCCTGGGGTATTATTTGTCTTTGGAGGGGTTATTTGTAAAAGTGCTTGATAATTTGCACATAAGTCCAACAGCATTGTAACGGTTTGTCCCAAGCACGTGATGTGCACGTAGCTATCGCCAATAAATAAACTCATCTTGTAATAACTAAGATCATGAATAAGATTTGTTTTCCTGTTCATCCCAATTCCTTTTCTTGAATTCGTTCCGCCATTGCTGCGATCAGCTTGGTACGATGCCGAAGAAGAAGGGACCTTCCACTGTTGCCACCATCGGCGAACAGCGTGGAACATTTCAAATTGCCTGGAAAGTCCATCAGCTACAAAATTCTCCTTACCTTTTTTATATTCTACTTTGAACTGATACCCATGCAGTTTAAGCAACCATAAGTGTTGTGCCTCAGTGTATAAGCGTTGTTCCAACAAATATTTGAGAGGTTTATGGTCAGTATGTATCACAAACTGTCTACCTAACAAATATTGACGCCATTTTTTCACTGATAAGAGAATCGCAAGCATTTCCTTCTCGTAAGTAGACAAAAATCTGCTTTTTCCTTTCAATTCCTGACTGAGGTAGGCTATTGGATGTTTCTCTTGGTGTAGAACAACTCCCAGACCCGTGCCACTAGCGTCACATTCTAACTCAAAGGGTAGAGCAAAATTCGGCAGTCGTAGAACTGGAGGAGAGGAAAGTACCCTTTTCATGTTGTCAAAAGCTTGTTGAGCTTCTTCTTGCCATTTTCAAAAGCTCCTTTCTACGTGACCAAGGTACTCAACTTCGGACACCCAGAACATTTACCATGATCCTTTTTTGAATGATCCAATCACTGTCGATCCAATGACAAGTTATTCCCATCATTGGAATATTGTTGCAACCCGTCCAATAATCGGAAGTTAAAGGAACTCTACAAGTTAAATTCCATAAAATCGCAATCAAAACTTCTCTCATTTCATTGTACATTTTAAAACAATCTGATTTGCAAGTATTCCTAGGGATTCTTTTAAATTAGGGTTTAATGCGGTTTGATTAAAATTTTCTAAGTCCCTACTCTCGGAATAGGAAAATGGTAACTCTTCCTTGATGACTAGTCGGGCCATTTCCCGACAAACAAGTTCGGGATCATAAGAATGGCTATCAACTACACCGGTCCTAGGGTGAATTTTTTGTTGGCCGGGTAGGTCTACAAGAAGTTCTTTATATACATTTTGGATGTGTCGTCTTATTGTACCCGTCCCCTCACCCCTCTTCCATTTGTATGACTTCGAACATGTTTTACAAACTTTTATGCCTACACCCGGATTTTCTTCGTCCGGATTATAATCATAAAATTTATGTCAATCACTAGTTTTCCCTCTAGTTTTCCTACTACTACCTGCTTGTGTTGTTTCGATCACTTGTGTTTGTGGTTTTTCTTCTATGTCTATGTCTCCTACAAACTCATCGTGTGTACCAATGTGTTGGGTCATAGGGTACTCTTCGGCGGGTTCATTTTGTGGTACAATTGGAGGCCTACGAGAAGTACCGGTGGAATTTTATCCACTTTGTCTACGGCCGCTACCTCGTGATCTAGATATGTTGATATAATAGTGTATGTGAAAAAATTAAATACAATCTAGGCGAGATAAGTTTTAAAAAAATCTAGAAAACAATAAGAGGGTTGTGAGAGAGAAGATAAAAAAACCAACAAACAAATATGATAAAAAAAATTTATAACTACAAAAAAAATATTAAGACAATAAGAGGGTTGTGAAATTTTAATACCGTACTTCGAGCTTCTTTGTTGGAGCCTTGGAGGAGTTGAAGGAGGAGTTGAAGACTTGAAGACGTAGTTGAATGTTGAATTCGATACGATCAAAATTTTTCGTTTGTTCGTTTCTATGTTGCTAGCTTCTTTGTTCACAAAATTTGGAATGAATTAAGATTGAATTGAGTAGTAATTAGAGAGAGTAAGAGAGTAAGGTGTGAAGTTTTTAGTTTGGGTTTAAGGGGTATTTATAGGGGAAAAAAACAAAACAAAACAAAAAAAAGGCTATAACAGCCGTTGAGGGGTTTCCGCCGTTGGACCCGCGGGGGTCGAACGTTTGACCCGTACGGGTCTAACGGTTCGAAACCCGCGGGTTGGTGAGTGGGTCTGGCACTATTCACCGGGTCCACGGGCCGGGTTCGACGGGTTGATATCCATTTTTTGACAACCCGGGTGGACCTGCCTAGATTCGTGGGTTCGACCCGGACCCGAACCGTCCTTTAACAGGCCGAATTTGGCGAGCGGGTCACGGGTCAACCCGGCCCGATTGCCATCCCTACCAACTCACTCATATCCGGTAACGGCGATGCAGACGATGACGGCGAAGAAGAAGAATTGAGAGACGAGGAGGAGGAACCGAATCGTGGTGTGAAAGAAGACATTTCCCAACTCACCCAAACCCTAACTCACAAATTTTGGGGAGTCGTTATCCAGTATCAAGATCAGGCCACACCACAGCTCAGGAGGTCGACATGGGTTAATGGAAGAAGAAAGCTCAAGCTTAGCTGAAGACGGGATTAGCTGAAGGTGGGTGTATCTGTTTTTGTCTTTCATTTCAGTCCTTAGAGTATAATCTTTCTTTATTTGTAAAAACACAGTGTAATTAGCACTTAAGTCCAACAAAATGGGGTCGAACTGCACTCTAAAGTGTAATTAACACAGTGTATTTCTTCTTCTTCTATCTCTTGTGTCTCCATTACTGCACTCTAAAGTGGATTGATGCCGAGAAGAAGAGGCCCATCCACCATCGTTAATGGCGAACGGCTTGGAACATTGGTATCAAAGCCTGAGCTCGATCGCGCAACCGCCGTCAATCAAGATCTTGATCAAGAACCTATCCAAAAAGCTGAGAACTCCATCAATTCTAGATCTGGACCTCAGTTTGGATCTGGAGCTAGGAGTCAGGACGCGCGGGGATCCACCAGTCATGGGGTCGAACTCCATAAGCGTCCCAGTCTAGAAGATAGGTTCGATCGATTGGAGTTGGCGTTAGATCGCTTACTTTAAGAACCATGGAATCTGAGATCACATCAGAGGCGTGAATCTTGGAGCTCCGATGGTGATGTGGAAGAATTGGGAGGTGAGCGGCGTTATGGAGAGTTTGGGGGTGGACGATGACATCATCCTCGACATAGGCAGCCACATCAAGAAAGATCAAGGAATCTCGATTACCCTGAGATTCAATTGGGACGGAGAGCAGCAAGGAATGAAGGTCAACATTCAGAAGGTAACACATTCTTTCCCAAACACCCTAAGATTGAATTGCCTAGTTTTGATGGAACGGGGGACATCACCAATTGGATTTACCATATGGAGCACCATTTCTTTACACAAAGGATCAATTCTTGCGATCAACTGTCATTTTGTCTTTACTATTTGAAGGAAGAAGCGCTGCTTTGGTGGAGATGGTTTGAACAACAAGACGAGGGGGAAATTGACTAGGGAATTCTAAAGGAAGAGTTAATGTTGCAATTTGGGCCCTCTGAGTTAGATGATCCTGAAGCTACTTTGTATAAGTTGCAACAAACGGGAATTATAACTGAGTATCATAGAGAATTCTTGAAGTATAGTCAGCTTGCAAAACCTTTAGCTAAGTCCTCTTTAGTAAGTTGTTATATTTCGGGGTTGAAGAGTGAATTGAGAAAGGAGGTTAAGCTCAAGAACCCTAGCAGTGTTCTTGCAGCCTATAGAGAGGCTATAGCTAGAGAGGAAATTATTGGTGACGAAAAGAAAGCTTGGAGATTCAATAATCAGGGTAAAAGCACTTTTGTCTCTAGCACTTATAAGACTCCAGTATCTACAATACTTCCTTTGGCAACCCATAGCAAGACTGGTGTAGAAATCATTGGGACATCTCATTCAGGTAACTCTAAGCCAAAAGACCAATAGTTCATGCAATTTATGAAGGATAGAAGGGACAAGGGGTTGTGTTTTCACTGTGATGAAAAGTTTGTAAGGGGACATAAGTGTGCGGGTAGGTCAATTATGCAGATGATGGGTTCCTGTGAGGGGAGTGTGTTCATGCAGATGTTGGGGAATTTAGATGAAGCTACTGATGATACAAATTAGTCGTCAGATGAAAAGCGGGAGCATAGCATAGCTAAATACAAGGAGGATTCCCAGATATCCAAAACTTTGCAAATAGCTGATGAAGGAGCTGCAACTATTTCCCTTAACACACTTACAAGCAGCACCACTCTTAGGACCTTTAGAGTCCAAGGAAGCATTGCAAATCACCCTGTGTGTGCTCTTCTTGATACAGGAGCCTCTCACAACTTCATTGATGAAAAGATAGTTAAAAAGACTGGACTGCCAGTAAATCCCCAAGTTAGATTAGATGTAACAGTTGCAGGGGAATTATGTTGAAAGGGTTGGGTCTGTGTGAAGGGGTGACTTTTATTTGTCAAGGGGTGTCTATTGTAGCAGATTTTTATATCCTAGCTGTGGACACTAGTCAACTAGTATTGGGGGCACAATGGATTGAAACTCTTGGAGATGTGATATGGAATTTGAAAGAAAAAAGAGTTTGATTTGAGCTTAGGGGTCAACAGTGCACCTTGATAGGTATTCCACCTCAAGGCATTGAAATGGCCTCTGCCAAAGCTATGTCCAAAGCTCTACTACAATCAAAATCTGCGTGGTTACTCCAAATGGTAGGAATTCCAACTCCTCAAAGTGAGCACTCTGTTATTCCACCTCAAGTGCAACAACTACTAGTGAGTTATCAGGAAGTATTCACAGAGGACATGGGGTTGCCTCCACAAAGGGATTTTGATCACACTATACCCCTCATTCTTAGCTCGAAACCGGTTAGTCTCTGTCCATACAAACACCCATGGCATCAAAAAAATGAAATGAGAAACTTGTACAAGATATGCTGCAGTCTGGAGTAATTAGACCCAGTCACAGTCCCTACTCTTCCCCTATTGTAATGGTCAAAAAACCTGATGGAACTTGGCCTTAAATGACATTACGGTGAAGAATAAGTTCCCCATTCCTATCATAGATGAGCTCTTGGATGAACTATATGGTGCTAAGGTGTTTAGCAAGCTTGATCTTCGTAGTGGTTATCACCAAATAAGAATAAATTAGGCCGATATACACAAGACAACATTCCGCACTCACGAAGATCACTATGAGTTCCTAGTTATGCCCTTTGGCTTAACAAATGCCCCATCTACTTTTCAATCTCTTATGAACTTTGTTTTCAAGCCATATCTGCGTCGATTTGTGTTGGTGTTCTTTGATGATATACTAGTGTATAGCGACAGTTTGAACTCCTGTTTGAAGCATCTATCCCTAGTCCTGCAAGTCCTTAAGACCAACAAGCTATTTGCTAAACTCAGTAAGTGCTCATTTGGAGTGTCGGAAGTAGAGTATCTTGGTCATGTGGTATCAGCTCATAGGGTTGCTGTTGATCAGGAAAAGATTAAGGCCATTATCAATTGGCCTACTCCCAAAACACTGAAGGCTTTACAGGGATTCTTGGGTCTTACAGGGTATTATAGAAAGTTTATAGCTCATTATAGCTCCTTGACATGGCCTCTTGTGAAATTAACCAAAAAGGGAGCCTTTGATTGGCAGGAAGAGTCTCAAAAGGCTTTTGAAACTATGAAGGTGATACTCTCCTCTCCTCCAGTTCTCCAGCTTCCAAATTTTTCATTGCCATTTGAGTTAGAATGTGACGCAAGTGCCACAGGTCTAGGAGTTGTCGTACATCAAGAAAAACACACCATTGCTTTCCTTAGTCAAGAATTGAAAGGAAAAGCCAAATACTTATCAACTTATGAAAAGGAGATGCTTGCAATTCTTTTATTGGTTAAACAGTGGCGTCAGTATTTGTTGGGAAGGCCGTTTGTTATCCATACTGACCATAAGCCACTAAAGTATTTGTTAGAACAGCGGTTGTATACTGAAGCATAGCATCTTTGGTTACTCAAGTTACATGGATATCAATTTCGAGTGGAGTATAAGAAGGGAAAAAAAATGTTGTAGCTGATGGTCTTTCTCGTCAATTTGAAGAGGTTGAAGAGGCTTCATTATCTGCAATTACGATGGTTAAGCCAGTATGGTTGGATTAAATCAAACATTTAGTACTCACATACCCATTTTATGAAGACATTTTGAAGATAATTTCTGATGGTACCGATGAAAGATTGGCTTTAGTAGAAGGGGTAATCTGTTATAGGGGTCGAATTCTATTGAGTCCTACTTCTACAGCCAAGATCCTCTTCATGGAGTAAGTACATTACACCCCTCAAGGGGGCATATGGGAATGGATAAAACTTGGCTCAAGCTCAAACAAGTTGTATACTGGCAAGGAATGAGGAAAGATTTGCGCCACTTTATTTGATCCTGTGATATTTGCCAAAGAAATAAGTATTTGAGCACATCTCCTGCGGGTTTATTACAACCTCTTCCTGTCCCCGATAACATTTGAGAAGATATCAGCATGGATTTTGTTGATGAATTGCCTCGAAGTGCAGGGCTGACAACTATACTGGTTTTGGTCGACAGGTTATCAAAATTCTGCTATTTTATACCCTTGTCTCACCCTTATACGGCTAAAATGTTGCTACAATACTCTTTAAACAAGTGTTTAAGCTCTATGGTCTTTCCCAAAAGTATAGTCAGTGATAGGGATGCCATTTTTACAAGTAATTTTTGGCATGAATTGCTAGCTATCCAAGGAACGAAGCTCTGTTTGAGCTCAGCGTTCCACCCCCAATCTGATAGACAGACCGAAGTAATCAATAGGGTGGAAAATTATTTGCGATGTTTTACACCATATTGACCCCAGGATTGGTCAGATTGGTTAGCATGGGCTGAATTCAGTTACAACACACATATTCATAGCTTTACTGGTATTTCTCCCTATCAAGCAATCTTTGGTAAAGCTCCTTCCAATGTTCTATCATATATTCCTAAAACTGCGAGAGTTCAGGCTGTTGAAGACTCCCTCTTTCGAGAGATCTCGTCTTACAGTTGCTCAAAGATAATCTGTTAAAAGCTCAACAACGGATGCAGCTCAAAGCTAATTTGCATCGAAGCGACAAAGAATTTGAACTGGGTGATTGGGTCTATCTGAAGTTGCAGCCTTATCGTCAAATATCAGTGGGAGGATGAAGAATCCACAAGTTATCTGCTCCATATTATGGACCTTACATGATACTTGAGAAGATAGGGGCTGTGGATTACAAATTACAGCTTCCTAGTGAGTCTCGCATTCACAATGTGTTCCACGTTTCTCAGTTGAAGGCTTTTGTTCCCCGAGATAGTGAGTCGATTGTGATTTCTACTGACTTGCCGCAGTACTTTGTAGAAGATACCCCTCAGCCTTTCAAAATTTTAAATCGTCGTATGGTTCCAAGGAGGGGAATTGCTATCTCTGAGGTTTTGATCCAATGGCAACATTGCAACGATAGCAAAGCCACTTGGGAAAATTACTGGGACATGTATTGGCGATTCCCGTCCTTTCGAGTCATCCTAGAATCTTTTCAAGGGGAGAATATTGATCCAGTATCAGGATCAGGCCACACCATAGCTCAGGAGGTCGACATGGGTTCATGGAAGAAGAAAGCTCAAGCTTAGCTGAAGACAGAATGAGCTGAAGGAGGGTGTATCTGTTTTTGCCTTTCATTTCAGTCCTTAGAGTATAATCTTTCTTAAGGGGGTTTATTTGTAAAAACACAGTGTAATTAGCACTTAAGTCCAACAGAATGGGTAATGGTCTGTTCAAACACGTGTTGTGCACGTAAATCTCTTTTATAAAAACTCACCCTGTAAGAGCATCTACAATGATGTTTCTCATTTTTTAGAATATGACAGCTACAGTAATAGCAAATAGGTAATTTTCCTGTAACAGTGGTTTGTTATAATTTTGCTAAAATTTGAACTAGCCGAGACATGTTGTATCATCCCGGTTTTTTTTATTTATAAGAGTTATTTAATTAGTGATTAAGTATTAAATTAGTTTAATTAAATAAATTAAATAATAAAATATTACCTAAACCTAATTAATTACTACCTAAACTATGTTTTGACCCTAATCTAATAGCCCACAATTCATGGACGCGAGACGGGACAACTTGTCTTGTCTGAGCATATTTTTGAATCTTTTTTTCTCTTCATCCAGACCGTCCAATCAATTAAAATAATAATAATAATAATGTCAGACGAAACATGTTGTCTCGTCCAATCCCATTAAAAAATTGAAAAAAATTAGGGACGGAACATGTTGTCTCGTCTCTTATAATTAAAAAATTGCAATTTGGTTTCTTAAAAATGAGAAGCGACTGTAGTTATTTTGCCATAAAATGATAAAATAGCAAACACTGCAGCAGTTCTTTTCTCAAAAAAAGAGAAATTGGCAAATGTAGCAAACGATTGTGGATGCTGTTAGTTTCTCATATGAATATAGATTTGTTCTTCCTGTTCATCACTTCTTCTTCTATCTCTTGCGTCTCCATTACTGCGCTCTAGAGTGGAATGATGCCGAGAAGTCGCCTCTTTCCTCGACCCTAATCATCATTCTTCTTCTTCTTCTTCTTCTTCTTCTTCTTCTTCTTCTTCTTCTTCTTCTTCTTCTTCATCATCATTCAATCTCAGTCAGTCTCCGAGGATCACAGGAATTTGCAGTGATTTCGCTGAAATTGGGGGGAAGTCTTAGGCTGTCCAATAATGCAGCAGTATCGGAGACTGGAAAGATCGCATCCAATTTGATTCCCTTCAGACCAGAGGAGGTCAACCAACAACAATATGGAGATGAAGACACCAATGGTCTGTCTGCTCTTCTTCTTCTTCTTCTTTTGCTTCTCTGAATTCTAAATGAGATAGAACCACTTAAGTGTTCGGGAGTTCATATTGCACTTTAGTTACTAATCATTCATACTGTTGCCGCTAATTTTGGTGTGGGGGCAAACAGATAGAATTTGTGGATTCTTAGGGAAGCTGAATAGCAAACCTGTTTACCTGTTCCACCGGAGTTCTAATCGTTGACTCCCGCCGTGCACCTGCAAAAAGTGCGAGACACCGGGGTTGTTCCCGGCGACGCACCCTCCGACGCTCAAGTCAGTAATCTGACAGACTATGAAAGAGCGCAAAAACTGGTGAAAGATTGATTACCTCTTAATGGAGATGGGTGTGGAGATGGGTGGGGGGTATTTATAGGCGTCTTTAGGGAACAGATTAGGCATGTAATTCCCTGTGTATTGATAAGGAATGTAATCCCTAATCCTCAGTGAAAGGATAGATATGAATTAAGGTCGTTGATTAATATTAATCAGAAACCCTAATTCTATCCTGGCGGACCGGGTTCGTCGCGGGTTGAGACCCGCGCCCAGTTGAGGTGGATCCGTTCGCGGGTTATTGGGTCTGTGAGAAAGAGGCCCCAGCACCCGCTTCAGACCCGTCTGTAGGCGAAATTACTGTCTTACCCCCGGTCCTCAGGATTCGTGCCCCATTTGGACGGTCTCGATTAAACTCCTATTTTTAGCCATATCATGAGCCCCCCACTCCTAAAGGCTGAGGGTGACCAGTCTTTGAGGAGTAGTTTGACTGTTTTAGTGGCTAGTGGAGTAGTATCGGAGTCCGAATGGATGTTTTTGAATCCCGACGTAGGTGGTAAGGCAACTCCTTCTTCTTTTTTGAAGCCATGTGGTGTATTGAGTTTTCATCTATTTTTTCGGGCCATCTATTTAATTTTGCGATGTGTTAACCAATCGTTCGGGGGGTCTTGGCTGTACATTCTAGGCAATAATTGTTCGTTCGGGGGCTCAAAAATATCCCCCAAATTTTTAATTACTTCCTAGAATTTTTAGCTAATTTTCCCGAATTTTTAGTAATTTTTCGCAATTTTTAACTAAATAAAATGATTTAAATAAATAAAAATCGATTTTTTAATACTTATTTATGACGTGGCGTCATCTGAGCCCTCGATTAGGGCGGAGCGCGAGCTTCGGAGCGATCAGACGGTCCCTGCTCCTCGGCAAGCTTTTTTGCCGTATACGAGGGTCGGTACCTCGGTACCTCGGCTCGGAGAGCCAGCGCCTCGGCTCGGAGGGTCAGTGCTTCGGCTCGAAGAATCCGAGGTACGTGGCATCATCTGGGCCGTCCATTTCAGCGTGGATCTCCATAAAATGCTATCTTGTCGTTTAGTGGACGTGGCCAAATCTGGGCCGTCCATCATGACGAGCGCGCTTTTTCACAAGATCCAACGGCTGATATGGGTCGGTGTGATTTTTTGCCATATACGAGGGTCGGTACCTCGGCACCTCGGCTCGGAGGGCCAGTGCCTCGGCTCGGAGGGTCAGCATTTCGGCTCGGAGGATCCGAGGCACTTGGCATCATCTGGGCCGTCCATTTCAGTGTGGATCTCCATAAAACGCTATCTTGTCGTTTAGTGGACGTGGCCAAATCTGGGCCGTTCATCATGATGAGCGCGCTTTTTCACAAGATCCAACGGCTGATATGGGTCGGCGTGATTTTTTGCCATATACGAGGGTCGGTACCTCGGCACCTCGGCTCGGAGACTCAGTGTTGTTGGCCGAGGCGCTGAGTTGGGTGTTTTGGAGGAAGTGTTCCTTGAAGATTCCGCCCCTCCGTGCCGAGTGGCTCGGCTGTTCGGCTGAGCTGTTCGGTAGCTCGGCTGAGCAAGCCGTTGGCAGGCAGCTTGGATGGTACCCGTGGGCGGATCTGGGCTGTTCATCATGTCGCGCATCACGATGATGGGGTTCAGATCACGAGAAAACGTTATCTTGTCGTTTTGTGGGTGTGGCGAGATCTGAACCGTCCATCGAATTCTGACGCGAATTTTGGAGAGATCCGATGGTGACTTCGCATCGGGTTGATTTTTCTCCATATACGAGGGTCGGTACCTCGGTACCTCGGCTCGGATGCTCGGTGCTGTTGGCCGAGGTGCTAAGTTGGTTTATTTCGAAGAAATGTCGCTTGATGGTTCGACCTTCCGCGCCCAGTAGCTAGGCTGCTCGACTAATCTGTTCGGTAGCTCTGCCGAGCGAGCCGGTGGCAGGCAGTTCGGAAGGTGCACGCGGTAGGATCTGGTTCATCCATCATGGCGCGCATCACGAGGATGGGGTTCAGATCACGAGAAAACGTTATCTTGTCGTTTTGTGGGCGTGGCGAGATCTGAACCGTCCATCGTATTCTGACGCGAATTTTGGAGAGATCCGATGGTGACTTCGCCTCGGGAAGATTTTTTTCCATATACGAGGGTCGGTACCTCGGTACCTCGGCTCGGATGCTCGGTGCTGTTGGCCGAGGTGCTAAGTTGGTTTATTTCGAAGAAATGTCTCTTGATGGTTCGACCTTCCGCGCCCAGTAGCTAGGCTGCTCGACTAAGCTGTTCGGTAGCTCTGCCGAGCGAGCCGGTGGCAGGCGGTTCGGAAGGTGCACGCGGCAGGATCTGGTTCGTCCATCATGGCGCGCATCACGAGGATGGGGTTCAGATCACGAGAAAACGTTATCTTGTCGTTTTGTGGGCATGGCGAGATCTGAACCGTCCATCGTATTCTGACGCGAATTTTGGAGAGATCCGATGGTGACTTCGCCTCGGGTTGATTTTTCTCCATATACGAGGGTCGGTACCTCGGTACCTCGGCTCGGATGCTCGGTGCTGTTGGCCGAGGCGCTGAGTTGGCTGTTCTGAAGGCACTCAATAGCTTGGTTCGGCAGACTGGTGGCCGAATCGTGGACTTGGGCGATTTGGGGAGCCTTTTTGTTTTTCGAAACGTCGCCACTCTCCGCTTGGCGCTTTGGCTTAGTGGGCCTTTCACGTTCCCCAAGGAGGCCCACTACTTCTGGGGTTATAAATCTTCACTCTCCCACCCCTAAGCTCATTTCACTTTTTCTCTCAAGAATTCACTTTTGCTGTTCAAGTTCTCTGCTAGCGGCGACTTCTGTTTCACGGTGGTGTCGTTAGCTATCGCGTGGGCCAGGCAATTTCCGGCAACGAATTTCCGACCGTGAACGTCACTTCAAAGGTCAGTCCACTAGACTTAACTTATTTTTCATAGAGATGTCACGAGTGGACTCGGGGAGTGGGGCCTCGTCTTCGGGCGATGATGGTGCGGAGGAGAGGAGAAGGGCGGAGGCTCGGAGGAAGGGGAAGCAGGTCGCCGAACCGTCGGTTACAGAGGCGAGGCGCGAGAAGAAGAGGAGGGTGGAGACCCAATCCCCCGTTGTGGCGGTGATTGTGGATAACCCGAAGCAAGCCCCCAAGATGGGACGATATCCCTCTGTCCTGTCCGGGCATTCGGGGGTTAGGCAGTACGAGGGCGACCTTTTGGAGAAGGCGATCTATGGGAAGTCGAAGATCGTCGAGGAACCTAACCCGGCCCTTCCCACCGAAGCCGACGAGCTCATTTCGGTGTTATCCGAGATGGATCTTCTTCGGATCAGAAAGGCCTTCGCCATCCCTCCGGAGTATAAACTAATACTCCCCGGTCCCGGGATGCGAGCGAATTCCAAGCTGCCGTCGTCGGATATGTGCATGTTCGACTTCGACTCCTTGAATGCCGGGCTACGTTTCCCGCTGCATCCTTTCGTCCTTCAGATCCTCGGCTGGTTCTGCCTCGCACCGACCCAATTCATGCTGAACACCTGGCGTCACGTGAACGCCTTCTTGCTCCAGTGCTACCAAGCCGAAGTAGAGCCGGACCTGACGGTCTTCCGAGGGATGTACCGCATAAACCGGCAGCACAAGACGGAGCATCGGTATTATTTGGGGCCGAGGAAGGGTGTCAGGATCGTAGAGAACCCCGACTCGATTAAGGGTTGGAAATTGAGGTATTTTATAGTAAGAGGTGAGGCAATGCTAAACATTCCGACCCGGTGGAAAGTGGAGGTGCCGAAATTCGCCAGAGCCGACCCCGTACTGTCTGAGGCCGATGAGGAGGTGGCGAGGAAGATCATGGCCCTTCCCCTGTTGAGTTGGAGGGAGCTGACGGAGGAGGTGCTGTTCGGGTCCGGCCTTAGCCCCATCGACCCGAGTACGCTCCTGACATCTCACTTGTTTCTGCTTTTCTTTCAAGTCTTTAGTTCGTCTCGCTAACTCGTCTCCCCTCTTTTTTTTTTGTCCGATGCAAAAGCAATGAAGATTGATTTTAACTCCATGATGGCCGATAGGTCGAAATTGGCCGGGGGTAGGAAGAGGAAGAGGGCGGCCGCGACTGCCTCGTCGACTCCGCAGCCCACGGTCGCCTCGACCATCACCCCGCCCCCTCCGACTGCTGAGGCGCCCTCGGAGGTTGTTGTTGTTGAGGAGCCCTCGGCCCCTGTGGCCCCCGGCGTGATTGAGGGGGCCTTTGACGTAAACGCGGCGCTGTCGCTCGAGGCACCGCCGCTGACCAGGGCTGCCGAGGAGATCCTGACCGAGCAGCACAAGCAGTTGTTCGTGCCGAATTGGCGAGTGAAGAACCACGACGGGTTCCTCGGCAATTCGCAAATGTCAGTGCAGGTTGTCAAGCACTTGGCGACCCCGAAGGATCGAGCCGCGCTGAGGGCAGGGACGGTGGGCGACGACACCTACGAGGTGGCTCGGTCACTCGTCTCGGTAAGTTTCTCGTTGCTAAGTTTTTTTCCAAGTTTACTGCCCGGTTTGTTTAGTGAGCTCACCGTTGTCTTCGCAGGCTACCTGTCACTTCGGCCATCTCCTCGAGACGTTTGCCGAGCAGGAGAAGGAGTTGAGGGCTGCCAGTGACAAAGACCGGTTGGCGAAGGTCAAGGCAACCCGGGAGCTCGAGGCCGAGCAGAGGCGAGCCGAAGCTTTGGAGGTCCGGGTGGCCGACCTGGTTGCCGACCTGGAGAAAGCCAAGGGGCGTCTTGAGGCAGAGTCTGCCAAGGCCGCGAAGGCTGCCGAGGAGTTGGCCGCGGCGGTGAAGTCCTTGGCTGAAGAGAGGGCGGAGAAGGAGGGATTGGCGGCGAAGATCCGGGCCGAGGTAGAGGCCGAATGCAAGGCCGAATCGAAGAAACATATGGCCGAGAACATGGAGAAGTCTTATCAGAGAGCGCTTGACCATGTCCAAGACCGTGTTCCTGGCTTCGAGCGGGTCGGCTACCGACTGTGGCCCGGGTCGCCCTCAGGCGGTGAGGAGGAGGGAGGCGAAGGCGAGGAGAGCGAGGGCGAGGAGGATGAATCCGACCCACCTGTGGCGGATGCCCAGGTCGAGGTGGGGGTCGGGGGGCCGTCTGTCGATGCACCCGTGGTGACGCAGGTGGACCCCTGATCCCCTCGCTAAGTCTTTGTAATTTTTTGTGTTTTGTTCTTTAAACGGTGTAATGCCTTTTGCGGACTGGCCACCACCTTTGTTGAATGAAATATATGTTTTTGATCTTTGCATTTCTATCTAAGTGTTTGGTTCGCTCCTCTAGCCCTTCAATGTCGTCGCCTTCTTTTATTTCAGATTGACGAGGTGACTTCTGCCAATGCGGTGGCTCGGCGCCGCGCAGGGCTATTTCAGCAGCACCGAGAGGGTCGGCTCGAGGGCGAGATGCATCTGACTAGGAAAATGCTTCAAGATGTTGAGAGGAAGAACAGTGAGTTGTTGGCCGAGCTGCACCATCTACGGATAGTCGAGGCCGAGCTGTCTGCGAAGGAAGAAGAGCTGGTTCGGGTTTCAGCCGAACGGGATGACTTTGCTAGGAAGGTGGAACATTTGCAAAGGGTGACGGTCGACAAGAGTATCGAAGTGACCCACCTGCATCGTGTTATATCCGACAGCGCAGAGTATCCCGGTTCGGCGAAACTTCCTCGGTTCAAAGTTATTGTGAAGGACGACACGCTGAAGGACCGGATCGTCGAGCTGGAGGAAGAGGTCGCTTGGCTCAAGCCTCAGCCAGTGAGGGCCAACGTCCAGAGCACCTCGTGCACTCGCGAAGAGATTGAGCGAGGGATTTCGTTCTACCAAGCCGCGAGCCGAACCCCCATCATAGGTAGGTCCGCAGCCGATGCCCAAAGTGGGGTAGCGGTGTCTTCAAGTGGTGCATCGGTTGGAGCGGCTGTTAGGGTCAGCGGCGAAGAGGCATCTCGGTTCGTTGGTCTAGAGACGAGCTCGGAGGTCAAGAGGCGCCGACCCAAAGTGTCGCTGAACCGGAGCGTCCCCCTTTCGCGGAGGCCATAAACGAGTCGTGTCGTGTCTTCGGACTTCCGAAATGTGTTTTGTCATAACCTTCTTGTAAATTTATCCAAGTCATGTTAATAAAATGGGGGTTGACTTATCCGAACTGTTCTATTCTTTTCGTAAATTTATTGCGTTGTAATCGCGCTTAGGTAGGGTAGGCTTGAGATGGGTCTCGAGGCAAGTGTTTGCTTCGTTTAGCATCTTGGCCTCGAGCCCCGCACTTTCGCCTCGGCTCTGAATCCTGCTCGGCGCCTTCAGGCACGGCTCGGTTCGGCGGTCAATCCCCTTAACCGCATTAATGGCGCTCCGGGATCTGTGGGGGTGTTTCACCTTCCCAAGGGCATTGAGGACGGTGCCCCTTAATCAACGTGCGGTGCTTCGGCTCCCTAGGCGCGACTTTTGGACTCCCGAGGGTCTCAATGACAGTTACTTGGGGGAAGGCTATAAGTACCACACCCCCCCTTTGTAGTTTTTGTCATCAGTCTAGAGTTCAAGTGGCTGTGATGGCGTCTGCCCTTGGGCGGATGCCAGCCTCGTTACAAGTTTTTGTCTCGAGAGGTTCCGAAGGGTGGTCACTCTACTGCCTTGTTCTTCTCTCGTTCCCGACGACAGCGATGTGGGTGTCAGGAGCGAGGGAGGACAAGGCAGAAGCGTTGGCATCCGTAGTCCGGACCTGAGGGGGAGGTCCCCTTAAACCTTAATCCAAACTTTTTGCGATTTTAAGTTTTTGCTTCTTATGGGTTGGCAGTGTTCATACGGCTCGTAGGCCGAGGCGATTGCAAAAGAAAGTTGATTCGGATTGCCTGTTGCTTGTGTTTGGTGCCGAGCGAAGTAAGGTGATCACGACCGTCGGATGGTTGCACGAATCCCGAGGTAAGTGCGGTTCCCAAGAAAATGCTATCTTGTCGTTTTGTGGACACGTGGCTTGATCAGATCCGTTAATCACACTTTAGCGCACATTTTGAGACGATCTGACGGTGGTTTCACCTCGGAAGGTTTTTTCGCCATATACGAGGGTCGGTACCTCGGTACCCCGGCTCGGCTCGATAGTGGGGCAGACCAGAGTAGCCACCTAGCCCTGGCCCGTTCAGGGAGGTAAAGTCGAACCATAGGACCCCTACCATAGTTAAATTAGTTTTAAGGGCTGCGGGAGCAGTTTCGAACGACGATCCACTTCTGGCTCGTCTGTGGGCGAGCCAAGGAAGTAAAGCCGAACCGAGTGCTGGACTCCGAACCATTCAACGGCTGCGGGAGCAATTTCGAACGGTCGATCTACTTCCTGGCTCGTCTTTGGGCGAGCCGAGGAAGAAGAGTCGAGCCGAGTGCTGGACTCCAAACCATCATGATATTAGTTTAAGGTTGTGGGAGCAATTCCGAACGGCAACCCACTTCTGGCTCGTCTGTGGGCGAGCCGAGGAAGTAAAGCCGAACCGAGTGCTGGACTCCGAACCATTCAACGGCTGCGGGAGCAATTTCGAACGGTCGATCTACTTCCTGGCTCGTCTTTGGGCGAGCCGAGGAAGAAGAGTCGAGCAGAGTGCTGGACTCCGAACCATCGTGATATTAGTTTAAGGTTGTGGGAGCAATTCCGAATGGCGAGCTACTTCTAGATCGCTTAGGAGCGAACATGCGAAGTAGAATCGAGCCAAGTGATGGACTCCGAACCATTCAACGACTACGGGAGCAATTTCGAACAGTGATCTACTTCTGGCTCGTCTGTGGATGAGCCGAGGAAGTAGAATCGAACTGAGTGCTGGACTCCGAACCATCGTGAGATTAGTTTAAGGTTGTGGGAGCGATTCCGAATGGCGAGCTACTTCTAGATCGCGTAGGAGCGAACATGCGGAGTATAATCGAGCCAAGTGTTGGACTCCGAACCATTCAACGGCTGCGGGAGCAATTTCGAACGGTGATCTACTTCTGGTTCGTCTGTGGGCGAGCCGAGGAAGTAGAGTCGAACCGAGCGCTGGACTCCGAACCATCGTGAGATTAGTTTAAGGTTGTGGGAGCAATTCCGAATGGCGAGCTACTTCTAGATCGCTTAGGAGCGAACATGCGGAGTAGAATCGAGCCAAGTGTTGGACTCCGAACCATTCAACGGCTGCGGGAGCAATTTCGAACGGTGATCTACTTCTGGCTCATCTGTGGGCGAGCCGAGGAAGTAGAGTCGAACCGAGTGCTGGACTACAAACCATCGTGAGATTAGTTTAAGGTTGTGAGAGCAATTCCGAATGGCGAGCTACTTCTAGATTGCTTAGGAGCGAACATGCGAAGTAGAATCGAGCCAAGTGTTGGACTCCGAACCATTCAACGGCTGCGGGAGCAATTTCGAACGGTGATCTACTTCTGGCTCGTCTGTGGACGAGCCGAGGAAGTAGAGTCGAACCGAGTGCTGGACTCCGAACCATCGTGAGATTAGTTTAAGGTTGTGGGAGCAATTCCGAATGGCGAGCTACTTCTAGATCGCTTAGGAGCGAACATGCGAAGTAGAATCGAGCCAAGTGTTGGACTCCGAACCATTCAACGGCTGTGGAAGCAATTTCGAATGGTGATCTACTTCTGGCTCGTCTGTGGACGAGCCGAGGAAGTAGAGTCGATCCGAGTGCTGGACTCCGAACCATCATGAGATTAAGGAGTGAAAAACAGAGAGATGTAACAGTATCAAAAATACGAAAAAACTTTATTTATTAATATCCAATGATCGGCTGCTTCTAAAGTTGCTAGCCGTTATTACAATAAAAAATAAAGGAAAAATCACTACTAGTAACAGGAAGGGAATGGTTCGACATCTCGAGTTACTTAGAGGGGCGCCGTTGCTCTCTCTTGGTATTTCAAGAGATAGTCGGCATTCCAAGTCCTGGGAATCTCCCTGCCTTCGAGATCTTCTAGCTTGTATGCACCGGGGCAGATCATCTTTGAGATCTTGTAGGGTCCCTCCCAATTTGGGGCCAATTTGCTTTTCTGTCTGGAGAAGGAGATGGCCAACTTTCGGAGGACGAGGTCCCCCTCTTTTAGGTCCGTTGGGCGGACTCTTTTGTTGTATGCTAGCTCAATCCTTCTTCGGTAAGTTTGCTGGCGTATGGCAGCTCTCTCTCGGATTTCATCTATCAGGTCTAGGCTTGCTCTGAACTCTTTAGCGTTCTGCTCTTCTTCGTAAGCTATCAGACGAGGAGAGGGTATCCCAACATCCAGGGGGATGAGGGCCTCGAACCCATAGGTGAGATTGAACGGACTCTCGCCTGTCGGGGTCCGTTTGGTGGTGCGGTAATTCCAGAGCACGTTAGGCAGCTGATCGACCCACAAGCCTTTGGAACACTTGCCTAACCTCTTCTTAATGCCTGAAAGGATTTGTTTGTTAGCATTCTCGGCCTGGCCATTCGACTGAGGATGGGAGATGGAGGAGAACCGGTGTTGTATGGCGAGGTCTTCACATAAAGCTCGGAAGGCGGCCCCAGTGAATTGCGTTCCGTTATCCGTAACCAGGACCTTGGGAACGCCAAATCGGTAGATCACACTTTTCCAGAAGAACTGAACGACCTTATGTTCGGTGATTGTGGCCAGGGGCTCGGCCTCTATCCATTTTGTGAAATAGTCGACTGCAACGACCAGGAACTTGAGCTGTCCAGGAGCGGGTGGAAACGGCCCTAGTAAATCCATCCCCCACATTGCGAAGGGGATCGGACTTGATAGGGAGGCGAGTGGAGCTTGCGGAAGGCGTCGGATGTCGGAATACTTCTGACAGGAGCTACATTGCCGAACGTGTCGTTCGGCGTCCCGTAGGAGAGTGGGCCAGAAATACTCGTAGTTCAGTACTTTGCGTGCCAGGGCTCTGGAGCCAGAATGGGCCCCGCCAATGCCTTCATGAAGTTCTTGCAGGGCGTAGTCGGCTTGCCCGGGGGAGAGGCACCTCAGGTAGGGCCGACCGTCCACCTGGGTGAAGGAGCGCTTATACAGGACGCCTTCGATCAGCGTGTGACGCTCGGCTCGGGTTCTAACTTTCCTTGCTTCCTTCGGATCCTCGGGGAGGAGTCCGTCCCTTAAGAATTCGATGAGTGGTCTCATCCAGTTGTCTTCGAGGAGGAGAGGCAATGCTTCAACGGAGTCGGGGGTTTCGTCCTCTATGCTCGGCTTCAGGAGGACTTCTATCAACACAGTCTGTTCGAGCCCTTGAAGGGAAGAGGATCCTAATTTAGACAGGGCGTCGGCCTGAGTATTTTCTTCTCGAGGGATCGTTTGGATGAGGGCCTCTTCGAACAGTGCCATAAGGCCTTTAACTTTGGCCAAGTATTTAGCCATCCTGTCATCGCGGGCTTCATATTCGCCGAGGACCTGATTGACGACTAGCTGGGAGTCGCTGAAGATCCGTAGGCGTTGTGCTCCAGCATTTCGGGCCATTCCAAGACCGGCTATCAGCGCCTCGTATTCGGCTTCGTTGTTCGAGGCTTGGAAGTTTATACGGAGGGAGTACTGGAGGATGAAGTCATCCGGACCGGCCAGAATGACCCCAGCCCCGCTTCCCTCATTGCAAGAGGATCCGTCTACATAAACCGACCACACAGGTGGTCCCTTCACTGCTTGGTCAGACTCAGGGATACTACTTTCCACAATGAATTCGGCTAGCGCCTGAGCCTTGATTGCGGTCCGAGGCTGATAAGTTATATCGTGTTGACTCAGCTCGATGGACCATTTCATCAGCCGTCCCGAAGTCTCAGGCTTATGGAGGACCTGCTTTAGCAGCTGGTCGGTAAGAACGACCACCGAATGAGATTGAAAATACGGGCAGAGCTTTCTCACGGCCATCACCAAGGCATAGGCCATTTTCTCTATCCTCGGGTATCGGAGCTCGGCATCCCGGAGCACTTTGCTGACATAGTAGATGGGCTTCTGAGCCCTGTCTTCTTCTCTGACTAAGACCGCACTAAGCGTCTGCTCGGAGGCTGCCAGGTAGAGGTATAGCGGTTCGCCAGGTATTGGTTTGCTGAGAAGAGGTGGATTGACGAGGTAAGCTTTAAGCTGGTCGAAGGAGTCTTGTTGCTACTGCCCCCACTCAAATCCTTTAGCCCCCCTGAGGGCTTTGAAGAACGGGAGGCACTTCTCCCCGGATTTTGACAGAAAGCGCCCTATGGCGGCTAGGCGACCAGTCAACCTCTGAACTTCCTTGACATTTCTAGGAGGGGCCATGCCTAGTATGGCCTTGATCTTTTCCGGGTTTGCTTCT
This sequence comes from Hemerocallis citrina, assembly GCA_017893485.1. NCBI lineage: Eukaryota > Viridiplantae > Streptophyta > Magnoliopsida > Asparagales > Asphodelaceae > Hemerocallis > Hemerocallis citrina. The sequence goes on along the minus strand of CM030367.1, from coordinate 238,713,677 downwards.
ATTCCTCGTTGGCTAACCATAAAGCCGAGGAACTTCCCTGATGAGATGCCGAATGCACACTTGTTCGGGTTAAGTCTCATATTGTGCTTTCTCAGAACGTCAAATGCTTCTTGGAGGTCGGTCACATGATCAATGCTTCGGATGCTCTTTACCAGCATGTCGTCAACATACACCTCCATGTTTCGGCCGATCTGAGCCTGAAAAACCTTGTTGATGAGGCGTTGGTATGTTGCCCCTGCATTTTTTAGGCCGAATGGCATGACTCTGTAGCAATAGAGGCCTTGGTCGATCACAAAAGATGTCTTCGGGATATCCAGGGGGAACATTCTTATCTGATTGTAACCCGAGAAAGCATCCATGAAGCTGAGGAGCTCATGTCCCGAGGTTGCGTCAATCAGAGTGTCGATACTCGGCAGGGGGAAGGGATCTTTGGGGCAGGCCTTGTTGAGGTCGGTGAAATCAATACAAATTCTCCATGTCCCGTTAGACTTTTTCACCATTACCACATTCGACAACCATTCAGGATAGTTCACCTCCTGTATGAACCGGGCTTTCAAGAGTTTGTCCACCTCCTCTTTTATAGCGAGCTGACTCTCGGGGGCGAACTTGTGCCTCTTCTGCTGAACCGGTTTGGACCCCGGATCGACGCTCAGGCGATGAACTAAGAGTTCTTCGGAGATACCGGGCATATCTGCTGCTGATCATGCGAAGAGGTCTTGATTGGTTCGGATGCATTTTACAATATCTGAGTATAGGGCGGACGGGAGGGTCTTGCTAACAAAGAACTTGCGGGTCGGCTCCTGCTCAGAGAAGAGTACCTCCTCCAACTCGTCCACCGGCTCGGAAGTCGGCCGAGCGGCATCTTGGGGGATTTCCAGTGTTTCTAAGGAAAGGACGGGTCCGAGGGTAGAGGTCATATAACACTTGCGGGCCTGCTCTTGATTGCCCCTAACTTCTCCTACTCCGGCTCGAGTGGGGAATTTCATTTTGAGATGATAGGCGGAAGGGACGGCTTCAAGGGCGGCCAGACCGGGCCGACCCAAAATGACGTTGTAAGCCGCTGGGACATCTACGACCATGAAGTCCATCGACTCCATTCGGGTAGTAGGAGTTTTGCCAGCGGTTACGTCGAGGGTAATTACCCCTTCGATAGTCACTGGCACTCCCGAGAACCCATGGAGCATGTAGCCGGCGGGCTTGAGTCTGTCTCGGGAGAGTTTTAGGCCTTTAAAAGCGGCGAGGAAGAGGATGTTTACGGAGCTGCCATTATCCACAAGTATCCTCTCCACTTTGAAGTTCGCCATGTGAAGGTTGATGACGAGTGCGTCACAATGTAGGGTGCGAACCCCTTCAAGGTCTTCATCGAAAAATGTGACAGGCACTCCGAGGCCTTTGGGAGGAGGGGTGGTTCGGACGGAGTTGACCTCTCTTATGAATGCTTTCCTAGAGGAGTTTGAGGAGCCCCCCATTGGACCCCCATGAATGAGGTGGAGGACTCGCTCTTCCTCAAAGTCTGGCGTCTCTTCTCGTTCCGGACGCTTGTTAGCCCCCCGAGGCTGAAGAGGAAGTTCAGCTCGGTCTTTTCTTACAAACTTCATCAGCTGCCCCCTCTGGATAAGGGCTTCGATCTCGTTTTTCAGAGCAGGGCAATCGTTGGTGTCATGCCCATGGTCCCGGTGATAACGGCACCATTTTTCTTTATCTCTTCTCTTGGCGGGGGTGTTCATCCTGGGAGCAGGGGGTAAGACCCCTTCTTTCTCAACTTCCATCAGAATAGTTGCGACGTTAGTAGTGAGGGGAGTGAACTTCTCGAACCTGGGGGGAGCTCGGCACTGGCCGGCATTGACCTTTTGGAGCTTCTTGGCTCCTTCCTCCTCTGTTCCCTTTCTCTTAAACCCGGAGGAAGACCCCTCCCAGTTGGGTCGCTGCTCGGCCTCTTCGGCCCGGATATACTTCTCACTGCGAAGGAGGAGGTCGGAAAAGTTCTGTGGTGGCTTCTTGGCGAGGGAGGAGCGGAGGTTGGAATTGAGGACATTAGATTGAAACGCTGCCGTAGCGACCGACTGGTCGAGGGATGCTATAGACCTGGCTTCAGCTGTGAACCTCTTCACATAGTCTCTCAGTTTCTCCCCCTTCTTTTGGTGGAGGTGCAACAGGGAGATGCTGGTTTTCTCAGCTCTACGGCTGCTTACGAAATGCATGACGAAGAGGGTTTCGAACTGCTCGAAGGAGAATATTGAGGAGGGGGCAAGGCGAGAATACCACTCTCGAGCTGGTCCCTTGAGAGTTGCGGGGAAGGTTTTACAGAGGAGGGCATCGGAAGCTTGATGAAGGAGCATCAAGGTCTTAAAGCTTTCGATGTGATCAACTGGATCGGTCTCCCCGGTGTAAGTCTCAAATTGGGGAGGTTTGAAACCGAACGGCACAGGTGCATCCACTATGGTTCGGGAGAAAGGGGGTCGGCTAGGACGTAGGGTCCTCCCCCTAAGCTCCTCTTCTCGGTCTATCTGACCCAGGCGCCTCTCTACTTCATGAAGACGACGGTACATGGTGTCATCCCTCCGGCAGTAATCAGCTGAGCCCCTAGACTCGTCTTCGTATGAGGGAGAGCGGGGGCTACGGCGATGGTAACTTCGGGAGCGACGAGGACTTGGGGTACGCCGGGAGTTGCTTGGAGCAGGATGAGGAGATGGGGACCGTCGGCGAGGGCTTCGGACCGGATGAGGAGATCAGCGTGGGCTTCGGACCGGAGGAGGGGACGGGGCCTTCGGCTCATTAGGGTTTTGACGGAGGTTGAGAGCCTGCAGGACGGTCGCTTGGAACTGCTGGAACTCGGCACGGGTGATTGGTGCCTCATTGTTCCTGGGCTGTTGCTGACCCGCTGGGGAGTGTCTTCTTCGGTAATGCTCGGGGGACTCTTTCCTCCCCCTGCGGACGGGGGACCTGTGGTACCGGTGGCGAGGAGACCGCTCGCCCGGATGGTGTTGGCGGGAGGCTCCCTCTCGGGCCCGCTTTTCATCCAGGTGGCGGCGGAGATCGTCATCTCTCTGGCGGTTGAGGGCGGTATTGTGGTAACCAGAGGCTCGGGGGTGATGGGAAGCCATAGAGTCCGTAGAGGCGTTGTGGATGGAGACGTGCTCCTGGTGAAGAGGCTGTTTTTGAGGGTTAGGACCCTTCGGGGGTGTTTGATTAGGAGGAGGAAGGTCTTATTGGAGCGGGTCTTCCGCCATAGGGGGAAGCTGCCCTTGTTGTTGAGCAGGATTGTTGGGGACTTCTTGCTGCTGATTAGGATTGGGTCCTCGGTTGGACCCCCTTGACCTGACTTTTCGAGGTGGCATGGCTGGAGAAGATCTGTATTCAGGGAAGAGGAGAGGTCTCTATTCGTTAGTTTCCCACAGACGGCGCCAATCTGTTGCCGCTAATTTTGGTGTGGGGGCAAACAGATAGAATTTGTGGATTCTTAGGGAAGCTGAATAGCAAACCTGTTTACCTGTTCCGCCGGAGTTCTGATCGTTGACTCCCGCCGTGCACCTGCAAAAAGTGCGAGACACCGGGGTTGTTCCCGGCGACGCACCCTCCGACGCTCAAGTCAGTAATCTGACAGACTATGAAAGAGCGCAAAAACTGGTGAAAGATTGATTACCTCTTAATGGAGATGGGTGGGGGGTATTTATAGGCGTCTTTAGAGAACAGATTAGGCATGTAATTCCCTGTGTATAGATAAGGAATATAATCCCTAATCCCCAGTGAAAGGATAGATATGAATCAGGGCCGTTGATTAATATTAATCAGAAACCCTAATTCTATCCTGGCGGACCGGGTTCGTCGCGGGTTGAGACCCGCGCCCAGTTGAGGTGGATCCGTTCGCGGGTTATTGGGTCTCTGAGAAGGAGGCCCCAGTACCCGCTTCAGACCCGTCTGTAGGCGAAATTACTGTCTTACCCCCGGTCCTCAGGATTCGTGCCCCATTTGGACGGTCTCGATTAAACTCCAATTTTTAGCCATATCACATACTTTTGCCAATGCTGATACAAATAACTGCTAGTTATGACCCAAATTTTGTTAATCTACTAAATCTTATTTCTTGTATTTTTGTTTAAAATGCTTGAATTTCTTATTTTACATGCTTATTCAGGTAAGGTAAGGTAAGGTGGTAAGGTATATCAGTTATTAGACTTTCGTATCCATTGGGTTAAATAGGATATTTTCTAATATATATATATATATATATATATATATATATATGCAAATGTACTTGTCATCAATGTAGACAGCTAGGTATACCTTCAATTGAAGAAAAGCCCCACTAAAATATCAGTCTCACAGCTTACCAAAATCATACGATACTAGTCATATATTAGTAGTCATTTACTTTCTTCTTAACTTTATTTGCAACTTTTGTATCCTTAATTACTACTCTTTTTTTTTTTTTTTTTTTTTGAAAGAAACCAAGGCTAGATGGAGCACAGTAGTCGACGAAGGTTCAAGTATGAGAGAGGATAGGCTATAACAGGGAGAAAGCAGGCATGGATATCGATTAGGTTTTCGGTGCTTATTCTTGTAATCAATGTTGTTATCTCTCCTGTTGGTGTATAACTAACTTTTGTATTAGAGGGGATTAGGGTGTTATTTTGTAATGATGGGTACTTTATGTTTCTTTAATCTATCATTAATGAAACAGGTGACCTCGGTCATTTTATTTTCAAAAAAAAAAATTACTACTTTTTTTTTTCTTCTTTAGAATCTTGACATGTATGAAATTTCTGTTTGTTGCTGTGCTAATTAATTCTACTGTGCCCAATAGAATTAGGCTCTCTCTCATTCTTTATTTAATTTGGTCTGATATATGCATGCATACTCATTTGGAATTTGGATTATCTATAGACACGATCAGAAAGTTGCTGGGAAGGTGTATGCTCTCTTCCATGTATATTTTTCACACACTTGAGAAAAAGCTTTGTAAAACTGATGTTATTTGGAATCTATACTAGCAGTAGTAGTTCCGCACCGCACGAATTAATACTTGTATTCATGATCTGTCATCTTCTAAGGCCAGAATATGAGAAGCATTTCAGTATGTTTTCCTTTATTTCCCCCCTTCTTATAACTTCTTGTAAGTGGTGATTGCATTCAGATTTTGAAATGTCGTCTGAGGCCCCAACTACAACACGCCTTTGTCGTTGAAAGCCTCGACCCCAGATTCACAGCTCTTCGGATTGAACTGTTTCCAGCTCATATGACGGAAGGATGCTTCTGGAAGATCTATTTTATCTTTCTACATTCTAGGCTTAACAAGCAAGATGCTCAACTTCTATCCACACCTCAGGTAAGTTTGCATAGTCCAGTGATTTGGTTATTACTCGTTCCCGTTGACTAGCATAATTCCAATCAAGTCTATCTATTCATTACAGTTAATGAAATAACTAACTGCACTTTATGCTCTTCTTATATTGCTCTCGTTAAAGTATGCTCTTCTTATATGAAGAACTGAATTTCACTGGACACTGAAGTCAGTTACACATGAATTCAGTATCAAGTGATTCATGGGAATTGATACATAATACTACAATATAAATTCCGGTCAATTTATGCATGGTAGATAAATACCGTCTTAGGACACCTATGTTAGTGCTTCTTGCGCGCTTTTTATTATTGCTTTAACTAAGCTAAGCAGAAACAGGACTATTTTGCAGCAAATCATTGACCTAATGACTTTTACATACAAATCGAAACTATTTCATCTATGCTAGTAACTTTTCTTTCATGCAGCTTCAACTGCATACTTGAGCAACAGAAAAGAGTGTAGTTTTCTTAAGAATGGCGAGCAATTCATTGGTCACCCAATTTTTCTTAATTCTACTTACGACAGAGTTAACTAGTGATATTGGTGGTTACTTACTCCACTGATAACATGCTTGAACATTATGCTTTCTTGCAGATTGTTGAAGCCAGGGCAATGTATTTCCGAAAACTGCATGAACTAACTAAACCAGAGCAAAAATCGCACAGTAGAGGTCCACCCTACAGGAATGAAAATATCACTTCAGTTTCATCTCGAGGACAAGTTATGGAACAATCACAAATATCCAGTTCTAGTTGGTTGTCTTCGTCAGAATCAAAACCGGATGAGGAAACTAAGCATACAGGCTATGCCGAGGTTGGCATTGTAGTTGAGTCTGTAATTGAAGAAAAGGGATCTTTGGTACTAGACAGATCATGCGATTCACTACCATCCAATGAAGTCCAATCAAGGTGAATGGGACTCGCAGCAGAGGAGCCATGAGGTTTATAAAGAAAGTCAGAAAATCCCTATGAAAATCTTGAACATAACGAAGTTCAGTGTCATTTTCCATGATTGAAGAGATAAGGTTGTTCGTTTGACGATGGAAGGCGAAATTATGAAAACATGACAATCACTGGCTTTAAGCCATTTGACTTCAGCACGTTGAGCCCATTTGATGTGATCAAGATGAAGAATGAAATTGATTTCTCTTTTATATTCACACAGATTCATCTTATCAACATCAGAAATGGGACCCGCCTCTTCCAATTGGTCGATATGATGAATAGAAAAAAGAAAAATTTGTTGCATAGCACGAGTGTTACAAAATCTTTCTTTGCGCCAAAATTTTCAGCCGTGCTTAACAACATGAAGTTTGAGAAGAATGCGACTAAGCCCTTGAGAGCCAACAACCGATCTGATGATATGCAATTAGTAATCTGGTTAACGAAGATTTGATCTTGTAACCAAAATTTCTCAAAACAAAATTTGGAAGGTTTAAGGAAATTGAAGTCGGAGTATAAACCAATGGAGACATGATCCCAACATGGATTAGGAAAAGCTTGAAAAAAAAAGTTATGGAAGAAATTGATCCAATCATTGAAAACAAGGAAACGATATAACTTAGCAATAGAAGGAGATAGGCACATGTTAGATCAAGTAAAATCTACCATTGATCCGAAGGAGATATTTGGATAATTTCATTGAAGCAATTTCTTATCAAAAGCTGAGAAATATTTTTTGGATCTAGGACCTTATATTTTTGTTTGCTTGGCTTAAGCCTTCGGGCTTTATCCCTTTCATCAACAAAAAAAATAAAAATGGATCTAAGCATGTTAAACATACAAGCAATCCAGTGCTCTTTTTTTTTTTGAAGAAACAATCCAGTGCTCTTTTGATTGAGACAAATATTGTGTTTCAAGTATATAATTTGATTGACGGCTCGACCTTTAACTTGGAGTCTCGAATTATTAATCTTGTCAAGATTTGGCAGTTCATATGTGAAACTTGGGTGTTTATTTGTGTGTGTATGTGATGTAGAACAGGGTTGCTTAACCACTGCAAGTGTTGTTGCAGTGAAAGCTTTTTTCTCGTTTCAGAATAAGGTCATACACATATGTTTACTTCTCTCTCTCATAATTAGCACTGTCACATTTATCCAAGACCCGGACCCAACCCGGACCTGATTCGGACCCGAGATTGAACTGGAACTGACCCGATTTTAGACGGGTAGGATTAGGGTCCGATGATTTTTGACTCGATCAGACCCGGCCCAACCCGGACCCGACCTATGGACCTGTTAGTAGACCAATAGCTTAATTTTTAATATATTAGAACAAGATAGTTGTATGTGTTAAAAAAATTTTACTTTTCTGATAAAAAATAAAGCTTAATATATTCATATAACTTAATAAAGAGTGTGCAATCTTTTCGTTTTACTCCCAATTTGCATCTCATAATCTTTATTTCATAAAACCAACTTACTTATATTCATTTACATAATTAATTTTACTTTCACTTTAATTCATGTGCTACTCTAAAAAAATATTAAGAATTTGAATATTGAAAACTTTTGTAAATATCGAAAAAGAAAATATTGTTATATATTATTAGACTTGTTGGGTACCCGGGAACCAATTAAATCCAAACCTTACCCAAAAAAAATTAAATAGATCCGGATCCGGATTCGGACCCATTGCAATAGGGCAAGGTCCAGATATGTCACTACCCGACCCGATCCAATAGCAGTGCTACTCATAACAAAGGGAATGGTGCAAAGTAGACTAACCATTAACCTTTTGGTCACTAAATAGAGAGACTATTCAGACCTTTTGCTAACTAATAACCAAGAGATTTACTATAACCTTTTGCTCGCTAACATAAAAACTTCATACTAAGTTTAATGGTACTTAAGTAAGAAGTTGAATCGAGTTTGTAAAAAGATTATAGGAGACTAATTCAGGCATTCTAGCTAGCTGTGCTTGCATCGTTTTATTTTTTGCTTTGTAATTTTTTTTATTTTTTTTTATTTTTTTTTACTTGTATATTTTGTTGCATAAGCTACAATATGAAATTTTTGCCTTATATTTTTAGAGTATATACATATATATATATATATACTATTTTAATGGGAGAGTTATGGTTTGTAATATAAACACGTATAACTATATCCAATAAATATAAATGTGCACCGCACATGTAGCCCAAATCAAAACATTCAAATATAAACTATTTATTTTCTTATTCAATATATATTCATTTAATTTAATGATTTTACTTTTTTAGACGTACATCGTACATACATTATACTGTTATATAAAAATCAAAAAATAAAGACCAGGATTAATACAATATTTATTTTATTATGTAGATAAAAAGAAATAGAGAAAAATGAAATTATTTTAGAAAGGAAAAGCAAATCCTCAAATTCCCAATCCTCTCCCCCAAATTGAGTTCCCAAAATTCAATTTGAATATGCCGAATTCCCCCCTCACCCCCAAATTCCTCTTTCTACAGTACCGACCTTAACCTCCTCCTCGAAGAGTATCTACAGCCGTATGCTATTTTGCTATTTTGCCAATGGGTAGAGAAAGAACGCTGCACTCATTTGCTATTTTGTCAAATTTCGTCTCTATTTTAAAAAAAAATTTAAACGTGTCAAATAAAACATGTTTCATACTATATATATATATATATATATATATATATATATATATATATAACTGTTTTAACGATCGGACGGAACAATATATTCCATCCTAAGAAAAGATAGAAAAAAAAAAAGAAAGATGCATCGGACGGAAAATATTGTTTTGTCCGATGTAAAAAAGTTTTTGGATGTCCCGTCCCACACCAAAGCCCACTTAACCTCTCTTTAATCATCCATTAAGTAATAAGTTAATGGAATAAGAACTTATTTAATAATTTTTTAATAACTAATTACCATTTAATTACTAAATGACCATTTTAATGGTTGAAAATTTTACGAAAAAATCTCTCCCACGGTACATCAAATTCCGTCTCACTTAAATCAATTTTTTTAAAAAAATTGATCTCAAACGGCACAACATCTCTCGTTCGATAACATATTTTTTTATTATTTTATCAAATTATAGCAATTTATGAGTGCAAAGAAATACTCATTTTATCATTTGCTGTTGGTAAAATCTCTACTATTATAATGGGAGAAGGGCTTAGTGGTCACCGGCTGTCATTTTGAAGCCAACACGTGCAGCGCACGTGTTGGCAAAATGACACACTTTGGTAAATATTTTCGGAAGTGGACCAGTTTGGTAAATATTTTCAAAAGTAGATCAGTTTGGTAATTGGTAAATATTCTCGAAAGCGGGCCGGTTTGCTCAATATTTTCGGAAGTGGATCAGTTTGGAAATTATTTTCTTTTTATCCTTTCTCATCATCCCTTCAATTTTTTTCCACGTGCACGTGTATAATACTAGTGTGAATGCTCTAAAAAATAATAATAATAATAATAACAATAATAATAATAATAATAATAATAATAATAAGCCGCCCGCATCGGGTCTCTCTTTCTACGCCGCGTACAAAGTGTATCATCATCATCATCATCATCATCATTCTACAAACTCCACCAAACGTAAGAAACTCAACCCGTCTCTTCCAAATTGTCAACTCCGTCGTCGTCGATGCGGAGGGTCTCCTCCACTGCCGATACCGTCAATCTCCTCTCACCAACCTCAACCGTTCATCCGCTCAAACTCCGTCCAGGCCCCAACAGTTTAAAGCAGATGTCCAAGCTCAAATTAAGCTATCAATTTTCAAATATTAAGTTTGCTAGCTAGCTCCATTACATTAATCAATCAAAACTAGCTAGCTAGCTATGGAGGCAGCTGGCATGCCTATACACAAATAATTAAATGATCTCCAGAGCTACTAAGTACTAACTAATTGATGATCGATAGCTGGCTGCATGGCTCCAACATTAATATTAACTACAATACCTGCCAATGCTTGGAAGGAAGGAAGGATTGGACTCATGATCCTAATAATGTGCATGTCTTCCAATTCGATCCACTTTAACTATATATGAATCAATCTCCATCTATTTAGTGAAGTCTCAAACAATTTTGAAGCATATATAGATCATAGATGTGAAATATATATAGATCCACGATCATTTTATCTTTACTTGTATAAATTCGGTTGGAACCAAAGTTACATGATGTACTGCATGTGTGAAAGCGTACCTAAACCTCAACTGTTAATCACATAAACTTATTAATTTGATGGTTACGTACATCTTGGACAATTTGATTAGTGAGAACCAACCCATCTCACTCACTGAATCCATTCAAGTGACAAGTAAGAAGAGAAGATTGAGAGATGTTGATTTTTTATTTATATAATTTTGTTGAAGAGATGTTGAATTTTGTGATTAGAATTAATTATTTAATTATAGGTTAACTAGTAATTTGCACGTGCAATGCACGTTCTAATTAAATTTTTTATATATGTAATAAATAAATAATAAGATGTAATCTATCATCTCGATCTGAGACATTCATTTACTTGTACATACTCATAACAATTTACTGCTAGTGACACAAACTTTTATTTTATATGAGTGACACTTTTGTAAATAATTTTGCCGTAAATAAATTAGAACTTTGAAGGTATTACGGTAACTAACATCAGTTGAGTAAATGAATAGTTAATATAACTTTTATTTATTTTATAAATAGTTGATATTAGATAATAAATAGTTGAATGTCAACTCTCCGGATATAGTATTAATTAGAGATTACAGAATAGTGATGAATGGGGGCCCATACCCCTTACCAATGCAATGCCATGGTGATCAGTAATGAATTCACGGGCCAGGAGGCCCAGTACCTCTTCCGATATGAAATATGTAGGATCCGACCCGTTGGTTACAACTCTACCCTTGAGTGACACCGGATCCTCATCCTCATCATCCCGATCCTGATCCCGATCCTGATGTTGATATGTGTAGGATGGATTGCCTTGTTCTTCCACCCCATCAGTCACTTACTTTCTTCGAATCTTTCTTATTTCCTCAAATTTGAATTCGAATTTGAATTTGAAGGAACCCTAGCTAGTCTAACCCAGCTATCTGTTTCTTCTTCTTCTTCTTCTGCTTCTTCTCCTTCTTCAATTCGTTTTTCTTTCAGTTAGGTTACGAGATCTCCCCACTATTAATCAGTAGATATGACTCACTTAATTATGCTGGAATGATTCATTCAATTCATACAATACATAGGCCAGGTTTACACTACTGGTACTACTAGCCTCGCCTCAATTTACAATTAAATTCAACTTACGCCACCTAGCTTATGCTGATGCTGATGTTGCTGTTTATATCTTGCATACTAAGTTAGATACGAAAACGACGAGGCGATGGAGGAATCGAGACGATCAGAGATAGAGTGGAAGCAAGAATAAAGCAGTCAGCTAGTAGCAGCAACAAGAGAGAGGTCCTTCCTCGAGTGTAAATCTCGGTGATTGCAGTCAACTACAACTATGTGCAGTAGACCGTGTACGACTGATGCAATTTTTGGGATTCGGGTCTAGGAGATTCAATTGAAGTCCGAACTTGCTCTTCAAGTTAGATCATACGGCTTTTATCGTAGGGTTATCTGTTCAGAAATATCTAATAGCTATTGTATCAAGATATCAAACTAGAATTAGTCTAGATATCTATATATTATTGTAATTGGCCTTCATTGGAAGCCAAGAGAGAGAGTACTTCATTGAAGAGAGTTTGAAACGGTTCTCCAATTGTAAACAACTATATATTGTTGGATATATAGGTATATTCTCAATATAATAGAATATTATTGTGTATAATGTTCTATGGGGCAACACGTGCTTTGCACGTGTTATCTGTTTAATTGTTGGACCGGGTCGAGTGGGCATAAAGCCCAGTACCCTAAACCCAGTTCATCTCAAATAAAAGCTGGTCTAGAGGTAGTGCTCTGCGATATTCCAATACTGATAAGCAGGGTATAATATCTTAAGTGGCTATGAGATAAACCCTAACCCTAATTACTCATCTTGATCTCTAACAATCTTAAGATATTATAATTAATTTTGAGATTAAGAGAGAGAGTTATACCTAATCGATCGTTGGAATCCAACAGCAGCCAGCATCGCCAGGGACGCCAGCGCCGACCGCGCCGCCACACGCCAACGTCAACCGCGGCCTGCAGCTCGCTAGTGCCTCCGCTGCTAGTCGTCGACACAGGCCGCCTCCACTCAGGGCAGTCGCTGTTGGCGTCGACGCAGGTCGCCACTGCCGCTGGGCCGAACCTCCGCTGGCGTCGCCGACGTCGACGCAACCAACGCCGCCTCACGGCCAGTCGTTGGCCCACCCACTTCATCTCTCTCTTCCTGAGCACCAACAGAGAGAAGGAAAGGGATCAGGACCAGATCGGATTTTTTGATTGGGTGGATTTTGGTGTTCTGCGTTTGGGATCGAGACCAGATCTGATCTGTTAACTCAGATCTGACACTTGGTTGGGGCTTGGTTGCAGTTTCGTGTTTGAGCCCAAGATATGATCCATTGCAATGCTAGACTTGATCAGATCTTTTGTTTTTTGATTGGTTTCAGATTTTGCTGTTTGGGAGCATTAATCGGATCAGAGTGGGTTCTATTCTTCCTCTTGACTAAATTATTTTCTCTTTACTAAATTATATAAGTAGTAATTATTCAGAAAAGAACTCTATTATTTGGAATCTATTGTTTATTCTTTGCGATGGAAAAACATAATCGTCCGTACGAGGTTTCTAAATTAGAGGATTTAGAGGAGCTGAATTTAACAGTTGGAAAGTGAAAAGCTCAGTAAGGGATGTGGATGTAATTGCTGAAGATAGTGCGAGCAATGGGGATGATGTTTAGACTAGATTCAAATATGTTTGGACTGGATCAGATCTAAAATTAAAGATAAGTTCTTTACCTGCATATATATTTTAATTAATTGTTGTTGCTATGTGCTAAAGTACAAAACCGTGTTAACCATTGTTTAATTAAACACAAGTTTGAATAATTGTTAGCTTTGTTCTAAGAATCAAATATCCATTTTGATAAGTTAAATTATAGATTTTGAATGTAAATTTGTATCTTCGTTAGAATGAAAAGTGCTAATAATTTGTTTAATTGGCTAATTTTAACAATTTGATGATGTAGGAACTTCAAAGTTACTTACAAATTGGATGTGTTGGAGATGATGGATATACATCACGGTTGAATAAGTCTGCACTACGCAGGTTCCTCCATCGAATTCGGAAAACACTTCTAACTTGAAGTATCAGTATGATCTACTTTAATCTTTCTTAGTATTTTCATGTGATGAATGTGTTAACGTTTTGTACGTTTGATCATATGATTGAGAGTTTTAGATCACAGTTATTCTCGCTTTGGAAAACTAGCATGTTTAGGGTTATTAAGTGTTTTATCATACTATGTGTATAGATATTTTAAAAAATCCATTGTCTGTAGTTTGTGTGAGATTATGTTTTTGCTTCTCTCACTAAAAATAAATAAATGATGCATAAGATCTGTAACAAATGTCCGTAACTTAGATAAAAGCATTTTGTAATGCAGTATATGACTCCATTAGTTACGTTTTGTTCTTTCTCGTTCATTGTACTGTGTGTGCAAAATTGAATTATAAAATATTGGTCATTATCTCGTTTAGCGTTTCGAAGATGATGAAGAACGAATAAAGGAAAATATAGCTCAATGTGTTTGAGCAAGTGGACATTGTTAGAATCACTAGGGAAAGCAAAACAAATTTGTAAAACGTGGTAGAGTAATTTTGTTTTAACTCTTATAATGTGCATTTATTGTCAATCGCATGTATAAGTTGAGTTTAACAAATGATACAATTAATAATAATAGTTCTAATTGTGTATTGTTCCTGAACATAGCAAATTGGCTAGGATTCGAGAACTATATATTAAATTGTTTGTTCTTGTTAAAACTCACAACTCTGCTAATGACACTCCACTAAATATGACAAATATGAAAGTTGTGCTCAGATTATGATCACTTGAAGATCATTTAGTATGGTATCTAGGAGCACACAACTTCTTGAGTCAATATATTCTGATATTTGTGATCTCAGTAGCTTTGTGACTATGAGACGATAATTGGTCAGAAGTATTTAATCACCTATGTAGATGATTAGTGAATGTTTGTCATATATATATGGAGGATGTAGCACTCACTATTTTGATGAATTAAAATCTAGTTAAATGCTAAAAATCAAGGGTTCAGAGTTGATGGAGGTGGTGAATATGTTTAATAATTTTAGAGTAATTTGCATTTGGCATAATCTCTAGTGCACTATGTTTACCATTGTCAAAAAGTATTGATAAAGTTAGAATCAAACACTCAGTGAAATGTTGAATTCTATGTTATTGATTGTTAGTTTGACTTTGAGTAATTATGAGTGATGTTACATTATCAATCATATTTCTAATCTGTTACCACACTCTAAGTTACTTACACCTTGTAGATTAACGGTATAAAAACACAAATAATTTTGTCAAAGTGAAAAATGTGGTATGATACATTTGTTAAAGTACATGATCCCAAAAGACCTAAAGTAGGACCTATAACAAATATTTGTGTATGCTTAGAAAGTGCAGAATGTGGTTCTATGGACAGTTTTGGATCTATCTAATTTGGGTTAGTAAAATCTGGACTAGCAAAGTTCTCTGACGATGTATTCATCAAAGACAAATCTATGAAATTATCAGTCCTACTGTCACGGTCAATGATTCACAGTTTGAATCAAGAACTAGTCTTACTGACACTTAAACTTGAATGACAAATAAACTAAGAAGAGTCTTTAGTAGACAATGAGATGATTTTGTGTCATACAATAATACTTTAATTTAGTTGATCTGCCGAAAGGGGCTAAAATTATAGTAAGTAAGTAGGGTTTTGTAAAAGAAACTTAATTTTGATTGTTAAGGAGCAACTTTAATACTTTTTAGTAGCTAACAGATTGACTGAGAAAAAATGGGGTAGATTTATTTGATGTCTACTCACATGTTTGTCATATTGCTACAATAAGTATTCTTCTTAGCCTTACATCTATTGAATTTTTTTTCATTCATAAAGGATATTTAAAAAGTTTTGTACTTGATATTTTGTACTGTATAGTTTTGTACTGGAAAATTTTGAACTAATATGTTTAGTGAACAAGATTTACAATTTAGTAAAATTACTGTATGTTTTAAAACATGTAATATAGCTAACGTATAAATATTTTGACAAATTTCTCAAAGAGCCTAGTATATGAATTAAGTAATTCAGATCAGTGCATTTAACTTTGTGGTGTGTCAAATATAATGGCTATTATTTACTTGGTTTTATTGACATACTTGTTGATTGGAAGTCATGACATCTCTATTATAAATAGAGTTAAATTGTGTTATCCAAATAAATTTAGCATGAAACACCTAAGTGTTGTGGGCACCATATTATGTATAAGGGTGAGTTTTGATTGGCAAGGAATAACCCTTAGTCAAACTCGATAAATCAATAATGTGTTTCAAAAGTGGGGATATAGTGATTGAAAATGTGTTTTGAAATACTTTATGATTATGATAAAAAGGTTGACACCTAATGATGGTTCAACTATGAGATATGTTGAAAGTCTCATGTATACAAAGATCTGCACTAAAAAAGATATAGCCTTTGAGGTATGTATGATCTGCAGACTCACTAATAGTCCCATACACATTTGAGTGCCCTTAAGAGGCTAATGAGATACCTGAGTGGTACTCAAGAGTTTTCTTTGTGCTACTCAAAGTTTAGTAAAAGTTGACAACTAGTGGATATGTGATCCCACTAGGAGGAGCAGAAAAGTTATGGAGAATAATAGGAAAACAAGTGTTGCGTTCTCATCCAAGAAATCAGACCTTTATGTGTTATCCTCTGTAGGGGAAGAGGCTGAGGGGATTGAATGACTTATTGCTAATCATCCATTTGAGAAGTTTAATGTAAATTCTCAATTTTGTCATGCGACTATCAAGCTATAATGCATTGTAGCTCATAACTCACTCTATAATAGTAAGAGGAGTATATTAAGGCTGAAAGAAGCTTAGTTGAACTTTCTCATAGATAAAGTGCAATTATGACAAGTATGGCCAATGCTCTTGCTAAGAGACTTGAAAGTGATTTAATTATCAAAACTATGGAGAAAATGGAGTTAAAAGCTATTGAGCCAAAAGCTTTAACATCCAAGTTGTTTTGAGATTTAGAATCCAATTGGAGCCATAGAGAAGTTCAAATTGAAACATCAATTTTAGGCAGCTGACATGCTTTAGATAATTTGAAAAGTTCTATGTAAATTCTGTTAATATATAATTTCATTCCAATTTTGATGATGCTATATATTTTCATAATTTACTTAGAATCGTCTCATTATTCCAAAAGAAAACATGAAAACTTGTCGATGTGTTTTCGATATTTAGAATTGTTGTTATATCATTCCAATTTTGATGATATAACTCTTTTTATGGATTTATGTTTTATTCCAATTTTAATGATTCAGAATTAACCATAATTGATTTGACTGTTCTATCATTCCAATATGAAACATAGTATAGTTCTTGTGCAGAAACTATAATAGTTCTTGTTCTTTGTTTTGTTAAAGAAACTTGATTGTGATGCTTGCGTTATATTTTATTAAGCTATCGTTGAATTGTACTAAGCTCTTTAGTAGAACCAGTTACTTTATGAAATCTGCTAGAATTCTTAGAGATGTGTCTCTTGATATTCTTGTTTTCAATAAGCTAGCAAAGATGGAGGATTTGAATTTGTCAACATAGATTTCAGAATAATGATTTGCTCAAAATGGAGGAGTAAATATAAAGCAGTTTGCAAGGATATAGTTTTGGTTTATTTCTCTGAAGAATAATTTTGTCACTTGCTTGATAAAACTTCTATTGAGTTTAAGACTATTGTGTTCATGAGCTTAAAACTCATATTTTGTTCTCGAAGTTTATCTGCTTTGGTTGATTTTGAAACTATGACAGGCTTCTCTGGTTGGTTTAGTCATTGTGAACGATTCTGTTTTGATATGGTCTTTGAACTATTTGATTATTTTGGTTTAGTCTCATTTGAACTATTCGAGTTATAATTGATTTAGTCTATGAACTGTATTATTTTGTGAGCCAATGATTTAATGGGGCATTGTCTAATATATTGAGAATATAGGAGGAGATTGTTGGATATATAGGTATATTCTCAATATAATAGAATATTAATGTGTATAATGTTCTATGGGGCAACACGTGCTTTGTACGTGTTATCTATTTAATTGTTGGACCGGGTCGAATGGGCATAAAGCCCAGTACCCTAAACCCAGTTCATCTCATATAAAAGCTGGTCTAGAGGTAGTGCTCTGCGATATTCCAATACTGATAAGCAGGGTATAATATCTTAAGCGGCTATGATATAAACCCTAACCCTAATTACTCATCTTGATCTCTAACATATATTCTAGTGAGTCTTGAGAAATGGTCGTGGTAAGTATTGTAATATCTTGTATTTTCTTTAATTGAATAACATCTCAGTTTCTTCTCCTCCGAATTAAGGCGGAAGCCCCCAACCAAGATAAATTGGTGTGTTTGATGTGATCATCTATTTTCTTGGTAGTTTGTATGGATTGCATTGCACAACTCAACAAGATCTAATTAGAAGAGATAATCAAATTTCCTAACAATTGGTATCAGAGCTTCATGTTCATAGGTTTGTTCGAGTTCCTTAGAGAAGATGACATATCATATCACAAAGATCAAGCAGTTCGACGGTAAGATCAACTTTAATCTCTGAAAGGTGAATATGTATGATACATATGTTCTAAGGGGTTTGAAGTTAGCCCTGGAAAGAAATAAAAGGAGACCAATCGGTATGAAGCAGGAGAATTGGGAGAAGATATGTTCAAAAGCCTTGGGTTTAATCTAGATGTCATTGACGAGCGGAGTCAGATGCAGCCTCATGGAGGAGCGAAGCACGGCGAGTTTATGAGCAAGACTCCGAGCTGACTATTCAGAACCGCCGTTACAAGATCGGATGTACCTTAAAAGAAAGTTGTTGGGTTACTCGATGAAGGAAAGTACCGCTCTTCTAGATCATACAGTAGAGTTCAATACAGAGTTATCTGAACCAAGGGTGATCAACGCACATGATCTAAAAACTTCCAACTTGATATATTCACCACCAAATTCTTCCAATTTGATAATCATGCTAGACCGAAAATCTACCAAAGAGAAGTTTTCAATAATAGGTATGATCGAGAGATTGGAGGAGGATGCACTTAGGAAGGATAGTCAGAAATCGGCATCTACATCTGTAAGTTGCTTGGAGGGTACTTCGAATGAAAGGAAAAGTGCACGTAAGGGTAAGATTCGTTATCATCATTACAAGAAAGATTGTTACAAGTGGTTAAGTCGGAGAGGGGCCAAATCCAGTGGTGCTGAATCAGGTGATAGCGTAGACAATAATCTTATTTCAAATTTTATAGATGTGTATTCTGGCTGGTATCTACATTCGGGGAGTTGTTCTTATATATGCTCCGAGAGGAAGATATTTTCTACTTATAAGTTCGCAAGAGATCATCGTTGTGTGAAAATGGTGGTTGGTGATATTTGTGAAGTAGTGGTTGAGGGAATAGTCAAATTGGAAGCACTAGATGGAAAGGGTTACACACTAGAGAAAGTTATACATATTCCTAAGTTGAAACGAAATCTTATATCATTGGAACTTCTTGAAGCACGGGGTTGTAGATACATAGCTCAAGGCGGAGTTCTATCGGTTTGGAAAGGTTGTCGTAAGGTGATGAAGGAAATGAGGGGTGTGGAGCACAACCTCCACAAGCTTTGTGGGAACGGAAAACTTGCGCAAGTGTTTCGCCCTACGTTCTTAAAGCACTATCTAGTTTGCTATCACTAGAATCATTCGAGCGAGATTACGATGTTCGATTATCATCGAGAGGTAGAAAGTGCCTCGAAGTAGGTGGAGTTCGTGCAGGAGGTGGCGCCTCCGTGTCAACGCCTACTGAGGTGGGCCTTTTGATGGGCATACCAACTGGAGAAAAATAGGTGGAGGTAGATTCAACTACCAAAAGAAGCCACAAAACCGAGTTGTTTGTAAGAAGAGAATAAAAGAGTCTAGAAGATTTAAATCACATAGGTGCAGATTCATAGTATGCAATCAAAGATGGAGATTGTTGGGTTTATGTCTTGCATACTAAGTTAGATACGAAGACGATGAAGCAATGGAGGAATCGAGATGATCGGAGACGAAGTGGAACCAAGAAGAAAACAGTTAACTATTAGCAGCAGCAACAGAAAGGTGGACAGTCGACTGTCCCCCCCTCGGGTGTCAATCTGGGTAATTGTGGTCGATCGCAACTATGTGCAGTCGACCGTGCGCAGCTGATGCAATTTTTTGGGTTCGGGTGTAGAAGATTTGATTGAAGCTTGAACTTGCTCTTCAAGTTAGATCGTACGACTCTTATCGAAGAGTTATCTCTTCAGAAATATCTAATGGCTATTGTATCAAAATATTAAACTAGGGTTTCTCTAAATCTCTATATATTTTGTAATTAGCCTTCATTGAGAGCCAAGAGAGAGAGTACTTCATTGAAGAGAGTTTGAGAGGTTCTCTAATTGTAATAACTAGTTATTTTTGGTGAGGCTTGAGAAAGAAATTTGTTTGCTTTTGTGTGTTTGATGTGATCTTCTATTTGCTTGGTGGTTTATATTGATTGTATCGCATAACTCAACAAGATCCTAGTAGAAGAGAAAATCAAATTTCCTAACAATTGGTATAAGAGCGCCAATAGTTTCTAACAGATGCCTCAATTGGAAAGGTCTTCTTGTTTTCTTCTCCTTCTTCACTCACACCCTCTAATGTAAGTTTGTGTTCGTCTACTTCCTTCCTTCACTTGTGCAACTTAACTATTAGTTTACTTGGCTTCACTTCAATTTCACATTTCCTCATGATGGTTGAGCTGCTGAGCATGGGGAGATAGTGTTGAAATATAGCAATTGTATATTCTGTTTCCTAATATATAGGAAACAGATTCCCCAAATCTCTCATCTCTCCAATCTTCTCTCAATCTCTTTTCTTCTTCTCCAAGAATATAATTCTATATATAGATGTATACAGCAAAGTAAAAATAAGAGAAGAATAAGAATTATTTTTCCCAAAATTATTTTCTTCATGGTATCAGAGCCTAACAAGATCTAGGCTAGTTGAAGAAGAAGAAGAGAAGGAGGCGATCAGACGCCTCCATCCCGATCTGAAACCGACCAAACCCCGATCCCCGAACCATCCGATACTGATTCATCTTCCCCAGTCGTTTCCCCGTTCTCTGGCCACCCCCTTGTCAGCACACCCCCCCCCCCCCCGGCGACGTCTCCTAGCACCACCCTATTCCCATCGGCGCACCACCACATCCCCGAAACCCCTCTCCTCTTTTCTCCCGCCCAAGTTACTGTTCATCTTCTTCCCCCCCCCCAAAAAAAAAAAAAAAACTGCCTTCTCCTACCACTCCGGCGACCCCTCTCCAGCGTCGCCTTCCCCTGCGTCAGCCACCCCATCGACCTCCGAGCCCCGAACCCCCTTGGCTGCTCCTGTATCCGATTGAAGACCACAGAATCGTTGAGCTCCTCCGGATCGAAACCCTTAGCCGACTTCCCGATCCAGTCGTCATCGTTTCCGTTCGCGCCACCTCCCGCTGTCGGCGCTAGCATCGGCCAGCGACGCCACCGAAGCCCATGGCTGCCATTGCTGTCTCTTTGCTTGGGTTTCTTTGCACGTAGTTTGTGCATGTGTTAATTGTGTGTTTGCTGATCTGAGAAGGAGGGATCTTGATCTTGTGTTTGGCATTTGGATCTCGGTGTTTGGTGTTTTGATCCGCTGTGGAGTTACTGTTTGGGTGTTGGATTGTTGTTGTTTTGCTGGTTGTTGAAGACTTGGAGTTGTTCTTGATCAAGTTGTGTTGTTTGCTATTGGTTGCTGAAGATCAGATCCATTGTTTTTTCTCCATTGTGCCGCTACCATGGGACAAACTGATAGAGCTGAGAAGAGTATTGGACTCGCCTCTACATTAGTCACAGCTACAGGTAATGATGGTAAGGTATTTAATATTTCTGCTTCTGTTATGAATAGTGCATGGATAATTGATTCGGGTGCTACCGACCATATGACTTTTGATTCTAGACAAGTTCAAAATTTTCAACCATCCACTAAATCGACTGTGTCCACTGCCAATGGTGATCCTGCCATTGTTACTGGCGAGGGTACCATACATCTCATAAACAACCTAACCTTAGATACTGCCTGAGTTGTGCCATCCTTGAATTTCAACCTATTATCTGTTGCTCAAATAACTACTGCCTTACATTGTATTGTAGTCTTTTGGCCTTCCCATTGCGTGTTTAAGGATATTCGGACTCGCAAGATGATCGGTTATGGGGTTAGGCATGAGAAGCTCTATTACCTGGATTTAGAATCTGAATGTTCGAGCAAGTTGACTCAAGCTCTAAGTGTGGAAGGATCCGAAGATGAGAAGAAGAAATCAGATATTTGGCTATGGCATTGACGTCTAGGGCATGCTTCTTTTGGTTATTTGGAGAAATTATTTCCAAGTTTATTTTTGAAATTGGATACATCTGCCTTTCGGTGTGATGGGTGTGAACTCGCAAAAGGTCATCGTGCCTCTTTTCCTCCAAGTCCAAGTAAAAGTTCCCTACCTTTTATGATTATTCATTCTGATGTTTGGGGTCCATCCAAAACCACTACATTTGGAGGAGCCAAATGGTTTGTGACCTTTATTGATGACTGTACCCGTATGACCTGGATTTATTTGATGAAGTCGAAAAGTGAAGTTAGTGGTTTGTTTCAGAAATTTCACAAGCATGTTATGATTCAGTATAAATCACAGATTCAAGTTCTTAGGAGTGATAATGGCAGAGAATACCTGAGTTCAAATCTGTAACAATATTTGGTGGAACACGGAATTGTTCATCAGACTACATGCTCGTATACACCTCAACAAAATGGGGTTGCAGAAAGAAAAAATAGACACTTGCTTGAAGTGGTCCGTGCTTCTCTCATCCATGGGAATATGCCACTCATTTATTGGGAGAAGCCCTTGCTTCTGCTGCATACTTAATCAACCGAGTTCCCTCTAATATCCTAAACTTCCTTACACCATTTCAAGCATTAACTGAAGCTGTGAATGCACCAAAAGTCGTCAACTTGCCAACTCGTGTGTTTGGGTGTGCTGCATTTGTTCATCTTCATCAACATGAACGCAATAAGTTAACTCCTCGAGCTGTCCGCTGTGTTTTCGTAGGATATGCACAGAATAAGAAAGGGTATCGGTGCTATCACCCACCAACTCAAAAGATGTTTGTGACTATGGATATGGTGTTCCATGAAGATGAGATGTATTTTTCCTCTGAGGTTGAACTTCAGGGGGAGTACCGAAGTGAAGTTCAAACTCTTGCCTATGATGAAGTGGATACGATTCAAACTGAACAATCAGATATAAGGGGAGAAAATCAGGATGTAAGTAATGACGATCACTCGAATGAAGACTGGTTGGCTGAGGAAGAAAATTTCCACGAAGATCTGCAGTCAGTGCCGAACCTCCATGAAGATGAGCCATCTCCACCACCAGCACCATCTGAACCATCTCCACCACCAGTACCATCAGATCTATCTCTACTTCCAGCAGAACCCCAAAACCAATCGTCATCGCTGTCCGAAGCTCCAAGAAGAGAACTTCCAAACCATACTACTAGAGGTATCCCAAAACCCACTTATGAGCCTAATCTCACTAGTAAAGCCAAATATCCCATGAGTCATTATGTGTCCACTCACCGATTGTCTGAATCAAATAAGTCATTTGTGAATCAATTATCTGCTGTATCTATTCCTAACAGTGTGCATGAAGCCTTAGCCGATCCAAGGTGGAAAGCAGCTATGGATGAGGCGATGAAGTTCTTGAAGAAGAATGAGACTTGGGAGATAGTCGAGCTGCCAGCAGGGAAGAAGCCAGTAGGATGCAGATGGATTTATACAGTAAAATATAAATCGGATGGTTCGATAGAGTGGTACAAGGAAAGGCTGGTTGCCAAAGGGTACACTCAAACTTATGGAATTGTTTATGATGAAACATTTGCACCTGTGGCAAAGTTCAACACTATTCGAGTTCTACTATCACTTGCTGCAAATCTTGACTGGCCGTTGGAGCAATTTGATGTGAAGAATGCATTTTTGCATGGGGAATTGACAAAAGAAGTCTATATGGATCTTCCACCAGGATCGAACAGACCAGTCCAACACAGCAACAAAGTATGTCGTCTGAAGAAAGCATTGTATGGACTGAAGCAGTTGCCAAGAGCCTGGTTTGGGAGATTTACAAAATCAATAAGGACATTCGGATACGATCAGAGTAATTCTGATCATACTCTATTCCTAAAAAGGAAAGAAGGTAAAATTACTGCTCTCATTATTATTGTTGATGATATGATAGTAACTGGAGATGATCCTGAGGAGATGAAGGCATTAAAGAACTACTTGTCACAAGAGTTCGAAATGAAAGATCTTGGTCCTTTGAGATACTTTCTTGGTATTGAAGTTTCTCGCTCAAGAAAGGGGATATTTCTTTCTCAAAGAAAATATGCTCTCGATTTATTGAAGGAAACTGGAATGTCCGCTTGTCAACCGATTAGTACACCATTGGAAGAAGGACTAAAACTATGCAACGAAGCTGATCAAGTGCCTTGTGATAGGAAAAGATATCAGAGATTGGTTGGACGACTAATTTATCTTGCACATACACGGCCAGATTTGTCATATGCTTTAAGTGTGGTAAGTCAGTTTATGCATGCACCTCGGGAACAACATATGGACACAGTAATGAGAATTATGAGATACATTAAGTCAGCCCCAGGAAAAGGAGTTTTATTCGCGAAACATGGTCACTTGAAGGTTGAGGCATATACTGATGCTGATTGGGCAGGATCTACAATCGATAGGCGCTCCACTTCAGGATATTTCACCTTTGTTGGAGGAAATTTAGTTATATGGAGGAGCAAGAAGCAAAATGTTGTTGCACGCTCTAGTGCAGAGGCTGAGTATCGCAGAGTAGCTTTGAGTATAACAGAAGCTTTATGGTTGAAACTCCTATTGCAGGACTTAGGCTATGGTCCAAAGGAACCTATGAAGGTGTATTGTGACAGTCAAGCGGCATGTGATATTGCGGCTAATCCAGTTCAGCATGATAGGACGAAACATGTAGAGGTGGACAGATTCTTCATCAAAGAAAAATTAGATGAGAAAGTTATTGAGATATCCAAAGTGAAGTCAGAAAATCAACTCGCAGATATCCTAACCAAGGCTGTTTCGACTCGGCTATTCTTGAAATTTGTTGACAAGTTGGGCATGTTCGATATCTATGCACCAATTTGAGGGGGAATGTTGAAATATAGCAATTGTATATTCTGTTTCCTAATATATAGGAAACAGATTCCCCAAATCTCTCATCTTCCCAATCTTCTCTCAATCTCTTTTCTTCTTCTCCAAGAATGTAATTCTATATATAGATGTATACAGCAAAGTAAAAATAAGAGACGAATAAGAATTATTTTCCCCAAAATTATTTTCTTCAGATAGGCGGATAGCATTCCAGCATACTCATTGTTCTAACACCAAATGATGACAATGATACTACTACTACTTCAGATGTCGATGAAATGGACCACAATTACCTAGGGCATGGTTAAGTAGCTTATTCCATTATATTTATCTGTTTACGGTGAACGAATATATTGATTGATAAATTGAAGCTCAGGGATTCTACCAAATGTTGATGATATTAATAAAATTTTAATGTGAACATATGTAATCATGGATGCCGCTATCTGTTGTAGGTAAGTGAGCTTGTAATGGCTGGGATTAATAAGAAAGCGTGTGCCCGGTGTTTTCTGATGTAGTTCCAGGGATCAATACAATATAAGTGTTTGTGCATGGACGATCAATTAGTTCGGAGTCTTCATATCATTCATCAAAGCTTAATACCAAAGACTAGTGTCTCTGGGCACACTACAAAACTAGATAGAAAATAAATCAATACTTGAGTTGCTCATGTACTGAACTCTTCATACATGGAATCATTGTTGTTGGAGAGCATATCAATCAGTACTAAAAGTAAAGTAAAAAAATCCCAAGTCAGTGATTCCACCTTTCCCCAGTTGTCCTACCACTTCTCTTTATCCATGCTTGTTCCTTCAATTCACAGCTGCTTACAGAACATAAAACCACACATTGCAATAGAATCAGCCCTTGCTTTATTTTTGTAGAATTCACAACCACAATCATGGATATCAACTGAAAAGGAGAATTGTTCATGTAGTCAAAGGCGCAATGCTTTAAAAGAACAGAGGTTGATTGGCCTCATTCACCCCCAAACACTGTACTTGAGTCACAGTCTTGGAATCTAACCCAGAATCCAAAGAAGTAGTTCATCATACAGAGCACTCAAGTATCAGCAGATGCTGGCTATTCGTAGTACCATAGAGGTGAGTTTGCAGCAGATAAATCAAATGGAATCTCAAACGAAATGGAGTCATGTCAAGTGTAGATGACCAGAAGAAAAACAGAGAACACACACACAGACAAACACAAACACACAAAAGGCAGTTGCAAAGCTATAGGAGGAGAGGCAGCAACTAAAAAAATTATAAGTCTCACAAAACAACCGGAACATAACTGGTGACAGATTTCAAGCCAATTGCTCCTCCTCTTTCCCTTGGTAAGATGAAGAACATTTGCACTAATCTCAAACCCACATTAATCAACTCCTTTATCATAGTTTTGAAGACCAAATACAAAGTCTAACTCATTCAGCAATACGCTAGAAAACTAACCATACATCAAAAGAACGGGAATAACAAACCGAAAGTATGAATTTCACGAACACCAAACCAAATGAAACACAACAAGTTTTAACGATATGTGGACCTCTAAAACTCTGCCACAAACCATGCTGAATGCCTTTTTCCCTACTCCTTCATTAACACTGTCAGTGCTTTTGCATATTTCTAATGCTATTACCTTCTTGTTCATACTTCACTATGTCAGATGTTCAGAGTGTAGAACCAAGGAGGTTGTCGCACATATTACTGGTACTATCAATTACCTTAAGGTTATCAGCCCTTGGGCTGCTCCCAGTACTACTTGAAAGTGAGCCAAAAGTAGTCTTCTGGAGTACACCAGTTGGAGACGAATCCAATATCGGGCTTGATGAATCCCAACCATCAGTCAGAAGGTTTAGTGACGAAGAAGAGCAATTCTTACTGAAATTAAGATCCTTTGAGCTGCTATTTGTGTTTGTTAATGCCTCCCCAAGTGGGCCCCCTATTGTTGGCTCCCAAGAGATGGGTATCCAGCTCGATTGTCGCCGATTCTCTTCGCTTATGGGATTGAACTCCCGAGACAGCCTAAGTGGAGAAAGTGCAAGCTTTTCCTGGTTGGGAGAGGAAGTGGAGGATGAGAAATCAGTGGGGATTGAGATGGAGAGCTGGGTCCTATCTGACTTCATGTCCTCTAACTCGGGCCATGCAATGGGTTGATGGTCGGGCTGAGCTTTTGGCCAGTCATCAATGAAGTGTCGAAGATGATGGTTTTGAGTTTGGGAATTTCGGTCCTCAAGTTGTAAAGAGGAGTCAAAGCTGACGTTCTCAGAGTATGAGCTTCTTGGAGGGTACAGAGAATGAGCTTCAAATGGGTTGTGATGCTTCAAAATCGAGGCCAGGCTGTTGCCAGGCTTTGTACTTCCAGCAGTCAGCAGGGAGAGGCCTTGGGAATTCTGGATACGTTCATTAAGGCTCTCTTCGCTCATCAGAATCCTGCAAGAATATAGAGATCATGAGCTTTTTAGATTATCTAGATGATCTGAGATTTCATAGAAATAAATTTTTTTGTTAGAAACCATCTAACTTGATAAATCCATTAGACCAGCAGTTACAATGCGATAATCAGGAGGATACATAATTCTTGGCACTTGAAGAGCAAAACATAAAAGTAAGAATAAAAATATGGCACTTGAAGAGCAAAACATAAAAGTAACAATAAATGAAGCACGGTGGCGTCGGTCAGCCATCTTTGAGTTGTTTTTAAAAAAAAAACAATAAACATACTTTGCATGCAGAGAACAAGAATTATATGTGAAGGAAGAATAACATAAACTACCTCATCAGCCTCACATCAATTGATGCAAGAATATAGGCTAATAGGCCAAGATATGTATAAATTGAATGATACTGAAATCAAATATTGTAATTTTTGCTCTTGAAATCAAATTGCTGACATGAGAAATAACAACTAACAAAGGCAGTGATTGTAGGTTTAAGGAAATGAATGATATATAATTGTTGTGTTCTAACTATTATTGGTAAATACCTACATTTAATGTGATCGATTATCTTACATTTTTTGAGGATGTGCACACCATGTAAAAATGTGAAGCTCAAATAAAGCAAGCTTTAAGTTCATGATACTGAGAACACCGGTAAATACGTTGTTCTGACAAATTCCGTTTACATCCACAAGAAGACTCGAGAGTAAATAACTTTGCATCATGACAATGCTACGATGTCTTTAAGTTCATGATACCATATCTCAGATCCCTAATTGTGGTAAGCTTCATCCCTTTATCTCTGCTCTGTATAGTAGGGGAGAGACTCATATTTTTATCTTCTTGAGAAAGTTGCAGTTTTACCAGAATACATGAGCATCTTTTATGTGTCACATTTCCTATTCTAAATTAAGTACCGATGGTTCATCATAGGATCCTAAATAATTTTATAACTGTACCCTCTCGATTACCCTCTTATAGATGTACAGTCATGATTTATGAAGGAGTAAGGGAAGAGGATCCAATGGTATTTACCATTGGAAAAGTGTATCAGCCTAAGGTGAAGGTGAATGTTTAAAACTAAGTATTAAACTGACACTGATCATCTATACATGAAATTAACCATCACTCCAAATACACCTGGCGACATTCAATTGTATATAGGAAACACCATTACCCGTCCATAGCGACAATTAGAGGTTATAGAGTAGATGACAAGATCATTATTTGTTAAAAATGAGACACTAAAAAGCAAGCAACGAGACCATTGTTTTGTTAGATCAAAGACATGCAATGCACATAAGGACCAGACTGTTATTCATTAGAAGACACAGCACAAGCAGCAGTAAAAGGCAAGCGCAACAATCCAAGGCATGAAGGGATTTAAAACAAATTAAATTTAGAAACCAGCAAGCAGATCTAATTTTTTTTTTTTAAAAAAAAAAAAACTTAATATAGCAAATATAAAATCATCAAAATTTAATTTGATCTGCTGCTTTAATTATTACCTGTTTAACTGTGAAGGGGAAGGATCCATGAAATTTGGCAGGAAGCTTTTGGCTTGCTGCTGTAAGATGGGGAGGCCAATAGAAGCAGCTGAAGTAGTCGAGTGTTGTGATGAATTGCTGGCGATGAGAGGCATGGACATGGTTTTCGAGGAGGAGGAGGAGGAGGCTTGGCCAGAGCGGCCTTCCACAAGCTTTCTTGAACGGTGGCGACCTCTGTTCATGTGTCGCTCGCAGTACTTCTGATCAGCAACTGCATCCCTTGAGCACCGCCACTTCTTACCGTCCGTTCGACGGCATCTTCCGGGTTCCGGGTCAGCATTTCCAGAGAAACCCAGATGGTAAGATCCCCATCCCACTGCAATAATAATAATAATTATTATTATTGAACACAAACACAAACACAAACAGTGGACTCACTCAGAATACTAGACTAGATTTGGATTAAATTTGATTATTTTACACCTAGATAATGAAAAACTAGTAGCTTTCCTTTCATCTTCATCGCAAAAGAAGACAAATCCATCATTAACCTCAAATCTTCATGACTTAGAATAGTGACATCATTTCTGATGATTTTTTTTTTTAAAAAAAAACTAAAAGTGTTTAATCCAAAATAGTGTGCAAAATAGTATTGTGTATATATAGTGTGCAAAATAGTATTAGTAGTAGTAATTCCTTGTTATTATTTTTGTAATAAGGAATCAAATTAAAAG
The DNA here is from genome assembly GCA_017893485.1 of Hemerocallis citrina. NCBI lineage: Eukaryota > Viridiplantae > Streptophyta > Magnoliopsida > Asparagales > Asphodelaceae > Hemerocallis > Hemerocallis citrina. The sequence goes on along the minus strand of CM030367.1, from coordinate 238,684,222 downwards.
GGGGGAGGAGAAAAAGGGGGTGGGGGATCTTACAAGGAGCTGGTCTGAAAGATCCAGGTGGGTAGTTAGAAAGAGGAGACTGGTTGATGCTTCTTCTGATAGGAATGAGAAGGCTTGGTGGAACAGGAACATTAGCATCAATATGTTTGTAGATCAATGCTTGGTATTCAAGTTCCATCCACTGAGAAGGAGTGAAGGGACCTCCAACCCCCCCTACTTGCTGCTGCTGCTGCTGCATGTTCATATAGTTCATGCTGTTCATGTACGCATTCACATTCAAATTTGAGCTTCCTGAAATTATTCCTGGAAAAATGGGAAACAAAATGAAAAGGAATCCCTGAGATATATATATATATATATATAAACAAGTAAAACAGTAAATAAAAAGTAGCTAAGGCTGAAATTAATCTCGACAGAGAGTGAAGACCCCTTCCTCCATTACATAATTAAAACCCAACCAGAAGCAGTGAAAAAAGAGAGAGAGAGAACCCAGGTATCATCTTCTTGTTCCTCTTTTTTTCCCCCTTTTCCCACCTCTCTTCTTATTTAGGGTTTTTTTTTTCCTTTCTTTTTTTTAGTTTTTGGCAAAGACTGAATATACAATGCAAGAATGATAAACACCAACCCCCCCCCCCCCCCCCCCCCCCCAATAGTATGAATATACAGAGAATGAGAAAAGAAGAGAAAAGGAAGGTCTTAGTCTTAGTCTCACCTGGTGTAGCATCTCTATAAAAAGAGGGAGGAGCTGCTGCTGAGGAAGATGATATTGGGTTGATCTGGCTGTAATACTGGTGGCAAGAAGGGCCATCATTGCTACTGATGTTGCTCAACATCAAAGCATTTGCATTTGCATTTGGCCTAGATGTAGTTGTTGATGATGAGAAGCTGAGCATTTGTTCCCCTTGAGGGAATAGAGAGTGAGAGTCGAAGTTGGATCTAAACAAGAAAGGAGATGGAGCTGCTGGACCTGGTTGATGATGATCAGTTTTAGCCACCTTATTGTTGTTGTTGTTGTTGTTGTTGTTGTTGTTGTTTTTGGGGCTACTACTATTATTATTGTTCCACTCATCATCCTCTTGTTGATCTTCATGTAGAGGCTCAAAAGAAGAAGAAGAAGACCTTCCATGCTTCAAGAAGCGTGCTCCACCAAATAGGCCTTTTTGCTTCATGGCTGCTGCTGCAGCTTCACTAGTTTCAAAAGAGGAAGAAGAACCCACCATGTAGCTATCCAAGCCCAAAACCCCACCAAGCTCCATTGATCTGATCTGATCTGATCTGATCTGTTCCCTCTCTCTCTCAAGTACCACCCAACAGCAAATAAACAACCAAAACACTACTACAAATAGCTATGGGAACTGAATAGACAATACTAGTACTAGTAGTAGTAATTGTACAAGAAGATATTAAGAATGTTAATTAAAAAAGATGATTTGAGTATGTACGTATGTATGTTTAAGGGGTCATGAGATGGAAGGGTTGAATGAATGATGAGGAGGTTGAAGAAGGAGAGCATTTTGTAAGCTACACGAGTGAACAAAAGGGAAGAAGCAAGCAAGCAAAGTTATTAAGGGATTTCCTTTTTTCCCAGAATGACCCACTTTTTGAAAGTTTTTTCCAAACTGACCTACTTTTTTAAAAAAAAATTCAACAGACGTACTCGTTGTCGTAAAAAGCGAGTTTGGTAAAAATCTCATCGCTTTTTGAGACATAGTGTGAGGTTTGGATTTTTTTTCTCTCCCTGGCCAAGACTCGCTATCTCAAAAAACGAGTGAGTTTTTTCCAAACTCGCTTTTTGAGACAGCGAGTGTCGTTTGAGGGTTTTTAATACCCAGGCTCGCTGTTTCGAACTCACTCTCTCTCTCTTTCAACTCTCTATCTCCCTCTTCCTCTTCTAACCCCGAAATCCTAGCTCATTTTGTCGATCTTTCTTATTAATTTGGTTGCCAAACTTTCTTGTGTGCTTCATTAATTCATTAGTTTTCTGTCTCTTTATAGAAAATCCAGAAATGGATTAATGATTAATTAATATGATACACTTCTTCTTTTATATACGAGATTAGTATGATACATGTATTCTGATGATCTCAGAGCATTATTTTCTGTTATCATCATCATCATCATCATCATCATCATCATATATGTGTGTATAATTAAGCATGTTATCTTACATATATTCTGATGATTTCAAATTAAGCATTACTTTCTATTCTATTATCATCATCTCATGTATGTGTGTATAATCGTGTTGTCTTACTCTATGACTCAAAGATAAAATAGAAAAGTTCAAATTGCAATGGAATTGTACCGATACAAGTTCAATTACCTTATGTTTTCTAACAATAGATAGTTCATATGATAAGATATTTTTGAAACAACGAAAAAGAAAAGAAAGAAGAAAATGGGTTAGGGTTTCGATGTTAGAAGAGGAAAATGGAGAGAGAGAGTTGAAAGAGAGTGAATTCGAAACAGCGAGTCTGAGGTATTAAAAATTCCCAAACGACACTTGCTTTTTGAAACATTGAGTCTTGGCTTGTGAGAAATAAAAAAAAAACAAAAAACTTCACACTCGCTGTCTCAAAAAGCGATGAAATTTTTACTAAACTCGCTTTTTGAGATAGCGAGTAGGTCAGTTTGGAATTTTTTTTAAAATAGATCAGTTTGGGAAAAACTTTTATAAAGTGGGTCATTTTGGGGAAAAATTCTTTCCCTTTTTTTTTGTGTTTCCCATGGGGTTTGTTTTTGTGCCCAGAAAACCAGGCCGGTTTTCTATTTTCTTTTTTTCGCTTATTTTTATTTAAGGAGGGTGGTTGTTGCCTGTTGGGAGTAAATAATGAACAATTGATTGGGGGGTGGGGTAGGGGAGGCAAACATGTCCGGGCCTGCCCCGGACCGGCCCGGCCCGGTTGAGGACCGGACCGGCTGAACCGGCCCGTCCGGGTTCGGGCCGATCGTTGGCTTTTTTTTCTTTTTTTTCCAGAATTTTAAAAAAATTAAAAAATGCCAAATTCCTCCTTGTTTTGTAATTTGATCTAATTTGTGTGAAATTTTATTCATATACTTCATTTTATTTAAGAATTTCAAAATTATTAAATCAATTTAATACTTAGTTCTTTGCAATTATTATGAAATTACAATTTAATACTTGATCATTCACCTTTAATATATTTTTTTAAAAATTCCTAAAAAATCGACCTGGCCCGCGAACCGGCTAGACCCCCACCCTTGAGACCGGGGGGGCAGGGTTTCCTAACTAGGGCTGCAAACAATCCGAGCTACTCGGCTCGAGCTCAGTCCAAGCTCGGTCAAAGCTCAACTCTAGACGAGCTCGAGCCGAGCTCGACAGCTTAACGAGCCGAGCTCGAGCTTGGACATTTTGTGATTATTAGGCTAAGCTCGCGAGTACTCGGCTCGAACTCGGTCAAAGTTCGGCTCGAAACGAGCTCGAAACGAGCTCGAACCGAGCTTGCGCTCGAAACCGAGCTCGATTGCTTAACGAGCCAAGCTCGAGCCTCAAGATACTCGGCTCGACTCGGCTCGTTTGCAGCCCTACTCCCAACTAGCCCGGTCCGACCCGGGTTGGCCCGGGATCGGGCAAAGCCCGGGTTGGCTCGGGCTGGCCCAGTCTGAGTGGCCCGAATGCCATTCCTAGGGTGGGGTGGGTGAGAGAGAGAGAGAGAGAGAGAGTATGTACATGCGTGCCCTCATACAAAGTGGATGCTCTTTTATTCTATCTTCAAATGCAATACAAACCCATAAAATATGGACTGCCAAATAAAAACATAAAAACTCTATTTTACTAATGTTGAGAGAAAAAAATACCATTAGATATTTGATTAAGGTTGCAATAAACACTTGATACACGTTGTTCAGAAAGTATTCTAAAGTTTATCGATTTTGTTGTAAAATACTTTCAACAATTTTTTCCTGTTTGAAACCACCCAGGTCGGCCCCCTACTTGAGAGGCAGGGGAGATGGCCGCCTCGGGCTCTCCGATTTTTTCACAATTTTAGAGGATCCCAAATTTATTTTTCTTTGTATTTATATATACATATTTTACGCGTAATAATTTTTTAGGGACATAAATTTTAATTTTTAGACTTTTTTTAAAAAAATTAGTATTTAAGCCAGCTTGTTTTAGTTGTTTATTTTAGTTGGGCATGACTTTGTATGGAGACTTTTTTCTCAAATCCTTAAATCTTTATCTATTTCTTCATATATCTAAATTTTTAATAATTGTGGTAAAATAATATTCAAAAATATTTTTTTATCGATTAATTTTGATTTTTTTTTTTTATATGGGACCCTAATTTCAAAAATTTGCCCCGTATCCCCGTAAACTCAGAGCGGACCATGTGACCACCCTACATAAATTTTATCATTAGCTACTAGACATATATAGTAGAGGATGCAGAAAGTAACAACACTTCTCTCTGTTTAGAGTATTTGTAGTCGTCGCGAGCTAAATATTGGGTATTTGGAAAATGGAAATAGAAAAAAATGAGTTTTCGCTGCAGTCGTCGAAAGCCAAAATTTAGGTTTTTGCACATTTTTAATTCTTAGACGAAAGATTATCTATTGTCCTAGCGATGTATACAGTTAAATGAGAAACGACGGAGGATTATACATCGTCTATTGAAAGAAGAAAAAAAAAATTTAAATGAGCGGGCCGGCAAATGAAGTATCGTATGTAGAATTTTTTCTTTTTACAAAGAAATTTAAAGGGTGGGATGGTAGATAATCCCCCGTCCCAACCCAATTAATTTTTTAAACGTAAAAGGACGGTAGATAATCTACCGTCCTTTAACTTTTTTTTTCATTTAATTCGTTGGACGGGATATTATCTCCCGTCCGTCGATGTGTCAGTGGAAAATTTGTAGGGACGATGTTTTATTTTCCGTCCGACGTCTCCAACGAAAGATAATTTATCGTCCGATCAATCAGACATAGATCATCTGTCGTTAGCTATATTTTGGCAAAAGCCATTTCGTCTCCCAAATATGATCGACAACTGTTCATTCGAAACCCATTTTTTTGGTGAATGGCCAATGACTACAGTGATATTTTTTCCATACTTTGGAAATTTTGGATAAATGGCAAACGACCACAGATGCTCTTATACAGTTGTTATGTTAGAAATTTGAACTCTAACATCTGAGATGCTTATGATAACAATTAATAAATCATAGTATTTTATTATAATAATAATAACTTATTTAGAGCATCCACGGTTGTTTTTGCTATTTTAGCAATATGGTAAAATAGCTAATTGCAAAAAGAGTAATTTGCTGCAGTCGTGGTTCTCTATAATTTGAGAAAGATATATAAAAAAATGAGCTCGGACGGAACATCTTGTTCCGTCCTTTTTTTTTTACATAATGTTTAAGTTCATTAACTATTGATTAGATATTAAAATCGTTAAATTAAATAAATTAAATATTAAAATATATACTAATCTACCTAATTAATACACTAATATACTTAACACTAACTCTTACCCTGAGAAATGTGCTGGACGGGACATGTTGACCCGTCCAAGCAATTTTTTGCTTCAAACGGGACAACATATCTTGTTTGACGATTTTTCGATTTTTTTTTTTTTCAGACGGTACAACATGTACCGTCCAATCATTAAAAAAAACAGCCGAAACAACTTGTTTCGTCTGATCCGATTAAAAAAATTCAAGGATGTTTGAGATTCGCCAATTTATTTTTTAAATATGAGAACAAACTGTAGCGATTTTATCAAAATATGACAAAATAGCAAACCACTGCATACATTCGTTACTCAAAGTATAAAAATTTGGCAAATATAGTAAACCACTGTGGATGCTTTTATTAGAGCATCCACAGTGGTATTTGCTATTTTCTATTATATGGCAGCTACAGTAATAGCAAATGGAGGACGATCGTGCAGCAGTCGTTTGTTAATTTTTTCTCATATGCGTGCGTGGCAAAAATTTAAGGGAGAGACGGGGAAACATCCACCATCCCACAAAAAAAAAAAAAAAGTTGAAATCGTTAGACGGGATATCATATTCCGTCCTAAAAATCCTACTACTTTATAAAAAAGTTTCCCATTATCATCTTAGCGTGGAGTTGTTTTGGCAAAGAAGACATCATTTTGCTCCCCTCCTTTTTATATTGAAAGACCATATTACCCTTCCTTCATAATTTGAAGAACACTATAAAATGGCATACCAGAAGTTGAATTGAAGACATCTTGCTCTCGACATTCTTCTGGCTAAAAAAATTTTATTTGCTTTCGGCTATTCTCTTTCCCTCTTCAAATTTCTTAACTCTTATTGTAATCAAGATACATAAAATTTGGAATGTCTTCTTCAATCAAGCGATTTATTGGGAATATTAAATCAAGGCATTGGTCGGAGTCCGCATCATCACAGTCCGCACCGTCACAAAACAGAAATGAAGAAGAAACAACTGCGCCTATCAATGCCAGCAATCCATCACAGTGAGTAAAAATTTTCGATGATGGACGGCACATTTGCAAACTGATTACGGATGAACCTATAGGTGGATTTGTTAATTTCAGAGGAAATTGGAAGGGACCGATTAAAGCCTACAAGGTACTTTGCAATGTTCCTATAATAAAGCAGCTCATCGACAATGCGGCTTGGTCCCCTTTTTTTACTATTGATACAGAGAAGTCGTCTGCGCTTCTTGTTGAGGCTTTGGTTGAGAGATGGTGGGACACGACCCACACTTTTCACCTTCCTGGTGGTGAGTTGGGATTTACCCCGTTAGACTGGGTAATGCTAACGGTTTTATCTATTGGAATCGGTCCGTTGCCGCTATGTAACGACGATGCATATCCTTTTGAGATTGTCCAGACTAGTTTTTTTTTCCAGAAATTGCACCGGAAGATTGGAAATCTCACGGTATACGTATCTCTTTCCTAAAGAAGTATTTTGTGAAAGATTGGATAGATGCAGCTATAGCCAATCCTCTAGTGGCAATGAAAGTTGGTAGAGCTTTCTTCATGTATTTTGTGGGTGAGTTTCTTCTACCCAATGCGTCCGGTGTAGTGAGATGTGGTTTCCTTACTGCATTTGAAGATTTGAATGTTGTTGGTACGTATGATTGGGGTAGTCCATCTTTGGCATTGCTATATATGTCTTTGGATGCTTGTAGCCGACTTAAATTGAAAGCATTTAACGGCCCGTGGCAAGTACTAGAGGTAATCTTAATAAATAATGTTCTTTATTTTGTTACAATATTTAAAATTGAAAATAATAATGTTCCAATTTTTAATCTGTCACATATTATTATATGTGTTTGTTTCAGTACTGGGCATATGAATACACAAGCATTTGTACACCAATGTGTAAGCGAACCGTAAACTTTGTAGTCCATTTGCAAAATGCGAATATCCGACCAAAAATATCACGTTGGAATCGCAGTAATTTGGATGAAACAAGTTGTGATCTGATACGTTACAATATATCCATGGCCCGGAGTCAGCTAGAGATGAGATCATCAGCATCTATTATATGGCAACCCTATGATGGAACCAAATATGAAAACGAGTATGATGTTTAATGTGCGATGATCTTATCCCGCCACCGCTGTATCTTCCAATATGGTAGTCAGGTAACATTATATACAGTTATTCAATTAATACTTAACTTATTTTTTGTTAGCGCTAATTATAGTTTAAATGCGGGGTGTCTGATACCTCGGTGACCGATGTTACCGGCAAGTAAATGGGGTTATTGCTATCCCATCAAATCCTCCTAAGACCATGTCTAGAATGAAAGCAGATGTGTCACGCCCCGCTTCCCAGAATACGAAAATACGGGCACGTAACCGAGGCCCAGCGAATGATGCGGATACATCATTCATAAGCTGTAAATTTAACTCAACAACAAGATATAATTTCAACCACGATAACATATAAAATCACAACAGGATAACAAAGTACATGAACATTACATGAACCAACAACTGGAAAGAAACATAGTTACGGGTCAACACGCCCGGATTACAACAAGGATTACATGAATAAACGTGAATTAAAAATAACATGAAACTAAACAAGACTAGAATCTCTGCTCAGCAACACCTTCAGGTAGTTCTCCATCGGGGCCTGCAAGTATATTATTACAAGGAAGAAACAAGTGGTACCCGTTAATGCAAGTCACGGGCCGCAAGTGGTACAAGCAACGGGACAAATATAGAATGAAACAAAAGCAGGAAAACGAGCAAGGAATCAAGAATCATATGATAGAGCAAATACGACATGCAACAGAAACAAGAACAAGATATCGTGGGACAAATAGCATGCATGTGAACAATTAAATAATCCATAGTAGCATGTAACATGTAAACGAGTAAGCAAGTAAACGTGTCAACATGAACGCGTAACATGTAAACAAGTAAACCAGTCATCATAACATGTAACATGTAAACGGATCGTGCAAGTATACGTGTCATGTCATGTCTTTTATTAACCTAACTAGGTAGCACTTCATACATCCCATACTACATGGTTGCTATCCACAATCAAGTGAACGTTTAGACTAGTAGTGGATTCTATAGGTCACGTACTCGGGAATCATGTCATGTCATGTCATGTCAAGTCGAGTCAAGTCAAGTATATCTTGTATCAAGATACGTGCAATGTGGAACATGTAGTTAGTGTGTCTTGTAACGTGCACATGTAAACCTGTAATTTAGCAAACTTGTAACTTGTAACTTACAAATTGCAGCGAGGAACCACGAGCCCCCGACCGAGTACGCTCTTCTATATTACCCACTACTAAATCTTTTCCCTTTAAACCCCGGCTTGTTATCTTTTTATTACAATTAAACATGAACAAAACTACATGCAACAATAGGGACGGGTAACATGGCAAGGGTAACATGACAAGATCAAGTATCAAGACTTATACGAGGCAGAAAACATATGTCAGGACTTATAAAATATGATGCAACTAATGACATGCATAACACTTAAACAAGAATAGAGACATTATAACAACATGCAACCTAGGAACAAACAATTCATGCACAGTATCATGTATAATAGTATATATGTGTATCGTGTTCATGCAAGGGACATGGCAACAAAGTATTCGTGATCTTGTACGAATACGGGATACGGATTATGTATGGAAACAGTTATCAATTCGACTTATGAATGCGAATTGGAGTCAAATAATAATATACTTGCGGTATTTTTACAAAGGCTTGTACTAGACCAATAAAATTTGTACAAGTGACACTTGCCTGTTAGTTGACGACGATTAAATTTGAGATAGAATAACGGGATCAGTATCCCGGGCTGTAGAACACGTGTGAAATGTTTGTGGCAGCCACGCCAATCCGCAACTCCAATAATAGCAAGTCCAAATAGCAACTCCAAACAGCAACTCCAATTTGCAAGTCCCCAACAACACCTTCACAAAGCAACTCCAAGACAGAGCAACTCAAACACCAGTATAATACTCCACACAATTCCCAATACAACCCAACACAAATATAATAAACCCAACACCAATCAAATCAACCCGACACCCACAACAGCAACAATCCCAAACTCCTGTTCTTCTACTTCTTCACTTCTTCTTCTTCGATCTCAGAACAGAGGGAGAGAGAGAGATAGAAAAAGAGAGAGAGAGCGAGAGCGAGCGGCAACAGAGGGCTGCGACGACGGGTGAGATCTCCGGTGGCGGCGCGATTGGAGGGGGAGCGGCGAAGTGGTGAGTGCGGCGACTGGGCGGAGGACTCTCGAGCGACGGGGAAGGGGAACTGGCGCGACTGAAGGAGGATGGCGGAGAAGGCGTCGCTTCGGGGTAATGGCGTCGACGAGGGTGAAGACGATGGCTGGCTAGAGCGGCGGAAGCGGCGGGGTGCGGCGCTGGCAATGGCGGCAGCGAAGCTTCGAGGTTGAAGACGACCAGTGGATTGAAGACGGTGACGAGGAGAACTCAGGCACGGCGCGCGACTGGGCGGAAGCGGCGAGAAGGCGGAGACAGCGGGGTTCGAAGCTTGAGCGGAGGAAGAAGACGCTGGAGGGACGGCGAGCGACAGCAGTGGCGATGTGATGTCGAGGGGGCGCGTCGGTGGTTCTCGGAGCAGGGACGAGGAGGCAGCGCTGGTTGAGAGAGGGATGTTGACGATGATGCGGCACGGAGGGGAGCGGTACAGCACGGCGAGGAGTCGACGTCTTGCGGTGGAGAAGACGATGGCGACGGAATGGATGGCGAGCGGCAGGTGATGCGGGTGGAGATGAAGTGGAGATGACGAAGTGGAAGGAGGGAGAGATGGGTTCTGTTTTGCTCTGTTGGTTTCTTTGTTTTGGTTGAAGAACAGAGGGGAGAAGAAACGGGGAGAGAGAAGGCACGGGAATGGGGGATTTTTATAATGGAATAAAATAATGGAGTAATGGGGGTGAAAGAGAGTGGGGTTGTTACTTGGAGAATGGGGAAAGTGCTGGTACGGGAAATGAAGAGTGGGAAGTTGGAGTACGGGACAAAAGTGGGGTGTGGAGAAAATATTGTATAGGGATAGGTGTATGACAAACCTGTACAATTAATGGGTTCAGGGTCTAGTGGGCTTGGGCTTTAATACTGGGCTAACAATATTAAATAAAATAATTTAGATGTTGGGCTAAACAATTGGGTTTAGATTAATTAAATTAAATAAATAAAATCAAAATACCAGTTTGGGCTTTAGAATAAATAATTGGGTTTCAGAATAATAAAATCTAGATACAACTTGGGCTCAATAAAATCAATAATGTAACTTGGGCTTGTAATAATAATTAATAAAAATCAATATCCAAACTTGGGTTTATAATAAATAATTGGGCTCGTAAAAATTATTTAAATAACAAAATCAATTAGAGAAAAATACTGATTATTTAAATACGGGAAAAATATATTTTTAAAATACGTATTAATGAAAACAGGGGTTACAAGATGAGTTCTGTGTGCCGATTGATGCTTCTAGACTGGTCTCTCTTGTTCCACAAAGGGTATATGATCAGTATTAGGTGAAGGTTTCAATTGGTCCTATTATGCCTAATCTGTCGCATGGTGCTAATGTTGATTTCATAGGAGCAGCTGATTGCAGCGATCCATCAACCCATTTGCCATATCCAGCACCTCCTTATTATATGTCCACACAATATATAGCACCACCGGTGCTTGAGAGACCAACCTTTTTTGGTCAGCCTTTAGTTGAAGCACCCATATTCACGGGCAGTACAATAACAGAAAATCTTAGTCAGGATACTTTTGAGTTTCAACTACGCGGCGATCAATCATACGTAAGAATATGAGTCAATTTGTAAAATCTGCAGCTGGTTTATGTTGATTTTGTTTATTTATATATTTCTACTTTATTTGTAGGAGGAGCTGTACAGACAATGCCAGGAACTATCAAGAAATAATTGTCTACTGCAAAAATTTATTATTGAAAAAATGGTGCTACGAGAATCAGTTCCGTCGATAGCAACATCAGGAAGGCGATCGATATCGAGGCATCGCCCTTCCACATCGCGGCAGATAGATGGTTCGGAGGATTCCACGCGAATCCCTTCATTTGTGCCAAACACCCAATATGATTAGGAATATTATTAGTTTGTGTTAAATTTGCCTTCAATTTTGTTGTATGGGTCTTTTGGAAACTACATGTTATCTTAAAATTAATTTGGTAATTCAAGGATTAATTAATCTTAAGAATTAGAGAAAAATGGTCAATGCACGCCAACCTAGACTATAGATTCCATGTCTCTTTTTCAAGTAATAACCCTTTCACGTGAAGAGTCTTCCAAACTTCAAGATATATTGGTACATTTTCACGTGAAGAGTACTTAAAATTCATGTGAAGAGTATTCCACTTTCTTCTCTATTTAACAAGCTCCAACCGTTGAACTACGGTAACCATCATTCCCTACAACTCTACTCCTTCAACATATTCTTATTATCAAAAAAATGTTTCAATTATCTTCTTCTTCAACGTCCACTGACTCCTCCGATGAATGGGATGAAGAAGACGATGTGGCAATCATGTTCAACAGGCACATGCAGCAAAGAGCTTTGGGTAATCTCGCTTCACAACGAGATTTGCATCGCCGTTATATTCGCCGTGAGAGAGTTGAAGGCCATAACCGGTAGATGTGGGATTATTTTTGCGACAACTCTATCTATCCCGATTCTATTTTCCGTCAGCGATTTTGAATGCGTCGGCCTCTTTTCACGAGGATACTTGAAGCATGCGTTGGTTATGATCAATATTTTCAACAACGAGCAGATGCTACAAACGCGGCTGGCTTGTCACCAGTACAGAAATTAACAGCTGCAATGCGTTATTTAGCGTATGGATCTTCTGCTGATGCAGTAGACAAATATGTCAGAATTGGGAAAACTACAGTACTCAACACGGTACGTAGATTTTGTTTAGCAATTGTTAATATTTTTGGTCCGCAATATACAAGAAAACCCAACGCAGATGATGTAAACAGACTCCTCGAAGAGAATAAAACTCATGGATTCCCGGGTATGTTGGGTAGTGTAGATTGCATGCACTGGGTTTGGAAAAATTGCTCTGCAGCTTGGCATGGTCAGTATACAGGTCATGTCCGTGAACCAACAATTATACTTGAAACAGTTGCGTCCTATTATCTCTGGTTTTGGCATTCATTTTTTGGCATGCCGGAAAGCAATAATGATTTGAACGTACTTAACCGATCAACATTATTTAATGATATTCTTAATGGTTGTGCACCTCCTGCTAATTATGTTATAAACAATCATCAATATTCCATGGGGTACTATTTGGCAGATGGAATCTACCCCCCATTGGCTACTATAGTCAAAACCTACACTGCACCTGAGACACAAAAAAAGAAAAAATTTTGCTCAAATGCAAGAAGGTGCATGTAAAGATGTTGAACGAGCATTCGGAGTTTTACAGGCTAGGTTTGCGATCGTAAAAGGGCCAGCTCGAATGTGGGATGCAGATAGTCTCTCCTATATAATGAAGACTTGTATTATTTTACATAATATGATTGTGGAGGATGAAAGAGACGAATGTATACATGATTATGACTACGAACAAAATTCATCAACTACATTCGTAACACCTAATACAACTTCTCCAACAGAACAGACAGCTCGTTTGGCACGGAGCGTTGTTTTACATGATTGACAATGGCATCATATGCTTCGACAAGATTTGGTTGACCATATTTGGAACGAATTTGGAGAAGCCGATTGATAAAATGTAATACTTTCTGAATTGTTTATTTAGATTTGTAATTTTCCTTATTATGAATGGCCTCTTTTTATTTTTTCTCCAATATGGTAGTAACTTGAATGTCTATAGAAATTTATTATTTCGTACTTTGCATGATGGAAAGGTTATATTTCATACTGTTTTGAATTGCATGCTGGTAAAATTGTTATGATTGATGTGTACACATGAAACTACCTATTTAATACATTAAAATTAAAACTTAATACTTCGATAGTAAATTATGAAGCAGGTTTTAATGTAAAATTGATGATACAATTTGTTTACTTCTTCAAACTCTTACAGAAATAAATAGTCTTACATTTTAATCCTTAATGAAACCTCTTTTTTTCATGATTTGACGTTGTCTACAAATAAAATAATAACGTTGCTCATCAGGATATTTTGTCAGATCCAACCCCATTATTCGATCTTCCTCGGCTTGCTCTTTCATATCCTGGTCTTTTTTTTTCAAAGCAAGTTTCAATTGCGTCGCTTCTAATCTACGTCCTTGTGTCTCAATATAACAGAAGTTAAATCTTCTCGTCTCTTCAAGTATAGCCTCGTCAGTACCATCGGCTTTATTTTTCACTTTCCGTTTTTCTGCTTTGCGCCCGGGTGGCCGGGACAGTGGTGTAGAGGATTCACCTCCCGCCGCTACGTCGGAGTTGGCAGAGTCAACATTTAGAGGCGTACCCTGACTGCTACTAACATCAGGTGATTGTGTTCCAATGCCATACTCGAAGACAGTAGTCGTACGTAGAGAAAATTTGGGTAAATCTTTTAGTAATTGATAACATTTTTCAAATCGGAAAGCTTTTCCAATAGATTACATGTATTCCGTTCTTGCTTCCCGTATCTAGAAAAAAGAAAAAAAAACAACACTCATTTAAAAACTCTAACAATGCATTCAAAAAACAATAATTTTAAGATTCAAACAAATATACCTTGTCAGCCTCCGTAGTTCCGCTCGCTGCTCTGTTTGTAACACTCGCCAATTTAGCAACAAATAGAGACACATCTTTAGAAATAATGTGAAATCTACTACTAAGCGATGCCGACGTTCGATCCGTCGGACTGCCTAAAATTGCTTTGAAGGTGTTGAATATACGATCCCAAAATTGGCTACCCGATTGGTCCACACCAACTGTTGGATCTTGACTAGTTGCTATCCAACTCTGTGAAAGAATAACATCTTCACTTATTGTATAGGCTCTCCCTCTTGATCCCCTGGTTGGAGCTGCCATTGTTGGAAGAAAATTTTTTCAGGATTAGCTCTCGGTGGAGTAGGAAGACTAGTTTGCTTGTTTATGATTTTTGCTGTGAATTTTTTACACCCTATTGTATCAGGAATGTGTCTTATTTATACTGATTTTTTGATGGACGTTGTCAAATTAATAGCCGTTGAGATTTGAAAAAAGAGCCGTTGAAGAGAGCGGTGGAGAAACGTTGAAGGGCAATTTAGGGAAAAAAAACAAAAACAAAAAAACAAAAAAAACAAAATTAAATCTCCATAGACGGGAAAACATATCCCGGACGGGGTATGTTTCCCCGTCCGAGGAGATATTTAAAAATAAATAAATAAATAAAACGGGAGAGACGGGGTATCATACCCCGGACGGGGTATGTTTCCCCATCTGAGGAGAAATTTAAAAAAAAAAATTTTAAAGTGGAGAGACGGGGTATCATATCCTGGACGGGGTATGTTTCCCCGTCCGACCATTTTAAAAAAAAATAAAAAATTATTTAGACGGTATATCTTTTTCCGTCTCACTCGATTAAAAAATCATAAAATCGGAGCGACGGGATATGATATCCCGTCCTTTATAATTTGAGAATTGGTATTTCGTTTCTCATATATGAGAAACCAGAATGGAAAGTTTGCTATAAAATGGCAAAATGAAAAACCATTACAGCGATCCGTTTCTTATAAAATGACAATTTGTCATTTATAAAAAACCATTGTGGATGCTCTTAGGTTTTTTTTTTGTTGATAAATTAGTTTATTTATTGGAATTTGAGGGGAATTTGTTGGGACTTTTAGGAAGTGTGAGGACAAGGACAGTTTGGTTGTTTGCTTTGTCCTTTGAGTGTTAAATAGGAGTAGTTCCCAACATGAAGAGAATGTTTTACCAAAATGATACACTTTTTGAAATTATTTATCAAGCTGGTCCACTTTCGAAAGGTTATATCAAAATAACTCACTTGCTATCTCAGTTCGGTGAAAACCATCTCTTTTTGAGATAGCAAGTGTAGGACTTAATATTTGGTGAAAAAAACTTTAAGAAAAATATCAAAATAAAAATCGTTTTTTTTTTTTAGATAGCGAGTGTAAGCTTAGATATTTCTCTGCAACTTGGTAAAAAAACTTGAAGAAAAAATTATCAAAGTAAGACTCGTTGTCCCAAACAACGAGGATATTTTCACCAAACTCGTTGTCTTAAATAGCGAGTTCGGTAAAAATACTATCGCTGTTTGAGATAGCGAGTGTAGACTTGGGTGTTTCTGCACAACTTGGAAAAAAAATTTGAAAAAAAATTAACAAAGTAAGACTCATTGTCTCAAACAGCTAGCGTAATTGCACTACACTCGTTTGAGGTAGCCAGCCTGACTTTGAATTTTTTTTGTAGATCAATCTGTAAAAAAAAATCAAAGTCAGATTCGTTATCTCAAACATTGAGTGTAGTGCAACTACGCTCGCTATTTGAAATATCGAGTCTTACTTTGATAAAAAAAAAAAATTCAAGTTTTTCCTCTAGATCCCCAAGTCTACACTCGCTATCTAAAAAAATGAGGATATTTTTACCAAACTTGGCTAAGATAGCGAGTTGGTTAATTTGATTAATACTTTCAAAAGTGAATCAGTTTGGTAAGTTTTTTCAAAAGATGGGTCATTTTGGTAAAAAATCTTCACATGAAGATGCATCCATCCGTTCCAGGCCAGGTTCACATTGGATTTGGGTTCATGAGTGACATCACTTGACTAAGACTAGCAGTGTGTGGCTACTTAATTACTTATATGGGTTAATTTGTTTTGAATTGAAGCGAAACTAATGTTTAATCTCGCACACTTGGTTAAATAGATAGTATTTCAACTTGGGTTGGGACCATCATCTCGCACACTCGGTTAAATAGATAGTAATTCAACTTGGGTTGGGACCATCTTTAATTTATTTCCCTCTTCCCTTATGGCAGCTTCTCTTTTTTGTTTGCATCACTAATTAATTATTATTATTATTTTGTTATCGTTAACGGTAGGTCAAAAAATTTTCGTATTCTATTTAAAAAAAATTAACGAAACATACAATTGAAAGATAGAGTATAAAGTTCACGAAACTCAACATATTGAGTGATCATGAAATAATTCTTTCTCCATGCGCAATTTTTTTATAAAAAAATTGCTCCATAAGAGCATCTGTAGTCGTTATTGTTAAATTTATCCATATATCGATAAATAGAAATAGAAATTTGGATTTCGCTGCACTCGTCGAAAGCTATATTATAGCAAACAATTATTTAATATTAAGCGACGGCATTTCATATGTCGTCGGAGGCGAAAAAGCAAGCGGAATCGTCGGACGGCACACGAAGTGCCGTCCGTTTAAAAAAAAAAAAAAAAAAAAACGCAACCCGTGTGCCTAGGACGGCACATGAAGTGCCGTCCCACACACTTTTGGACTGTAGCCCGGCTTTAATGATACTTAGTCAGCCTTCCCAAGAACTATTACCTAATCTTGTTTAATGATACTTAGTCAGTGGTTAGTTCACCATCCTATAAGCTTATCTGGATCTAACCATCCAATAATATATGCATCTGATAAAATAATTTTTATTTGACCGAAATACCCTTCTACGAAATCTCGTCATTCATTTTTTTTGAATTGAATGGGGGCAATCTCGTCATTCAGCAAATTTTTTTTTAAAAATAAATTCCCAACGGACGGCACATCAAGTGCCGTCCGGAAATAGCGGAAATGGCACAGACACAGTGTGCTTTAATTGGATTTTTGGGAATTAAATAATCTGCTAAAATAGAAATTTTTCGAACGGACGGCATTTCAAGTGTCGTCCGACGCTTATAATAGTAATTTTTTTAGTGGGACGGCTCTTCAAACGCCGTCCCTCAGATATCGATAAAAGCAATATCGCTTCTCATATATAGCAATCTACTGTAGCGTTTTATCGATAATATCGATATATAGCAAACGACTGCAGCTGCTTTTTAACCTAAATATCGATATTATCGATATATAGCAAACGACTACAGATGCTCTAATAACAACCAACATTCATATAATACAACAAAACTCAATCCTACTTGTCCACCGATCTAGTCAAAGCAAATCTCAAGCATCCACTAAATCTAACATAAATATGTCAAAATTTAGCAATTTCTCTCATCCTCAAGCTTGTCCATCGTTCATTGTCGCCACCAACCGCAACCACAACTGCCATTGCCCTCAACGGTAACACTAACGTCACCTCCAAGTTCAATGACACGAGAAAAACCCTAAATACCCACCCAATCTGACCTGGATATGCCAAAATTGAGCAATTTCTCTTATCCCCCTAGCTTGACCATCGTTCACAGTTACCTCCATCCGCAATCATAGCCGTCATCGCTCGCAACGGTAATACAAATGCTACCTTCAAGCCCAACAATACAAGAGAACATCACGCATTTGCCCAATATGACCTGAATATGTTAAAATTGAACTTTTGCTCTCATCACCAAACTTGACCATTGTCCACTGTCACCCACAACCGCAAGCACAACTGTCGTCGCGCTCAACGGTAACACAAACGGCATATACAAGTCCACTGACACGAGAGAAACCTCAGATATCCACCCAATTTGGACTGAACAAGTCAAAATTGAACTCTTTCTTACATCACCTAGCTTGTCCACAGTTTATTGTCAACCCAACCGTAACTTTCGTCCTAACGGTAACACAAATACCACTTGCAAGCTCACGTTGAAAATTCTTTGCAGATGAAGAAATTTCAAAGTGGCTTCCCTATTAGGAGTCCATCGCCCCTCTGCAAGTTGATGCCCAGGTCTCCCCATCTACTTATTCTGACAAAGAGACAGCACCGGGACCTGACACGAGAGAAGCCCCATGCACCCACCCAATCGGACCTAAATATATTTAAATTGAGCAATTTCTCTCAACTAGCCACAATAAGCAAAAAATTATTTTTACGAATATTGTATGATTTTGATTGTCATTTGAATATGAGAAGAGACATTTTGATAGAAAAGGGAGGAGGGAGTTGTCAACGATCTTCCTCCCTCCCAAAATCGGCACTAGTGGAGGATCGGAATGAGGGAGGAGGGAGGATCGAGAAGGGGGGTTGGGTTGGGGGTCGGGGGGAGGGAGGAGGGAGTTGTTACATTCCTCCTACCAACTAATTTGCATCAAAAATGTCAGTGTCTTCAAAATGTATATAGTATGAGAATGCAATAAAAGCCCTTATTATTACTCTCTATGAGTAAAATAATTTTAGAGCAAAGCTGGTGTAACATACAATTGTAGATTATGATCACTAAATTTGTTCAATGTCATCTTCATTCAATGAAAATAATTCTGTAAATTATAGTTAACCCCAGTGGTGGATAATCGTATTTCTCAAAGTGGGCAGTTGTCCACCTTAAGATTTGTGTAATTGTATTAGGGGTAGTGTTATGGTTATTTACGAAGTTATTTACTTATATATGCCCACCCGCTTTTCCTTTTATTTTACTAGTAATTTACACG
Source organism: Hemerocallis citrina (assembly GCA_017893485.1). Taxonomy (NCBI): domain Eukaryota; kingdom Viridiplantae; phylum Streptophyta; class Magnoliopsida; order Asparagales; family Asphodelaceae; genus Hemerocallis; species Hemerocallis citrina. Next base: position 238,665,206 of record CM030367.1, on the reverse strand, counting down.
ATCAATGCACGTGTTAACAAATATTTTTTTAAAATAATAAATAAACACTTCAATGTAGTCTGACCTCGAACTCGAGATCTTCTTTATATTACTTATGTACGGGCGATGTATGAATTTATTTGTCTACAAATAACAACCCCAACTCTCCTAATATAATATTAGAGATTAGAGATAAGCCAAAAAAAAGAGCATTGAATAGTGTGTGTGTGTGTGTGGCAGTGTGTGTGTGTGTGTGTGTGTGTGGGGGGGGGGGGGGGGGGGGGGGGGGGGGAAGAGAATTAAATGGAGAGGGATAGCGGTGCGGTGTGGCATGGGTGCGGCAGGAGGGATGACGACGGTGTCGGTGGTGCAAAAGAAATGAGATAAATAGTGAGGAAGAAGAATAGAATAGATGCGGAGTGAGTGTTTGAATGTTTTGATTTGGACTACACGTGCGGTGCACGTTTATATTTGTTAAATTTAGTTTAATGTTTATTACACCGGTTTGTTTGATTACAAAATTAAGATTTATTTGGTTACAAATCCCAAGTCTCTCGTTATAATAATAGAGATTTTAGAGATTTTATTTTATTTGAGTGTAGTTTAGTTTAGTGTAATTTAATTTAATTTAGTTTCGTTTCATTTCATTTTTTTATAATTTACATTTGTGTCTCTAACTAACCGTTTTAATTAATTAATTTTATTTGGTATTTGTTGAACATATGAAAATAATGCAGATGTTAGAGCATTTGCTATTTTTCCATATTTTTGCAAAATCGCTACAATTGCTTCTCATATTTGAGAAACGAACTGGCGATTCTCAAATGATCTATATATTTTTATTTTTTTAATGGGAACAGATGGAACAGGTTGTTTTGTTTTTTTTTTTATCAGACGGTACATGTTGTACCGTCTAAAAAAAAAAAAAAAAAAAAATCAAAAATCGCTAAAACGAGACATGTCGTCCTGTTTCAAGCTTTTTTGGCTTGGCCAGCCAAAAAAATGGATTAGGTTAGTGTTAAATTGTTAGGTTGGTGTATAATTAAGTAGGTTAGGCTATATTTTATTATTTAATTTATTTAATTAACCTATTTTAATATCTAATCATTAATTAATTAACCGTAAAAAAAACGGACGAAACAACATGTACCGTCTTTATCAAAATTTAGCAAATCATCGTTGCACTGAAATTCTCATATTGCTATTTTCTTTTTTTTTTTTGACTGGCAAAAGGTAGGATTAACCTACCTCACAAAAAGTATATTAGAATAAAAGTAGAGTCGGAAGTTTACAAAAGCATGTTGATCCCATGACCGAGAACGATTGGTTTGTGTAACAAATAAGGTCAGGATGGCATAGGGTTGGGATGTAGAAAGGGCAGCGGACGTCTGTCTTGCACCTCAACTAGCCCAAATCTATGATCCTATCACTTAGTTGTACCACATACCATCGCTAACACAAAAATGCCAGATCAACCATAGTGAAAAACACAAAACCGAGGCAATAAACAGGCCTCCAAAACATTCATCATTAATTACAGTAACAAGGGATAAAATCACGCTCGAGAGTCGTCATCGCTTGGCTGGGAGGATGCTATCTTGCGCTTCATCTTCGATTCCCCACTTGCATCTAGCTAATGAAAAATCCAGAATTTAGTGTTAGCAATGAGCTTTTCCACTGTGATAGATTTGCTATGAAAAACAGATTCATTTCGAGCCTTCCAAATACTCCAACATGATGCAATAGTAATCAAGTGCCATGAAGATGTGAATTTGTGTTTGTGGTGATCAAAGCACCACAGTGAGAAGCAATCCGTGATAGAGAAAGGGAGGCGTGGGATGTCAAAACATTGCATGAAGTGGTGCCATAATTGAGAAGCCAAAAGGCATTCAAAGAATATATGGTAGGTGGTTTCCATCGGACATGCGCAAGATGTGCATGTTGGATCACCGTCCCAACCCTTGAAAATAAGACGAGCTTTGGAATTGAGTGCCTCCGAACTCAAAATCCAAATGAAGATTTTGCACTTGAGCAGCGCCATAGTGTTCCAACACGCCTTATAGAAGGGAGTAATCAGACCTGAGATGCTGAAAAATTGGTAAGCAGACTTGACCGAGAAGACGCCAGTTGCTGAGTGTCGCCAAGAGATGCTGTCTGGTGCAGAGGTGAGCTGAGTGCCTTGAAGAAGCTGGAGAAGACATCCTTTTTCTTGGATGATACTGGTGGAAGTAGAAGAGTGTAAGCCAGGCTTCCAGATCCATCGACCCTGCTGCATGAAGCCCTAGGTACTCAGGCTAGCGTTCACATTCCAAGCTGCATTGAATAATGCAGGGAATAACGAGGCTATATTTTAGCCCTCAATCCATCTTGAAGTCCAGAACATGATAAGCTGGCCATTGCCAAGTGTCCAGGAAATACTAAGGTCAAACTGTTCCTTAAGTTTGAAGATGCTCTTCCAAAAATCAGAGGCTTTGGCCGTGCATGTGAAAGAATTATGTGATGGCCTGAAATAGAGAGACTTGATGACTTGGGTACAAAGTGATTGCTCTGAGTAAATTTTCCACCACCACTTCAAGAGAAGAGCATTGTTGAACTGGCTCAGGTTCAGAATCCCTAGGCCGCCCTGCTTCTTGGGTTAACACATGCGCTTCCAAAAGCAGCAGACACCAGATGACTTCGAATCCCCTCTGACCCAAAAAAATCTGCTCCTAATCTGGTCAATCCTGGCGATGACCCATTGGGGGAGTTTAAAGAATGATGCGAAGTATGTAGGAAGTTCGCTAAGGACTGAATTAATAAGAATAAGTCTCCCACCTCTGGATAGGAGTCGCCACTTCCATGTTGCAAGTCGTCTCTCTATCTTTAGTATCAGTGGTTGCCAATCATACCTCTTAAGTTTATCCTTGGACAATGGCATTCCTAGATACTTAGTGGGGAGAGTATCTTGTTTGCAACCAAGAATCTGAGTGAAAGCTTGCAGTTTTGCTTTGGAGTGGCCGAAGTAGACTAAGGATGATTTGAAAAGGTTGATGTGAAGGCCAGAGACGTTAGCAAAGATATGAAGTAGCAGCTTGAGGTGTAGAATTTCCTGCTTATCCCCTTTGCAAAAGAGAAGTGTGTCATCTGCAAATTGGAGGATAGATAGTTCCGCTAATGATCCCCGAAGATTGAGATTTGAAAAAGTGCCATGATCTCGACCAAGTTTCAATATTTGAGCTAGCACATCCACTCCTAGAATGAAGAGCATGGGGGAGAAGGGGTCCCCTTGCTTCAAACCCCTCTTGGAGCAAATAGTCCTTCCCGCTACACCATTGAGAAGAACAGATGATTTGGTAAAGTAGATGATGCTTTTGATCCAGCTACACCATCTGGGTCCAAACCCTCGAGCAATAAGCATCTCTTCAATAAACCCCCAACTAAGAGTGTCAAAAGCTTTTCAGAATTCAATCTTTAGCATGATGGTGTCAGATTTTTTTTTTTTGAGGTAAAAGGTGGAATAAGGCCACCCTGTTTCATTAATAAGAAGTTAATAAAACAACCCCAGCGTACCAGGAGAAAACAACAGCACAAAATAAATGTACAATGCAGGAAAAAAGAGGAAAACAATCATACACTCCCAACAAACCCTGGGGGGTGGGTCTAACTACTAAAACATCAAGCAACCATAAGGAACAGTAGGTTGAAACAACATCTAGTAAAGGCCCTGCCACGACTGGTGAAGCCAGTCCCTCAGTCCAGAGTCGGGCCGATCTCTATCTCCTCATCATCAAACTCCTCAACCTGGAATGCTCTGGCTATCCTTCCTCTTGCTCCGGTGGCCGCAGCTGTAGCCCAAAAGGAGATAAGATGCATGATGTTAGTCAGGTTACCAGAAATACTATTACAAGAAGCACGAAAATAAAAATTATTTCTGTCTAGCCATAACACCCATGTTGTTATCGCAATTGCGATATACCACGCATCCTTCTAGAGCAACAAAGGTTGATAGCTTCATGAGCGGTGAGAAAATAGTCTACCGTAGACTTCCCTTTAAGAAAGGCACTCTGAGACGAAGAAACAAGAGTATGGAGGATAGGGCTGAGACGATTTGTCAATATTTTGGTGAAGATTTTAATAGAGCAATTAAGCAAGCTTATGGGCCAAAAGTCGGAGACAGCACTGGCACCTTCACATTTAGGGATAAGAACTATATTAGAGTAGTTAACTCTGTTGATGAAAGCCCGCCCATCCTGAATATCGAGGAGCATGCGACATAAATCATCTTGAATAACCTCCCAATGTTGCTGATTGAAATGCATAGAGAAACCATCGGGGCCAGGGGCTTTATCACCATTCATACCAAAGACAGCCTGGTGAATCTCCTCCTTAGTGAAAGGTGCATCTAGGTCTAAGAGATTGTTGGCAGGGGATGGATATAGAGCTGCCCAATCAACCTTGAAGTCAGGGCGGGAAGTTGAGCCACAAATTTCAAAGAAATGTTTCTCAAAGCAAGTATGGATAGAGGAATGGTCCGTAATGAGGTCACCATTGTGGACAATAGAATATATGTAGTTTCTCCGTCTTCTGCCGTTAGCAATAGAGTGGAAAAACTTTGTGTTGGCGTCCCCTTCTTTGATCCAGGACACTCTAGCTCTTTGCCTCTAATAGATAGATTCAGCCTTAATCAGGGATTGATATTCCTTGTGTACAGTATCTACTTCAGCCACTTGTGAATCATCAAGGGTTTGGGAGTCAGCTAAAATATCCAAAAGTTTGGATACGATCAAGGAGGCTCTTCTTTCGAATAGGAATGTGGCCAAAAACTTCGTTGCACCACCTCTTAATCCACCTCTTGAGCAGAGTAAGCTTGGCAGCAAAAATGTCGACTGAGGAGCCAGGACAATTGAACGAACACCACCAATCTCTGATATCCAAAAGAAAATTTGGATGTGTGGTCCATGCCTTTTCAAATTTGAAGTAATGAATTCTAGGGCCAATGGCTTGACAGTCAAGTAGGAGGGGACAGTGGTCCGATGCAATGCGGAGAAGGGATAGCTGAAGACAGTTAGGGAATAACTGTTCAAAGTGACTGGAGATTAGAAAGCGGTCCAATCTAGCAAGTGCAAGGTTGGCTCTTAGGTTGGACCACGAAAATTTCTACCAGCCAAGGGGAGTTCAATAAGCTGAAGTTGTTGGATCCAGCTCCTGAAATCTTTCATATCTCTGGCCGAACTAGCACCACCATTTTGCTCAGAATTTGAGATGGTGGTATTGAAGTCACCGCAAATTAGCCATGCGTCACATAAGAATTGTCTACACTGGAAAATTTTATGAAAGCAAAGCACTCTGTCGTCTAATTCAAAAGGAGCGTAGACAGAGGTAAGAGACCACTCAGAGCCTGTAGCTCGATTGCGAAATGAGAGTGAGAGGGAGAAAATATCAATAGCGCAATAGAAACAGTCAAGGATGTTGTCGTTCCAGCCTACAAGGATGCCGCCACAACTCTCTATGGCATCAAGAGATTTCCATTTAGTTAAGGCAGAACCTCCAATCGAAGCAAGTTTACGGTCCGAGGGCATAGACAATTTGGATTCTTGGAGGCATGCGATCGAAATCTTTGCGCTAAGAATACCATCTTTAATAAGAACACATTTATTGGGGTTACCTAACCCCCTAACGTTCCAACTGCCGATCTTCATTAGAAACATAAAACACACAACGAAGAGAAGAAGCAGAGCAAGATCCAAGAAAAAAGGGAAGGCAGTCAATTGAGCTGCTGCTGTTGATCTGGTGGATCAGCATTAGCTGCCGCTGCCTGCTTAATATTGACAGCAGAGAGTGGCCCTAAGGCCTCCGCTCCTATAGTTTCCGCAACCTCAATGATATCATCGCATGATAATAGAGCAAAAGGATTAATGCATGCATTATTGACCGAATTAAACGAGGAGGAAGTACCTTCACTGGAGCGTTGGGAAGCAGATTTTGCGGAGGCATGGAGGTGTTGCATGAACGGCCTGGTGGAAGGTATCTTAGAAGCAGAACGACTCTTCTTTCGCCATTTGCTACAAGAGTCATCAAATCCAGGGGGAACAGAGCCAGAGACAGAAGAGGCTAGAAGGCGTCGGTATTTGGGGATGAGAGACTTGGTACGGAAGCTGGAGACTGCCTTGCCCTTAGTGCCAGCACCGAACAGCATGGTGGTGGATGCTTCAGCTTTCCCTGCTCGCTTGGCAACACAGCTTTCAAGTGCATTTTCTACTGCAGGCTTGATCTCATTATAGAGTGACAGGGGGAAGGTCACTAGCTTGCCTTTCCAGATCATTTGCCGGGTTTCTTCTTCGCGAGGGATGTCGTTTTGTCATATTTTCATATTTTTTAGCAAACGATTGTGGATGCTCTTAGAGAATCCACAGTCGTTTGCTATATTTGCCAAATTCTCATTTTTTGAGAAAGAAGACGCTACAGTCGTTTGCTATTTTGCCATATTTTGGTAAAATCGCTACAGTCGCTTTTCATTTTTGAGAAACGAAATTGCGATTCTCAAATTATAAGAGACGATACAAGTTGTCTCGTCCCAATTATTTAATTTTTTTTTATTCCGTTGGACGATACGACATGTATCGTCCCCCCCCCTTTTTTTATCGGACGGTCTGGATAAAGAGGAATTTTTTTTTTCAAAAATACCCTCGGACGAAAAGTTGTCCCATCTCAAGCAAAAATGCTTGGGACAGGACAACATGTCCCATCCCCATTGTGGATGCAATTAGATTAGGGTCAAGTAGTTAGTTTAGGTAGTTAAATATAGGTTTAAGTTATATTTTATTATATAATTTATTTAATTAAACTACTTTAATCTCTAATCACTAATTAATTAACCGTAAAAAAAAAATCACCGACGAAACAACATGTCTCGTCCGTCTCAAATTTTAACAAAATTATAGAAAACAACGACTACAGACGATTTCAGTATTTGCTATTACTGTAGCTGTCATATTCTTAAAAATGAGAAACGCCATGGTGGATGCTCTTATATGTGTGTGTTAGGGCCTCCGTCACGTGAGGGTGTCTCATTCACGTGGCTCTTACATTTACTTTTGAGCTAGGGGGTTGATCCAGACTTTAGGTTGGATTTGTCTCTGAGCTCCCTTTTAGCATGCACCACTTGAGTCGTTTATTGGTCAAACTAATCTCAGTACTTCACATATTTAAAAAATTTTTTTGGGAACAAATTGACATTCGGCCATCTGTTTTATTAATAAAAGATTAATGAACTTAGAGCATCCACTATCATTTGCTATATATCTTTAAATTAAAAAAATGCGTTTTTCGTAGTTACTATCATTCACTAAAAACCTACTTTTTAAAAAAGTAGTGAACACTATGCTGCTAAATATAGCAAACTCCATATATAGGAGATGGAAGATCTTATTCCATCTATCAATATTTTCGAATATTAAAAGCGGGCGGACGGAAGTCCGAACATTTTTATTGCAAAAATGTAGAGGGACGGAAGAAGATCTTCCGTCCTCTACTTTAATTATATACTAGTAGTTTACACGTGCGATGCACGTCTAAATAAATATATATTTTTAAAAGTAAAAATTCAGACGTAGTCTGAATTTGATCTAAAACCTCATTTACAATAGTTATGCACGTGCGTTGCACGGGTTGGTAGATGAACAAATTACACTAAGGCCTTCTCCCATTATAGTAATATATAATAGAGATAGAGATATATATCTCTAATCTCTAATATTATAATAGGAGAATGCCTTAATGTCATTTGTAAATATTTTGTCAATCTACCAACCCATGCAATACACGTGCATAACTATTATAAAGGAGGTTCTAAGTTCAAATCCAGACTATGTCTATGATGGAACTACGATGATTCCCAGGAACACGGATTGGTGTGCGTATCGATCATAAAAGTTTAACAGATTTAATACGTGATCTAACCCTTTATAGCGGAATCTAGGGTTCACGAATTATACCTGCGATGAGAAAAAGACGATAGTTTCTAGCAACCTCGAGCCGTCTGCGACCCCAAGATCTTCTGCACGTATTCCTTCCTCGAGTTGGACGTCGTGTGGGCGACGGTCTACCAACCTTTCTTCTCCTTGGCTGACCTCTCTTTCTCACCTTACGTGAATCACGAATTTAGAGAAAACTTCTTATCTCTGATAATGATCATGACGGCCAGAGAATAGAGGATATATATAAGGCTACGGCAGGGACCATGAGGAGAAATTAGGGTTAGGTCTACTAACGAATCTGGGTATCCCGTGTTCAGCCCGAACACACAATTCAGGCTCATTAACAATAGCTCGGTCCACTAAGGAGCTATTGTTGCACTACCTTCCTAATCCCAAATTATATTTATGGGCTCCTTTTATTATATGCTCGTTCAGCTCCCCATGTTAAGATATCGAATGTCCGTCGATCAAATTAAGTTACTGACAACTATATTGATCAACATCTTTTATCCTTAAGTAGTACCACTCAACTTTATTTGTCATGTCGGATGTAATCCACCTGCAGGGTTTACATGACAATCCTTATGAGCTCATTAAGGAGACATCATCAACCCGACGTATCGGAACATGGATTCCTTTTACAATCAACAGCCCATCATACATACAATGCTATTACCCAATTCATAGAGGTTGTTGATCCATAATGAATCTCACTCTTTTATGAGTCAAAGTAATGCACACTGCATATACATGTCTGTTATTATATCTGGATTAAGAGCATAAGCATCCATAATAACAGAGGTGTTTGTTCTCTTTTGTAGTCAGTACAAAGAGAACAACCTCAAGTGGTCCTGTTCAATACACACAAAGTGTACTAGTGTAAACCTATAGTCAAGATAGACTAATACCAGATTACACTACAACCTTTCCAATGGATTATGCAAGTCCGTCTAGGTTGTGAACTATTTATATATTCCATAGGAAACTGATAATATGATCTTCTGTGTGTCACCTCACACCATATTATCAACCTTATAGAATATCAGATACTTGCATTAATATTATAATAAACACAATATGCAGACATACTCCAAAGGTCTGCCGTTGGTCACTTTGGCGAATGCACACCACTGCCTAAGCCATCCTTCCTCTTGTTTGATTGTGTTGAGAAAGCTTGCCAGGTTGATTGGTAGAAGGTTCTCCGGCGACCTGCCTCGCGAGACCTCTCTGTTCTCCTCCATCTCCTTCAAAGGGACATTGGTGCAAATGTAAGAAACATGGCCCCAATTAAGGCATTTGAGGCATCTGATCTCCTTTGTGCAATCTACCGTTAAGTGTCCCAAATCTTCGCAATTGAAGCATGCAAATGGCTTTCTCTTTCCCTTGCGTTTCCAGGTCAGTGCTCCCCCTCCCCTGATTTCTGGTAGCTCTTCCAATTCCTGTGACTCACCTGCACCCATGCCGCCTCCCCTCCCTTGTCCCCTTGCTCGTCCCTATTGTCTGAGGTACCTAGACCCCCCCTCTGCGGCCCTGGTTACTCCAGCATCGGACTGCAATGGCAAGATTAAGGGTGGGGATGTAGCCGGTGTGGTAGTGTGGGTGTGCTCAATGGTGGGTGGTGAGTTCTAATTGGGGACAGTGGGACAGGGATTGTCGCCGTGTTGTTTTGGGGTGGAGCATTGTAAGTTTGTTGGTTAAGTCGTTGCGTAAGTGGGTTGGGTTGGTGCTGCAGAGATGGTGCCTGTCTTTGGGTTCGATGGTAGTTGGGGGCTTGTTGTTGGTGATGGTGAGTAGGGGGTATTGATGGAGATGCCTGTATCTGTGTGGTGGTGGTATTGGGTGACGGTTGCTGTGATGGTTACTGTGATGGTTGCTGTGATGCCTCCACCCTCCCCTATCTCCGTTGCAGAGCTGGTGACCACCTTGCTGGTCTCTGTTAAGCCCAGAGTGGCTTGTAGCAGGGACCCCTCGTTTTGCCCATTCTCTGCATGGTGGTTGCACGAGGCGATGATGACCTAGCTCTCTCCCAAACCGCTGCTGATGTGCACTACGGTGTGCTCGCACGGGGGAACGAAACCGTCTGAGTCTCCGTCCATCTCCCTTGGGGGGGGTCATCGCAGGGTGCTGTGGTGGGGTATGGTTGCCGTGAAGAAGGGGTTGAGGTGGGGGAGTTGGGGGAAGAGTGGGGTGGAGATTCGCATCGTAAGGAGGAGTGGGGTTGTTGTTCACTACATCAGCTAGGTTGAGTGGGTGTCGGACCCCCTTGTTGGGCCCGCACCCACTCATCTCAATCTCCAAGAACACCATAGTTTTGAGATGTTGTAGGTCTTGAAGAAGAGGAGAGGGAAGGGAGAAGGTGCTAAGTGTTGAGGAAGAGGAAGAAGAGCAAGAGTAGGGGTGGGTATGCAAGTGGCGGTGAAGCTTCAGGTGCAGGAGCTGATTTCCAAATACCATCGCTTTTTGAGATAGCGAGTGTAGACTTCGATGTTTGGAGAAAAAACATGAAGAAAAAATATTAAAGTAAGACTCGTTGTCTCAAACAACGAGAGTAGTTGTACTACACTCGCTATTTGAGATAGCGATGTGGGCAAAAATTTTGACACCCCCCCCCCCCAACTAAATTTTTTTAAAATTTTTGAAAAATCCCGCTTAAATCTATTAAATTTTATGGTTTGGCTCCCCTAAAAATTATGGTTACAAAATTTTTTCTTAGCCCCCTGTGGCAAAATTGTTCTGCCTTCGCTCCTGGATAGCGAGTCTGGCTTTGATTTTTTTTTTTTTGTAAATTGATCTACAAAAAAACTCAAAGTCAGACTCACTATCTCAAACAGCGAGTGTAATACAACTACGCTCGCTGTTTGAGAAAGCGAGTCTTTGATATTTTCGTCAAGTATTTTTTCCAAGTTGTGGAGAAACACCTAAGACTACACTCGCTGTTTGAGACAGCGAGTCTTACTTCGATTTTTTTTTCTTCAATTTTTTTCTCAAAGTTTTGGCGAAATATTTAAGCTTACACTTTCTATCTCAAACAACAAGAGTATTTTCACCAAACTCACTATTTGAGATAGCGAGTTTGGTGAAAATACACTCGCTGTTTGAGACAGCGAGTCTTACTTTGATATTTTTCTTTAAAAAATTTAATCAAAGTTTACACTCGTTATCTTAAAAAGCGAGGGTATTTTCACCAAATTCGCTAACTGAAATTAGAGCTGGTATCGGGTCCTATCGGGTCGAGTCCTCCACTACCCAGACCCGGACCCGAAACCTTACGGGTCCAAAAATTGGACCTAGACCCGGACTTGCAAGAATCGAGTCCGAGTCCGGGTCCTAATTAAAAATATATACCCGTCGGGTCCGGTAACGGAGAATAAATATTTGCGCATAAGTATTTTGCACCCGATATCCTACGGTTCCAACAATTTTTACACTCAAGTAGATGAATAAATAATATATTTATACAACTGTATTCAACAATTACTATTTTTATGTATATCCCTATAACAGTATTATTCAAATTTCATATTTTTTTGAGATATTTTTTAACGGGTCTAGATCCAGGTCGGTTCTATTTTGAGCGGACCCGGAAGTACATTGGACCTTATTTTAGGACCCAGAACCGTATAAATTGGGTCGGTTCTGATCCAATGCCGGGTTCGGGTCGGGTCCGGGTAGCGGGTAAATGTAACAGGGCTATCTGAAATAGTGAGTGGGTCATATTGGTAAATACTTTTAACAGTGGATCAGTTTGGTAAATACTTTTAAACAGTGGATCATTTTGGTAGAGAATTCTCTTCTTTTTGGGTATTTGCATATATATATAAAAGTAATTGCAATTGGAACTGTAATATAAAATGGATGCCCAAATTGCAATATGGAAGAGGATGGCTGTCACCTATCCACCAAACAATATCGTTTGATCATTTGATTCTGGGCCTGGGTCTGGGTGGGAGTGGGATACGATCAATAAAGGAAGAGGGTGGCCCTCACTCTCAGTCACTTTTTTATGTGTTTGTCTACGATAGATGGGCAAACAAACTTGTGTGTAATTATCTCTTATATGTTTCCAAATGTGTATATATATATATATGCACATATAGTCATCTTCCGTTATGTGCTAGCCTCTGTGTGTACTCGATTTTTGGGCTTTCGTATCGACGATCCGAACCGATCACATTGAACTACACGTCTAAATTAGTTTAAATATGTAAAATTAAGTCATTTAAATTAGTCTGAATTAGTCTAAATATCTAAATTAGTCTAAATATTTTTTTTGAATTGAATTATTATTAACACTTTAATTAGTTTGGTCCCCCTTCCATCGTCCCTTTGCTACTTCCATGAACACACCAACACCAAAATTAATATCTTATTCACAATACTGTACTATAATAACCTTGTGCAATATTGAATAGACTAGTCAAGTTGCTCCAAATTAAAGTAACTTTTCACAATTTTCATCCACCCCTAAAGGGTAAAAGAGATATGAGCAACTTGCTTATTTAGTAAATGAGCAATTGATTATGTGGCATGCATGTGATACATTGGACAACTAACCCTTTTAAGAATTTTCCTATCACATGAATGTCACATCATCAATTGCTTATTTACTAAATGAGCAAGTTGATCATCCCCCCTTTTCCCTTTTAGAAATGGGTAAAAGGGATATGAGCAACTTGGTCATTTAGTAAATGAGCAATTGATTATGTGACATGCATGTGATACATTGGACAACTAACCCTTTTAAGAATTTTTCTATCACATGAATGTCACATCATCAATTGCTTATTTACTAAATGAGCAAGTTGCTCATATCCCTTTTTCCCTTTTAGAAATGGGTAAAAGGGATATGAGCAACTTGCTCATTTAGTAAATGAGCAATTGATTATATAGCATGCATGTGATACATTGGACAACTAACCCTTTTAAGAATTTTCTTATCACATGAATGCCACATCATCATATGCTTATTTACTAAATTATGTGACATTGGTTTTAAGTAAAGTCTGCACACAAATATCGTGACTATAACAATTTCAGATTTTCTCTAAACATGAAGAATGAAGGATGTGAATGTAAATGTGATCTAAATCCAAAATTAAATCACACAATCAAACACGAAGGATGTAAATGTGATCCAAATCCAAACTTAAACAACTCAATCAAACATGGAGGATGTGAACGTGATACAAAAATTGCAAACTATTAGGAGGTGAACATTGGGGGCTTTTGAAGCTCCTCTTTAGTTGCCCCCCACTGTGTCCTCTTGCGCCTTCGCCGTCGGTTCTTTCTTCTGAAAACCAAATTAAGGAACAAAAATATGAATAACAGTGAATAAAAAATAAAGCAGGTAATAAAAAAAAAATTTAACACAAAAAAATAGCGAACGAACAAATAAACAAATGTATGGTAAAGAAAGTATTACATACATATTAGAGAGTATTTTTTTTTTTTGAGGAAAAGGTGGAGTCTGGCTACCCTGTTTCATTAATAAGTGATTAATAAAACAAACTCAGAGTACTGAGCCTACACAAAATTCTACAAACAAAACAACAGAACATAAACTCCGCCTTGAACATGGGGGGTGAGACAAAAGAAAAAAACATAGAGTAGAAAAAAGGAAATACATCATACCCCCCAACAAACTCTGGGGGGGTGGGTATCAATCACCATCGAAGACCGTGCTGACTATCACTCGATCGTCGGTCCGATCTCAATCTCCTCGTCATCAAAGTCCTGTACCTGGAAGATACTCTCAATCCTTTCCTTGGGACCTGCTGCTGCCACATTAGCCCAAAAAGAGATAAAATGCATAATGTGAATCAAATTTCCAGAAATATTATTACAGGTTCTATGAAATACATATTAAAGAGTTATTAAATATAGGTAGAGGGTGCATGGGAGGCGGCGGCGTTGGAGGCAAGGAGAGCGCACGGGTCGGAGGTGAGGTGAGAAGGGTGGGTGGGAGGGGGCAAGGAAGGTTGGCGTGCGGGTTGGAGTTGAGAAGGGCGCGTGGGAGGCGAGGGTGAGGGAATATTTTGAAAGTGGAAGATGACGGAGTCATGGAGAGGATGAGATCGTGGCTAGTAAGAATTTCAGTTGTTTTTTTTTTTTTTTTTTAATAAAAATATGTAGAATGCACGTGTTAGTTTAAATGAGATTTTCTTATTTTTACTCTCATTTATCTATTTGAATATTGAGTAAGAGGAAATGTGGTAGAACCATTAGCTTAATATCTAATTATAATTCACAAGTATATATTGCGCTTTCATGAAATCACAAATGATTAATTCTAGCATCCGCTATTTATATGGTCTCTAGGGTGCAGCATTGTTTTTTGTGCGCCGAGCAATTTATTTCATGCATGTCCTTTCAAAATGGAGAAGTACCATATGTGACTGATTATTAGTGTGTGTGTGTATGTCCTTTCAAAATGGAGAAGTACCATATGTGACTGATTATTAGTGTGTGTGTGTGTGTGTGTGTGTGTGTGTGTGTGTGTGTGTGTGTGTGTGTGTGTGTGTGTGTGTGTGTGTGTGTGTGTGTGTGTGTGTGTGTGTGTGTGTGTGTGTGTGTGTGTGTGTGTGTGTGTGTGTGTGTGTGTGTGTGTGTGTATTCACAAACGGAAGATCTTCCGTCTTCTATATTCGGCGATTGTTATAATCCTCTACTATATTTAGCAGCTCACTGTTCATTACTTTTCCAAAAAATAGGTCTTTAGCAAACGATAGTGAAGACGAAATTGACAAAAAATGAGTTTTTTGACTTTTTAGCAAACGGTAGTGGATGCTCTTAGACAACGGGATCACCAATTTCACAGTCTCCACAAAGTATCGTATGCTCTGCTCCCTAAGAGAAAAGGCAAGATTAATCTCTGGATTCATGAAAATAAACTCACACATTCTTTAGATTTTCCTTTTTGAATTTCTCTTTCATGAAAATATTGTTGGATATATAAGTATATTCTCAGTATAATAGAATATTATTGTGTATAATGTTCTAAGGGTAACACAAGTTTTACATGTGTTATTTATTAATTGTTGGAATGGATTGAGTGGAGCTTCAAGCCCAGTATCCTAAATCCACATCCCATATATACTGGTCTAGAGGTAGTGCCCTTGTGATATTCCAATTCATGATAAGCAGAGTATAATATCTAAAACAGTAGGGATATATATTAACCCTTTTTAGGATTGGGGCCTCAAATACACGTAGGCATGGAGTACTTGAAGTTGGAGAAGAATAGGAGAAGACGAAGACAACAAGATACAATAGCAACAAGTAGAAGATGTGTAGTCTAGAAAGTAGCGGTCGACTGACCGGGGGTGCGGTCGAACGATCCTGACTGTAGGAGGTTCTTCGAGTGTACAGGGTTCAACAGAGGGCGGGACAGTCGACCATGCGGTCGATCGGTCTAGAGTTAAAGAGTTGGTTTTACACGTTGCGGACGATCAACCTGGGGTGCGGTCGACTGATATCGGCGCTGTGTTATTTGGGCTGATGAGTTTCAGGCCCAATAAGCTGGATTTGTGTTTATCTTTTAGGGTTTTCTTGGGGGCTATATATATGGCAGTAGACTCTAGGGTTTGTCTCTTTGAGATCAAGAGGTGAGCCGTTATCATTGTTCAACTTCAAGAGGGGATTGTGCCGAGTGTTTCAAAGGTGAGGTAGAGGGATTGAGAGTTGTAATCTTTTTTATAATTTTTGTATTTCTTGGGGAATAATAAGTATTGGTTATCTCTGCATATTGATTGTGTTCTTGTGAGATCTTGCATATATTGTGGTGGTTTGTTCTTGGTTCATCTAAGTTTTAGTAGTTTCTATTTTTTGTGGTATACTTTCGCTATTAGCACTACAAGTTGTGGTAGATTCTTCAACGAGTGGTATCAGACCGCACTAGGTTCGAGATGGCCGATAGCAAGTCGAAGATTGAGAGGTTCGATGGGAGTGACTTCACGATGTGAAAGATTCAGATGATAGCATATCTTCTTCAGAAAGATTTTGATATTCCGTTGTTTGATGAGAAGCCGGAAGGTACAGAAAAAGATGCGAAGGTCTTGGTGGGGTGGAATCGTTTGGATCAGAGGGCTTTCAGTTGGGCTGAGTAGGAAGACGTTATTTCATATCTAGAAGGCAAAGACCACAAAGGAGGCTATGAAAATTCTCATGGATATGTATGTGAAACCGCCGGCATCTAATCAAATTCTTCATATGAAGAAATTAATTAATATGAAGTTGAAGGAAGGGGGTTTAATAGCAGAGCATGTAAACAATTAATGTATGGTTTATAACCAGATGAAAGCTGCATGTTTGAAATTTTTAGAGAGGGGGCAGTCATTGTTACTTCTATCTACTTTACCAGATAGTTATGGTACGGTAGAACAGACTATTACAAGCACTATGACAGATTCGATGACTCGACAATATATGGTAAGTAGCATTCTGAACGAGGATGTGAGAAAGGTGAGAACCGGGGATATCTATCATCATCTTCTAGAGATTCCGCAATGTATGTTGAGAGGAGAAGTGTGAGTTCTAAGAGTAGTCGAAGAAGAAATGTCACGCCCCGCTTCCTAAAAAGAATACGGAATACGGATAAGTAACAAAAGCCCAACGAATGATTTTCATCATCCATAAGCTGTTCAAGAATCTTTACAACATTCACAAGAATCATCAGAGTCGGAAGCAAAAGAATCAACCACATACAAATATGAACCAAAATACCAACAAGAATACTTGAAACCAAATATATAAATCTCAAATAGTCATGATCTGAATAAAATAAATTTCTTGGGTCACATTGCCCAAATACAAGAATGAATCCAAGTAATCAAAATACAATATTGTTCAAGCAAGCTACAAGAAATAATAATAATAAAATGCAAAACTAATACTTCATGTCTCTGATACCATTTGGAACGTGTTCTCCAAAATCTGCAATTCAACGAATGCAGGAAAGAGAAAAAGAGAAAAACATGTACCCGTCAGTTGCAAGTTACGGGCTACTTATAATATAGGATACAAGTACATGGGGAAACTAACTAGCAACATGGTATAAGTATGATGTCAATATAAACAACTAGCATGGCAAAGTGAACAAGTATAAATAGCATGATTCAAGTGTCAAGTAATCAAGTATCATGTAAACATGCATCAAGTATCAAGTATCAAGTCTCATGTATCATGTAGTCAAGTATTAAGCAAGTATATATCATGTTCAAGTATCATGTTCAAATATCATGTATCAAGTCTTGTAGTGATTACTATCTAGGTAGAACTTCATGCAGCCCACCTTACATGGTTGCTACAACAAACAATTTCGCTTTAGATTTTATAGTGGACCATAGAGGGCAGTATACTCGGGGACAAGTCAAGTAATCGAGCTCCAAGCTCCAAGTATCATGTATCATGTATCATGTAATCACGTGTCAAGTTGTGCAAGTGGCAAGTATCGTGTCTTGCGTGTAATTATCAAGTAATCACGTAGAATCAGTGGATCCCCTTCCGAGTACACGTTTCTGAATTATCCACTATTAGATCTGTCCCTTAAACCCCGACTTGGTTATTTATTATGAATGTCAAACAAGCATGTATATGTACAAAATATATCAAGAATAACATGGCATGATCATGTGATAAGTGTAATTTGCAAGATAAACATGGACGAGTGCAAGATATCTCATAAAAGAATAAAATAAACAAATCTCAAGTTTAGGACAGCAAGACCATACTGTAGTAAAACAGAAATTTCTAGTGTTACAAGCATGCAAATCTGAATCCGTCAAAATATTTAGAAAATAGACACCCAACCATATCCAGCGAGTATAAATAAGTCATATATTAATTGACAAAAACATAGTTCAAAACTGATTTGAATACCAAAAATAGGTTCAGCCAGAAATCAGGAAAATGAATTCAAGAACAGGAAAACAGAATGAAAACACATTAAATAAATCCACAAAAAATCTGGGGTATTTTCCTATATGTCCAGTATCTAAATATAAAAGTTTCATAATTTTTCAGTAAAATTAGATCATTCATCAAAAATCGGAAAACATCAATAAACAGTAGTTTGGCAAATCTGGAAATCCCAACACTGCTGTACGAAAACTATAATATCTCGCAACCAGTGAAACGAAATCCAATTCCGCCAAAGAGATATGAAAATAGATAAAATATATTAACTTTCATACTTCACAAATATTTTTCATACAGTAAAAGGAATCAGGGTGAAAATACGATTCTTTACAGAACAGCGAGTAAAATACAGCAAGTATAGTTTTCATAAACGAGCATGAAACGGCACATAAAACTCACCAATAAAATTCACCAAAATTCTGGATAATTCCTAAGTATATATAGAAAAATTGGCCAAAGTTTTAGATCAAAATAATATGTGTAGTACAAGTATCAAAATTATTTAGTCATCAAAATCATCGAAAAACAAAATCTGGAAAAGAGCACACCTATGTAGTAAAACAGTCATAAGCCACTCATACAAAAATGAAATCAAGCAAGGTCAAAGGGGTTTGAAAATAGACGAATTTCTCTAAAAATCATGTTTTATACCGAAATTAAGATACCGACTTTAAGACAGTCCAAAACAGCAAACAAAACAGATCAGCGACAAAACACAGATTTATCCCTTTAACAACAACAACTCAACATATATCATACAAAACTTGTTCAAAGCACAAACAAACATGAAATCGAGTCTACCAATTTTCCAAACATCATGAATTAGGGTTATCTAGCATGTCCAAACCGAATATATCACATGGGTCTCAACAAAATCACGAATTCTCACAAAAATCCCACATACACGATAAAATCAAGAACGGGTAAAACCTAAGTTATTTCATGTAAAATTTTATGTCGTGAGTTATCTGTGGTTAAATAGTACTATAGAGACAAAACCCATCAAGAATAACACAAATAAGAGTCGTCTCTAGACCCAACTACAATATAGGTGGTATTTTTAACTTGTATCACACAACGAAATTTAAGTACAAGTTACTTGCCTTAACCGAAGATGAAGAATGACAGAAACCAAGAGTAACGAGCAAAACCGACGAACGAAAATCTACGAATCAACGAATCCAAGCAAACTTGAGCGAAAATCTCCACACGAACAAAAACTCCAATAGAGAGATGATCCAACAGGGATGATGACAATAGTGCCTTGTGGCCACAAGAGAACACCAAGAGAGTGAGACTAGGGTTGATATATGGTGGTGCGATGAGGTTGAGATGGCCAAGGAGGGAAGAGGAGATGGGGCTCGGGTTGTTGGGATGGATGCAGGCCGGGAAGGGGTGTGCTCGGCTTGCGGTGTGCATAGGCCGGAAAGGGGCGACCTGGGGTCGGGTTTGGGGCATGCGCGGCGCAAGCAACGGGGAGAGAGGGGGAGTAGTCGGGAGAAAGAGAGAGGGAGACTAGGTTATTAGGGTTAGGGTTTAGGGAAAGAGATTAGAGATGTATATATTTAAGGGAATTAGGGTTAATGAGTAATTGGGTTGTGGGTAATTAGGAGTAGTAGCAGGATTTGTTTAATTGGGTTTCAATTAGGATACAAATGTATAGGATATCAAATAGGATTGTGGATTTTAATTTGGCTTTGGTAATACTATTAGGGATCGAACAATAGGATTGGGAATAGGATGAGCCACCAATCACCACCACAAGCACCCAAGAACACAAAATAACGAAGACAAGAACCAAATGAAAGAAAGATAAATAATAATGAAGAACGAAACAAAAAGACAATCATCAAACACAAGGAGCTCAAAATGAAATAAAACTAATATATATATTGAAAACAATTCCAATATACGGTTCAGAAAAAAATACAAGAGAGAAAATACACCAAAATAAAAAATACACTCAAAAATACACAAAATAAAAAATAGGGGTTACAAGAAGGATCAAAGTAGTTCATCTGAGAGTGGGTATGATGACAGCGAAGGAGACATGAGCCTGAGTGTTGGTATTGTCACAAGAAGGGTCACATGATGCGTTGTTGCAATGCTAACATGAAGAAGAAGCAAGAGAAACCGAAGAGAGATATTATCACGCCCCGCTTCCCAAAAGAAATACGGAATACGAGTACATGACAAAGCCCATCAAATAATTTTTCATCATTCATAAGCTATAGGATTGACTCAGCATCATAATAAGAAATGAAGCAAAATATATTCAACCACGCATGCATGAATAATTTATTAATCAACGTAAAATATTTGAAACAAATATAAATATCCCAAATAAAATCAAGATCTGGATAAAAAGTAAAAATTTCGGGACTACAAGCTCGTTACAAGTAGCAACAAAATCAAATAAACTCAAATACAAAATAATTAAAGCAAGTTTTTCCCAAACAGTTACGTTTAGGCCTAGTGGTGGATTTTATAGGGCGGTATACTCAGGCATCAAGTATCAAGCAAGCATGTTCATGAATCGGGTAATCATATAACTAGTTCATGTGTGAAGTAATAACATGACAAGTCATGAATCAAATAATATACTAGTCCTTGAATCAAGTGTCACTATAACTAGTCCATGAATCGAATAATCATATACTAGTTCATGAATCAATAGTAACTAGTTCATGATTCGAATAATAATATAACTATTTCATGAGACAAGTATCATGTAGGAAACACGGCCCCCCTTCTGAGTACACTTACCTATATTGTCCATTACTATGGTCTTTTCCTTAAACCCCGACTTGTTATTTATTATTATTATCAAGACATGCATGAAAGCGTACGAAATAGGGCAAGTAAACATGATCAATAATATGGAACAAGTTTAAGATAATTAGAAGGCATATTCGAGGGTCAAAAAAAAAATTTATCAAGAACTACGAGAATTCCAATTCTGGACAGCATGACGTTGTTGCACCAAAACTGCGGTTTCCGTTTTTAAAAGAATGCGAATCTGGATCCGTCAGAAAATTTAGAAAGTAAACTCTCTACCAAATCCAGCGCATATAAAACATGAAAGTGGTAACAACTGGAGTCAAAACAGTAAACTACACATAATTCATGTTCAGCCAGAATTTGTAAAATTGTGTTTATAAGTATGAAACAGGCATGAAAGTTCATTAATTAATTCCAGAAAAGTTAGGGAATGTTCTCTAGTTTTTCTAGTATCATCATAAAAAATTTCAAGTCATTATCTTACTGGAAGCATGGTTAATTTAATTGTAAAACAAAGTGTCGCAGCAAAATTGTGAATCTGGAATTCTAAGACACAGCAATAGTAAAACTGTGATAACTCACAAACCATAACTCAGAAATCAATTCCATTAAAAGGTTAGTAAACTAGACATCTGTGGCTACATTTCATGTTTAGAACTCAAGTCCAGATTCTGATGTTAGCATGGTCGAAACTGCAAGTAAAAACCGGAACAGCAACATAGATGGTTCTTTTGTATAAAAAGTGACATGATTAGCAACTAATATGAGTCTAAACTAATGTGTAATTCAAATCAATGTGTAATTGATATAAAATCAGCAAGTCACATTTATTTCTCAACCCAAAAGAAGTAAAATCAACACATATATCATACAACATGCATCTACAAGTCAAGGTGGTTCTTAATTTTATGTATTCAAATAATTAGGAGATAAAATGCATCCAACAAATTGTGAAACGAATATATCAATGAAAGATTGTGACTCTTATGATCATGGAATTGGTAGGGAGTAAAATGAGATCATCAAATGATAAACCAAAGGGGAGTCACAACTACGATCTGCTTGCAGTATTTTCAAATAAAAGCTTTTACTGGAACAACAAATTTGTACAAGAAGATACTTTCCTTGATTGGATGAGGATGTTGATCGACGATCGAGATCGGATGGATCGGATCGGCACGGATCTTGATGGCGATCAAGATCAAGACAATCAGACGGTTGAGATCGCTCTAATCTGATCAAGATGATGGGGATCAGATAAGATCTGATGGTATAAAAGCGTCTGATGGTCCTGATGATGACGATGGCTGATGAGAATGGATGGCCCAGAATCAAACAATCAATCTCCTTCCTTCCTTGATCAACAGCATCGACAAAGATGGGAGCTTCGACTGGCGACTAGCAGTGGCTCAGAAGGCGGATGGCGGGACAGGGGGTGTCGGCATCGGGAGTGAACAACCGAGAGGTGCCATCGCTGGTGGCTACTGCAGTGCGGCGCTCGGGAGGGGGCGCGGCACAGGGAGGTCGTCGAGGTTGAAGATGAGTGGGGAAGGAGGCCGCGGTCGGGAAGCGACGACGACGGGGCGACAATCGATGACAGTTGCGGATGGGTGAAGGCGGTGCACGAAATAGAGGGTGAGGGGGAGCGAGATGGTCTTTAGTAATGGCAAGGCGAGGGATTGAGGGGGTGCAGACGAAGTCAGAGGCTGATGGAAGGAGGAGCAGGAGGCACTCAGAGTGGCATTGACGGAGCGACGAAGGGAGTGGAAGGCTGGAAATGGTGGGTGGAGAAAGGTTTCGGGAGTGCAGCATCGAGGTTGATGAGGAAATGGGGTGCGGGTGGTGGTGTCAAACGGTTGACTGGTCGACGAGGAGGATGAGGATGAAGAGGTTGGGGAGACGATGACGAGTCTGATGGGTGGCGACAAGGTGGAAGAAGGTGGCAGGGAGATCAAGAGGTGGCGACAAGGTGGAAGAAGGTGGCAGGGAGATCAAGAGGCGGCGACAAGAGGTAGGAGATGTAGAAGATGAACAGTAGGATGAAGGGGGTTCTAGCGGCTGGGGTAATACAGTAAGGGGCAGGGTTTAGCTAGGGTTAGGTTTTATTAGGTATATATATAGTATTATGGGTTTTGGGTTAATGGGTTTGAATAGGGTATGATCCAATAAGCAAAAGTTTTTTGGGTTTTGAGTTTAAAATCCAATAGAGAAATAAAATAACTAATAAAATATAATTTGCATTACAATATAGAATTTTATTTGAAATAACTACAAATACAGTTAGCACATAGAAATGCATTTTTAATAAACAGTCAAAATTAATAATAATAATAATAATAGTAATCATAATATGTATCAAAGTCATAAAAATAATAAGATTCGTATTACAATATAAAAATTATTGGAAACTTGTTACAAATAAAATCATTGATTCAAAATTAGAATTTAAAAGAAGATCCAACAATACATTTTAACAAAAAAAATTTGAAATCAGCAAAATAATTTACAAAAATCAAAATACCGAAAATACACAGAAAATACGTATTTGCAAAAACAGGTTCTACAAATCCTACCCACCTTACAAAAAATTTCGTCCTCGAAATTTTCTTAGGCGGTTCATAGGACAAGGCAAAAGCAAACTTGTGGGGTATCAAAATCGAGAGTTAAAAGGGGAAAGAATAAAGTAGTGGCAATACCAGAAAAGAAGAAAGTGGATAACAATGTTGTCAAATAGAATACATGAAAGAAAATAAACAGTATCAAAAGAAAAGTAACAACACAAGACTTGCAAGATAACAAAACAAAAAGATGGAGGAAGTAGGTAGAGCTAAAACCGAAGAGAGGATTGATAGGGAAGAATGGAATCAAACATTGAGTCAACGGATAAGAACGAATGCAAGGGATAGAGAAAAGCAACCAATACAAAGAAGGAGAAGCAACAAGCGGATCCTGGAACCTGTGGGATATGGGCCCACAATGCTTCTGTTGCGCCACACTGATTGGAAAGACTCTGCCAATAGCATTCATTAGCTCCAGCAATCTGCCTCGTGCCTCACCATTTCCTTGGCACGAACAAGCGACATCTTTCCGGCATGAAGTTCAAACTTCGGGCAACTTCAGATTCTGAACACTTCCTGAGATTCCTCGGACTCTGCATGCACATCTTGGAGCAAAATACGGCACTTCCTTTCCTGTTGATGATCCAAGCCGCTGACAAGTCGAATTAGAACCAGCGATGCCGACTAACAAACAGAGCAAGAATAACATAATGGCAGCACCGGAATTTAAGGAGGTTAATATAGGGAAGAAACAACTAGTATGATACACAATATGAGTCAACAACGAGATGAATTCAAGGCACGAAAAGTATTGAACGACACACGAGCTTAAATAAGAAGGAATCAATGAGGCAAGCAGAAGTAAGAGATTGCTTGCACCGGAATCAAAAGAACATGTGTACAGAAAGAATAAATTTATACCCAATATGGAATCAACAAATCAGGTTAACTATAAGAGATGGAATGAAACAAGGAATCAAAGAATTGAATATGGAGGGATCAAAACGAATAGGATAAGAGTAGTGTCCAGATCAAGTTGATTATCAAATTGTTCATGTGATTGCATGGCATGTTTAATGTTGAGTTAATCCTGATCGAGTCAAGCATGTCTAACGTATTAGTCAAACTAACACATTAGCCAAACTTGAACCCTGATACCAGTAAAAACCCTGTCACGCTCCGCTTTCCAAAAGGAATATGGAATACGGGTATGTGACAAAGCCCAGTGAATGATTTTCATCATTCATAAGCTGTAGGATCGACTCAGCATCATAACACGAAATGTAGCAAAATATATTCAACCATGCATGCATGAATAATTTTTTAATCAACAGAAAATATTTGAAATAAATATAAATATCCCAAATAAATTCAAGATCTGGATCAAAAGTAAAAACTTCGGGACTACAAGTCCGTTACAAGTTTCAAGTAGCCATAAAATCAAATAAACTCAAATACAAAATAATTAAAGCAAGTTTTTCTCAAGCGAAGCCTAGAATATTTTCTCACCAATTAAGTAGGCAATTGATCTCCAAAACCTGTATTTATCATGCAGAAGAAAATAGAGAAACAAGACAAACGCCCTTAGTGCAAGTTAGGGCTGCAAGTAGTACAAGCAAGATTATGAAAATAAGTACAAAAAAGTATGAAACAATATATGGAATCATGAGTATAAAACATGATTAGACAAGGATGCAACAAGTAGTGAAGTTCAAGAGAGTAGCTAGCAAGTAAGATAACTCAAGTAACAGGATTGGGTAACAAATACTAATAGTGGAACAAGTTACAGGTGAACATGTAATTGTCTCAAGTATTAAGTAACAAGTATCAAGTAACAATTATCATGCAAGACAGGTGTCAAGTGTGAACAAGTAACAAGTTCTTCTTAAGTCTAATGTTAATTCTATCTAGGTAGCACTTCATGCGTCCCAACTATTTACCATATGGTTGCTACTTACAACCAGTTACGTTTAGGCCTAGTGGTGAATTTTATAGGGCGGTGTACTCGGGCATCAAGTATCAAGCAAGCATATTCATGAATCGGGTAACCATATAACTAGTTCATTTGTCAAGTAATAACATGAAAAGTCATGAATCAAATAATATACTAGTCCATGAATCAAGTGTCACTATAACCAGTCCATGAATTGAATAATCATATACTAGTTCATGAATCAATAGTAACTTGTTCATGAATCGAATAATAATATAACTAGTTCATGAGACAAGTATCATGTGGAAAACACAGGCCCCCTTCTAAGTACACTTACCAATATTGTCCACTACTATGCTCTTTTTCTTGAACCTCGACTTATTATTTATTATTATTATCAAGACAAGTACGAAAGCGTGCGAAACAGGACAAGTAAACATGATCAAGAATATGGAACAAGTTTAAGATAATTAGAAGGCATATTCGAGGGTCAAAATAAATTAAAATTATCAAAAACTACAAAAATTTCAATTCTGGACAGCATGACGTTGCTGCACCAAAACTGCGATTCCCGTTGCTACAAGAATGCGAATCTGGATCCGTCAGAAAACCTAGAAACTATACTCTCTACCGAATCCATTGCATATAAATAAGATACATAAAAAGTGGTAAAAAATGGAGTCAAAATAACAAACTACACATAATTCATGTTCAGCCATAATTTGTAAAATTGTGTTTATAAGTATGAAACAGGCCTGAAACTTCATTAATTAATTCTAGAAAAATTAGGGAATGTTCTCTAGTGTTTCTAGTACCACAATGCAAAATTTCAAGTGATTATCTAACTGGTAGCATGGTTAATTTAATTGTAAAACAAAGTATCGCATCAAAATTGTGAATCTGGAATTCTAAGACACAGCAGCAGGAAAACTACGATAACTCACAAATCATAACTCGGAATTCAATTCCGTCAAAAGGTTAGTAAACTAGACATCTGGAGCTACATTTCATATTTAGAACTCAAGTCCAGATTTTGATGTTATCAGGGTCGAAACAGCAAGTAAAAACAGGAACAACAACATAGATAGTTCTTTTGTATAGAAAGTGACATGATTCGAAACTAATATGAGTGTAAATTAATATGTAATTCAAATCAAGGTGTAATAGATTTAAAATTAGCAAGTCACATTTATTTCTCAACTCAAAAGAAGTAAAATCAACACATACATCATACAACATGCATCTATAAGTCAATGTGGTTCTTAATTTCATGTGTTCAAATAATTAGGAGATAAAATGGATCCAACAAATTGTGAAACGAATATTTCAACGAAAGATTGTGACTCTTATGATCATGGAATTAGTAGGGATTAAAATGAGATCATCAAACGATAAACTAAAGGAGAGTCACAACTACGATCTTCTTGTAGTATTTTCAAATAAAAGTTTGTACTAGAACAACAAATTTTTACAAGAAAATACTTGCCTTGATTAGATGAGGGCGTTGATCGACGATCGAGATCGGATGGATCGGATCGGTGAGGATCTTGATGGCGATCAAGATCAAGACAATCAGACAGCTGAGATCGCTCTAATCTGATCAAGATGATGGAGATCAGATCAGATCTGGTGGTATAGGAGCGTTTGATGGTCCTGATGATGAGGATGGATGATGAGATCGGATGGCCGAGATTCAAACAATCAATCTCCTTCCTTCCTTGATCAACACCAACGACAAAGGCGGGAGCTTCGACTGGCGACTGGTAGCGGCTCAGAAGGCGAATAGCAGGACAGGGGGTGTCGGCATCTGGAGTGAACAACCGAGAGGGGCTATCACTGGCTCTGGCTAGCGTTGGCGACTGCTGCAATGCGGCACCCGGGAGGAGGCGCGGCATAGGGAGGTCGTCGAGGTTAAAGACGAGCGGGGAAGGAGGTCATGGTTAGGGCTGTAAATCGGATCAGATGGGATCGGACAACCATATGTTCAAGCTCGGACCGAAATTCTACTCGGACGGGCTTATGTCCGGCTCGGTCTAGGTCGGACAAAATTTTTATAGTCCGGACTCGGTTCGATAAAGTACCGGACAACAATAATACTTGGACGGACTTATGTCCGGCTCGAGCTCGGTAAAGAATCGGACCTAATAATTTGTTCGAGTTCGGTTCGTATAACAGTTCGAACGGTCCACAGTCGGACCATTTCTTGAGCCGGATTCAGACGGACTAAGGACCGTCCTGTTCATTTTACATCCCTAGTCGCGGTCGGGAAGCGAAGGCGACAGGGCTACAGTCGATGACAGTGGCGGATGGGTGATGGTGGTGCACGAAACAGAAGGTGAGGTAGAGCGAGTTGGTCTTTAGTATTGGCAAGGCGAGGGAATATGGGGGTGCAGATGAATTCGGAAGTTGATAGAGGGAGGAGCAGGAGGTACTCCGAGTGGCGTCGACGGAGCGACAAGGGGAGTGGCAGGCTGGAAATGGTGGGTGGAGAATGGGTTCGGGAGTGCAGCGTCGAGGTTGATGACGACAATGGGGTGCGGGTGGTGGTGTCGAATAGTAGGGTGGCTCGACTGCTCGACGAGGAGGATGAGGATGAAGAGGTTGGGGAGACGATGACGAGGCTGATGGGTGGCGACAAGGTGGCCGAAGGTGGCAGGGAGATCAAGAGGCGGCGACGAGAGATAGGAGATGTAGAAGATGAATAGTAGGATGAAGGGGGTTCTGGCGGCTGGGGTAATACAATAGGGGCATAGTTTAGCTAGGGTTAGGTTTAATTAGGTATATATATAGTATTATGGGTTTTAGGTTAATCGGTTTGAATAGGGTATGATCCAATAAGAAAAAGGATTTGGGTTTTGGGTTTAAAATCCAATAGAGAAATAAAATAACTAATAAAATATATAGTTTATAATAAAATATAATTTGCATTACAATATAGAATTTTATTTGAAATAACTACAAATACAGTTAGCACATCGAAATGTATTTTTAATCAACAGTCAAAATTAATAATAATAATAATAATAATCATAATATGTATCAAAGTCATAAAAATAATAAGATTCGTATTACAATATAAAAATTATTGGAAACTAGTTACAAATAAATCATTGATTAAAAATTAGACTTTAATAGAAAATCCAACAATACATTTTAACAAAAAGAATTTGAAAGTAGAAAAATAATTTACAAAAATTGAAATACCAAAACTACGCAGAAAATACGTATTTGCGAAAATAGGAGTTCAGATATCCCAAAGGAAGCTCAAGTTGGGATTGTTGAAGAGTTATGCTTATCATCTCGAAAGGAATTGAGCACTCAAGATTGGTGTATTGATTCGGGAGCTTCTTTTCATTGCACTCTGAGGAGAGATGTGTTTGATGACTACGATGAGGGTTCTTTTGGAGATGTGATCATAGGAAATGGTCACCGGTATCCTGTACGTGAGATTGGTACTGTTCGCGTGAAAGCCAATGATGATCAGTGTGTTTTCTTGCGGGAGAGAAGGCATGTTCCAGACATGAAAAAATCTTATCTTGATTAGAAGGCTTGACAAAGAGGAATTGTATACTACAGTCGATAGCGGAGAGTGGCGTATAGCTTCAGGTTCAAAGGTGATTGCAAAAGGAAAGTGTGAGGGAACATTGTATTTGCTTAGATGCGTGAGGAGCGTTTCTCCTGTAATTGACTCTCTGCCTGAATCGAATAGTAGGTTGTGTAGGGTGCAACCGAGTTCTTTCAGCTGTGGAGGAGAGGTTACTAATTTAGTGGGAGCTGCTGGCCATGGAAGTAATCCAAGAGGGCAAGACGTTGTTGTGGTGTGGGTACTTTGCGATATGGCAGTCGAAGTTTCAAGTCGCTCTTGTGAGGTAGAGAACAATGGTATCGATATGCAGGGCGATGTCAATAAGAGTAATCAAAATGAAAATGTAGGGTATAAACAGTCTGCGAATATGTTGGAGGTGTCGTCCACGGAGACTTCTAGTGCGGAGGATGCATTGAGAGGTTTTGAACCATGTCCGGTGTTGATGAAGATTCTGTGAGTTAGGGAGTCTTGTAACACAGAATCTGATGCAGGAGGTTGTTTCTCCGGTATTCGTGCTCTATGCGATTGGTGGAGCATATCCTTTATGAGGCGCTGAGGGGTAGTTGGTGCACTCCACGTGGTGGAGTGGCGGAGGTGTTTTTCATGAGAGTGGGGAGTACTTGAGTCTTCCATAAAAGTAGGAGATTAGCAGAGATAATGCGGGGTAAAGATTGCAATAATTTTGAAGCATTGTGTATTTGGTCCAAGTGGGAGATTGTTAGGATTTCGGCCTCAAATACACGTAGGCACGGAGTACTTGAAGTTGGAGAAGAAGAGGAGAAGACGAAGACAGCAAGAGACAACAACAACAAGTAGAAGATGTCCAGTCTGGAGAGTTGTGGTCGACCGACCCCTGACTGTAAGAGGTTCTTCGAGTGTATAGGGTCCAACAGAGAGCGAGACAGTCGACCGTGCGGTCGACCGGTCTAGAGTTCAGGAGTTGGTTTTACATGTTGCGTTCGACCGACCTGGGGGTGCGGTCGACCGACATCGGCGCTGTGTTATTTGGACTGACGGGTTTTAGACCCAATAAGCTGGGTTTGTGTTTATCTTTTAAGGTTTACATGGGGGTTATATATATGGCTGTAGACTCTAGGGTTTGTATCTTTTAGATCAAGATGTGAGCCGTTATCATTGTTCAATTTCATAAGGGGATTGTGCCGAGTGTTTCAAATGTGAGGGAGAGAGATTGGGAGTTGTAATCTCTTTTGTAATCTTTATATTTCTTGGGGAATAAGAAATATTGGTTATCTCTGCATATCGATTGTATTCTTATGAGATCTTATATATATCGTGGTGGTTTGTTCTTGGTTCATCTAAGTTTTGATAGTTTCTATTGTTTGTGATGTACTTTCGCTATTAACATTACGAGTTGTGATAAATTCTTCAACAACCCTTTTCCTAATTTTTCTCATCATCTCTAACAAATATATGTGTGTAGGAAAGAGAGGAAGAGAAGGGATGTTGACTTGAATACAAATATAAATGAGGAAACTAGGTGCACAAGTGGGAAGAGGAGAGGAGAGGAGAGGAGGGGCCAAAAGAAATAAAGGTTGTGGGGCAAGAAAGAAGTAGCTAGCTAGCTTAGTTGGTGCGGTGTAAGTGTCAGGAAATGTTGGTGATCATGCACGATCTTTAAGATTAAAGAGATATGATTAATAGATGAGATGAGAATGTTGGATATACTCCACACAACAAGTGTTGTTGTTGTAGTAATGGTATGGTGCACATGGAGAGACATATACCATATATTTGTACATATATATGCATTATGCATTGGGTTCGCACTTCAGTTATTAATTCCCAACCTACATGTAATATGTAAATGTAAATGGGATGTAATATGTTATGTGTACATAGATTATATCATATCATATTATGAATTTTCTTCAACCATTCAAAACACCAAGATAAAACTGTAGGTACGTACTTGCCAACTTACCTAGTTACCTTACACCTCAACCTGGCATGCACCGACGACTACTTCACCAATATTGAGATTGTTGACAACTGCATTGTAATTAATGGTAATTAATTAACTCTGGTTATAACCTATTTTGATGGAGAGTTAAGCATGTTTACATGTGGAGTACATTATAAGGAAATTTGAGGCTGCATGCAAATTCTTAGAAATTAAATAAGGAAATCTTTTTCGCATAACAAAAACTAAAACTAGTGTTACAATATGCAAATTACGAAAACTAAAATAATTTTAAGGAACTCATAAAATTATGTAGAACTCAAAATTTTAGAGTTGCACTCTAATTATTTCAATCACAATGTACAGATTAATCAAATAACTCTTTCAAACCAACCAACATCATTCTATATAAACTTCTATTCAATTGAAAGGAAATAAAAAAAAAGTCAAATAATTACTGAAGTTGTGTTGTGGCTCTTCTCGGACTCTTGATGCACTTCGCTATTTACTTCTCGACCGCGGGATTCCTTTTTAAATCAACCTTCCTCCTTCTTAAATCAAACATTTCCTCTCAAATCAAATATAATCAACATCAGAAATACATGGATGGAACAATAATTTATAATTAGCTATATCAAAATATGACAAATATATAGATTAATCAATTCACATTTTCAAACCAACATCATTTTATATTTTTTATTCAATTGAAATAAAACCCTAAAATTCTCGATGTATGTAAATTTCCAGCAATTCCAACAATTCTCGTTATGTGTAACTTTCCAACAATTCTCAATGTGTGTAACTTCCCAACAATATTACAAAGAATTTTTTAAAAATAGAAAATAGAAAAATCATTTATGAATAATTCATTTAATAACATCTATACAATATTGCACGATTTCTAAGGTTTGATTAACGGATACGATTTCACTTCAAAATTTCTGTGGAGAAATAGTGAGGGGTGCCTCCTTTTTTTTTTATAAAAAAAAATGAAAAATTAAGAAAATTCATGTACCAAAAATGATTTTAGCATAATATATTGTATAAATGAGGAATGTAAAACTAACCTCTAATCTTAGAGCAGTGAAGCTAATATAACCTTCTGTATGTTAGTGCAAGTCCTCATACAATATTTTAATACAAAATATATAAGCAAATAAAAAATAAAAATTAAACCAATAATTAATCAATGCAAGAATTGTTGGATATATAGGTATATTCTCACTATATGAATAATATTATGTGTAATATTATTTTATGGGTAATATGTGTGTTACACACTTACACGTACTAACTGTATGGATATCGGAATGCAGGTTGAGTGGGTTGAGAACTCAGTACCCAAACCAGTATTTATTTTATAAATACTGGCTTGTGATAATAGTCTAGGTATTCCAAATTTGATACCTAGGGTAAGCACCTTAGTCTAGGATATTAACCCTAATTTCTATTGTTATAATCTCTTATAATCTCTAACAATCTTAAGATATTTAGTAATTAATTTTGAGATTAAGAGAGATCTCAGATTCATCTAGTCGTCCGTCGTCTCGATCGCAACCACCGCTACCACCGTCGTCGGCGTCGTGCAGGCTAGTAGCGCACCCCACCGTCGCTGCCACCCACTGGTGAGCAGTATGATTCATTCGCAGCCGTTCTGAGATGTTCCTCCACCGCACCCGATCGGGTCTCGCCTGACTTGACCCGAACCGCCACCGCCATTCCGTTACAGTAAAGGATCTCCGATCGAAATTTGTCTTCTCCGATCTAAACCCTAAGAAAACGGAGGATTAAATCGATGGTGGAGAGCAAAAGAGGAGCTGATCTGATGATTCGCGATAGGATCTTGATGCGGCGAGTGAATTCGATGGAGGGGAAGTGGTTAACGTTTCTGAGAAGGCCAAATTAGGCGATTCTAATAAGAGTAGAATGGACTTTCTCCTTGCTCACTTTATTAAGATAGCATCAAGAACATGGTTCTTGATTATGGAGGCTGTTGTGGTGTTGATGAAGCTCGTCTTTGTTGGGATAATGCTGGACTCAAATTCCATGAAGGTGGAGGTGATGAAGGCCGACCAGTAAGAATCCTCATGAGTTTGCAGAGGAAATAGCACAAGAAGCAGAGCATTACACTGGGGTGATCTTGGTTCGATCCTATGTGTGGCTTTACTTTCGGATCTAAATTAAAGATGAGTTCTTTAATTTTCTATACCTCATTAAAATTATTTGTTAAATATTGTGCTATGAGCTGAAAGTTCAAAACATTTGTTTTAAGTCTATGTTTTTAATTATAGAATTGATATGATACTAAGTGGTTAAGTTCAAGACTGTATTGATTATATGCTTAATTAAATACAAGTTTGAATAACTGCTTTGGCTACGTGCTATGGATCAAATATTTATTTTGATAAATTATAGGCTTTGACTATAAAATTGAATCTCCAATTAAATTGTTGTGAATTAGATAGTGCTAATAATTTGTTTAATTGGCTAATCTTTAACAATTTGATGAATGTAGGAACTTCAAAGTTACTTACAAATTGTGTGTATTTGAGACGATTGATTTGCATCATGGTATGATAAGTCTGCACTATGCAGGCTTCTCCATCGAATTTGGAAAATACTTCTAACTTGAAGTGTCGGTATGATCTACTCTAATCTTTCTTAATATTTTTATATGATGAATGTATTAACGTTTTGTGCGTTTGATCACATGATTGAGATTTTTAGATCATAGTTATTCTTGCCTTGAAAACTAGCATGTTTAGGGTTGTTAAGTGCTTTATCATACTATGTGTATAGATATTTTGACAAATCTATTGTTTGCAGTTTGTGTGAGATTATATATTTACTTCTCTGATAATTAAAAAAATTTGTATAAGATGTATAACAAATGTCTGTAACTTAGGAGAGAGCATCTCTTAATATACGATATGACTCTATTAGTTATGTTTTGTTATTTCTCGTTCATTGTACTGTGTGTGCAAAGTTGAATTATAACATGTTAGTCATTATCTTATTCAGCTTTATGAAGATGATGAAGAACGAATAAAGGAAATAACTCTTCGCTCGATATGTTTGAGCAAGTGGACATTGTTAGAATCACTAGAGAAAATAAATAGTTTTGTTAAATTTGGAAGAGTAATTTTGTATTAACTCTTATAATGTGCATATATTGTCAATCACATGTATAAGTTGAGTTTAACAAATGAAACAATTAATAATAATAGTTCTAATTGTGTATAGTCCTTGAACATAGCATAATTGGGTAGGATATGAGAACTATATATTAAATTGTTGATTTTTGTTAAAACTTACAACGTTGCTAAATGACACTTCATTAAGTTATGACAAATGTGAAAATTGAACTTAGATTATGATAACTAGAAAATCATTTTATATGGTGTCTAGGAGTACATTCTGATATTTGTGATCTCAGTAACTTTGTAACTAGACGAGATAATTGTTGGTTAGAAGTATTTAATCACTTTTGTAGATGATTAGTATAAGTCTGTCATATATATGAAGAATGAAGCACTTGTTATTCTTAATGAATTAAAAATATAGTTAAATGCTAAAAATCAAGGGTTCATATTTGATAGAGGTAGTGAATATGTTTCAATGATTTTAGATAAGTTTGCATATGACATAATCTCTACTACACTCTACTTACAACAGTCAAGCGATATTGATAAAAGTTAGAATCAAACACTTAGTGAAATGTCGAATTCTATAATATTGACCGTTGTTTGTCTTGTATAATTATGAGTGATGTTGTATTGTTAATCATATCTCTAATGTGTTACTATACTCTAAATTGAATACACCTTGTACATCATGGCAGGAAAACACAAACAATTTTGTTAAAGTGAAAATTTGTGTTGTGATACATTTGTTAGAGTACATGACCATAGAAAGCCTAAAGTAGGACCTACAACAAATATTTGTGTATGTTTAGAAAGTGCAGAATATAGTTCTGTGGACAGATGTTGGATTTATCTAATTTGTGTTAGAAGAATTTAGACTTGCAGAGTTCTTTGAGGATGTGTTCATCAAAGATAAATGTATGAAATGATCTAGTTCTACAGACACGGTCAATGATTCACAGTTGGAATCAAGAACCAGCCTTACTGAAACATAAAACTTCAATGGAAAATGAGCCAGGAAGAGTCTTAAGCAGACAATGAGATAAATTTGTGTCATACAGTAACACTTTAAATTGGTTGATCTGCCGAAATGGGCTAAAACTATAGTAAGTAAGTGGGTTTTGTAAGAGAAACTTAATTTTGATTGTTCAGTAGCAATTTTAATGCATTTTAGTAGCTAACGGATTGACTGAGATAAATGAGGTAGATTTGTTTGATGTCTACTCACATATTTTTCATATTGCTACAATAAGTATTCTTCTTACCCTTACATCTATTAAAAATTTTGTTATTCATAAAGGATATTTAAACAGTTTTGTACTAAAAGTTTTGTACTTGATATTTTGTACTGAACAGTTTTGTACTGTAAAATTTTGAACTAATATGTTTAGTGAACAAGATTTATAATTTAGTAAAATTATTGTATGTTCTTAAAACATATATAGCCGATGAATAAAAATTTGAAAAATTTCTTAAAAGAGCCTAATATATGAATCAAGTAATTCAGATAAATGCCTTTAACTTTATCGTGTGTCAAATATAATGGCTATTATTTATTTGTCCTGTTGACATGGCTGTTCTTGGAAGTGACTTCTCTATTACATATGAAGTTAAAATTGTGTTATCCAAAGGATTCAGCATGAAACACCTAGGTATTGTGGACATCATAGGTATAAGGGTGAGTTTTGGTTGGCAAGGGATAACTCTTAGTCAAACTCATCAAATCAAAATGTGTTTCAAAAGTGGGGATATAGTGACTAAAAGTGTGTTTTGAGACACCTTATGATTATGATAAAAGATTGACACCTAATGATGGTGCAACTATGAGACATGTAGATCATTCTAAAAGAATTGAATGTCTCATGTATACAAAGATATGCAGTAGAATAGACATAGCCTTTGAGGCGGTATGATCTGCAGATTCACTAATAGTCTCATACACATTTGAGTGCCCTTAAGAGGCTAATTAAATACATGTGTGGTACTCAAGAGTTTGCTTTGTGCTACTCTAGTCATCCTTCGAATGAATGACTAATCTGATGCATTATGATGCTCAAAATTTAGTGAAAGTCGATAACTAGTAGATATGTGTTTACACTAGGAGGAACAGAAATGTTATGAAAAATAAAAGGCATACATGCACAGTGCTATCATCCATGAAATCAGACATCTATATGTTATCCTCTATAGGGGAAGAAGCTGAGTAGATTGAAGAACTTTTTGCTAGTCATCCATTAAGATGTTTAAGAAACTCTCTAATTCTGTTATGCGACTATCAAGGTACAATGCACTGTAGCTCATAACTCACTCTATAATAGTCAGATGATTATATTAAGGCTGAAAGAAGCCTAGTTGAACTTTCTCATAAATAAAGTGCAATTGAGACAAAATATGACTAATGCTCTTGCTAAGAGACTTGAAAGTGATCAAATTATCAAAACTGTGGGGAAAATGAAGTTAAAATCTATTGAGGCAAAAGTGTAACAACCCTGATTTTTTAACGAATGCGTATTGTAAACGAACTGAGTGCTACTAGTTATGGAAATTATATTTTTGGTTAAAGAAATTTTTTTTCTCACTAATAGCCTACATGGTGCATACGAATATATCTATATATGTATATATGAATGTATGTACATGTTGAAGTTGGACTTGTGAGCCCAAATGAAGCAAGACAAACCCACCACACTTGAACACAATCAAGTAGGTCAAGCCCAACCCTAGGGTATGGCCGGCCACTTTATGGAGGGAAACAAGAGAGAGGGTATGAGATTAGGGTTAGGGTTTTGAACACCAAAAACACCATGATGAGTTTCTGTAAGAGCCCATCACATCACCACCCATAAAAGCCAACCTCTTTCTTGATGAGACACTTCTCCTCTTCCCCATGGGTCGAAAATC
Organism: Hemerocallis citrina; assembly: GCA_017893485.1. NCBI lineage: Eukaryota > Viridiplantae > Streptophyta > Magnoliopsida > Asparagales > Asphodelaceae > Hemerocallis > Hemerocallis citrina. The sequence continues at coordinate 238,628,531 of CM030367.1, read as the reverse complement.
CGGCCTACCCCCTCTCACTATCTTCTACACTTGTTTTAAAAGCCCTTCACTCCTCTAACTCTCTCCTACTACTCTTACTCTCTTCCTATACCTCCAAACCTCATTCCTAATACACTTAGCTACTGATTTGGGGAGAGAAGAAGAAGAGAAGCCAAAGAGAAGAAGAACAAAATGCCAAAGCAAAGGAGAAGAAGCAAGGAGCTAGAAGAGTCTAGAAGGAGGGCCTTCAAGCAAGAACAAGCTACTAACAAGGTGGGTGTTTCTAACCTTATGGTTATTTTTATGGTTGAACGATATTTGTGATGACTGAAAAAATGACATGCATGGCCTAAGAATGAACTTGAATAACTCGTTTTGTGTTAAGTAATCCAAACCAGGAAATCCTATTAAAAGACTGAATTTGTTTGTTGTCAGTCCGTAGCTTATTGCATGACCACTACTTGGTATTTTGATCTGAAATTTTTAGAGGATGACCATATAGGTTTCGTAATCCTTCAGTAATTTTTATATATTTTTATTATTTTTTCTGATATTAAAATAAATTACGAACTTGCATGCTGGTCAGAATAGAAAGAAACAGTTTTTATTGTTACTGTTTTGGAAAGAATGACTTGTATCTCACTACATGCTTATGAGAATGATCTGAAATTTTATTATGTCATTGTTGGATGTATCTAAGACCTATGTTTCAAATTTCATGAGATTTGGACTACTTTAGCTATGTCAATAAAATCATGCAAACTAAACAAGAGATTTTGGTAAACAGAACTGCTGTTGTTACTATTTTGGATGACATTCAAAAGAACATAATTGGAAATCTACTTGGTAGAATCACTTGATTTTTGGAAGTGTTGTAACATCATGTTTCAAGAACTAGATTCTAAAATTTCATGATGATCGGACACCGTTTACTATTTTAATCTGATTTTACCCATGACTGTGTTGACGTGATGTTCTGTTCTGAGATTCTATACGCTTGTTAAAGATGAGACCATAAGACTTTGTAAACGATCTTTTATGAAGGAACTTGAAACTAAGAAGTTTTATTAGACACATAGAACTTTCTGGATTGACCGAGAAATCATGATTTGGATAAGTGTGCGATTTTATATGATTTTTACAAGTGACAACAGAAACACAGTAAATCTTAGAGCTTACTGTTTTGCACCATGATCATTGAGATGAGTTTAAACTTATATCTTGTTGGCTTAGAGTTGCTGTTTGAGGTCAAGACTCATGTTATAGATGTGTACTTGGGTTAGGACTTAAGTGATCTAAAGTTTCTTGCTAAGAGTAGCCCATAGTTGCTTATAGACCCCATTATAGACCACATCGTTCAATGTTTTGAAGTGGAAAGTGTATTGGATGTTGGGGTATTGTTGTAGACCACTTTGGGATAAAATTCATGCCCATTGTGTGCTTTTACTTGCTGTCTACTTTGAGTAGAAGCATGGGGAGCGCCCGATCGCGATTCCTCAAGGGAACGGAACCGAGAATGACTCCGTTTTGGCATAAATGCCAAGTGGGTGCTTGCTATTTGGAATCTTAAATTGTCGTTTTTAGGACTCATAAAACCCCTTTTTAGGTATTCATGGGTTAGGACTTACTCCTAGTATGGTGTACCTTTTTGGGGTACGTTGGATTTGAGTATTGAGACTCTAGGACTAAGTCTTGTGGCAAACCTAGACGGGTAGAATAAGACCCATGTCGCATCGAACGCGTTGGAGGAGATAACTCGTGCACCGACGTACTCACCGTGCATGGATGGATTCGATGGTTTGTGTTTGGAGCTGCCACTTGTCGAGGACCGTGGAGCGTTAAGTTTAGCAGGAAGTTATTTGTTGATCGGGCCGAGGTTGCAATCAAACTCCAAGCGTCGATGTGGTTGCGTCAATCGATGGGGATGATTCGCTGGGAGTTCGTGCCAAGTGTGGGCCGAGACAGGTCAACTCTTCTGCCGGACTAGAGGGCTAATTGAGTCCTAGTGTGAAATGGGTTGAGATCTATTTTTGATAAAGGTGACTAACTAGGGAGAGTCTACTAATTGAATTGAACTAGTTGATCATGGCAAGCAAGTCGATTATTGAGTTAGGGATTTGGAAATGGTAGATAGATCGCCTAACTAAAAGAATTAGAGTTGGCTAGAGTGATGGTTTGAGCAGTCGGTTGATAAAACAAATCTTGAATTCAACCTTAATCTTTAATCTTAGAGTGGGGTAGCCTTGATACTTTGGTAGGGCTAGATCGAGTCTTGGATGATTGTAAGGAAAGGCACTAGCGAGGGTGTTCTCCTGTCAGGGGGATGTCGTCTCGACTGCAAGTTCTGCTCTTGTGTAAGGACGAGTGTAGTGGAGTTGGGAAAACCTTATATCCGTCATGTCCTTTGTTGACCGATGCGGACAGGAGGTTTAGAGAAAGTCTCCACAGAGTGAGACTCTACGGAAAAGATTGTAAGCCCTCCGAAGGGGAGCCCTGGTACCCGTATATCAGCTTTCGGTAAGGTCCAGAGAGATAACATATCGGGTAAGCCGATTGGATTACAGTCAACATATCGAGTAAGCCGATTTGATTACAGTCACACAAGGTAAGCCTGCGACTGACCATGATTTCAGTCACGTAGGGTAAGCCTGCGACTAACCAGTCATGCAGGGTAAGCCTGCGATGGGAGTCCCGGACATAGTGGATAAAACTATGATGATTCCGGACATAGTGGATAAAACTATGATGATTGGACACCACTAACGAGTAGTAGGGTAAGCTTGCAGCCTCACCATCACTAGGAATTAGAAACAGGAGATAGCACAAAGTTAGAATGCATAGCGGGGGTCGAGCCCCATTAAGTTGAAAAACGTCGTTTGGATGGGGGGTGTGTAGTATGGAATGCATATCTTTCAACCAAGCGTGCATTAGCCTTAGGAGCATGTGTGCATAGTGTGTGCATTAGTATAGGCCATGGCATACACCGACACTTGTTTGACATTACCTTTTTCTTTGCGTCAAATATTATTTGTGGTTGTTGAGGTTGGAATCGCTATATTATGGCGTAGAGAGGATAGCCGAATATAGTATTTCGTCAGTTGTAATCAATTGACGTGCCTACAGTTATCAGTGCAGGACTGCCGAGTTGGGATCGCGGGAAAGCTCTAGCAGGGAAAAGCATCCAAGTGAAAGTTATCGTCCAAATTTTTATTGTACATTCATGTTGTACCAATTATTTGTAATTGTTGTAGTCATTGGACTTTGTAATAACAATTTGATGTAATAAAAGTTTTTAATTTCCTGTGATTTTTGTTGTGTTGTGACTCATTTGAAGAATCTCTTGTCGACGTGTTTCCGATGTTTAGAATATCGTTATATCATTCCAATTTTGATGATATATCTCTTTTATGGATTCTTGTTTCATTTCAATTTTGATGATTCAGAATTAACCATAATTGATTTGACTGTTCCATCATTCCAATATGAAACATAGTATAGTTCTTGTGTACAAACTTTAATAGTTCTTGTTCTTTTTTTGTTAAAAAAGCTTGATTGTGATGCTTGTGTTACATTTTGCTAAGCTATCGTTGAATTGTACTAAGTTCTTTAGTGGAACTAGATACTTTATGAAATTCGCTAGAATTCTTAGAGATGTATCTTTTGATATTCTTGTTTTTAATAAGCTAGCAAAAATGGAGGAGTTGAATCTGTCAACATAGATTTCAAAATAATGATTTGCTCAAAATGGATGAGTAAACATAAAGCAGTTGCAAGGATATAGTTTTGGTTTATTTCTCTCGAGAATAAATGTGTCACTTGCTTGATAAAACTTCTGTTGAGTTTAAGACACTTGTGTTCATTGAGATTAAAACTCTTACTTTGTTCTTGAAGTTTATTTGCTTTGTTTGATTTTGAAACTATGACAGATTTCTCCAGTTGGCTTAGTCATTGTGAACAATTCTGTTGTGATATGGTTTTGGAGCTATTTAATTATTTTGGTTTAGTCTTTTTGAACTATTCGGATTTATAATTCAATTAGTCCTTATGAACTGTATATTGAGTGATGCATTTCTTCTATTTAAAGATTGCTATCAGCCAACCAGCTTCATGTTAAACTGATGAGATAATCTGGTACGTTTATATATTGAGAATATAGAAGGAGATTGTTGGATATATAGGTATATTCTCACTTTATAAATAATATTATGTGTGGTATTATTTTATGGGTAATACGTGTGTTACACGTACTAATTGTATGGATATCGGAACGCGGGTTGAGTAGGTTGAGAACCCAGTACCCAAACCAGTATTTATCTTATTAATACTGGCTTGTGGTAGTAGTCTAGGTATTCCAATTTTGTTACCTAGGGTAAATATCTCAAGCACCTTAGTCTAGGATATTAACCCTAATTTCTATTATTATAATCTCTCATAATCTCTAACAAGAATCATGTCATTAAGAACTCCAACCTAGTGATCAATTTTAATGGGAACAAATAACAGTATATTGATTATCGAGAAAAAAAATACAGTAGTACATGAAAACTGAAATCTTATATATGTTAACTCTATGAAAATTGTGTTCATTAAAAATAATATTTGTATAGATTATATGGTAACTTCCCATTATATGACTTCTTTTTTATTCCATTCTCCTTCATCGAGCCTCACATAACTTCAAAAATAAGTATGTCAACAATCATTATATTTTTCAGGATACATATAAACATGAACACTTTGCAAGGAAAAAAAAAAGAAATAAGTCAAAGAACTGTAAATAGAATATAAGAATGAAATATAACCATATCCAAAGAAATGTTCTCTTCACCCATCAATTTCAAATGAGAGCAACCTCGTGCCATTAGACCATCTGGAAAAAAGAAAGATATGCAAACTTTGATTTTTATCCTCAGTCAACAAAAGTAATTAAAGGTCTGAATAACAATGGGGAACAAAATACTAGACTGGAAGATGACTATAATTGAATGTTACTATACCACTGTTTTTCAACAAAGAGAAAAATACAAATGAAATCAACATTATGGGAATAGTGGAGTAAGTTATAATCATTATGAGGACACATATGGACAATCAAACAAAATAAGAGAAAATTATAATTAGCAGTCAGGTAAACATAAGAATAAAACTCTAAACAAAAAAAAAGAAAGGGAAAGAGTCCTGAAGAAGTTGGGGGGGGGGGGGGGGGGGGGAGTTGTGAGTGTTTTTGAGATTGAGAAAGTGTGAGAGAAAGAGACTGTGTTTACAAATTGAGTTTTTTAATTTTATTTTGGTTTTTTAATAAAATCGTGCATAGTGCACATGTTAGTTAAATGAGAATCCCTAGTTTTACTCTTCTTTATCTATTTCAAAATAGAGAAATGAGAGAGGGGGTTGGCTCTCTCTCTTATTAGTATAAGATATAGATATAATCTATACAATATATTATGTTAAACCACTTTTGGTCCAAAGATTTTTCTAATTTTTTTCTTTAAAAAAAATAGCAAATGTAGGAGGTAATCCCCCACTATTTTTCCATCCAAAATTTTAAGTGCAATTCTATCCCTTGAGAAAATCTTTAATAGCATACAATATTGTATAGATGTTATTAGAGAATTTTTCCAAAATTTGTTTTGTTATTTTCTCATTATTTTAAAAAAAAATTATGTTCAATATATTGTACAGGATTATACTATATGGGGTGTTTGGTTGGTTGTAAAATATTTTCATGGTTGTAAAATTACTGTAGAGAAAAGAAATTTGTAAAAATGAGTTCTAAAAAAGTGGTTCGTTGGATGTAGATTTACTATAGCATCAATAGTTTTTCATGAAAGAATAAGTTTGTTCGAGTTGTAAAAACACTGTAGGTCAAGTAATTTTTAATAATCTTTTTACTTTTTGTTTTACATGTAATTAATCTCAGTTAATTCTGGCTCAATCTTCAACTAATTGATTAGGCTTAATCTGAAACTAATCTTAATTAAATAATTTGATACTAATCCGAAACTAATATTAAACTAATCTTTATTAAATGGCTTAATTATTTTTCAATCTTAATTAAATAATCAAAACTAATTCCATTTTAATTAGTATTTAATCTTAATTAACTAGCTTAATCCTAATTATTATTTAAATTGGGCTTAATCTTAAACTAATCCTAATTAATTGGTATTTAATCCTAAAAACTAATCCGAAAGAAGCAGTGCAGCATGCTTGAATTGATGTGGGACTTTTTAGTCCCACATAGGCTCGGGAGAGAGAGAGAGGGAGTGAGTTGGGTTTAAACAGAATTATGTTGTTATATAAAATGACAAAGGCATTTAGAAGTGGAGAGTGAGAAAGTGAGAGAAATAAATGAATATAATATATGTTAACAGTGCTGTGCAAGTGTTTTTGGTGCAAAAATGACGGACGTTGCTTAATGAACAGTCCTTTTTTCCAACCCTCTCGACTGTTGCTGAACAATCCGTCCCGTTCGTTAGCTCTTCTAAAGGCTGGAAAGCGTACTTCGAAGTATATAGGTCAAAAAGCAAGAGCAATTCTACCTTTTTGGTACGATCTTTATTTGTGTTGTTGGTTGTCTTTCTCAACGTGGTGTATAGGGTTGAGATAAGATACGGCTCAGCCAAAAAGCCGGGAGCGCTCAAGCAAATGATACAAACTACGGAGCGAAGAAAAAGAAACGCAAACTCAAAATAGGGGTCCTTAAAATAGGCTAATTAAGTTTGTTCCATGAAACCAGGCCGTCAGCTTAATCAGGAAGACCAGGCTCAAATTGGTCCTTCTTCCCCCTTCCCCGTGATGGGATAGGCTCTGAGATGGACATGAACAGAAAAGGTGTGCAAAAATGACGGAAGTGAAATCGCGAAAAAACAAAATTCACACATTACTGTAGCTACAGTGTGAATCCAAATTCAAACAATTTCAAGCTAACCAAATTTCATTGAACAGTGTTTTCCCCTAATTTGTTTTCCTACAGTAGACTTCAGGCCAACCAAACAGTCCCTATAAGGAAAAGGTTATCATGAATTGACCTTTTCTGAACAATTTTCACAACTGGTTTCCTTTAGAGCATCCACAGTCGTTTGCTATTTATCCATTATATGATTTTATAGCAAACGACACACTGCACTCGTTTGCTATTTATGCATTTTTTGACGAATACGCAATAGTAAATTGCTATAAATGAGAGACGATATAAGAAAAATGCATATTATAAAGGACGGATCTTCAAGATCCGTCATCAAGATCCGTCCCACTAACAATAATATGTTTTTTAATTCTCAGACGGACCTTCGAAGTCCATCCCTTCAAAAAAATTTATTTTTTCGTAATAAAAAACCCCAAAAGATACGCCTCCCCTCGGACGGATCTAGAAGATCTGTCCGTCCATTCCGCAATTTTCGGACGGAACTAGTAGTTCCGTCGCTGGCGATTTTTTTAAATAAATAAATAAATAATGAATGACCACTTTCACCTTACGACGGATCTTCAACATTCGTCTAATAATTAAAAAATAATTAAATAATGCATTTCGCTATACGACGGATCTACAAAGTCCGTCTTATATTTTTTTTTAATCTTAAATTGCTATAAAATAGCATTGAACGACTGCAGCAAATACTAAAAATGCTATATGTAAATACGCATTTAGCCATTTTTTAACAATCACGACTGTGGATGCTCTTAGGAATGTATATTCGTTGGAACTCATTATGTCAAAAAAAATTTTCCAAGCTCAAGTGATAAATACTTTACGTGAATACTAGCACTTGAACGGTAGTGTTATAAGTAAGTAATTATATGAGCATCTGGAATCAACATTACCAGATATTCATAAAATTTTAAAAATTGTCAAGGTTTATTTGACTAGTTTATCTGAGCAATTTATTATGATGGATCGTATATGTAGTACATGGAAGTAGTAGACAAGAGAATGACCGATCCTAAGAAATCAGAAGCCATATGCAAAACTTAAGATTGTGTTATAATATAAGAAAATTTATTATCGATTTATTATTTTATAGCTTGATTATTTTCATAAAGCAAAATATAACTAAGATATTCAAACAAAAGTATATTTGAAAATGAAATTTTAATTTCCATTTTGTATATTTAAAAATGAAATTTTAATTTCCTGTTATAACTGAATTCATACGTAGTCACTCAACAAAATTACCAATGCTCTAAAAGAAATTTCAAACATTACAATTATAATGAATATGCTTTAGATAGGAGATTGATCATCAAAGTTCTGTCTCAAAACTTCCTACCATCAATATGTTCACGAGAATAAATAACAAAAGAATCAATGCCCAATTGATTTCCTAGGAAATTCTATATTCGTTGGAACTCATTATGTCGATTTTTTTTCCAAACTCAAGTGATAAATGCTTTACGTGAATACTACCATTTGAACGTTAGTGTTATAAGTACGTAATTATATGAGCATATGCAATCAACTTTACCAAATATTCATAAAATTTTAAAAATTGTCAAAGTTCATTTGACTATTACGATGGATCTTTGTACGTAGTATATGGAGTAGTAGACAAGAGCAGGGCGGATCCTAATAAATTTTTTTTTGATGAAACGAATAGAGTCTTCGATTCCAGCCAAGCAATCAATTAATAATAATAGCAATGATACAAGAGAAAGCTTTACAAGAAGTAAAACAACACACTAGCATACATCACACGAAAATAGAACAGCAGCCTGTAGTTCCTAAAGAAGGAACGAAACAATAACAACTCACTAAACGCCTAATCAGGAAGGAGAAGCCTAAATAACTGGTCGAAGCATGGCAAGGGAGGCGTTCCGGACCGAAAGCACAACCAAGCTCCAACCGTCGGAGCTACATCACATCGACAGAGGGGGGCATCCGGCCAGTGTCGAAACGGCTTGGAGATCACGGCTCAACAAGGCCTTTCATACCAAGCAATGCTCTAAGCGGCCTGGGAAGGGAAAGAGGACACTCGATCCTCAGAATGGAACCAAGATAGAGAATGTCAGCATAGATACATGGAACCAAAATTGCCAGCGATGCCAAAAACGAACACCGACCGCAAGCAGGAAGCCACACACTCCAAACCAAGGCCAATAAAATAGCCAGCACACAAACCAAACACATAAATGATAAAAGGATGAAAAAGCAACATGAACCAAATTACACAGTCCAGAAAGAACACCTAGATAAATAGCTTAGTAGTCCCAAGTAGAGGAGACCGCGTTAAGCACAAGGTGGGGGAACAAATCACCCAAATACAAGTGCCCAGGTAAACATAAGAGGAGATCTCAAGAAACAGTGCAACAAAACATAATAACACTGTAAGGTAGCATCCAGAAGAACAAAATGATATCAACCCAAAACTAATCGAAGGGGAATCAGTAAGCAGGAAAAGCAGCACAAGATACACCTATGATCATCAGCCCAAGTAGAAAGAGCAACACATAGTAAGCAAGGAACGTCAAAAGGAGTTGTGCTTTATAGCGAAGCTCGTCCACCGCTAAAACAGCACGGGGAAGGAGGGTTTACAAAGCAAAGCAGCCCCCCCACTCCCAAACCATCACACACACCATTCATAGAAAAATGGACCTGCGGAATGGTACGGGAACAAAAACGGGAAACTCGCCTCCCTAAAAGAAATGCACAGCCCCATAGCCACCAAAAAGCAGCGCTTATCGAGCGCAGTGGAGTGAACAGAACACAAAACACTCAACCTAACCCAATCCAACAGCCGAAGACAAATAGCAAGAAAGAGACGATAACGACAGTGAGCAGAAATAAAGATTGGCCGTTAGGCATCTTCACTAAGTAAAGGTGCATGGATGCACAAAGCCGCTTTCCAGCCAGCTATATATAAAGAGCCATCAGGGGCTAAAGTAAGATACCAAAAGATACAAACATAACAGGCCAAGAAATAACACGGATACATAAGCATCACAGCCAGCATAAACAGCAAAAGCTTCACAAAATAAACAGCCAGCAACAAAACGAAAGCCCAGGGGGACGAAAGGAGAAAGAATCAGCACTCGCAAAAGATCAAGACCTGCACAGCCTGCAGATCCCCAACGGGGAGTTCAAACCTGCAAGCAAAATAGTGGAGAGGAAAAGAAAAAAAGTGAGCACCATAGTATTACAATACAGCTGCTATAAAGCATGAAGATTTCTAAGACAATGAAAGGAGTCATATAATTTTTGAAAAGCCAGAGGAGAATTGGCTTTGAACTTTGGGCTAGAAGCCCAGAGCTTAAAAAGAAATAAAAATTCATCAGTCATTGACGCGATCGAGCTGCGTCGATGCTGAAACACCCTGATGTTCCTTTCCTTCCAAATGATCCAAATGATGGTATGAATAGCTAACATCCACGCACTTCGAAACCTCACATTCGAGGGCGTGAAAGACCAAACGGAGGCTAAACGGGGGGGAATCGAACCAGCGGATCCTAAGAAATTAGAGGCTATATGCGAAATTTAAGATTGTGATCTAATATAAGATTTTTTTTTTTTTATGTAGTACATGGAGTAGTAGATAAAAGCAGGGCCGATCCTAAGAAGTCAAAGGCCATATATGAAACTTAAGATTGAGCCATAATAATAAAAAAAATTATTATTGATTTATTATTTTATGTCTTGGTTGTTCACATAAAGCAAAATATAACTAAGATGTTCAAACAAAAGTATATTTTAAAAAGGAAATTCTAATTTCTTGTTATAATTGAATCCATATGTAGTCACTAAACATAATTACCAAAGCTTTAAAAGACAAGTTCAAACATTACAGTTATAATGAACATGCTTTAGATAGAAGATTGATCGTCAAAGTCCTGCCTCAAAACTATTGGATATATATGTATATTCTCACTATATGAATAATATTATGTGTAATATTATTCTATGGATAACACGTGTGTTACATGTACTAATTGTATGGATATCGGACTGCGGGTTAAGTTGGTTGAGAACCCAGTACCCATACCAGTATTTATCATATAAATACTGGATTGTGATAGTAGTATAGGTATTCTAATTTTGATACATATGGTAAATATCTCAAACACGTAAGTCTATGATATTAACCCTAATTATTATCTCACATAATCTCTAACAAAAACTTCATACAAGCAATTTGTTCATGAGAATAAATAAAAAAAGAATCAATGCCCAAATGAATAGTAGTCACATAGTGATTAAAACGAACAGTAACAATAAAAACTTACCTAAAAATTAATGAGCATTTCCATTGGATCTTCAATAATTGAAACTATTACCTAGACTTTACCAAGAGAAAAAAAAGACAGTTAGTGTCTAGTGCATTGCTAATATCTATGATATTAACCCTAATTATTATCTCACATAATCTCTAACAAAAACTTCATACAAGCAATCTGTTCATGAGAATAAATAACAAAAGAATCAGTACCCAAATGAATAGTAGTCACATAGTGATTAAAACGAACAGTAACAATAAAAACTTACCTAAAAATTAATGAGCATTTCCATTGGATCTTCAACAATTAAAACTATTACCTAGACTTTACCAAGAGAAAAAAAAAAGCAGTTAGTGTCTAGTGCATTGCTAATTTCTAAACGTTGATCTTTTTGCATTCCTAGAAGCAAAATCATCAATTAAACTTTTATAATCAAGTTTTTGTAAAAACTCATTTTCAATTGAAATCAATGCCAATCTATTTTATCTTTCTTCTGATATGGTTGATCACAAGTAAGATTTCAATAGTTTTAGTTTTGAAAAACTTATTTTCACTGATGCAACTGTAACCGACCTGACGTGATTCGAACTCATATCTCTTTCAGAGACTATGAGAGTTGCGGTCTTGGCCTCTTAGGAATAAGTGCAATTGCCAAGATTAAAAAAAAAAAAAAAAAAAAAATTTGACCTGCCATGATACCCAGGTCCCTTTAACATTCTTGATGAGCCTTAATTAAGTAAGCTACAACACCAATTATAAATATGAGTTTTTCTATTACTTAATTAATATTTATATGGTATACTGAATTTCAGGGAGCTTTATAAATAGGAGGTCATGTTCGCTTGCACCACCCTCCCACCCCAGGGCAGTCCTGGACAAGAAATTTATGATTTAATGTTGGGTGCATGTTGTCCATCTTCTGAAACATGCAAATTAAAGAAGAAAATGATTTTTAAAATCTCTTTTTCATAGGTGACATAATTGGAAATTGTAAGTTAAACTGAACTGAACATTCTTCAGCAGGTAATTTGGTTAGATAGTAATTTGATGGAACAAAAAAGAAATAAAATGATATCTTTAATTTAGTTAAAAAAGAAAAAAGATACTGATATGATATGATATGATATGATATGATTTGGAAGTAGAAATATTGTGTGTGTTTTGTTTTTGGTTCCCTCGGGTCCAACAAATAATGATGCGGCCATCCAACGCTTCTACTGGACCCGGCGTAAAACCAGTCGTATGGTCTTATGGAATTTTCCACGCTACAAACTACAAAGTCTACAACTGCAATTGCCAGCAATGCAACAAGCTGAGCTAGCTTGAAAGAGACGTGTCGAGCCGTACTATGTGTGTATGTATGGTCCACGTGTTGCACCCTTGTATTGGCAGGGTGTGGATCATTTCATTGCCCAGTGCCCAGCTGTAGTATCATGAGCTGTAGTAGAAGTATATATATACTAGATTTGTCCGTTGTCACGTGCCTACGGCACGTCTTCGAAACGATACAACACACGAAAAGTCCTATAAATAGTAAAACAATAATTATGCAGTTCAAGTTTTAATAATATGACAATAATTAGTTGTAAATAAAATTCCATATTTCTATTAGTATATGTTGAAGTATAATTATATATGAGGGTGTAAAATCCAACTTCTTAGAACTTTAAAGATGGAAAATGATGAAATTTAACTGTTGAAGAGATATTTGATATTTTCAATATAACATGTGCAATAAAAAAAACATAAAAATTTTGAAAATTTTACAAACCTGAAATCTTAAAATCTAAATTTCTAAGTTAAGAAAGAATGGGAGAGAGAGGGGGAGACAGAGAGGGAGAAATATGAAAAAAGTGAAGAGAGAAGAGAGAGATAGTAATAAAGTAATGAGTTTTTTAGTTTTGGGGGGAAAAAATTTGATTTTGGGGTTTGAAATTTTAAGCGGAAAAATATGCATGTTTTGTGAGAATCAATCTAGGCCATTGGTTTTAGGGGAAATTGAATGAGAGCCACTTGATAGCTTTCTTTGTAATTTATTATATAGATGGGTAAAAGGATGTGAACAACTTGCTCATTTAGTAAATAAGCAACTGATTATGTGGCATGCATGCGATACATTGGACAACTAACCCTTTTAAGAATTTTCCAATCACATGTATGCCACATCATCAATTGCTTATTTACTAAATAAGCAAGTTGCTCATACCCCTTTTTTCCTATATATATATATATATATATATATATATATATATATATATATATATATATATATATATATATATATATATATATATATATATATATGAGTAATGTGAGCCTCATATTTGTATGAGAAAAATTTTCTCATACAAAGTGATTATACTCACTTGGTAGGGCCATTATGGAAGATCCACTCCATCCATCATGTTTATTATACTAATAGATGTAAGTGTAGAAAAAATCATGTTGTTTGGAGGTCATTCACCCATGCATCATGTGGGTCTAATTTGTGGTTCGATTTATATTACTGTTGAAATCGTTCATTTTTCAACCACATGATGCATGAGTGAATGATCTCCAAATCACTTGATTTTTTCTACACATACATCCATTAGTATGATAAACATGATGGACAGAGTGGATCTTCCATAATGGCCCAACGAAATGAGTATAATCAGTTTGTATGAGGAAAATTTCCTCATACTCTATATGAGGCTTACTTTTCTCTCTCTCTCTCTCTCTCTCTCTCTCTCTCTGTATATATATATATATATATATATATATATATATATATATATATATATATATTACATATGTATATTTTCATTATATTTTCCTCTTCGATTAATTGTTTTTATGTAATCTTCCAAAGATTGTACCTTGAAGAATCAAACCCCGACTGTGCGATTCTATCGACAACACTAAAATCGTGTGCTGAAAGAGTCTGCAAATTGAAGGAGAAAAAAATTAGAACTAATCAAGTCATCAATGTTGTATGAAGCAAACTGGAACTTATTGGTTTTAAAACCCAGACAATGGGCACACACAACGACGTGTTTTTTTCCTTAATAAATTGATGGGTAGAGCAATAGATGGAAAAAAAATAAGCAAAAATGTGCGAGTGAGGTTTTGTCTCCCTCTATTCCCCTATAGTATACTTGAATAATATTATAAAATTCAACTAAAAAACCCATTAATTCATCCTTAAAAAGAACTATTGAAAGAAGAATATGTAACATACTTAAAAGATATCGTCGAGATCAAAAGGAACGCAAACTCCGACCTAATAGCAGCACTGGATCCTCTTATAAAACCCAAACTCAGACCCGTTAACAATCTTCGGATACCCGATCCGCCTCCCGAACTCGCCTCCATCAATCCATCAAAATTTATGGAATTTTTTTTTAAATTCAAAGAAATATTAGAAAAACCCTAGTAATCAAAATTGGGTTGAAAAAAAGTCTAGCATTCTTCAAAATATTTGCTTCTTTGAAACTCGAACTTTTTGTAAGCCTTAATTTTACATACCTACAAAATCAGAACAGAAATTTCGGAAATTCGTAAGAAATAGATCGAAAACCTTAACCTTAACAATTTGATTGTATTAATCAGGCAAAACAGTGTTGAAGATGAAGGGAAGAATTAGATGAACCTTTGGATTCGTCAATCGAAACAGACACCAATTTCCACGCTCGATTTCATCATGGCACTCGCACGCTGTCATCACCCATTGAATTCCTATATCTAAAACCACAACCACTGTATAGTCCCATTATCATACATTCCTATAAAAGTTTCAATCATTCTTAATTTTCTATAAAAATACCAACATCTATCAATCTATCACTTATTTTATGTATATTTCTATACCTCTCCATTGCATCCATAATTTCATTATCCACCGTGAATAGAGTCATTTCAGCTGTTATCTTCCTCCAAACACATCCCGAATTTTTAAAAAAAAAAGATGAAGACCACCTCGCAAATATGAGCTACCAAAAACTCAGAATATTTTGAAAAAATGATTATACAAAGCAATTAATAATTAATAGTCATCAAATTAACTCAGAAATTGAATCAAAGATGTCTATGATTTAGAATTTTTTGGTACCTTTTGGGATTTGAAGTGGCAGGAGGCATGAAGGGGAATGTGGAGCTACGGGGATGCAGCAGCTTGACGGGCATGCGGCGGCGCAACGAGCATGCACTGGCGATGGGGATGCGGGAGAGAGTAAGGATGCAGTCGGTGGTGAGTGACGACGGGAATGCAAGAGATGAGTCAGTTGGTGGTGACTGGTGACGGGGATGCGGGGTATCACAAGAGAGTGGAGAGTGCAAGAGTCGGTCGGGCGAGCGATGGTGCGGCGGCATCGGGTATAGAGAGGGGGGGGGGGTGTAAAGGGTTTACTGTTTGGATTTGATGCATACAGGCGGTGTATGTATTTTTTTTGTTGGATTTAATTTTGACGTGCATTGCACGAGTTTGTTAGTTACAAATCCCAACTCTCCATATATATATATATATATATATATATATATATATATATATATATATATATATATATATATATATATTCAGTTGCACACTTGGTTTTGGTTCACACACTAGGAATAGCGGCATTACTAGTCGTATGTTTTTTTTAAAAATTTGTACTAAAGCCGCTACTCTCAGTAGCGGCACGAGTGGTGTGCAGGTCAGTGCGCAACCAAAGTTAACATTCAAACTATATATATATATATATATATATATATATATATATATGTTGATTCAATATTTTCTTTCGGGTGTTCTTTTTTTTTTTTTTCATTTATGCTTTGGTGACACATTATGACCGAGATTGTCACTTCCAACATTGTTTGAGAGTGGGGTTTTTTTCTTCATGAACTATTAATGTTGTGTTATTTCTTATTCACAAGATTTTGTGGTAGTTTTCTATCTTTAAACTAAGAAAGAAAGTAGAGAGGGAAAATATACAGGAGGTCGACGAGACTTTGTTGAGAATGGGAAAAAAAACAAAAAAAAACGGAGAGTAGCACCGGTTCCAATGCAATGTCTGATGCTTGTCCATTATTTGCTCCAACGGCATGCACTTAGGGAGCAAACAGCAGCGTCTGCTTGCTTTGTTGTTTCCTAGCAAGCTTCTTGTTACTTCTACCCAGCTGCTAACTCAACTTATTATTAAGTACACTACCTCGCTCAATCTCATTTCCCAACACTTGAAACTGGTCGTGGTCGTGTCTATATGTTGTCCCATGCTGATTCTTTCTCCAGGTAATATATACACATATGTATATTTATGTTATGTCTATTCGTACGCATATATACAGAGAGAGACACTTCCTTAGCTTCTCGGGTTTTTTAGAAGCTATCTAGAAGACGGCACTTTGAAGATTACTTGGTCCTAATGAGCCATGCACCAAACCCTAGGAATTGTTGGGTTTGATTTCTTCAATCCATCCTATAAAGAAATATTTAAGGATAAAGCCAAACCACACTTCCCCATGCATGCTTCATGTTACCCTTTAGCTTTGCCTTTTAATATTAGCCAGGGCTTTTAACTACGCTAATGTCCTTACCATTGTAGGAGCTACTATATGATCAAGAGAACTAATGAACCTGTCCTAATTAGCTCTTCCATCAATAATTTAACACAGTATCAAAAGAGAAAACCAAAGAAATTTGAATTTTGTAATTATACTAATCGGATGCGACCATGCTTAATTATTTTCCTCTCTGCATAACTTTCTTCAAATATTTGGATTAATCCATGTAATGCATTACCACTTTCTGTTTGTATGTCTCAACAAGTCATATACACGTCATACTTAGAGCTGGTATCGGATCCTATCAGATTGGGTCCTCCACTACCCAGATCCAGAACCGGTATCTCATTGATCTAAAAATTGAACCCAGATCCGGACCCGGACCCGGACCCGGACTTGCAAGAACCGGGTTCCGGTTCAGGTCCTAGTTAAAAAATCTACCTATCGGATCCGGTAGCGGAAAATAATTTGCACTTAAGTATTTTTGCACTCGATACTCTACGGTTCCAACAATTTTGCACTTAAGTACATGAACAAAAATTATATTTACACATCTATCTTCAACAATTACTTTTATATGTATATTGGTATATCCCTATAACCATATTATTCAAATTCCATATTTTTTTGGGTATTTTTTTAATGGTTCCGAGTCAGTTCTATTTTGAGCGGATCTGAACCAGGATCCGGACCCGAAAGTGCATCGGGTCTTATTTTAGGACCCCAATCAGTATAGATCAGGTCGGTTCCGGTCCATTGTTGGGTCCAGGTTGGGCCTAAAACTGGATTTGAAGGAAGCCAATTTTTGGTTGAAGCAACTCCGATTGAAGCAACTTCTTGTTGATTTGACTTACGATGAAGATCCTAGATCATTGCCAACGCCCACTTCAGCAAAACCTCCGAGAAAGAAGGCTAAAATAAATGCTACTTGATGCTATTGATTTTGGTGTGGGAGCAAACAGATGAATTTGTGAGTTCTTTTTGGAAACAATAAAGGAAACTTGTTGACCTTCACCAACGTGTCGACCGGTTTCTCGCTGCTGCCGCGAACCTGCACAAAGTTCGATACACCGGGATGGATCCCGGTGACGAACCCTTTGACGCTCTTATCAATAATCAGAAGGATTAAGAAAGAGTTTTAGGTAGAAAAAGATTGATTACCTTGTTATGGTGGGGGAAGAGGGGTATTTATAGTCGCCTCAGGGACCCATTTCGAGTTAAGATTAAAATCTACTTCCCGGTATTTTTAGATAAGATGTAGAGTTTAAATTGTTTCATGGAGATAACCATGAATTTGAACTACTCTTTATCCATCTGGGTTGGTTTGTAACGGGTTTCTACCCATACCCAGTAGGACAGATCCGTTTACGGGTTATTGGGCTTTGAAGAAAGATCCAGTTTCCATTCCAGACCCGTTTGTAGGTAAAATTACCGTTTTACCCCTGAGAGCTTTAAAATTCGCGCCCAATTTAATCCTATTTTTAGCCATATCATGAGCCCCCCACTCCCGAAGATTAAGTTTAACAGTCTTTGAGGAGTAGTTTTACTGTTTTAATGGCGTACAGGATTTTATCGAAGTTCTCGGGAGAGTTTGGATCTCGCTCGAGGTGTAACGGTATTTTTCTGAGCTTGTAAAATGCCTAAAAATATTCTCAGGTTTTTTGTGTTTTTTTTCAGATTTTTTCAGATTTTTTTCAATTTTTTAATTCAATTTTAGAATTTAAATAATTAATTTTCGAAAATATTAATTAATTATTCTAATTTAATAATTATATTTTCAGAATTTTTAAATTATTTTCTGAATCAATAATTATTTTTAGAATTTTTTAATTAATTTTTCCGATTTTTAAATATTTTTCTGATTTTTGAAATATTAATTCAATTTAATAAATAATAAATAAATAAATAGATAAATACCTGATGACGTGGCGCGATCCTGTGCATTGATCATGACCAGGCAAGCGCGCATCGGGAGGAAGGGGGTCGGTGGCACGAGTGCTCGGATCGGGCTGTCGAAGTCCCAAACGACGCCACGTGGCAAGGTCAACGTTGACCTTTTTTTCCATCTTCTCCTGGACTTCTTCTTTCTTTTCCCACCCACTTCCACCTTCGGCCTTTTCGTTCGTCTTCCTCCTTCGTCTCCTACCTTCTTCTTCCTCGACATCAGTGGAGAGGAGAGCTCGCGGAGCTCGTGCGAGGGAGCTGGAGCTCGGGGTTTGACGAGGCAGTTAAAGCTCAGAGTTTGGGGAGGGTGACAATGAGGAAGGTGAGCTCAGAGCTCGGAGCTTCGTCGAGGAAGTTCGAAACGGAGGAGAGCCCGACTGTGGTTGGGTTTGGCGAGGCTTGGCGATGGCGATGGCTCGGAGACAGTGAAGGGGAGCTCAATGAGATAGTGGACGAGAAGAGCTAGGTGTTGGAGTTTGATGACGTTGATTATGGAGATCAAAGGGAGGAACTGAGTGAGGGGGTCTCCTCGACATGGAGGCGAGCTCAGCGGTGCTCGATGGCGGTGGTGTCGAGGTTGAGCTCGACGAAGGAGGTTTGGGTTTCTTTCTTTTAGTCTGGCGCTCGATTCTTGAAGAAGAAGAGGGTTGACGGGTTTGGGCCTATAACGGGTTCAAACCCGACCCATTAACCCTTTTCTTTTCTTTTTTGCTTGTTGTGCAGATCTGAGCCGTTAATCGTGATCGAGCAAGAATTTTGAGTCGAAATTTTTCTCCAATTTGAGGATCGGTGGCAAGAGTGCTCGGGTTGCATTTCCGAAGCAGGAAAGACTTCGGCGGCTTGACACGTGGCGGTCAACGGTTGACTCAGTCAACGTTGACTGTTGACTTTTTTGATAAAATTCTCTCATTTCAGGGTCGGTGGCAAGAGCACTTGGGTTGCATTTCCGAACCAGGAGAGGGCTTCGGCGGCTTGACACGTGGCAGTCAATAGTTAATCGTTGACTTGGTCAATGTTCGACCGTTGACTCTCTCTTTTTGCTTTAATTACAACCGTTGATCTTGATTTGAGTGCGGATCTTGAGGCAGAGTTTTTCTCCAATTTGAGCTTCGGTGGCAAGAGTGCTCGGGACTTGTTGCCGAAGTCCAGGAGTATTTTTTCTCGCATTTGGAAGTCGGTGGCAAGAGTGCTCGGCATACGTTGCCGAAGTCCAGGAGAGTTTTTTCTCGCATTTGGACGTCGGTGGCAAGAGTGCTCGGCCCAAGTTGCAGAATTCCATGAGAGCTTTTTCTCGCATTTGGACGTCAGTGGCAAGAGTGTTCGGCATACATTGCCGAAGTCCATGAGAGCTTTTTCTCGCATTTGGACGTCGATGGCAAGAGTGTTCGGCACACGTTGCCAAAGTCTAGGAGAGCTTTTTCTCGCATTTGGTCGTCGGTGGCAAGAGTGCTCGACACACGTTGCCGAAGTCCAGGAGAGCTTCGGCGCAGCTGTATTGTAACGGACGTTCCCAGTGCTACGGAGGTCAGATTGGGGCGTGTGACCCCTTATTTCGAAGCTATCTTGAATATCTACAAGTTCTCTTCAGAATTGAGTTAGAGAATCATCCTCCTTCAAGGTCAAGATAGTCCCGCAACATCTTCGCCTTCACGAAGTTGAAAAGAGCTTTGCATGACTCTAGGGGAGGTCTGTTCTTGGAAGCGAGTTTAGGGAGCATCTCTAGACGAGTTAGGCTCCGAACTCTTTCAGAAGAAGGCCGCTCAGGGGGTGAGCAGGAGGAGCATAGTCAGGATCTAGGAGACAGCTATTTGGGAGACAAGTTTGTGGAGTAACTCTAGGGAAGAGTTGAGCTCCGAACTCGTTGAGAAGAACGCCGCTCGGGAGGTAAGCGGAGCGGGAGCTTGGCTCTAGGAGAGAGCCATTTAGGAAACAAGTTCGAGGAGAACTTTAGGAGAGAGTTTTAGCTCTGAACTCGTGAAGAAGAGGTCCGCTCGGGAAGCGAGCGGAGTAAAGAGCTTCACCAGGCTCTAGGAGAGAGCCGTTCAGGAGACAAGTTCGAGGAACAACTCTTCGGGAGAGTTTTAAGCTCCGAACTTGTTGTTTAAGTGAGTTAACAAGTTGTATGAGCAATTCCGAATGGTGAGCTGCCCCGCACTTGCTTGTTTGCAAGCGGCTAAAGCAACGTCGAACCAATTGTTGGACTCCAAACTTGTTGTTAAGAGAGTTAAGGATTTGTAGGAGCAATTCCAAATGGTGAGCTGTCTCGCACTTGCTTGTTTGCAAGCTGCTAAAGTAACGTTGAACGAAGTGTTGGACTCCAAACTCGTCTTTTGAGCTTAGTAAGTTGAGAGAGCAACTCTTTATGACAAGCTGGACTCCGAACTTACCATTTAACGGGTCGTAGATGTGACTCAGAGAGATAGAAATGAGGAAAAGGCAATAATTTTCAATAGAAAAAAGCTAAATTTTGTTGAAAAAAACTAAGTGGCCGCTTCAATAAGGC
Organism: Hemerocallis citrina; assembly: GCA_017893485.1. NCBI lineage: Eukaryota > Viridiplantae > Streptophyta > Magnoliopsida > Asparagales > Asphodelaceae > Hemerocallis > Hemerocallis citrina. The sequence continues at coordinate 238,607,374 of CM030367.1, read as the reverse complement.
GAGCCATTATTATATGCTTTTGGCCGTGTTACAAGCATCGGCCTTATTGAAAACTGAACCTACTATTGCGATAGGGTGAAGGCCTCTTGGGAGGAGTTTGGTTCTCCCCCATTGGACCTCCATGGATAAGGTGGAGGACGGCCCCAGGTTCAAAATATTGGAACTCGGTGGGCCTCTCTGTTCGCTTGTAGGCTCCTCGGGATGGAAGATCGGCACCGTCTTTTCGGACAAACTTGGCCAGGTGTCCCCGTTGTATGAGCTCTTCAATCTCCTCTTTGAGAGCCCGAAAATCATCCGTATCGTGGTCGTGGTCTTTATGAAAGCGGCACCACTTATCCCTATTTCCTTTCTTACCAGGGATATTCATTCTAGGGGGAGCGCGGAGTAGCCTTTCCTTGTCCACTTCCATAAGAACTGCTGATATACTAGCATTGAGGGAGGTGAACTTCTCAAAACAAGGAGCTAGGCGGTGTTGGCCATTATCGTCCCTCTGACATTTCTGGGACCCTTCTTCGCTCGTATCCTTCTGTTTGTTCCCGGAAGATAATTCCTCGAGAGTGGGGAGGGGGGGTGAGAGCCTCTTCCATTCTGATGTACTTCTCACTCCTAACAAGTCCCGATGAGGCCTCTTGGCAAGGGATGCCTTGAGGTGGCGTTAGTGACGTTGTGCCAGAAAGCCATCGAGGCTACTGATTGGTTGAGGGAGGAAATAGACCGGACTTCGGCAGTGAAGCATCGAATGTAATCTCTTAGGAATTCACACTTTCTTTGGCTGAAGGTCACCAAAGATGCACTTGCTTTCTCGGCCCGGCGGCTACTCACGAAATGAGTAAGGAAGAGCTCTTCGAACTGATCGAATGAGAAGATGGAGGCCGAGGCAAGTCAAGAGTACCATTCTCTCACAGGCCCTTTCAGCGTGGCAGAGAAGGTCTTGCAAAGGAGCACATCCGAAGCCTGGTGGATCATCATGAGAGTTTTAAAACTCTCGATGTGGTCGGCAGGGTCCGACTCCCCTTTGTATGGCTCAAAATTAGGGGGCTTGAAGTTTTTCGGGACCGGGGCTTCCATGATGATCTGGGAGAATGGAGGCCTGCTCGGGCAAAAGTTTCTCGCCCGTTGTTCCTCTTCTCTGTCAAGTTGGCCAAGGCACCTCTCCATCTCTTGGAGATGGTGATAGACCGAGTCTTCCCTTCGGTCATATCTTACCGAGTCCCGAGACTCTTTCCCATGCGGAAGGGGACTAGGAGTGCGGTGGTGATGGCTTGGGGCAGGTTGATGACTGGGCGCCCGTTGCTCATGGTTGGGAGCAACACTGAGGGCCCGCAGAACGGCTTCTTGAAAATTCTGGAACTCTACCCTTGTGACTGGTGCCCCTCCCTCTTGGCGGTCCCTATGTGTGGCTCGTCTTACTGGAGTATGACTTCTCCGTCGACAACGTGGAGGGGACTCTCTTCCCCTCCTCAGGGGAGGGGATCTTCTGGTCCTCGGTGTGCGGGGGCCCGGACTCTCGAGTCCTCTGGGTGCTCAGGTTGATTGACTCCCCCAAGGGCTCGCCATCCATTCAAGCAAGTTCGGAGGTCGACCCCCTGTTGGCGGTTGACAATCACTTGACGGAGATCCTGCTCGGGAGGGCTTTGAGAAGCCATAGAGTCAACTGAATGATTGTGGACCGCGACATGGTCTTGAAGAGGATGTTGCTTTGGACGACTCTGACGAGAGCCCCCCGACCTGTTGAGGAGGAGGTTGTTGAGGAAGAACATCTTGAGCTGGAGGAGGAGGAAGAAGAACAAGAGTGGCTCTTCAGCTGGAGACCGCTGCCTTCCCCTTCTCTTGCGGATACCCAGTAGGACAGATCCGTTTACGGGTTAATGGACTTTGAAGAAAGACTCAGTTTTATTTAAGACCCGTTTGTAGGTGAAATTACTGTTTTACCCCTGAGAGCTTTAAGATTCGTGTCCGATTTGAACGGTCCCGATTTAATCCTATTTTTAGCCATATCACTACTCAAAAGAAAGCTTTATTGGGTGAGAGTAGTCGAATTGTAGACATCATCGAAAAAAATAGCTGGATGATCGGATGATGAGACAAAGAGAACCAATGACTTGGTTTTTAAGACAATACAATGAGAGAAGACGAAGATAAAGAGAAAAGAGCATAAGGAGGATCTAGCAATGGATAATGCAATAATGTTGTATGACATGACTCCCGATAATTAAGGCTGCATTTTGGAAGGGAAGAACAACAAAAAATAATGTGTAGTCGTGTGCTCAATCTGATGGCAATAGTAATAATAACAGTAACTACGACTATAATATAAATGATGTAGATGATGTTTATTTTCCACAATTTTATAACGGTTATTCAATTCCTTAGTGAACATAATGCATGTTATTTATGTAAATTAGTCTTATCTACTGAAATTAAAATTTAAATGTCTTAATAATAATTCTTTAATATATAAAAGGACATCATACAAGTAAATTACGGGGAAAATATATAAAATAATAATATGAGTCAAAAGGAAAGACAGAACTAGTCAATAGGAGATATTCTTGCCATGGTGAAAAATGGTTTTTCACCATGGTAGGAAAGTGGAAAGTCAGTCCACTACTAAACTTACTCTTAAGATCATCAACATTGATCTCCCTTGATGTTGGGAATATGATATGTATTAACTAAATATATATATTGGCTAGGTTGTATTCCATATATAGGAGGAATCATCGAAGTAAAGAAATAATTACTAGGCATAAAAGGTAGCACACCCACACAATCCCTCACATGAGGTATCATGATCATGATCATGTGGTTGCTTGGCAATGCGAATGTGAACAAAAGAGAAGTCTTGCAAGTGAGATTGGGAGGAACCCAAAGAATTGGTTTGGTACCCTTATTATTTGTTAGTAATTCATTTTATTATCTTAAATTTTTAATTATTCACACGAACTCCTAGGACGACATCAAAGATGCCACCCACCTATGTCATCTCTTAATTAATAATTAAATGAATTAAACTAATTAAACAAGGATTGATACTAATTAATAATCGTCCACCATTAACAGTTGAACATTTTTATTTCAAGGAAGAGGGTGGGGGTGGTAAGCGCGCCGTTTCACGTGAGTCGATGTGCGTATGTATCATGCATGCGCTAAGTCTAGGCTCACATGCAGAGCAGATCGAGAGAGCTAGGTAGCTTGAGAGAAATTAATTTTGATTAGTTTAATCATGGATTGTGATGCTTTGATTTTTGGTAATTAGTTTAATTAATAATTAATGTGGGATAAAGCTTTGCTGACATGTTCGTTTTCGTTCTTGTGTGTGGGGATTTGAGTATATATATATATGTAACTTAATCCCATATGCAAGTATATATATGTAACTTAATCCCATATGCAAGTGTTGAGACAAATTTAGGAGTCGTTATGCATATGCTATGAAATATTAAATTTCACATGAATTTTTTTGTTGAATAGAACTTTATAGATCTGGCATTTGATTTAATTAAACTAAAGTGCAACTATATATACAAAAGGATAAGAAACACAATGAGTGATCTATATATCTCATTCGGCAAAGATCTTAATTCCTACAGATCATGACTGCTAGCTATTGCTTAAATATGAATAATTAAGCAGAGAAGTAGCTCTCAATGGTTTGAAATTAGTTAATTAATTGTTATGAAATTATAAGCTGTCATCGACTCTACTAATAAGAAGAGAGTAGGCATCCACGTTTGCTGAATCTCTCTCTCTCTCTCTCTCTCTCTCTCTCTCTCTCAATCTCTTTTGTAGGCCATTTCAACTTGCGAGATGTTTTGTTGCTAATACATATATATATATATATACAGACACGTATTCGTCAAATGCAAGCTAAGTTACTTCATGTGGTTATACGATAATATATATCTCTCTCCCGATTGATGTGATCCTATTCCTAATTTCCTATTGTAGAGTGCATTCAGTATTTGGAGATACTACTACTACTACTAGGCTAGCTTAGAATATAATAATATAAATATAGATAATTCATTATATAGCGACGCCGGTATGTGTAGGAATAGGATGAAGAAGAAGAAGAAGACGACGACGACACGACTATTATTAGCGCAGCAATTGCAGCCCATTAAAAGGCTTGCGTATATGACCGCTGGTGAATAAAGCCAAGCCCAACAATCCAGCAGTATGTATCCTTCAAATTAAAAGGTGATGAAGATAATAATGTAAATTAACTGTCCTGAATAATAAATCAATCATAAGGCCCAACCCACTAATCCAACTTTGATGAAACGGACCCATCCCACCATTTCCGTCTCCTTTTGGATATTTATTTCCAAACTATCCATGTTTTTTTATAATTAAAATTTTTTTATATAGAATGATTAATTATTTTTTTCCTTTTTTTGGTTTCTATTTTTGGAGGGAATGATTACATAATGATTAACAAATTAATGATATAATTTAAAACCCCAATTTAAAAAGTGGGATGATTTTTTGTCACTTACTGTAGGGATATAACTATTAAAAACATCTTAAATTCACTGGAGGAAGCGATCAGGTTGTCAATCGCAACTAGTTTAATTTGATGGTATAGCAAATCACAAATATGAAAGATAAAGGTCTCTCTCTCTCTCTCTCTCTCTCTCTCTCTCTCTCTCTATATCTATCTATCTATCCATCCATCTATCTATCTATATATATATATATATATATATATATATATATATATATATATAGAATTTTTTTTCCAAAATGACCCTATTTTTGAAAGTTTTTCCCAAATTGCCCTGCTTTTTTTTATTCCCTAAACGGTCCACTCGCTTTTTGAAAAAGCGAGTCTGGGATAAATCCCCTCGCTTTTTCAAAAAGCGAGTCTTAGGTTACAGTTTTCAACCTCTCAACACTCGCTTTTTGAAAAAGCGAGGGGATTTATCCCACATTCGCTTTTTCAAAAAGCGAGTGTCGTTTGGGTCTTAAACCCCCCTCCCCTCGCAAACTGATCTCACTTTCTCTTTTTCCTTCTCCTCTTCGCTCGCGAAACCCTAACCCATTATTTTACGCTCTGATTTAAGCCCTTAACTCATTAAATTAGTTGTCGAATCACTCCGAAAATCTTCATTATCTCATCCCTGTTTAATTGGCCACTTCGTTTTTCTTGGTTTTTTCAATTTTGGTGGTGATTTCCGTGGAGTTCTTCAAATTGGGGGGTGAACGTTTTGGGGGTGATTGTAGTGGTTCACATCTTGCCTAAAGATTGTGGTATATTTCTCAAACTCTATATTTTTTAATATTGTATATATATTTAGAATTATTTAGTTAGAAATTTCTTGATATTATTGGAGGTACAATATGCATAATGTTGATATTATGAAAAAATCGGGATAAAATTTCGGGGTAATTTGGGTGTCAAATTTGGATAGTATCGGTGGAGGTGGAGGAGTATTAGTTTTAAAAAGTGGATAATTATAGAATTTGTGGGTAAAATTAGGATATAGTTATTAATAATTGTATGTTCGTATGTGTTCTATATTTGTTGGTTATATATTTTGTTAATATTAATAACGATTGCTTTTAGTTGTAGGATACTCTGTTTTTTAAAAAATGGCACGGACGATGGGAAATGTGGAGGTAGGATCTAATAGTAGACCTAATCGTGGCGATGGACCACGTACATCTTTCGGCTCACTTCCTCGCGGTGGACGTGGTGGTCGTCGTGGTGGTACCACACGTACTAATGTAAGCTTATAATTTTCTATATTCGATTTGTTTCATTATCATACAATTAAATGTTATATTTCTTTGCTGATGTAAATGTTGTTGTTGTTTTACAGGTCCCAAGTAACCCAAATGTGGCAGGTACTTCTTCTCCGGCCCCTTCTTCATCTTACATTCTCCTTGGAGGTCCAGGTCCCCTCGACCCTACTCATCTTACTCTTCAGTCACAGCATCGTTCGAAAGATGTGTGGGAAGGCGATTCGAAGGAATGTACATTCCGTGGGGGTCATCCACTACCTATGCACCCACGGATTCACCAGATCTTAAGGGATTGCGGACTGTACGGTATTGCACTGATGAGCTCCATCAAATGCGATCAACCTCTACTTACAGCACTGCTTGAGAGATGACGCCCTGAAGCACACAGCTTCCACCTTACAGTTGAGGAGATGACAGTGTCGTTGCAGGACGTTTCAGTACTCACCGGCCTTCCAGTAGATGGTGTGGTGGTCCCGATACGTCGACCGGCAGCCGAACCAGTAGATCTACATTCAATGTACTTGCCTATGTTTCAACCGAAGGCATCGGCTATTCGTATGATTGTAAGTTTTTAAGTACTATTATATTCATCAAAGTTATTATAGTATTTTGATTTATATATACATTTACTGCAATTAATATTTCAACTTATTATGTTTTGTAGATGACCCAGACTTGGAGTATGGACAAAAAATGTACTGCTGTGTTGAGTAGCAACGTCGCCGATGGGGTTAAGGATTTCGCACGCGAGATGCTGACGTCCTGTTGTGCACAAGCTGTTGCTGTTGGAGAGGGGGCAACCTTGGTTGCTATTCTAAACACTCCCGCTCATCGAACCAGTGCACGTGCTCCACGAATGAAGAAAGTCGCCCGCAAACCACCACGTCATCCTAGAAACGAGCAAGAACAAGAGGACGAAGTTCAAGAGGCTGAGATTCAAGTAGAGGGGATAGAACAACAAGAGGAAGAGGATCCGATAATAATGTCCGGTGTGACACAGGCCACTCCATCACAACGAGGTAAACGACAACGGAGACCTCCCACATTCTTCACCCCTGATCCGTGAAGCTTCTTTGTATTTTGTTGATGTGATTTATTGTTTGTATTATTAATGTGTTAATGTGATTTATTATTTGTATCAATCATGTATTCAAGATTTGAAATATGGAATATATGAAGTATGAAATTTTGGTATGGGCTGTATGAGTGTGATGTTTTAATTTTATGGTTTTGTGTAATTTTGCGGTTTTGTGGTGTGTGCATGTGATGTTCGTATGAAATTGTTGTTGAGATGTTGGTGAAGTTGAAATAGATGTGAGAGTTGGGTTCACGTATGATGGTGTTGAAATGGGTTAGATTGAAAGGTTGTTGAAGTTAAATTTGATGTGAATAATGGATTGAAGCTGATGTCCGAGAAATGTGTAGGGTTTATGTCCCACCTAGAGATAATCTATTGGTGTTTTGAAAAAGCGAGTGTAGGTGTAAACAGCTCGCTTTTTCAAAAAGTGAGTGTTGTGTTTTTCGTTTTCCAGAGGTAAGGTATTCTATGGAAAACAAACCACTCAACAGTCGCTTTTCGAAAAAGCGATGTTGTTTTCACTAAACTCACTTTTTCAGAAAGCGAGCCTTGAGTTTGTATATTTTTTTACAAGACTCAAGACTTGCTTTTTGAGAAAGCGAGCCTAGTCAATACTTCCACGCTTTCTCGGAAAGCGACTGTGTGGGCTAGGCAAAAACCAGAGAAAGGCTTGATCTCTGGATAATACTGAACTCAAGACTCGCTTTCTGAAACACCGAGTTATTTTGTACCAAACTCGCTTTCTCAGAAAGCGAGTCTTGGCCTGCTAGTAAAAACATACAGGATGAAGACTAGCTTTCTGAGAAAGCAAGGAGATATTTAGTAGACTCGCTTTTCGGAAAAGCGAGTGTAGGCTAGGAAAATGAAATCTTCATATTTGATTACAATACTCATCACGCAACAATCACACTCTTACGTAAGGAATGGATACAAACGATATTTCAAAATTAAACTTTGTAATCTCATTCTTCATAACTAAACTCATACCACTTAGTAGAATTACAAAGTCCAAATTAAAAAGTACAGTTACAAGCATACAATGGTTAATTGTTTTGAGTTCCACTATTAATGCATCGTCGTTTATTGTGTCCATGCAAACCACATTTTGAACATTTCATCCCTGTACCATGGCTTGACCTATCTCTCACATCTATGTCAGTGCGAATTCTCGTAGATCTAGGCCTGCCTTTCCTTTTACGTCGCAAACTTGCATCAGGTACGAGTCTTGGTTCATCAATAATAGGCCAATATGCTGGATCTAAAATAGGATGAAACACGGGAGCGTATGTTTGTGCTAATGAAATTACAAGGTAAAATTTATCAACCAGAGGCTTATGATCGATTGCACGATATGCACAAGCTGCCAATATATGAGAACATGGAATATGATATAGATGAAATTTCATACATGTGCATGTTTTCGTACCCAAATTCACAATGTGCAAGTTCCCACCCTTCCTTCCTCCACTTACCATGTGTATACCCATTCTCACGGAAAAAACTCCAGGTTGATGATGGAATATTGTAACCTCATGTTGGTTTGCTCTCTCATGGCGACTATCGATCAGTTCATGTACTCTTCGAGCAAAAAGCGTCCCTTCAGATAAAAGCTTACTGGCTTCCTGTCGACGAGTAGTAAAGTAAGAGTTCAGACGTAAGAAGATCGCCTCAACAATCGCAGTTACTGGCAAACTACGGACTCCTTTCAAGATTGAATTGAAGACTTCTGACGGGTTCGTAGTCATTATGCCGTATCTTCGACCTTCATCTGCATAAAGTGCCCATTTCTCAACCGGCTTCTCTTTTAACCAATTAGCCGCCTCGACATTGACGGTTTCAAGTTCAGCAAGTTTGGCCATGAACTTTTTGGGTTGGTTTTGACACGCTATAATTTTGGCCTTTTTCCGCAATGCCTTGCTACCAAATTTACTGAAGAAATTTGTAGCAAAATGACGCATACTATAACGATGATATGCATTAGGTTCGTTCCAAGCTCCATTTTGCAAATTCATAGTAGACATTATACCAGAATAACGATCTGAGATAACACACAACTCCGTGCGATCGGTGACATAATACCGAATGCAACTCATGAACCATATCCACGTATTTATACTCTCTCCATCAACCAATGCAAATGCAAAAGGAAATAAGCAATCATTTGCATCTAGGAAAACAACAATTAGCAAACAACCCTTGTACTTACCGTATAAGTGAGTTCCGTCAACACTAATAACAGGTCTGCAAGACTTGAAACCTTCAATCGAAGGACCAAATGCCCAAAATACTCCCTTGAATGTTTCCTTGCTAGGACTAGACTCATATTTATTCCAGTGAACAACGGTTCCTGTAATTGCTGCTTGAATTGCTGTCAGTAGAAAAGGCAACTTTGTGTATGCTTCTTCGAAGGTACCATACAACCTCTCAATCGCTTTTTGTTTTGCTATCCAAGCTTTCTTATATGAAATCTGATAATTATATTGTAATTTCACTATCTCAATAATTGCCCGCGGTGTTAAACCGGTATCCTTCTTCACCACATCAACAATCAGATTACAAACAAGGTTGCAATCAATTTTACGATGGTCCTGATTTAACATGGAATTCGTACAAGTGTGAGACCAAACTATCTTTTTCACCACAAAATTCGTCCCGTCTTTTGGAACAATTGCTCGTAATCTCTAAGGGCAGCCACCATCACTTACTCCTGGGGGACCTTGCACGATCTCCTCAATGGTATGTTTTCTAGGTGCCATTTTACATTTAACAGTGTACAGTGAAGGTGTCGATTTCAAGGTGACGAATTCACGATGTTTTTTGATAGAATACAACTTCACAGCCTATTGAATCGACTCTTTACTTACAAACTCCTGTCCAATGTACAATTCGTCTACATTGGATGAACCAGATGACTCTTGTGAAACATGGTGTACTCTAGCACCTTGTGTCATCTCCTCGGTAACATGAGCGTCAACATTGGTGTAGCTATAAGTAGCTCTGACTTCATTAGAACTGTTGTACATAGGATTTACATTTGCTACATCATCATCTTCGTCTCCGTCATCATTTTCAACACTATCATCAACTTCATCATCTGTTTCTTCCTCTTCTTCTTCATCGTCTAATAAGCTGTTGTTAATGACTGTATTTTGAAAGATTTCAAATACACTGTCATTTGGAACATAGTCAGGAACCGGACTAGGTTGCCGTGGCAGCTCAACATATGTAGAATCCGGGTTAGTTGTATTTGTGAAGGTGTTCTCTTATGAGTACAGTGGATTTGGTTGTGAAGATTGAGCGGGGTTAGACCTCATCTGCTGTGTAGGTACCACCCTTACGAAGCTTGAACTAGGAAAATCATGTGGCTGAGCATTCAAAATTTGAATTTGCTGAATATATAACTCTAATGCAGACCAAGAATAATTGGGATCAAATGTCCTAGCAATCATTGACTTCATAGCATTATTAGTAGATATGGGCACTGTCATAAAATACTGACCATCTCCTCTTCCTGCTGCGTATCGAGATAAAATTTTCACATTCCATTTATTCCTATCCCAATTAGTAACTTCATAAATTTTCTCAACTACTTCTGCAAATGTAATGGTACGAGGTACCCAAACTATTTCCGGATCCAACACACTATAACAACAACCAATCTTTGGATCACGAATTATTTCACCACCAAAGTATAACCAAATAGAAATCTCCAAATCCATACCTACGTTAATTTATACCAAAATCCGAGTTATTATCTACCCATAAACAAAACCTATGGAAATTAACAAAATAATAGGGCAATAAAAATCATACCCTCACAAGATTATTTGAAAATAGATTTGCCATAGATATTTGGGTCAAATAGTTGAAGTTTCTTTCCTCTTCAAGTATATCAAAATTCCAAAATTTTAACCTCTCTCGGAAGATGGGTTTAAGGTTTTCAAAGCAATTTTATGGGTTAATCCACAAATTTCGGTGGTACTTTGACGAATCTGAGATGAGAGATGGGTTAGGGTTTCGGGGTTAGAAGAGGAGGAGGAAGATAGAGAAATAAAGAGAATATGAGATCTGATATCGGGCATGGGGGGTGATTAATCCCCAAATCGACACTCGCTTTTCAAAAAGCGAGTTTGGGATAAATCCCCTCGCTTTTTGAGAAAGCGAGTGTTGCTAGGCAAAAAAGTCCAGACTCGCTTTTTGAAAAAGCAAGTGTGGGATAAATTCCCTCGCTTTTTTAAAAAGCGAGTCTTGAGAGGTTGAAAATCTAAAACCTAAGACTCGCTTTTTGAAAAGGCGATGAGATTTATCTCAGACTCGCTTTTTTCAAAAAGCGAGTGGGGCATTTAGGGAATAAAAAAAAAGCAGGGCAGTTTGGGAAAAACATTCGAAAATAGGGTCATTTTGGGAAAAAATTCTATATATATATATATATATATATATATATATATATATATATATAGAAAGAAAGGGAAATGACCAAATGATATCCCAAGTTTATCCTAATTCCTAAATAGCACCCAAAGTTTTTAAAATATGACAAAAAACCACCTATCGTTAAGTTAATAAAATATTCCCAGAATATACTTATTAAACCAGTTAAGAAGAGTGAAAATATCGAAATTGCCATCATCTCCTTATACAAATTACAATCTTCATCCCCATCACCACCACCAGCCACCATCTCCATCGCCGACCACCATCTCCAACATCTCCATCATCTCCAACCACCATCACCACCACCGCTGCCGCCATCTCCACCAACTCCATTGATCTCTACCACCATCTTCTCAAACCATCATCTCCAACAACCATCACCACCACCGACCACCATCTCCAACCACCACTGAAGCTTATCACCATCACCATCACCTCTGAAACCCATCTCCACCGACCACCATCTCCACCACCTCCGAAATCCATCACCATCACCTTCGTCTCCACCAAATAAAAAAAAACCAGAACAAGAAAAAAACTGAATAAAATGAAGAAGAAGAAGAACTAAAAATAGAAGAAGATAGGTTGGGGGTATTTCTGTAATTTCACAGAAGTGGTTTTTGATCATATTTTAAAAACTTGGGGTGATATTTGGGTATTATAAAAAAAAGTTTGGTGCTATTTAAGAATTAAGGTAAACTTTGAGTGCTATTTCGTCATTCCCCCTAATTAAAGAGACCACGTCACTGCTTCATTAATAATGTATTAACAAAACAAATTAGAATAAATAACTTAAAACAAAAATTTTCTAGTAAAAGGAATATCGGAAAACATCATTACACACCAAAAACTACAACATTAACTTATCCCTTCTCAAGATAAAATTGCATAAGAAAAACATGCAGTCTGCTTTTCAAACCCTCAAATGTTGTGCAACCTAAGTCCCTATCCATTAACCAAATGACGAATCATCGAACACTCATCATAGTGACGACTTGCAACTTCACCTCCTAGTGACGACTCACCTAACCACCACTCTAGCGACGAATCCCCAACCCCATTCGGTGACGCCTTGCTAGGACAACACAATGTATACGACTTTCCAATTCACTACCCTTATGACAACTCGCCCATCCACTCTTTGGGTGAGACTTGCCCATTCTCTACCCTGGAACGATAAGCATGTTCACCCACACGATGACAATTTTCCTGTTTGCCACATCGATTATGACTAGTCCGAACGTCAACTCTACGACGGCTTGGCCATCACCAAATGAGCAACGGCTCACACCTCTCTCACCACAGCAATAACATGCTCCAATTCCCAAGCTAGCGATGACTCGCGCCTCAACCACAACAGCAATGATTTGCACATTAATTGCTATAGCAACAACTCGTACACCACCACCACCACTATATTGACAACTCGCACATTAACTAAAATGATGACGACATAAACATCAACTACACCGGTGAGGATTCACACATTCACCAACGACTGATCAATTAGGCTCTAACTTAGACAACTCAAAATGAAACCCCAAATTCATTAAGAGCCCGTATTTTCAGCAAAATGAAAAAAGCCCACATCAAATGCCCCCATCTCACAATCTGCAAACTCACATCAAAGTCCACACAACTCAAATTTGAATTTCAATTTTCAATTTTTTTTTTTTAAAAAACCTCTCAAAATCTCAACATAACCTCACTGCTCACACCATCGCCCGACAGCCACTCCCCCCAACCAACACTGGCCACTTCATGGCCAATCCAAAATGAACACCCACCTTCTAATGTCAACTATGGTAACACCATTACTCTCTTGTCTCAATTACACTAATCTCACAATAATTAGTACAATACGGATATACAGCAGATAAAGATGACTCAACAACAACAATTACGGGAGAATCAAAATGAGAAGCAGAATTTGACACATTTTACTGGCAGGGGTAACAATCCAAAAGCCCTTGATCACATCTCCGGCGAATTCGGGAGCATTCACTCCGGAAGAGAACAAGACCAATCGATGTCGAAGAACCCAACACTGTAGTACCCCATATTTTTAAATATTATTTTTAAGAATTATAAAATGAATTTTGGAGATTTAATAAATATTTTTTTGAAGATTTATCTTTTTACACATACAAAACACGTGCAAATATTTTCTTGAAAAGTTCAAAAAGTAAAAATTATTTTGGTGAAACTCATTATTTATTATTTGAGATTATATTTGAATTTTCTGGATTTTTCTGATAATTATTGGACTTATTTGCAATTATTACAAAAAGAAGGACTTTTGCGCAAAATTACCAAACGGGGTGAAAACTCCAGATTTTCGAATTTTGGGGCTGGGTATAATGCCTAGTCAACTCAGGGTTAAAAAGTTTACTTTTTGTTTTGATAAATTTGGTTTATTTTACAAGTTTTGATAAATGATGATCTTTTTGCAAAATTGTCATTTTGAGGGGTGAAAATGCAAATTCATTTTTCTGGACTTTTCAAACAGTGCGGCTGGAAATAAAGTGTTTATTTTGTTTTTAAATCTCAATTAAATTGGTTTTATCAAGTTTCCAAATATAGGGATATATTTATGTAAAGTTACATTTTAAAAGGATTATTTTGCAAACATGTTCAAAACCCTAATTCTCTTAATTCCGGCCTATTAAAAGGTGGAGTGCAGCTGTCTTTCGCTGCACAACACAAAGGTTTTATTGTTTTTATTTTTTTGGAGATTTAAGAAGGAGATCTTGGATTTCTTGCAAAGAATAGACTTTTCCTATTTTCTATCTGTCTTTGTTTGATCTCTTCAACAAGGTGTGTGACATGTTTTGTTTTATTTTATTTTATGTATGTTGTATATTGTGTTTCATCTATTAGAAAGCATTCTAGGATTTTGATATGAATACATGTGGTGAATTGAATGAATTGATGAGTTAAAAATTGGATTTTTTTGTGAAAACCCTAGTTAATTGTGAGTAGAATTGCATGTGGATGATTTCGATTGTAGGAGAACCCAATATAAATTGTGAGTATGTTTTTTCTTTTGGATTATTGCTGGTTTGATTGGATATGGTGAATGTATGCATTAATTGAATAAAGATGAGATTTTTTGGACTATTGGTGAGTTGGATGAATGCAACTTGACCATATTAATGATAAATTTATTTTTGTTCATGAATCAACTATTGAGAATAGTTGAGATTTGAAAAGGAGTAATGGATTAAAAGACCATGTCTTGAAGATTTGAGTTGTGATGACTAAATTTGGGTTTGATACATTTTGACTAAATTTGGGGATTTGTAATTTTGAGAAAGATATTACTTGAATTTGGATTTCTCAAACACTAAGATTAAATCTGAATATTTTGTTATTTTAATTTATGGATTTGTGAAGTTCTTTTGGTGCAAAAACATGCACAAACGTTTTTCATGAGTACCGTATTTTCTTGTTTTAGAATAAATTAAGTTTTATGTGTTTTCGAAGGATTTGACTATATCCCAACTTATTTTTGTATTGATATGGTTTGGAATATAAAACAAAGTTATTTTGATGTATGACTGATTTTTAAAAACTCCAATTTTGATATATGCACACATTCATGTTTTTATTTTGAAGAAATTCATCAAAAAGCTATTTTATCAATTCAAGTGGCATTGATTGGTTTTTATGGATCTTTGTATATCCTATAAGTTGTATTTGATCATATCAGAAATATACTTTTTATAGATTTTATTTTTATAAAGTAAATCTTCGTATCGGTTAAAATATGCACAACCCAAACTGCAGTCTGTAGGTGTGACAATCGACTAGAATGTTTCGACAGTCGACCGTTGCTACCTGGTTGCTGTGCTTTCTCGTTTCCTTGAAATCTCATGCAAAACAATCGACTGACCCATTTCCAGTCGACTGTCCTTGCTTTATTTTGATATTTTCTCGAAGTGTTGGATTGTCGCTCTGGACAGTCGACTAGTGACTTTTACAGTCGACCGTCAATAATTAGAATTATTTTTCTTAAAAGTGTTGGATTTTCACTCTAGACAGTCGAACGATGACTTTTTACAGCCGACTGTTACTGATATTTTCTTGAGTTATTCTGATGTTCTTTAAACGATTGATTCCTTAAATGTTTTTGGATCTATAACTTGCTATTCTAAATATTATTCTTTCTACAGAACATATATTTTCAAGATATTTTATTGTTGGATTTGGATTCTGGAATTTTATAAAGATTTGGTTTTTGTTGATTGGAGAAGTTTCTCCAAATGATCGTTTTGACGATGGATTTGTAAGTTTTTGGTCTTGATGATATCTCTAGGAGTTGAGTGGGAGTCCTGTGAACCGGAAGTTGAGATTTGTTGATTTAGACGTGGGGGGTCTTGGTTTGGTTATTGTTGAGTAATTAAGTCCGGCATAATACACTAACTCTAGATATGGGGATTTCGTGTTTTAATAACAATCAACTTAAGGACAGGCACTAGTGGGGATGTGATGGAACTTGGGAAACGTAAGTATAGGCTCATGGTTTTGTTAATCCAACGGATGCTTTCCAGGACTATTTATTGTTCTGTCTCGAGAGGACATTTGTGTGTTCACGTGTCGAGGGTCTGCAGGCCTATTCACGGAGCATGCAGGGTGCATTCGCGTGTCGAGAGTCGGCAGGCCTATTCACGGAATGTACCTGGTGTATCTGCACGTCGAGGGCCTTGCAAGCCTATTCATGGGGTACACGGGTTTAGGAGATGATTCTCCGGTTGTTTTTTAGCTATCTTACATGATGCTTGCGCGTTGAGGGCTGTGGTGCCTATTCGCAGAGTATCTGGATCTTGTTTTCCATCACCGTAGTAGGATTAGTTGCATAACGAGGGTTTATCCCTATAAAGTGGAGATCGTTAAGGGCTTGTACCGGACCTATGTACTATGGAATGGATAGAATCTGACAAGTACGCATTAGAGAGTCAGCATATAGAATTGTGTTTTCTTGACTTGGTTTTATGCTTGTGTTTTTCATGTTTCTCCTACACTTGACACTTAGTCTAGATTCACTTGATGTTTTCATGAATTACTAACTACTATCTTATATTCCTTGATGTTTTCATGCTTTACTTATTTGTTATTTCTAATTCATTTATTCTTGCTGTTAATACATATTGTTGATGACTCTATGTTTTATGATTTAATTATGTTGCTTTGTTTTTATGTCACTTACACCGTTATGACTGACCCCTATAGTTTTAGGGGTTAGGGATTATCTTTAGCCTCATATTTTACAGGTTGTTGCTTAGAGCTTTGGATGCTTGAGATAAATTGATATAATAGATATTGTGTAAAAATTGTAAAGAAGTGTTGCAAAAGAAAAAGTTTGTAATTCAAGGTGTTTTGTATTCCGCTGTGTTTTGTAAAGATTTTTGTAATAAAAGTTTGAAATAAAAATTATCTGTGTTTTGGGACTGTGTTTAATATTACATTTGAAGTTGATGCTGGGAATTGTGCCACGTATTTATAAGATATCATATTGAAAATTCGGGGCACTACAAACACTCCGACATCGAACAACAGCCGTGCCTCATCTAGTGGACACCAAAGAAATCCCCAAAAAGAGGAGGTCACCCTATTCTACTCCTCTCGATGACGACGCCGACAATTGAACCACCACATCGACGGTGGGGGTGGCGGGGGGTGGGGGAGGGACAAGGAAGTCCTCCCCCTCCCTGGTGTCCTGTCTTCTCTCTCTTGGTTAGGTTTTAGTCAAAGCTTCTCTCTCTAGGAAAATGGAGAAAGAGAAACTCTATACAACCTAATATTTGGTTAAAGACTCTTGGTCTTAACTTATTTGGACTTTCTCAACAAGAAGAAGAAGAAGAAGAAGAAAGTAGATAGATCAGAGAGTATACAGAGAGAGGGAGGCATGACCATTGTAATGGTAAGTTACAATATTTGTTTAAAATAAAACCAACTTCGAGAAATTTATTCTCTTTATTACAACTTTGGTTACAAAATGTTTACAATAAATCCAAGTATAATTGAGAGGCACAAAAATCAGAGAAAGAGGAGAAGAATAAAACCAATAAAATTAAAAGGAAACTGAAAATAACAAAACCAAACTGATTTGTGTTGAGGCTTGTGTATCACACAATCTTCTTAAAATAGATTTCACCTCGTCCGGGTGCTGGAATTTGTGTAGGCTTCTGTCTCCCATGATGCAACGACAGAAGAGTTGATGCACGTACCACGTTATGCTCTCGAACTAGAAAACCATTGAAATCTATTACCGAACGAATGAAGAATGGAACTAACTTGAAGCACAGAACATAGGGGGGAGCAAAAAAAATTTGGTGTGTTTGTTCAGGGGAAATGGGCCTCTATTTATAGGGCCAATGCGATAATCGTAACGGCAAACAACTCCTTGAAATATATCACCAAACGACTGAAGAATGGAACCTGACTTGAAGCACATAACAGAAGGGGGGAGGGAGCGAAGAGCTTCTGGTGTATTTGTTTAGGGGAGAGAGGGTCTCTATTTATAGGGCCAGGGTGAGAATCGTAACGGCAAACAACTCATTGACTGTATTCACTGTAGCGGCAAACAATTCCTTTAAATTTATAGGGCCAGGAAAAAAATCGTTTATAGATCGGAAAACAAAACTGTAGTAAAATAATTTGGCTCTGCACGGGGTAGCACAAAAATCAAAGAAGGAGGAGAAGAATAAAACCAATAAAATTAAAAGAAAAATGAAAACAACCAAACCAAACCGATTTGTGTCGAGACTTGTGTATCACACTATCTCCTTAAAATAGATTTTACATCATCCGGATGCTGGAATTTACGTAGGCATCTGTCTCCCACAATGCAACGACAAAAGAGTTAACGCAAGCACCACGTCATGCTCTTGAACTGGACAACGTTTGAAATCTATTATTGAACGACTGAAGAATGGAACCTGACTTGAAGCACAGAACATAGGAGGGAAGCAAAGAGTTTCTAGGGTATTTGTTCAAGGGAGAGGGGACCTCTATTTATAGGGCCAATGTGAGAATCGTAACGGAAGACAACTCCTTGAAATCTATCAATGAACGACTGAAGAATGGAACCTGACTGGAAGCACTGGACAGAGGGGGGAGCGAAGAACTTCTGGTGTATTTGTTCAGGGGAGAGGGTGCCTCTATTTATAGGGCCAGGGTGAGAATCGTAACGGCAGACAACTCATTGACTGCATCTACTGTAACGGCAGACAATTCCTATTGTAACTACCGTTTCTGTAATTTTCAAGTTTTTCCCCTTTGTATTTCTTTTATTTACAATTGAATAAAAACCCAATTTTCTTTCGATCTCAATTATTTTTAATTAAGAATTTTTTGAAAATTGTTCCCGTTCTTCTTGTTGGAGTTTTTCTTGTTGACCTTATTATCTTTTAATTAAGTGTGGGTAATTGTATTTGAACCATGTTGTTTTGATCTACCCCCAATTGAACCCCAAAACCCAATTTGATGAATTCTTGATCCAAACCCGCTTTTATTGAACCCTAATTGTACCCTATAAATACAACTCTACTGTAAACCCTAATTTTTGCACACAAATCGAAATCCCAGCCGCCCTCTCTCTCTCCTCCCGTTCTCTCTCTCCTCCACCTCTGTTTTCCCGCCAGTTTCCCCAAACCCATCCCCTTTCGGTGCCTTCTCCGGCCATCTCTCTTCACCTCTGGTGACCCCAACTCTCGTCGACTGCTCCCCAATGCCTCCCCTCGACACCCAAGTCCCCAAACGCCAACCCCGTCCTCCTATCTCCCTGCCGCCATTAACAAAGCTTCAAAACCCCAAAACCCGATCCTTCTGTTTGAACATAAAACCTGAAAAAGATGTTGAGTTTTTGCTGATTCAAAATTTAAATCAACAAGATGTCGAAATTCTGCTTGAACATAGAACCTGAAAAAGAAACATGTGTTTGACCTAGATAATATTGTCGGAATTTGAACTTTAAGTATGCGTTGGAACCATACGGAAGTCTAGCTTTCAGATTTTTTTACGGATTCAACTTTCGATTCCTGAGTCAGTAGAAAACTGCACTTTTGTACAGACTGCGCATGCTGTCCAGAATTTTAGATGCTACTTTTAAATAGATTAATTATCCCTATGTTGTATTATTGCATGAGTTAATGAATGTATGTTGCATTGCATGATTCCAATGAGCTATTGTCCCTACTTTAACTGTCCTATCCATGTTATCAACCTGTTGTTGCCCTATTGATACTATCGTTCACCGAATTGCCCATTAATTGCATATTGTGTTGTTGCATTGATAAATAATTAACAAGCTGGGGTTTAAGGGATTGACTAGAGTCGTTGATGATATGGGGACTGTACTCAGATGATGTCCAGTGTTTATACCGTTATCGGCATCGTGTAAGAAATTACACTTGTCCAATGTTTATACCATTATCTGCATCGTGTAAGAAATTACACATGTCCAGTGTTATTACCGTTATCGGCAACATACCCAGTACATGAACTATAAAATTTACCACTATAGTCTAAACGAAATTGGTTGTATGCATTGAACCTGTGGTACGACACACATGGGATACAGTAGTACGTGCATTAGTTAGGTGTTAAAATGAATAATAGACATAAGGATTGACACATCACCGACAGTGCATATTGTTCATCATTGTTTCTATGTGTATCTAATATTGTTTAAGTGATAATGATATTAACCGTTAGTTACTGTTACCGAATATTGATTCACCGTTACATCGTTGCATTGATTACCATGTTATTGATTATTATCATCGTGCCATGTTATTGATTTCTATTGATCCATTATTTCATTGTTATAACGTTATTCCATTGTTTTCTGCTTTCTCTACTTGCTGTCCATGACTTGCGCTAAGGACAATTATTTTTCTCTTTTTAGATGAAATATTTACAGGTAATGAAGGAAAATTGCCTGTTGGAGTTGGAGAACAAACATTTTGAAGATTTCTGCTTTTAAATTTCTTATCGCTTTAATAAACTTAATGAAATTTCTTATCGCTTTAATAAACTTAATGTAATGAGACTTGTATTTATTTTTTGATTGGATTATTATTGTTTTGGGCTTATGTCCCGAATTTTATTATTATTTCCAGACGTTGGATTATTATTATTATTATATTTGGATATTATATTGTCTCATTCCAAGTATTATTTGTTCATAAGATTATTATTATTGCCTGCGCATTTGTTCTGTATTGATTATATTGTTGAGTTGATCGATTAAACAGCTTATGAGTGACGTTAGGCATTCGCTGGGCTTTTGTCATGTACTCGTATTCCGTATTTTTAGGAAGCAGAGCATGATAAGGTTTTTAGTGGTATCAGAGCCCGGGTTTGGATAATATATCAATCAAATGTGACTAACGAAAAGAAGTTGGCTTTGATTGATATGTTAATCAGATTTGGGATCATATCGGTTTGACTCAACAATATGAGTAATACAGTGATCGCATGAACAATTAATATCCAACTTATGATCTGGACGCTAACCGTTTGATCTTCTATTGCAGACTATGGCTAGAAAAAGTGCTTCTTCTTCCTGTATTGAGGAAGACCAATCTGATGCGCCCACTGTTACGCAGCTGATGCAAATGCAATGTGAGCACAATGAGCTGGTGATGCAGATGCAACGGGAACATAATGAGAAGTTGAGAATGGCTTATGAAACTGCCAATAGAGAACCCGTTGTGCCTACCCCCTTCGTGCTGCCACAGTGGCCTGGTAATATAACTGATTTCATGACGCTTCACCCGGATAAGTTCTCGGGTACGGAAGGTCCACTTGTAGCCGAGCAATGGCTTATTAGGACTGAACAGTTGTTGATCGCAGCATGTACTGCAGATATGGATCGTGTGGATGTTGTAAGCATCCAGCTTGTTGACCTTGTCCACATTTAGTGGCAGACTGAGGTTGAACATTTGGGCCGACCCATTCCTTGGGCTGCTTTTTCTGAGAGCTTTCTCACGAAGTTCTTCCCGAATGTCACCAAGAATGAGATGGAACGACAGTTTGTTTCTTTGACTCAGGTTCGTCGGATAGTGTTTATTTATGTTTCCTTTTTCATTGTTATTTCATAAAGTATCGACGTTAAACTAAACACTGTCTTGAATCAGGGGAATCGTACCGTGGATGAGTACGCTGCAGAGTTCGCCCGAATGAGTCATTTTGCTACTTCCATGGTGGCAAATGACGAAGATATAGGCCGTCGTTTCCTATCGGACTTGGACAATGAGATACAGGATCGTATTGCTGCCTTGCGACTTCGCTCTTATTCTGATATCCTAGATGCTGCAAGAATTCAGGAACAGACCAGTTCAAGGAAGCGTGCTATTCAGTATTCTGTTGCTACTAGATCTTCTGTTGGGCCTATTAGGAGGCCAGTTCCACTCTTTCCTGCTAGGGCTTCGCCTTACCTACCTGCTGCCCAGAGGCCGAACCTAGTCTGTTCCTTCTATCATAGGACTGGGCATCTGCATCAAGATTGCAGGGTAGCCAACTGCTAGTGCCTTGCTTGTGGAAGTGTGGACCACATGATTCGTGATTGTCCTAGGGCTAGATCCCAGGCACCAGTTGGGGGTCCCGCTCCGCAGGGAGCGCTTGTTCGTGGTCAGGGTGGACCCCTTCCCCCGCAGAGGCAGCTATTTGAGCAGAGGAGAGCCTCTCCTCGGGAAAATCTTCCTGCTGGTTGTGGTCAGGCTTACAACTTGACTACGCAGGATGCTGAGACTACTTTGGGCGTTGTTGCAGGTATATCTTTGTTGTTTTTATTTTTATATTTCATTTTTTCTTCCCTTGCTATTTTTACTCTTTTATCATGTTGCTATCCATGGTTGCTTTCCAGCCATGTCTATTTCTTATGTTTGCTTCTGCATTGTGTTCTCACTTTGACTTCTTGCTAGGCATTATCTTTGTACATTCCTTTTCTGCTCATGCTCTCTTTGATTCTGGTGCATCTCATTCATTTGTTTCTTTCCTCTTCGTCGATCTGCATCTTTTGGCTAGCAGCGCTATGCCAGTGGCTTGGAACATTTCTATAGGTGGAGGTGTTGTCGTGTATTCTCAGATTTGTAAGCAGAGCCCCTTGGTTATTGGTTGTGTTGATTTTGTTGCCGATTTTATCGTCATTGGCAATTCTGGCATTGATGTTATTCTGAGGATGGATTGGCTTAGTGCCACTCATGCTGTGATTGACTGCCGCAAGAAGAAGGTGATGTTTCGAATGCCAGAACGGCAGGAATTTAAATTCTGTGCCGGTGAGATGCCGCTTGCTTGTGTTGAGAAGTTGGCCAATCGGGATGTTGGTGTTATAAAAGAAGTGTGTGTTGATGATGTTGTTGCACCTTTGGTTGTGCGAGATTTTCTGGATGTTTTTCCTGAGGAATTGCCAGGATTACCGCCAGATCGTGAGGTGGTGTTCAGTATTGATGTTCAGCCGGGTACAGCTCCAATCTCTAAAAGTCCGTACAGAATAGCTCATGTTGAGCTAGCTACTTTGAAAGAGCAGATTCAGGATTTGTTGGATAAATGGTTTATCAGGCCAAGTGTTTCTCCTTGGGGAGCTCCGGTTCTGTTCGTCAACAAGAAGGATGGTAGTCGGAGGTTGTGCATGGACTACCGCGAGCTCAATAATGTCACAGTGAAGAACATGCATCCATTGCCAAGGATTGATG
Organism: Hemerocallis citrina; assembly: GCA_017893485.1. Classification (NCBI taxonomy): domain Eukaryota; kingdom Viridiplantae; phylum Streptophyta; class Magnoliopsida; order Asparagales; family Asphodelaceae; genus Hemerocallis; species Hemerocallis citrina. Next base: position 238,584,409 of record CM030367.1, on the reverse strand, counting down.
ACCATTTGATCAACTGGGAGGCGCTTCTATATTTTCAAAGCTGGATCTTCGTTCTGGTTATCATCAGGTTAAGGTGAAAGTGGAAGATGTACAGAAGACTGCTTTTCGAACGAAATATGGGCACTATGAATTTTTGGTGATGTCTTTTGGAGTTATTAATGCTCCAGCTGTATTTATGAGCTTGATGAATCGGGTTTTCTCTCCCTTCTTGGACAAGTTTGTGGTGGTATTCATTAATGATATTCTTGTCTATTCTCGGAATCGGGCTGAGCACGCTGAGCACTTGAAGGTTGTTTTGCAGACTTTGAGGGATCATTAGTTGTATGGGAAGCTTAGCAAGTGTGAGTTTTGGTTGGATTGTGTGGCGTTCTTGGGCCATATTATTTCTGGTGATGGTATTTCTGTCGATCCGTCTAAGATTTCTGCAGTTAAGGATTGGCCGACGCCAAAGTCTGTGTCGGAGGTTCGGAGTTTTCTTGGTCTAGCGGGTTACTACAGGAAGTTTGTTCTGGATTTCTCGAAGATTGCAGGGCCGTTGACCAAGTTAACTGCGAAGGATCAGAAGTTTGTGTGGGATGAGTTCTGTGAAGAAGCCTTCGTTGAATTGAAGAATCAGTTGACATCAGCACCTGTGTTGGCTATACCAGATGGATCAGGAGGTTTCGTAATTCACTGTGATGCTTCAGGTAGAGGTTTGTGTGCTGTTCTGATGCAGCGAGGTAAGGTTGTTGCTTATGCATCTAGGCAATTGAGGCCACATGAGAAGAATTATCCTATCCATGATTTGGAGCTTGCTGCTGTGATTTTTGCCTTGAAGCTTTGGAGACATTATTTACTTGGAGACCGAGTGGAAATCTTTACTGACCACAAAAGTCTCAAGTATGTGTTCACTCAGAAGGAACTGAATATGAGACAAAGGTGATGGTTGGAATTGATAGCGGACTATGATATCAGTTTGCAGTATCACCCTAGCAAGATTAATTTAGTGTCTGATGCTTTGAGTAGAAGACCTGTTGCTATGGTTCTTACTGAGCAGAAGGAACTTGTGGAAGCTATGAGGAGGTTGTGAATGTAGTATTTCCTGGTTTCTGGGCAGAGCTATATGGTGCTTCAGTTGTAGCCGTCTTTGCTGGATCAGATTAAGGAGGCACAGTCTGATGATGTGCAATTGAAGGAGTTTCGAGTTGAGGTTGAAGCTGGTTCTAGAACTGATATGGTGATTCATGAGGATGGATCTCTTCACTTTGGGACTCGTCTTTTTGTTCCGAAGGGAGAAGTCAGGCAGAAGTTACTTGAAGAAGCTCACTGCTCGTCATACTCTATTCATCCTGGTGGTACGAAGATGTATCGGGATTTGAAGTTGCATTTCTGGTGGCTTGGTATGAAGGGGGCTATTGCAAGATTTGTTGCTCGGTGTCTGATTTGTCAACAAGTAAAGGCAGAACATTAGAGGACTGCTGGACTTCTTCAACCGCTTCCTATCCCATAGTGGAAGTGGGAGAATATCATTATGGATTTCGTGACTGTAACACCTGTTTTTCATTTTATGTATTTTGGAGTGTATTTTTCTTTTTTTTTGTATTTTTATCTCTATTGTATTTTTCAGAACCGTATATTGGATTATTTTCAATTTATATATCCATTTTATTTCATTTTGAGCTCCTTGAGTTGTTTGTTCGTCGTTTTTGGCTCATTTCATCATTTTGTTTATTTTCCTCATTTTGGCCTCATTATCTTCATTATATTTTTCCATGGTGATGTGATGGTATTTTGGTGGTGATTTTCCAAACCTATGATTTTTGACCCCTAATGAGATTTTTAGGAGGCATAGAATTCACTATAAATTGTATTCTTATTGAAATCTACCCAATACCCATTACCCATTTGTATACCTATTACTACATATTAATACCCACAACCCATTAACCCACATTTAAACTCCTATATAAATACCCAAACCCCTTAAACCCTAACCCTAATCTCTATTATCTCTCTCCCTCTCCCTAAGTAATCCCGGCCTCCTCCTTGAAAGCACTCTCGGCCTGCATTACCTCCCTAATCCGAGCCCCTCTATCCTCTCAAAATTCGGCCACCTCCTACTCCAATCCGACCATAACATCCACCATACTCTGGCCACCATCAAAAACTCTACAAATCCCTCTCCTTGATCATCGTTGCCGACCACCAAAGAACTCCAACACCATCAAAAACACCATCAACATCCCTTGCATCATCTTCTCGTGGTGTTTCTTCAAGTGGGTATTCTCCACTTTGTTCGTTGCATCAAGAGTTTTGTTCGTAAGGAGTTTTCGCTCGTTGGGCATTGGATTCGCGCTTGGTGTGGATTTTGTTCGTGGGTTTCACTTCCCTTCGCGTTTAGATCGTGTTCATCTCCATAACAAGGCAAGTAACTTGTACTACAATTCATTAGGTTGATACAAGTCAAAAAGTTCACATCTAGTGTAGTTGGATCTAGAGACAACCAAAATTTGTGTTTTTCTTGATGGTTTTTGCCTCTATTGTGTTAATTTGGCCATAGATGACTTATGACATCAATTTGGATAGGAGATAAACCAGGTTATGCCCAAAACTTGATTTTGATGCATGTATGTGATTATTTGCATGAATTGTGTTTGATTGAATGCCCATGTAAAAATAATAGGTGTGGACATGTTGGTAACCCTAAATCATGATGTTTAGATGTTTGGTAGGTTTTATTTCAAGTTTGGAGGTGTTTGGATCAATATTGTGAAAGTTATGATGTTCTTGATTAGATATGTGAAATCTGTATTTGCTGCGTGTTCTGTTTTGATTGCTGTTTTCGTCCATGTTACAGTCCGAATCTTGATTCCAAAATAAAAGATGAATTTTAAATAATTTTTTCTATTTTCAAACCACACTAGTTTTGCTTGATTTGGATTTCTTATGACTGAGTTATGAATGTTTTGGTACAGACGTGTCGATCAATTCCAGATTCTGTTTTGGGTGAATTTTGTTAACAAATTATTTTCAAGAACTATTCTATACATAATATCTTGCTCTAATATTTTGGTCAGTGTTTCTTTATGATGTTAGGGACTACCCAAATTTTTGATGAATTTTAAAGATAAGTTTTATGTGGTGTTTCATATTGTTTTCTAAAATCTCCTTATGCTGTAATTTGCGCGCTGTTCAGTAAAGAACTCTGTTTTCACTATAATTCCTTATACTGTATGAAAATTCTTTGTGAAATATGAAAGTTAGTAAAATCTATCTATTTTCATGTCCCTTTGGTGGAATTGGATTTCGGTTCACTGATTGCGAGATATCCTAGTTTTCGTGCTGCAGTGTTGAGAATTCCAGATTCATCATACTATGTTTTCGTGTTGCTTCTTATTTTTGATGGCTGATCTATACTTACTGGAATATTATGAAACTTGTTATTTCGAGTATATGCCTATAGGGGAATAGCCCAGATTTTTCGTGGAATTATTTGATGTGTTTTCATGCTGTTTTCATGCTTTTGAAGTTGTTCCCCTATTTTCTGGCTGAACATAAATTCTGTATTCAAATCAGTTTTGAGCTGAGTTGTTGTGAACTAGTATATGACTTTATTATATGCGTTGGATTTGTGTGGATGTCTAGTTTCCAGATCATTCGATGGATCTAGGTTTGCATTTCTGTAGAGTCCAGAATCACTGTTTTAGTACTGATTGGTCTTGCTGTCCTGATTATGAACATACACCATTTTGCTCGTTTATGTGACTCTATATTATCTATACATGCTGATTTGATTCCCTGAACCTAAACCTGATTATATCATGTTAGTTTGACGCTATTTCGCACACATTCATGTCTGTTTGATAACTATAATAAAAGTAACCAAGCCGGAGTTTATGGGAAAGATCTAGTAGTGGGAAAGCATAGAAATGTGTACTTAGAAGGGGGCCCGTATTTTTCATATGATTATCTGTTATCTGACCCTATCTACATTACTTCTTATATATGAAGGTATAGAGTAGAAGAGAACCACTAGGTTCTATCTGTCTGTTATCTGACCCTGTCTACATTACTTCTTATAGGAAGGTGTAAAGAAGAAGAGAACCACTAGGTTCTATCTGTCTGTTATCCGATATCCGTCTGATCCTGAGTACACGGCCCTATATGATCCCCTACGAAATCTACAAATGAAACTGTTGTGTTGTTGCAACCATGTAGGTGGGCTGCATGAAGTGCTACCTAGATAGTAATCACACAAGACTTAATAAAATCTGAATCTGAATCTGAATCTGTCAAGTAGAAATCTATTATCTGAATATCTGTTATCTGATTATCTGAATATCTGATTATCTATTAACTGTCTGACACTACCATGTGACACATTACTTGACATTATCTGAATAATCTGTCTGCATAATATCTGACACTTGACACTTTACACTTGAAATATGTTAGTATACCATGCTAGTTGAATTCAGCCATACCATGCTAGGTCTGTTTCTGCTATTAGTTAGATATGTTAGTTTTTCCCCATGTGCTTGTATCCTACATTATTTGTGACCCGCGACTTGCAATTGACGGGTACTTATTTTCTTTTTTTTCCTTTTCCTGCAAATTTACTAATTGCAGATAAGGTTGCTCAGCTGCTTGATGGTAATGGCGAAAAGATGTATTAAGTTGGAAATTTCTGCTTTATTATTATTATTAGTTGTTGCTTGAACAATGAATAAGTGTATTTGGTTATTTGGATATTATTTGTATTTGGGTGATGTGACCCAGGATATTCGTTTTTCTCCAAAACTCTGATTTATTTGAGAATATTGTTTTGGGTTTCAAGTAAATTTCTGTTGGTGTTTTGTTTCAATATTGCATGTTGGTTCCACCTTTTGCTTCCGACTCTGATAAATTCTGTGATATATTGCAAAGATTCTGAAACAGCTTAAGGATGATAATAATCATTCGCTGGGCTTTTGTTACGTATCCGTATTCTGTATTCCTTTTTGAGAAGCAGGGCGTGACAGTGACTGCCTTGCCTAGAAGTCCCAAGGGTTACAATGCCATTTGGATAGTTATGGATCGCTTGACGAAAAGTGCTCATTTCATTCCTTTCAGAGTTGGGCAGTCTACAGAGAGCCTGACAGAAAGGTATATGCAGGAGATTGTGAGATTGCATGGTGTTCCTGTCAGTATTATATCAGACAGAGATACTAGATTCAGATATCAGTTTTGGAAGAGTCTTCAGACCAGTCTTGGTAGCAAGCTGAAGTTCAGTACTACATTCCATCCGCAGACAGATGGTCAATCAGAGAGGACTATCCAGACTTTGGAGGATATGTTGAGGTCCTGTGTGCTTCAGTTTGGAGGTTCTTGGGAAGATCATCTACACTTGGTGGAGTTTTCATACAATAACAGCTATCAGGATAGTCTTCAGGCAGCTCCGTATGAAGTCTTGTATGGTCGGAAGTGTAGATCACCAGTGTGCTGGGATGACATTGGTGAGAGGAAGCTTTTGGGGCCAGAGTTAATCACGAAGACTGTTGATGTAGTGTCCCAGATCAGGAAGCATTTGCAAGCCGCACAGGATAGGCAGAGGAAATGGGCAGGCATGCACAGGAGACCATTAGAGTTCGAAGTGGGTGATCATGTGTTTCTTAAGGTGTCTCCATGGAAGGGTGTGATTCGTTTTGGAGGTGGGGGCAAGTTGAGCCCTAGGTTCATTAGTCCATTTGATGTGGTGGAGCGAGTAGGCAAAGTGGCCTATAGACTCGCATTGCCACCAGCTCTTGCTGGTGTGCATGAAGTCTTCCATGTTTCTCAGCTCAGGAAGTATGTTCGGGATGAGAGTCATGTTATTGACTATTCGGAGTTATCGGTTCGACCAGATTTGTCTTGCGAGATTCACCCAGTGTCGATTGTGGATCGGAGGGAGAAGATTTTGAAGAATAAGGTTATTATGTTGGTTCATGTTGCTTGGAATCTTCACTCGCCTGGTGACTCGACTTGGGAGCTTGAGAGCGTGATCCAAAAGAGATTTCCCCATCTTTTTGAGTAGTTCTTGTTCTTTCCTTTTCCTCGGGGTTACGCTACTACCATTGCTTAAATTTTGAGGACGAAATTTTATTGTAAGGTGGGTAGGATTGCAACTACCGTTTCTGTAATTTTCAAGTTTTTCCCCTTTGTATTTCTTTTATTTACAATTGAATAAAAACCCAATTTTCTTTCGATCTCAATTATTTTTAATTAAGAATTTTTTGAAAATTGTTCCCGTTCTTCTTGTTGGAGTTTTTCTTGTTGACCTTATTATCTTTTAATTAAGTGTGGGTAATTGTATTTGAACCATGTTGTTTTGATCTACCCCCAATTGAACCCCAAAACCCAATTTGATGAATTCTTGATCCAAACCCGCTTTTATTGAACCCTAATTGTACCCTATAAATACAACTCTACTGTAAACTCTAATTTTTGCACACAAATCGAAACCTAGCCGCCCTCTCTCACTCCTCCCGTTCTCTCTCTCCTCTACCTCTGTTTTCCCGCCAGTTTCCCCAAACCCATCCCCTTTCGGTGCCTTCTCCGGCCATCTCCCTTCACCTCCGGTGACCCCAACTCCCGTCGACCGCTCCCCGATGCCTCCCCTCGACACCCAAGTCCCCAAACGCCAACCCCGTCCTCCTATCTCACAAAGCTTCAAAACCCCAAAACCCGATCCTTCACCTCTGCACACTGTCCCGATCGTCGGCAATGCCCTAGCGCCGCCCTCTGCTGTTGCTCGACGCCATCCGCCGCGTCGCGCCGCCTCTGGTCGCTGGCGCCGCCGCTGACCTCCTTACCATCGTTGTTGTCTCTCTCTCTCTCTTACTGTTGGCCATTACTGTTGCTGCTTGCCTCCTTTGTGCATTATTTTGAACTTGATTGCACGTATATTACACGTGCTATTATTGGGGATTGTGCTAGTTCGTGAGTTCGTTGCTTCGAAATTCATATTCCGTTATTCTTGGTATTCGTTTTCACCGATTAACAGGCAAGTCACCGTCGACTTGAATTGTTACTCGTATCAAATTCAAGTTTTATTGAAATTCTTGCAAGTAGATCTCTTTGTTATCGTATTACCCTTTGTTATCTCTTTCGCTGGGTCTATTGAGGGTTTACACGAGCTAACCTCAATATTCTTGACATTGTGCCACTTTGACTCTAAAGTTTGGATCTTTAATGAATACATATAGAATTGTTAATAAGGTTATTCATACAAGTCACAGCACAAATAATATATTGTAGAGACATTCGTTAGGTTGTATGTCGTTTGATGATTGATTGATGTTGGACTTGTATATGTGTGTGGTCTAAATTTCTATTTATCATTTTTGGACACCTATCATGCTAGTTACACAATTTATTGACAATAGAATCGAAACCCATTACGTTTAATTAATTTATGCCCAAGAAAAATACTCTAAGAAACTGTATATGCTTGCTGACCTGAAACTTAATCGCTGTTTTCGAACCAGTAAATGACCTTAAAATGAAATACTTTCAGAATATAAAATGTAGCCCCAAATATCTAGTTGTCAATAACATCCAGAATTTTCGAATTCCGATTTTTGTAGCAAAACTTATGCCCATCTTACTGCAGCTGTGTTTTTACATTCCAGATTTTTAGATTCTCGCAACTTTCGTGTTTAAACAGTAAAAAGGTTGATCAAATGATAAAATTTTGCTATGAAAATTTTTAGATTGATGTTTAACATGTTTAGGAGTCTAGATTATATTTTTACTGATTTTAATGTTGAGTTTTTGCTGATTCAAAAATTAAATCAACAAGATGTCAAAATTCTGTCTGAACATAAAATCTGAAAAAGAAACATGTGTTTGACCTAGCTAATGTTGTCGGAATTTGAACTTTAAGTATGCGTTGGAACCGTACGGAAGTCTAGCTTCCAGATTTTTTGACCAATTCAACTTTCAATTCCTGAGTCAGCAGGAAACTGCACTTTTGTACAGACTGCACATGCTGTCCAGAATTTTAGATGCTACTTTTAAATAGATTAATTATCTCTATGTTGTATTATTGCATGAGTTAATGAATGTATGTTGTATTGCATGATCCCAATGAGCTATTGTCCTTACTTTAACCGTCTTATCCATGTTATCAACCTGTTTTTGCCCTATTGATACTATCGTTCACCGAATTGTCCATTAATTGCATATTGTGTTGTTGCATTGATAAATAATTAACAAGCCTGGGTTTAAGGGATTGACTGGAGTAGTTGATGATATGGGAACTGTACTCGGATGATGTCCAATGTTTATACCGTTATCGGCATCGTGTAAGAAATTACACATGTCCAGTATTTATACCGTTATTGGCATCGTGTAAGAAATTACACATGTCCAGTGTTATTACCGTTATCGGCATCATACCCAGTATATGAACTATAAAATCTAGCACTATAGTCTAAACGAAATTAGTTGTATGCATCGAGCCTGAGGTACGGCACACATGGGACACAGTAGTACGTGCATTAGTTAGGTGTTAAAATGAAGAATAGACATAAGGATTGACAAATCACCAACATTTCATATTGTTCATCATTGTTCATATTTGTATGTAATATTATTTAAGTGATAATGATATTAACCGTTAGTTACCGTTACCGAATATTGATTCACCGTTACACCGTTGCATTGATTACCATGTTATGGATTATTGTCATCGTGTCATGTTATTGATTCCTATTGATCCATTGTTTCATTGTTATAACGTTATTCCATTGTTCCCTGCTTTCTCTACTTGCTGTCCATGACTTGTTCTAAGGACAATTATTTTTCTTTTTTTAGATGAAATATTTACAGGTAATGAAGGAGAATTGCCTTCTGGAGTTGGAGAACAAACATTTTGAAGATTTCTGCTTTTAAATTTCTTATCGCTTTAATAAACTTAATGTATTGAGACTTGTATTTATTTTTGGATTGGATTATTATTGTTTTGGGCTTATGTCCCGGATTTTATTATTGTTTCCAGACGTTGGATTATTATTATTATTGTATTTGGATATTATATTGTCTCATTCCAAGTATTATTTGTTCACGAGATTATTATTATTGCCTGCGCATTTGTTTTGTATTGATTATATTGTTCAGTTGATCGATTAAACAACTTATGAGTGACGTTACTCATTCGCTGGGCTTTTGTCATGTACTCGTATTCCGTATTTTTGGGAAGCGGGGCGTGACACCTGTAGCGCTCCGAATTTCCAATATGATATTTTAGAAATACGTGGCACAATTTCCAGCATCAACTTCAATTGCGATAGTAAACATAGCCAAAAATACAGATAATTTTTATTTCAAACTTTTATTACAACAATTACAAAACACCTTGAATTTCAAACTTTTCTTTTTACAACACTTTCTTTTACAATTAACAAAAAAAGCTTTTTTAACATTCTAGCACAGGCATCCAAATCCCAAGCTATAAGCACCTACCCTTAAAACATGAGGCTAGAGATAATCCTAACCCCCAAAACTACAGGGGTCAGCCATAACGGTGTGACTGACATAAAAACAAAAGCAACATAAACAGGACATAGAGCATAGAGTCATAAGCAACATGTATTTACAGCAAGAATAAATAAAATAAGAAATAACAATAAGTAAAGCATGAAAACATCAAGGAATATAAGACAGTAAATAGTAATACATGAAAACATCAAGTGAATCTAGACTAAGTGTCAAGTGTAGGAAAAATAGAAAAACACAAGCATAAAACCAAGTCAAGAAAACACAATCTCTATATGCTAACTCTCTAATGCATACTTGTCGGATTCTATGCATTTTATAGTACATAGGTCCGGTGCAAGCCCTTAACGATCTCCACTTTATAGGGTTAAATCCCTCGTTATGCAACTAATCCTACTACGGTGATGGAAACAAGATCCAGAATACTTGCGAATAGGCACCACAGCCCTCGACGCGCAAGCATTCAGAAAACGGGGCGGGTTCACGTCGGTCCGACATTCGTATTCGCATGTAATCCATTCGAGATTTGCATCCCTGAGCGTGCGAAAAAGAATCTCTTTGCTTGCTATCTTACAATGTTAAGAAGGATGTTATTATATATCATTTTCTAATTTCTTTGATATTTTCGATATAGGACTAAAATCCCTTAACTCATTTTATAGAAATCAACTGCCTCACTTTGTGAGACAATTTTTCATTCATCGAATAACCGTTTTGAGCAAATAAATTTATGATTTTGATATACTCACAAAAAGAACACAAATCTATAAAGATATCCCACAATAATTCATAGAGGATCTTACTCAAAAAAATGTTCAAAACTGGCTTGTAAATAGTGTATAAATTACTCATTTTCTACCAAATGCAAATGGTGTTAACCCAATTTCCAAATGCTATTTGTTCCGCCTCCTCCTCGGCCATCATCGCAAATCTCACTCCCCTCTTTCATTCGCCGCCGATGGCGGGGGGTCGGACCCACCACCACTCGCCCCCTCTCTCCTTGTACATTCTCGCCTAAAGAGCCGACGGAGAGCGACACCGTGTTCGTCGGAGACGACGGAGTCCCTCTCGAAGGCGTCATCCAATTCGACAAACTCCTCTCTTGGGCGTAAGTACTAAGTGGTCGTAGTGGTTTTTCTTTTTACTGAAAAACAATATCAGCCTTGTTTGCTCCACTAATTTTGCAGCCAGGTTGGTCTACTCTTTTAGCAGGAGGAGATGTACTCTGCCTCCTACTCTTCTCTGCAATTGGGAGATTCACTCATGGATTCCCCGTTGCTCATTTCGACACCCTTCGTACTGCCGACCCTTTCATAGCCGGTTTGTTACTTCTTTTATTTTATTGTCTTGTATTTCGTATCATATGGGTTTCCAGTTTGTGATATGTATGGTATTTCCACAGGGTGGTTCTTTAGTGCTTACTTCCTTGGAGCTTATGGGGATGATGGAAAAAAGAAAAAGGCTTCAATGGTACTACTACTAAAGTTATCATTGCCTCTGCCAACTCTTGGGCGCTCGGAATACCAGTAATTCCTTTTAAGCCAAATTACATGACATCAGAGCATCCACAGTCGTTTGCTTATTTGCCATTTTTTCCATTTTTTTTTACTGTAGCGCACACACTCGTCTGCTATTTTGCCATTTTTTTGGCAAAATCGCTACAGTAGAAAGGGGCGAATAGCATTCCATATAGCAAAACACATATTATAGCGGACGAAACATCATGTTTCGTCTGGATTATTTAATTATTATTTTAATTGATCGGACGAAACATGATGTTTCGTCCGAAGTAAAAAATAATAAAAAGACCGAATAAAATAACCGTTAAATGTGGGAATGAACATGATGTTTCGTCCCAATTTGAGACGAAACATCATGCTTCGTCCCAATCCAATTTTTAAAAAATTTTGTAAATTTTAAATTTTTTTTGCAATTATCTAAATTGATTTTGCAAATTTTTAAATTGTTTTTGCAAAAAAAATTTACAATTTGTTTTAAAAATTCTTTTTGCAATTTTTTTTTACAAAAAAGACCTCCGGAATTTCCGGACGAAGCACCATGCTTCGTCCAGCTACAGTGATTTTTTTGGAAATTTTTGCAATTTTTTTAATTGTTTTTGCAAATTTTGAAATTTATTTTGCAAATTTTTAAATTGTTTTTGCAAATATTATTTACAAACTATTTTTAAAATTTGTTTTCGCAAAAAAAAACTTCCTTTTTTTTCTCTTTTTGGGACGAAACATCATGTTTCGTCTCGTAATTTTTTTTAGTTACAGACGAAACATCATGTTTCGTCTGTTTCTTTTTTAACGAACTTATGCATTTTTTTGCCATTCGACGACTGCAGCGTTTCGTCGAATTGGATGGGCAAAAAATGCATTTTGCCATTTTTCACATTCAACGAGTGTGGATGCTCTCATTGATTATTTGTTAACACATTACATGACATCATTATCTTGTAACATAATCAATAAACCTTACACTTCTGTTTTGCTGATCCACCTTACATAGAATTGCATGCAATGAACAAACAAGTATATGTGTACTGCAGAAAATGTTGTTGTGAATTATTTCCATCATAATATTTTTTTTATAACAATTAACAAGTCATGCAATTGAAAGAACTGTTCTGATTCCACAAGTAATGGGTTAAGTCTTGTGAGTATAAAACCTTATATGCTGACGCAATTTTGAATTCTATAATTGTGTTACCAAGCCCAAAGTTCATTAGTGTCAGCCAACGTGTACGTACGATAAAATGCCGTAAGTCTATTTTATGTATATATATTTTTATAAATATATCTTTTGTCAAAAGAAAAGAAAAGAAATTTCAAATTGGTGTCAGTGTTGGCCGACATATTTGCTACTGGTTGGTATTTGGACTACTGAGGGAAACAACCATTTATTAATTCACTCCTTCAGTCACAAAAGATGCGATCGTAGAACTCTTTCTAGAACAGTGCCTTCTCACTTCTCTATTTTAGTCTGCTGACTGTCCATACAGACTGAGAGCTGTTGGATATATAGGTTTATTCTCACTATATGAATAATATTATGTGTAATATTATTCTATGGGTAATACGTGTGTTACACGTACTAATTGTATGGATATAGGAATGCGGGTCGAGTGGGTTGAGAACCCAGTACCCAAACCAGTATTTATCCTAGGACCTATAAATACTGGTTTGTGATAGTAGTCTAGGTATTCCAATCTTGATACCTAGGGTAAATATCTCAAGCACCTTAGTTTAGGATATTAACCCTAATTTCTATTGTTATTATCTCTCATAATCTCTAACAATCTTGAGATATTTAGTATATTTGTGAGATTTATAAAGAGAGAAAATAATCATCGGATCCCGACATTGTCGATGTGCTCCGTTGTTGCCGTCGTCACCATCGTGGTCGATTCGAGACGAAGTCGCCATCGTGGTCTTCTTCTTGCTTTTGGTTGGGTCTGTTTGTCAGCCCGGTCACCAATCCCGTCAACACCCTCGCGGCCGTTGACGTCCCTATTGGCATCGACGCATGCCGCCGCCGCCCAGGACAGTCGCCGACGCATACACCACCCTCTCCTTCTTCCCCTTTCTTCCCGAGCACTCAGCGACAGATCAGATCTGTTCTGATTTGATTTGTTGATTGGTTCATCATGGTGTTTGGTGTTCGGGGTCAAGGAGGGGATCATCTGGTGTTGAAAACTGTGAATTCAGTCCTAGATCAGAACAGATCTGATCTGTTTGATTGGATCTCATTATCGGTGTTTGGTGTTTTGGGTGGAGTACGGGATCTGCTGTTGTGTACTGCTGAATCAGATATAATCCTCCATTTTTCCTTGACTCTCATCAAGATACTGTCCACTCTAAACTTTTAGATATGTGCCACTCTATTTAATTAAATTTCTGTCTTATTGTTTATTATGCAGTTTTACAGAAAAAACCATTTCTTTGACTGAAATTACGCTAGTAGTAATTATTCAGAATAAACCGTCCAGATTTTGGAATTTACTGTTTATTCCTTTAATATGGAAAAACTTAATTGTGCATACAAGATTCCGAAACTAGAGGTGTTCGATATTTATAAATTTAACAATTGAAAGAAGAAAGCACAATACTATATGTGGATTATTTTTTTTCCGGAGGATATTGTTTTGAATAGATCCATGTATGATTGGATTGGATCAAATCTAAAATTAAAGATAAGTTCTTTACTTTCCTGTACTTGGATTAAAGTTATTTGTTAGATATTTTGCTATGTGCTTAAAGTTCAAGACGTTATTATTCATTTGCTTAATTAGCACAAGTTTGAATAATTGTTTTAGCTATGTGCTGAGGATCAAATATCCATTTTGATAAGTTAAAATATAGATTTTGATTGTAAATTTGTATCTCCAATTAAATTATTATTGTAATTAAACAGTGCTAATAATTTGTTTAATTGGCTAATCTTTAACAATTTAATGGATGTAGGAACTTCAAAGTTACTTACAAATTGTGTATATTGGAGACGATGGATTTGCATCACAAAAGAATAAGTCTGCGCTACGCAGGCTTCTCCATTGAATTTGGAAAACACTTCTAACTTGAAGTGTCGGTATGATCTACTCTAATCTTTCTTAGTATTTTCGTGTGATGAATGTGTTAATATTTTGTGCGTTTGATCATATGATTGAGAGTTTTATATCATAATTATTCTCATTTTGAAACTAGCATGTTTAGGGTTGTTAAGTGCTTTATCATACTATGTATATAGATATTTTGATAAATCCATTCTTTGTAGTTTGTGTGAGATTATATGTTTGCTTCTTTAATAAAGATTGATGTATAAGATGTATAACAAATATCTGTAACTTAGGAGAGAATATCTCTTAATGTAGGATATGATTCAATTAGTTATGTTTTGTTCTTTCTCGTTCATTGTACTGTGTGTGCAAAGTTGAATTGTAACATGTTTGTCATTATCTCATTTAGCGTTATGAAGATGATGAAGAACGAATAAAGGAAAGAACTCTTCGTTCTGTATGGTTGAGCATATGGACATTGTTGAAACCATGAGAGAAAGCAAACTGTTTTATAAAATGTAATAGAGTAATTTTGTATTAACTCATATTGTTATTATTTTATAATGTGCTTGTATAGTTAATGACATGTGAAAATTGAGTTTAACAAACGAAGCAATTGACAATAGTAGTTCTAATTTGTGTATTCCTTGAAAACGGCATAATAGGCTAGGACATATGAACTATATATATAAATTGTTTGTCATTGTTAAAACTCATAATTCTGCTAAATGACCCCTCATTAAATATGACAATTGTGAAATTTGTGCTCAGATTATAATCACTAGAAAACCATTTAGTATGGTCTCTAGGAGCACACAACTTCTTAAGTCAATACATTCTGATATTTGTGATCTCAGTAGCTTTGTGACTAGATGAGACGATGATTGGTCAGAAGTATTTAATCACCTATGTAGATGATTATATGTTTGTCATATATATATGGAGAATGAAGCACTTGTTATTTTAATAAATTGAAATCTAGTTAAATGCTAAGATCAAAAGGTTTCAGATTTGATAGAGGTGGTGAATATGTTTTAACAATTTTAGAGAAATTTGCATTTGACATAATTTTTAGTGCACTCTATTTACTACAGTCAAAATGGTATTGATAAAAGTCAGAATCAAACACTTGGTGAAATGTTAAATTTTATATTATTGATTGTTGTTTGACTTTTGTAATTATGGGTGATATTGTATTGTTAATCATATTCATAATATGTTACTACACTCTAAATTATTTACACCATGTAGACTATGGGATAGAAACACAAAGAATTTTGTTAAAGTGAAAACATGTGGTACGGTACATTTGTTAGAGTACATGATCCTAAAAGGCCTAAAGTAGGACCTATAATAAATATTTGTGTGTGCATAGAAAGTGCAAAATGTAGTTCCGTGGACAGATGTTGGATCTATCTAATTTGTGTTAGAAGAATCTAGACTTGCAGAGTTCTTTGAGGATGTGTTCATCAAAGATAAATGTATGAAATTAGTTAGTCATACAGACACAGTAAATGATTCACAGTTAGAATCAAGAACTAGCCTTACTGACACTTAAAAATTCAATGGCAAATGGGCCAAGAAGAGTCTTTAGTAGATAATGAAATGAATTTTGTGGTTATACAATAATATTTTGAACTAGTTGATTTGCCGAAAGGGGCCAAAACTATAGTAAGTGAGGTTTGTAGAAGAAACTTAATTTTCCAATGTGGGAAGATTTGTTTGAAGTCTACTCACATGTATGTTATGTTGCTACAATAAGTATTATTCTTGCCATTACTTCTATTGAAAATTTTGTTATTCATAAAAGATATTTAAATAGTTTTGTACTAGGAAGCACGGGTACTTCCAAACACTCAACGTACCCGTGTTGGGTGTGTATTGGGTGCCGATACTCCTTGGGTATTCCTGGGTGCGTACCCAAGGAGTATCTAATTTTTTAATACATTTTTATAACTTTTGGACACAATTAAGCGTAGATGAATGTTTAGGTCCCTAGCAAAATTTCAAAAACTTGATGTTTTATGTTATGCTCAAACACAAAACAAGTATATACAATGTTTTGATAATTAGATTATCAATTTTTTTTGCTAAAAATGCTCATAATTATAATGTATTCTTATAATTCTATGAAATGGTTCAAATATTTGCATTTTTTAATAAAATAAATATTTATTTATTTATATATATAATATAAAGTATATTATATTTAACGTACCCACTAACGTACCCGTATCCTACTTTTTTGTAAAATCACGTATCTCCATACCCGTGTCGTGTCGTACTCGCATCCCGTACCCATATCTATGCTTCATAGGTTTTGTACTAAAAGTTTTGTACTTGATGTTTGTATTGAAAAGTTTTGTACTAAATAGTTTTGTACTGAAAAGTTTGCACTAATATGTTTAGTGAACAAGATTTACAAATTGGTAAAATCATTGTATGTTTTAAAACATGTGTTAAACTTGAGGCACAAATAATTTGACAGACTTTAAAGAGCTTAGATTTGAATCAAGTAATTCAGACAAATGTCTTTAATTTTGTGGTGAGTCAAATATAATTGCCCTCATTTATTGTTGACATGCTTGTTGATTGGAAGTGACCTCTCTATTACAAATGAAGTTAAAACTGTGTTATCCAAAAATTTTAGTATGAAACACTTAGGTGTTGTGGACACCATATTAGGTATAAGGGTGAGTTTCGGTTGTCAAGGGATAACCCTTAGTCAAACTCATTAAATCAATAATGCGTTCCAAAAGTAGGGATATAGTGACTGAAAATGTGTTTTGAAATACCTTATGATTATGATAAAGGTTGACACCTAATGATGGTGCAACTATGAGACAGTTAGATCATTCGAAACTTATTGCAAGTCTCACATATACAAAGATCTGCACTAACAGACATAGTCTTTGAGGTAGGTATGATCTGCAGATTCACTACTAGTCTTATTAATACACACTGGAGAGCCCTAAGAGGCTAACGAGATACTTGAAAGTTACTCAAGAGTTTGCTTTGTGCTACTCTAGTCATCCTTCATGAGTGAATGGATGATCTGATACATTATAATGCTCAGAATTTAGTGAAAGTCGAAACTAGTGGATATGTGTTTACACTAGGAGGAACATAAATGTTATGGAAATTAAAAGGCAAACAGGCACTGTGCTATCATCCATGAAATTAGATCTCTGTGTTATCCTCTACAAGGGAAGAGGCTGAGTGGATTGAAAAACTTGTTGTTAGTCATCCATTAAGAAGTTTAAGTAACTCTCTAATTCTATTCGTCGACTATCAAGCTACAATGCACTGTAGCTCATAACTCACTCTATAATAGTCAGAGGAGTATATTAAGGCTGAAAGAAGCCTAGTTGAACTTTCTCATAAATAAAGTATAATTGAAATAAAATATGGCTAATGCTCCTGCTAAGAGACTTGAAAGTGATCTAATTATCAAAACTATGGGGAAATGAAGTTAAAAGCTATTGAGTCAAAAGCCTTAACATCCTAGTTGTTTTGAAATTTAGAATCCTTTTGAGCCATAGAGAAGTTCATGTAGCGCCCCGAGTTCCACACACTGGGAGCTCGTGACACTTACCCAGAATCTTTACTTCAATGAGTACGCAACACAAAAATCACAGGAAATTAAAAATTTACATTGCACATGGAAATTTTATCCTACACTTGGATGCTTTCCGCAGCTCGAGTCTCCTGCTCCACGATCAGCGATCTTGCAATTAGTAAACTGTGGGCACGCTAGTTGAATACAACTGACGCAACGCGAATGAAAATCACAATCTTCAAAATCCTTAACAATCAATATTTGATGCAGAAGGAAAATGTGAAAGTCAAACCACAAGTGTCGGTGTATGTCATGATCTAGATTCTAATGCACAACTCATATGCACACCATGCTTTTAATCTAATGCAAACTTGATTTGGAAACGTATGCATCTCATACTACATACTCCCCAAATCGAGTTCGTATTCTCTAGATGATAGGGTTCAATCCCTCGCCATGCATCCTACTCTTGTACTCCTTTCTGTTTCTGACATTCATTTAGTGACTGGTAGAGTCTGCAGCACATGTGGTCCATTTCCGCTCTTGCAGTCGGATCGTGGTCCTTCTCCACTCTGAACGGTAGTGATCACCCTGTTCGTTCAGATCATGGTCCTTCTCCACTCCGACAGGATCGTGGTCCCTCTCCACTTCCGGTCAGGCCGGTGATCATCAGCTCTGCCGGAATCATGGTTTTTCTCCACTCCTGTCCTTACCAAAGTTATCATGAATATAAGGCGAATCGATAGGGCCACCCCTACTCCGTCCAGAGACTTAGATCACACTCTTGCTCCTTGTTCGTATTGATAACCCAGAATATAGACGGAAACTTAAGAGTCCATCTTCTAAGTTTCGACCGGACTTGTGACTTACGTCTGCATCCCGTTCTTATTACTAAATCCCAGAAATTAACAGTCGAGACTATGCCGCATGTGTCCCAGACGAGACGCCGCTGCATGTGTCTCCATGACAGGTGAGTACACGCCCAACTATTGTCTGTCCTTACCAATCATGAGTCACACTACTTAGGGCTAACACCTTTACTCAATTTAGGTAAATCTCATCCGCTTAATTCCTTCATTAATCACAACTTAGTTTTTAGGTGAAATTATTAGTACTTAAGGTTTCATTGTTCGCAATTACAATAAAATATTACAATAAAATATCACTAGTATATTTATGCATATAAAATTCACATAAGTAAACACTCACTACAATTTCTAGCAAGCATCAATCATTCATTCTATATATGAAGAAAAATAATAATAATAGTAACACAAGAGGTATGAAGAATATCCACTTAGATTTGTTTGCAAGCTTCAATTGCCTTCTCCTTGCTTCCCTTGATTCCTCCTTCTCCAACAGTAGTAGTAGAGTGGTATAGTAGTAGTAGTAGGAGTAGTGGGTAGTAGTGAAGTAGTAGGTAGTAATAGTAGTTGTAGCAAGCAGTAGAAGCAGTGCAGTAGTAGTACTGCAGCAGTAACAGTAGCAGAAATCAACAATGGCAGCAGTACAAATTAGCAGTAGTGGTAGTAGAAGTAGTAGTTGTTGAAGAAGTAGTAAGTAGTAGTAGTTGTTGAAGAAGTAGTAGGTAGTAGTAGTTGTTGGAAGTAGTTAAGTAGTAGTAATATATAGTAGTAGTAGGAGTAGTAGGTACTAGTAGTTGAAGTAGTAGCAAGTAGTAGTAGTAGTTGAAGTAGTTGGTAGTAGTAGTTATAGCAAGTAGTATTAGCAGCAGTAGCAGTGGTAGTGGTAGCAAAACAGCAGCAGTAGAAGTAGTAGACAACAGTAACATCAGCAATAGATAACAGTAATAGTAGTGGTAGACTATAGTAATAGTAGTAGTAGTAGTTGAAGTAGGTAAATAAATAGAGAAGAGGGGAAAGGGGGGCTGTCGGTCACTGCAGGAAGAAAGAAAGGAAAAGAGAGAAGGAGAGGAGTGTGGAAATGTGTAGAAAGCTTAGGTGTCCTCACTTTTTTGTATATACCCCCCTAGGCTTTAATGTAATTGCACTTAACTCCTAAATCTTATTGGATTGGGCTTTAAGAAAGAAAGTGTTGGGCTTAAGAAAACATATTAGGCTCTTTTAAAAAAAAATAACTATACTAACATAAAAATAATAGTGTAATGTATGAAAAAAATAACAATGTATATGTATATTTATTGCAAGAAAATTAGGGATATTACAGTTCAAACTTAAGCATCAATTTTAGGCAGTTGGCATGCTTTAAATTATTTGAAAAGTACAATTTAAATTTTGTTAAACATTTCAATTTTGATGATGCTATATATTCTCATAATTTACTTAGAATCATCTTATTATTTCAAAAGAAAGTGTGAAAACTTGTCGATGTATTTCCGATGTCTAGAACGTCCTTATATCATTCCAATTTTGATGATATATCTCTTTTATGGATTCTTGTTTCATTCCAATTTTGGTGATTCAGAATTAACCATAATTAATTGATTTGACTGTTCTATCATTCCAATATGAAACATAGTATAGTTCCTGTGTAGAAACTATAATAGTTCTTGTTCCTTTATATTGTTAAAGAAACTTAATTGCGATGCTTGCACTATATTTTTGCTAAGCTAATTATAAATTGTACTAAGTTCTTTTGTAGAACTAGATA
Source organism: Hemerocallis citrina (assembly GCA_017893485.1). NCBI lineage: Eukaryota > Viridiplantae > Streptophyta > Magnoliopsida > Asparagales > Asphodelaceae > Hemerocallis > Hemerocallis citrina. Next base: position 238,564,166 of record CM030367.1, on the reverse strand, counting down.
CTCTATTAAATACAATAGAACTCTTAGAGATGTGTCTCATGATATTCTTGTTTGTAATATGCTAGCAAAGATGGAGGAGTTGAATCTATCAACATAGATTTTAAAATAATGATTTGTTCAAAATGGAGGAGTAAACATAAAGCAGTGTGTAAGGATAGAGTTTCAGTTTATTTCTTTCGAGAATAAATTAGTCACTTGGTTGGTAAAACTTCTTTTTGAGTTTAAGACTCTTGTGTTCATTGAGCTTAAAAACTCTTATTTTGTTCTTAAAGTTTATTTGCTTTTTTTGATTTTGAAACTATGACAGATTTCTCCAGTTGGTTTAGTCATTGTGAACTATTCTGTTGTGATATAGTTTGTGAACTATTTAATTATTTTGGTTTAGTCATTTTTGAACTATTCGGATTTATGATTGATTTAGTCCTTATGAACGATACATTGAGTGATGCATTTCTTATATTTAAAGACTGCTATCAGCCAGTCAGCTTCATGTTGAACTGATGAGATAATCCAGTACGTTTATATATTGAGAATATAGGAGGAGATTGTTGGATATATAGTTATATTCTCACTATATGAATAATATAATGTGTAATATTATTCTATGGGTAACACATGTGTTACACGTAGTAATTGTAGGGATATCGGACCGCGGGTTGAGTGGGTTGAGAACCCAGTACCCAAACCAGTATTTATCCTATAAATACTAGCTTGTGAAAGTAGTCTAGGTATTCCAATCTTGATACCTAAGGTAAATATCTCAAGCACCTTAGTCTAGGATATTAACCCTAATTTCTGTTATTATCTCTCATAATCTCTAACAAAAGCGACTAAGTAATAGCTTGTCCAGACTAAAGACCTACAATTGCTCGCTATTTATTTCTCTCTTGTGCAGTGCACAACGATCCAAATAGCACAATCATGGGTTTATTTTTGCTTATTAGTAACAAAAAAAATAAAAATTCTTTGATAGCTAGAAGGAAGAGATTGGCACCAGAACAAGAGTTGCTTATCTTAATAGAAGTGACCTGAGTTTGACTAGAGCCTCTTTCTCCATTCCTTCATTTTGTTAACTTTGTAGATTGTGTTTTCTACAACAACAACAAAATTGTAAATTTTAATATTAAAATTTCTGTTGTTCACTTTCTTTCACTTTCTCTATATTTGATTTCAATTATTTTTATATATTAGTTATATCAATTTTTCCTTGTTCATTAAATTTGAAATAAGTTGCAGATTTCCGAAATCTTAGTTGTCATTGCATAACTAAGTTGAGCCCGGTTATGAAGTGCGTTTTTGCTCTTGGATGTAGTTCATTGACTTTATAACATGATGCATCAAATGTATTGGTATTGCTATTTTTCTAAACAGTCATTTTCAAACTAATTTTTTTTTAACAATAAAAAAAACTAATTTTCGGTTGTTTTAGTTTTTGGTTTTGTCGTTACTATTATTCTTTTGTTATCTTGGGCATTTATTTGTTATCCATGAAATGACGGTACTTATATCTGTTTCCTTTGGCAGTTAGGGATTATTATTAGGTCTGCAACATCCGGTCATATCCCATCAGCAACATTTATGCTTGTAACCATGGGAAGCACTGGGATCTTGTCGAATTGTTGGAGATCAAGCATTGGCTTCTAATTTCCTTTTAAGTAAACAAAGCACGAAATATGATGTTACAAACGTGGAAGTCCGTTCGAACTATTCGAGGTAATACAGACATGGTACTTGCTAAGAGTCACATTTCTGAAAATTGTAAATCCGCACAAGTTTCTTTCTTTTTATCACTGAGGTTACTGTTATTACCTTCATGCCTTCATCGCTTTACAATTTCTCTTCAAGTGAATTGCAGTTACTTTTTCCTACATTTAGATGGCACACTGTTTCTTAATTTGTCTCCAGTCTCTAGACATGCATAAAAGAGTACTACGTGGAGAAGAATGAGACTTAAGGAAGTTCCACAGGACACAGTACAGGCTAGGAATGTTGTGTTCTACGAAAATATAAATCAATACTACAGAGGGGTAATGCAATTGACGTCAATGTATTGGTGAAAGTAGAAGGGCAAAAAGTTTTTATATTCAAGAGGAAGCTCACTCCTGCGGATAATTAATTGGTGGCGGACCAACCGAGCAATTGATATCTGTACCATTTGCTTGTGGTTTTGGAATGAGGAAAGATCTAAGATGTGAGAACAAAATTGGTTCAGCACTCTATATCTAGATTATCATATTACAGTCCAGTAGGAAAGTCCATTTTCTGTCACCTGCATAGTGCTCAATTATACAGGAAAAAGAATTAGGAATTGCATTAAGTGCAGCGAAAATCCATTTTCTATCACTCTATATCTAAATTTGGGTAAATAGCCAACGAGTGCAGCGATTTTTTCCTCAAATTTTGCAAAATTTGGGTAAATAGCCAACAAGTGCAGATGCTCTTACAACGCGATGTAGTTGCTTTTGTACATGTTTGTTTGATGGATCATAAATATTTCTTACTTATAGTTTTACGTGTTTGTTTGTATTTGCGAGTTTGAATTGTGATTATATTGATATATGCAATGCATGTAGATATAATATGTGTTGCATTGTTCATTTTTCTGCATTTTTCATGAAAGAGAATACATATTTGATTTTTAATCAGTACTGCTTGAATTGCATATAGGATAGTCTATTTGATTTTTTCTAAAGAAGTAAAAGAACTTATTAATGACATGTTGCATATGTTCCGGATCCAAAGGCAACAAGGTGAAATTTGTTTCTAACGATTTTTCTATGAGCATATTATCAACACAAGTTTTAGATTTTTTTTTCTTCTAAAGAACAAAAAGAAGTTATCAAAGGCATGTTGCATATGTTCAGGTTAAATGTAAATTTTATCTACAAACTCCGAAAGTAAAAGTTATTTAGTCTTCATGTAAGTTCACTTGTTCTTTTATCTTTTTCTCGCTTCTCACATCTTTGGTACGAAGTTGGTGAATTGGATATCGTCTATCTTCATCTTGTCCTGTATGTATATTTCATTGTCTATACTTTATAACCATATGTTGTTGGTAAGTCAATTCCGCCCCCCCCCCCCCCCCCCCCCCCCCCCCCCCCCCCCGGGAAATGCATAGTATTGGTTAATTATCTACAGAACTGTCAATGATTTGGTAACTTACGATGAACATCATCATATATTTGTTAATCCATTCTTAGTCTTACGATGAACCTCATATATTTGTTAATCCATTCTTGGTCTTTTTTATTAAAAAATTTGCACGACTTTCTAACCTTTCTTTGTAATCTTTCTTTTTTTCGAAAGAAGGGATGGAGTCTAAGGACTCCAGCCAAATCCATTAAACCAAAAAAGAAGTACAGAAATTAAGAAACCATGTATGTTACACAGAGTGATACCATGGTAAAAAACAACATATAAACCATGTATCTTACACAGGTTGATACCATGGCAAAGAGAAACCCAACAAGAAGCAAAGTTTTAATACAAAAGAGTGCTTAAACAAAGAAACAGAGAATCCTTCAATACAAAATAAGGTGCTGAAGACAACTGCAGTAAAGGAAGGATAACAAAAAAGACCAGATCAGAGCCACTGCAAACCACATCAACAGAGAGCCAGCACAAAAAGATGAGGCTACTCCAAGAGCAAGCATCTAAACTTCACAAACCACCCAAAAGCAAACTGAGAACTTGGAACAAGACGAACAAACAAGTCAACTAAAAAAAAGCCAAAAGAAAGCTAAATGCTAAATGTCCTCAGAGGTAGCTTGAATGTTTTGAATAAGCAAAACCCCAGTGATATACTCCTACTGATGAGCAGACAGGTTTGAAATGGAGGCAATTGTATCAGAGACATGATCCACATCATCATGGCCAGTAGGGACACCTAAATGCTCCACCTGATCATCACTAATATTATGAACAAAATCACTCAAAGTAGGCTAAGAGTCAGGCACTGAAGCATCAGAAGCATCAAGGGGGGAATTAGCAGATCGAGATCTAGGAGAATCCTCAGGAGAATCATCTTCAATAATAATGGGATTGATCATAGAAGTAACCCCAGAATCCACTTGAACATCAGTGTTCCCAGTATCCACATGAGCACCAAACATCACAGAAGTAACCCCAGGATCCATATGAACACCAGGCATCACAGAAGTAGAAATAGAAGCAGGTTGCATAGGAGGGATAAAAGACTTACAAACATTAGTAAAGTTTCCCAAATCCACCTTGGCCTTATTAGAAGGAGGGAGAATCTCTGACCAAAAGGAATCCAGGAAACAAATTGAATCAATGATGTTAACAATGTCCGCAGACTTCTTTAAAAAAATCCTACTGTTATGTCCTTTCCAAATTACCCAAATTAAAGCCATCATAATCAAATCCCAGACAAGTCTAATCTTTTTAGGAATTCTATTTAATCTCCATAAACCCCACCAGGATTTAATAGAAGAGGGGAGACGTTTAAAAAGAAAAGCCAACTTAAGTAACATCCAAATTTGTTTCACAAAAGAGCATTTAACAAAAAGGTGAAAAGCAGATTCATTAGAACAAGAGCAAAAAACACACTGTTGACCCAAAGCAAGATTTCTTTTATTGAGGTTGTCAACAGTACGAAGCTTATTATGAATAGTAAGCCAAACTAAAATTCTCACTTTCAGAGGAGAAATATTTTGCCAAATAAATTTATAGAAGGGACAAATAGTACCACCGGCATTTAGAAAATTATAAAAGGATTTCACAGTAAAGACACCAGAGCTAGTCCACCTCCAAATAAAGCTATTTGAGGGTTTCCAATGATAATTAGACAATATGTGAAGTAAAGAATTAAAATCATGAGTCTGAGAAAGATTCAAATTCCTTCTAAAAGAAATATTCCACACTTTCCTAAACCTATTAGTAGTATATAAGGAAAAAACAGTAGCATTAGGAAAACTAGCAAGATTATAAAGCCTAGGAAAAGAAATGGCCAAACTACAATTACCAATCCAAATATCATGCCAGAATCTGACATTCTTACCATCACCATAGATTTTTGGAAGACCACATCTAGAGAAGCCACTTTCCAAATACCTTTCCAAAAAGAAGAGCTAATAGCAGGGGGAGAACTAGAAAAATTATCAATAAGTCTTCTGCGAAAGTATTTCCTTTTAATAATTCTAATCCAAATTTTATCATTAGAAGAGATACAATTCCAAAGCCATTTACCAAGCAAAGCTAAATTTTGATTTCTCAAATTAATAACACCTAAACCACCTTCACTTCTGCTCTTACAAACCCTTGCCCAATTCATAAGACATTTACCAGTAGCAGAAGAAAAGGAAGATCCAACCCAAAAAAAATTCCTCCTGAGTTGATCAATCTTTTAAATAACCCAAGAAGGAATGAAGAAATAGGACATAAGATAAAGAGGAATACTAGAAAGGATTGAATTGATCAAAATTAATCTACCAGCTCTAGAAAGAGTTTTACCAGACCAGTTATTAAGCCTATTTTCAATTTTATCAATGACAGGATACCAATCAGATTTGTGAAGGGTGCCCATTCTCAAAGGAATACCCAAATAAATCAGAGGAAAAGAACCAATAGGACAATTTAAAAAGGCAGCTAATTCAAGTTGCCTATTAGACTCACCTCCAATCCAGATAGAATAAGATTTCAAGATGTTAATACTCATACCAGAAACACTTTCAAAATAATAAAGAAGCAATTTAAGATTTTTAAGCATAATGCCATCACAAGAAGAGAAAAAGAATAGTATCATCAGCATATTGTAAGTTGAGAATGCCTTTGAAAGAAGGGAAACCGCCTAAACCCTGAATAATTCCATTATCCCAAGCATTAGAAAGCATACAATTGAAAACATCAGCTACTAAAACAAAGAGGAGAGGAGAGATAGGGTCACCTTGTCTAAGGCCCCTTTTACAGGTAATTTTTTTTTCCTTCAGTGTTGTTTACAATAACAGAAGTGCCTGAGTAGAGACTCCTAAAAATCCAATCAACCCATTTAGGACCAAAACCCCTAGCAATAAGAATCTTTCTTAAAAAACCCCAATTAACTCTATCATAAGCTTTTTCAAAATCAAGCTTTAAAAGTATACCTTCAGATTTTTCTAAATGAAGAGAATGAATAACTTCTTAAGCAGCTGCGACACTATCCAAAATATATCTGTCTTTAGTAAAGCCAGATTGAGAAAAATCAACAAGAGAACCAATAACTTTAGCAAGTCTGTTAGCTAAGACTTTCATAATAATTTTGAAAATACAATTAAGAAGGCTAATAGGTCTAAATTGATTGACCTTATTAGCACCAGCAGACTTTGGGATGAGAACAATATGAGCATAGTTAATTCTGGAAAAATCAAGACAGTTATCATAAAGTTCTTGAAAAATACCCAAAATATCATCTTTTAAATCATTCCAGAAAAATTTATAAAAGAAACTAGGGATACCATCTGGACCAGGGGCAGAGTCTAAAGGTAAAAATCACAGATAGCTTGAAAAATTTCTTGTTCAGAAAAGGGGGAATCAAGATCATGAAGATTTAAATAGGAAGTAGAAGGATATAAAGAATTCCAGTTTACATTCAAAAAAGTATTACCATCTTCACCCATAAGGTTTTTATAAAACAAGTAGAATTCCTGATGAATCGAAGAAGTCTCAGAAATGTCACCTATATCAGTCTGAAGAGAAGTAATGAAATTAGTCCTCCTTCTATGAGAGGCATAATTGTGAAAAAATCTAGAATTTTCATCACCCAAAGTAAGCCATTTAATTTTAGCTCTTTGGAACCATTTGATTTTTTTCAAAATTATGAAGCATTTTGTTTTTTTTGGGTATAAAGCCATTTTCAATCTATCATCAGAAGATAGAGGGTTCTGTTCCTCTAAAATATCCAGTGAATTGATTTCAGATTTAAAAAAGTTCTTTTTTTCATTCAAAGAACCAAATCTTTCTTTATTCCAAAGTTTACAACTACTTTTAATACATTTAATTTTAGGAAGAAATCTCTTTAAACAGACAGAGGGAAAAGAATTACCAGATTGAAGACAAAAAAATAACATTTGTAGGAAAGGAGGATCCTCAAGCCAAAATTTCTCAAATTTAAAATTAAGGAACTTTGGAGAAGAAGAATGAGAAGAAAGAATTAAAGGAACATGATCAGAGACCAAATTAGCAGAAGCTTGAATATAAGAGAGAGGACATGAAGAATTCCATTAATTGGAAACAAGAAATCTATCCAATTTAGCAAAACTATGAGTTAATCTCTTGTTAGACCAAGTGAATTGTCTGCCTAAAATGAGGTAGTCAATAAGAGAAGGCTCATTAATAACATAGTTGAAATTATCCGAATCAGATCTATTGTAAGAAAAGCCACTTCTTTCAAAATGAAACCTAACAGCATTAAAATCACCACAAAAAATAACTCAACCATTCAAAAAAGATTTAAGGTTTAAAAATTCTTTCCAAAAATCCATCTTCAGAGAATTCACACAAGGCCCAGAGACAGAAATAAAGAGAAGAGGACAATTAAAAGCAAAGCAATCAAAGGTAACAGCCAGGAAGAATTGTTTCCTAATAAAACTGCAACATTTGAACATATTATCTTTAAAACCAATAAGCATACCACCAGAACTACCAATAGCATCTAAAGAAATCCATTCAGTAATAATAGAACCACCTAAAGATCTGAAAAGAGTATGAGTTGGAGAAGGAATTTTTGATTCTTGAATAGCAATGATGTCACAATGAGAGGAGTTGATGAAATCAAAAACAGCCATCCTTTTATTGGTTTCACCTAAACCTCTAATGTTCCAGGAGGAGAAAATCATTTATAAAACTTAACATCCCCTCTAGTGATTTCTAAATCTTTAATTCTATCAAAGTCAGAAGCAGAGATATTATGTAAACCAGTTATGGGTGGTATGCCGTACCGTACCGTATCATCATTACTCTACCGTCTACCGTACCGGAATATTTGGTATACAAATTTTTCTACCATTACCGTGCCAAGATTTTGGTACTACCGAGTTCAGTACTACCGGAATATTGGTACGGTATTGGTAATACCATGGTACTACCGGACATCAATTAGCTTAAAAAATTAACATTCGTATAAATGGCAAAAGAAGGATAAATAAGCTCAACATAAATATATATATATATGCAGAAGTTTCAACATAAATAATTAAATATATATATGAAGAAGTTCCAATAATCAGCCAATGTCAATTCTCAAACAAGATTCAGCTAACGGTCCATAATTTAGTCTAACATCTGTGTTTCTAGAGCCCAATCACCAGCAGTACCAAATAATTAAAGTATCTGTTTAACAATGAAGGAAGAAATCATCACAAAACTCCATTGAAATAAATAATATCTTCAGGCATGTTCCTTTCAAAAAGATCTAGAATTCTCACTCAAAACAAATTAAACACATACAGGAACAGAGAAACACCAGTACGAATAGTATACAGAAACCTACAGTTCAACTGATTAACTGGAAACAGATTCACATAAAAAAATTATCCTCACAAACAAACATACATCACCTGATATAGTGATAAAGAATCGACACAAAATTTAAGATCATGGATAAAAAAACATCAACATCGCCTTCTCATCCCCTAAATAGTTTAACCCTCAATAAAAGAATTAGCTAAAGACCTTTTCTGCTCAATCCTTAATCCACCCAGGCCAAACAACAAATCAGGGTTGTAGACTTTATTGTTGTACAATTTTATAGATGTATAAGTTTCAATATAATGTATCTTTATGTATGAAAATTAGTTTCAACATTCTGCAATATGATTGATTCAATATGCTACTCTATTAGATTTAGCATTCTACAATATGCTTGATTAGATATAATTGGATAGCTTCAGCATACAGAGAATGAATGACAACAATACCTGAAATTAAGAAGTTTCATATATAAAGAATGACAACAGTATTGTTATTTTCATTTCATAACAGTCATGATATTTGATGGTTCTTTCATTTCTGTGTATTGTTCTACTCCTTTTTTTCAGTATGTATCTCATTTCGAAGATTCATATATAAATCAATTTCAGGATTATGATACAAATATATAAATAAGATTTCACCTATATTAACTCCTAAAAAAACACAAAAATTAATTTGATAAATCAAATCAGAAGATCTTTTACATCCTAAATTCCTAATTGCTTGTGAATAATAATACCCAAGATCTTAAGAAAACCCAACAAGAACAAGAAGAATATGGATCTTATATTAATACACCAACTAAACTTTAAAGTTTTCCTAATTAGTCGAAAAAATCCTTCAAAAATATCGTACTAATGGGGGTTGAAGAAGGTAGGCGGCGTCACGATAGTGTGGTGCTTCGGCAGCGTAGTGCGTCGGTCAATCAGTGCGTGTGCCCTAGATTCAAAGAAGAAAAAAAAGGAAGAAGGAAAAAAGGAAGAATAATTTAAGTAGCAGTATAACTGGGTGAAAAATTGAAAAAGAAAATAAGAAAAATGGGCCTGGACCTAGGTCTAGGCCTGGATTTTTAAATATAAAAATTAAATTAAATATATATTAATTACTTGGTATGGTACGGTATACCATGGTATCAGTATTGGGTACCAGTACCATACCATATAATTTCGGTATGGTACAATACCGAGATTTCGGTATGGTATTACCAATATTTCGGTAATATATGGTATGGTAATGGTATGGTACGGTATGGTACGGTAATATGGTATTTTTTGACACCCCTAAAACCAGTGCATTTAGCAAAAAAAGCAAGGCCAGTCTCAGAAAAAGAATCAAAATGACAACGAAATATAGAACCAAGACAAGTACCTTCAGGAGAAGAAGGAACAGACGGAGCTGGAATTTCCAAATTTTTGATTTGAGCAATTAAGGCAGCTTTCTCCAGAATAGGCTGATCAGCATTGGGTTTATTACCAACTCTAGTACTTCTTCTAAGAGAACCATAACATTTAGCAATGCTTTTCCTTTTTTTACCAGTTGAAGAGGAAGCCACCTCAGGACCAATGCACTTTTGAAGAATAGAATTGTCAATATCCTCAAAAGGAGGGTAAGAATCAACCTCAGAGATAGATGGGAAATACTGATCAGGGTAGCAAATAGCTAAAGGGGGGGGGAGAGAAAGACATATCAGTGTCAAAGTCATGAGAGGGGAGGAAGTTGATTCATCAACAAAGGGGATCTGAAGAGGAGAGTCATCAGCTGAAACAGAAGAGGGAATACTGATATAATCCAATCCAACAAAATAGGGGAAGATAGGATAAGATAAAACATTATGAAAAAGCCCTTCAGCAGAGAGAGATAGTTGAGTCCCTTTAGCCAGAAAAACAAATAAATCCTTCCAAACACTCCCAACTGGGAGATTTTTTCTAAGAGAAAGTAAGGCATGGAGATGATTCTCAATGGCTAACATATTAAAATGAGAATTAGAACAAACTGCTAAATCCAAAAAGGGAAGAGGATTAATAGCAGGGTCAGAGTGAACTACCATATGTTTAGAAGAATCATCAACAATAGAAGAGTCACAGGTCAAAGCAGAGGTGACACAAATCAAAGCAGAAGTATCACAAATCTTAGCAGAATCATCAGAATGACTGAGCAAAAGAATTTCCCCTTGCTCCAAAGGATCAATAGGAGAAGTAGGTTTTCTTGCAACCCATTGCAACTGAGAGCCTTTTCCTCCACGAAAACTACCAGAGTTATCAGACTTAACAGCTGGAGGATTGGATAAATTCAAAGAAGTGGAATTATGAGAAGGATTACCCCAGGTTTTCCAGTTACTATTATTGTTAACCGACTTGATAGGGAGAGAATCAGATGAAGTAGTAGCAGGTTGGGTAGGAAAATCAGGATAAGTAACCACTATTTTAAAGACTCTAGTACCCACCCATAAAGAGTATTCATAAATCAAAGAAGAAGAGGGGCAACGAAGAAAATCTGCAATAATTTCAAGATGACCATTGGTCAGACGATTCTTAGAAGAGAAGCCAACAAAGTTTCCAATGCATCTAAAGACATGACTAAAGGATGAAAAGGAATCACAGTAAGGTGGTATACCCGAAAGGATAGCTTTGGTTTTAACAAGGCCAAAAGACCTACGAGAGGTCCCAAATTGAGGCCAATGCTTCACAGAGAAAGTAGAATTACCAAAACGAAGATCCTGACCTTTAAGATTCTCTGAGCATTTCACATTAGGACATTTACAAATAAAATCACCATTTGGTAACATCCATAAATCCCAATCCCAACCAGGAAGTTGAAAACGAGTATCAAGAAAGTTAGCAAGATTAAGGGCAGTCAGAGAACCAAATTTAACAGAGATAACACCTTCATTATTCAAAAGCAAGCACTTATCCTTCATCTCTTGAGAAAATTCACAATAGACTTCAACATTAGAAGAGGTTTTAAGATCTGGAATAGAAGGAGCAAGGAAAGGCTCATTCAAACTAGAAGAACCAACCGATAAAGAAGGGATTGAAGGGGGAGGACCCAAAAGACTACTACTAGGGTTAGCATGTCGATTATCCCAAGCCCTAACAACTTGAGCAGCAGTATCTGTCACTTTTTGATCCAAAATATTAACCGCAGCCGAGCCAGCAACGAGACTTCCCAAAAGAGGAGCAATAGGAGATGAAGATCCAGATCTACCACCACCTTGACCAGATCTACCACCTCCATGACCAGATCTGCCACCCCCCTTGCCCAGATCTACCTCCAAAACGACCTCTACCACCCATGGAGCGAGAAGGGCATATATTTTGGTGATGCCCTTTTCCCCCGCAAGAATGACAGACAATCATGTTACGGCAATCTTTTTTAAAGTGGCCTTTATCAAAGCAATTGAAACAACGGAGATTAAGTCTGAGAGAGAGGAAGAACAAGACGGAAGAGGAAAGCGCACAGAAGAAGAAGACAGTTTAGGAAGAGAAAGTGGAGGAGAAGGATTAATAGGGTAGGAAGAAGTAGTGATATTCGGATTGATAGGGTTGTTTTTGAATAAATCCACCCACTTTCTGACATTCTTGGAAATCTGTCTTTTCTGAGCCTTGGAAAACGAAACGTTATCAACCACACCCACTTCGTCATCACCAACAGAATCAAGAATAGAGAAACGATTACGAAAGAGTGGGTTCTGTTCCCAATTACAAGAATCCGAAGCAAAGGAACCTTTATTAAGAATGCAAGAAGCATAAGCAGAAAATTCAAGAGGAGAAGAAAGAGAAGAATGGGTTAACTGAGGTGAGGAAGGAGAAGAAGAAGAGGAAGAGGAAGAGGAAGAAGAAGAAGACGCCATTCAAGATTCAACAATTACTAAAAGCAAATTTCATATAAATTTGATGGATATTATCAAATTACTAATATCAAATCTCCATTTGATGGATATTATCATAAAACGATAGATAATATCAAATCCTTTGCAAAACAATGTTCATTCATCAAAATCCTGAGTATTTCAATGAACAAATGCACTGATGATAGAAATCATATACATATTCACAATGTCAATTGTCAAATTATTTAACTTTGGACTTATCTAAAGGAACAGCTAATCAGTTCTTGGTAATATTTCTATGAAGGCACTTTCTAGATTGATAGGCGTTGTCAAGTCCTTTCTCTTTCCTCCAAATGCTTTTATAGGAAAATTGATGTGTACTCTTTCTATTATCAAATGAAATTGTGTTTTTGAGTATCTTATTACTTCTCATTGCTCTGTTGTGGTAGTGTTCTTAAAGTGCAATACTCTTGTTCTGTGTCACCTTGGATTCTCTTTGACATGACTTGTTATGCTATTCTAGGTGAAAGTTTTGTGGATATTTGTTATTTCTCTGTAGGAAATGAAAAGAGTTGTGCTGCTTACTTCTGTTTTCTTTCTTTTTCTTTTCTTTTTTTTTTCTTTTTTGTGTGTGCATGTGCACGTTTATCAAATTTTCAGTAACCTTCTGTCTGAATGCTTTTAACATAGTGACTACTGCAGAAACATCATTCCTCTTTCTGTTTAGCATGTGCAATATCTAATCTTTGTATTAATTTTATCTTTTATACGAAATGTTGCCACTGAGCCTTTGCCAACTCTCCATCTTGTATGTGTTTATACTTTATGCTTGCTGTGAGTTTGGTGTTATGTGGTACATAAATCTAAAATTCCAAAACTGTTTATACAGAATGTGTTCTGTGAGTTTGGTGTTCAATTTATTTTTTAGGCTTTCTAGTGGATATGCATTTGTGGTATGGACATCTTGATGTTTTTGACTCAGCTTCTCAATATCTTATCTTTTGAATCTTGTTATATTTACAATTACAGTGTTCGTTTTAGTGTGTTATTGTACCTGAGTTTGTATTTGGAAACTAATTACCAGGAACAAGGAAAATTTTAGAACTTGTGGAAATGTTGTGTTTACTAGGAGTCTAGAATATACCATTTATGGAAAACAATTTAAACTTTTACTCGATGTATGTTTAATATTATAATTATTTATTCGTTCGATACGTTATTCAGCTAGTACCAAATGTATATCTGCTATATCCTTACAGATGCATATATGATTCGGTTGCATATAATTTATAACTAACAATGGAATAATAAAATGCTTTTCTTTTTGAAGAGTGTCCTATTGTGGTGCATCTACAATTAGTTAAATCCAGGAAATTTCTAAACCAATATCATTTACGAATGATTTTGACCTGCCTTTTGCAAGGATGTTGCAAGGTTTTAGCATTACAGTTGTTTCATTTGCTGTCAGAGTAAACCTTATGCACCAGTTTATGTATATCCTTGAGCTACTATCTGTTGGCCTTTTTCCTTTGAGATGAGGACAAACCTTATGGGGTTCATCTTAGATATGCAAGGTAGGCTAATAATGGATTTTTGAAGACTTGATAGGAATGTTGAGATGTGTGTGTGTGTGTTTTTTTTTTTTTTTAATTTATTTATTTATTTATTTATAAATCTTTGGAATAAGATCCATCTTGAAACTTGAAAGATACAGCAGAATTGCATTATTTCTTCAAGTCTCTGGCTTTGTGAATTTTCATACAGTACTACAGTAAATAGCACTTAGTTGATTGCATGGACTGTGAACCAGCACAAGACAAACCATATACTATGTTTGATGTCTGACCCCAGAAAAGGTTGTTTCTTTGGAATTTCCATCAAATCAATATAATTCCATAACATTTCCCTTCATCTTCTTGTTCTTGTGCCAATCAGTATAGCATGATAATGTGTATAGTCTTCTACGTGAAATTTATGGGCCCATGAAACATTTTCTCAATGGGGGATTGTACCCTTTCGTCACCTCAGCCTGGTCTGGTCTCGTCTCATTCCAACATCAAAATATTTATTGAATATTACTCCGTTATCTAAAAATAATATTTTGATTGGTGCCTCTTTAATTATGATCGCATAATATTCCCTTCCAATCAAGGAAATGACAAGATATCAAACCATTGCCTATGTTTACTGGGTCCCTTATCATCTAATAGTAGGCCGGCCAGTTGTCATAATGGGCTTAACATCCTATATATCCGTTTGCAAAGAGAATTTATATCCTGCAGAACATTAGAACCAAGCCCATTGCAATAATTAGTACTAGTTTGATCAAGAAGCTAGAGAGTGCTTCACAAACAATAATTTTATGTAGTAAACATAAATCCTTTGAGTTGGTGAATAAGTTGAGGTTCCACTAATATTTGATGTGGCACATCTAAGGAGCACTTTTGACTGGCCCTGCTCCGGAATTAAAGGAGTTGGATGCCTCAAACTTTAGTATGCAAAGATTTTTCATCCGTAGGGTTGAAGGCGGTTGAATTTTTGAAACTAGACTGAAGAAGAGAAACCTGGTCCAAAATATTGCGAGGAAATTTCTGCCAGTATATAAGGAAGAATGTGGAATGAGCCACTTTTGATTCAAAATATGTGGGAATGAGTCAAAGACTGCACCCACCCTCGGGATATGGTTTTGCTCAAGGGAGCCTTTCATCTCCTTTTAGTTTTAATGATATGTATACTTTAGGAAGCGGAAATTTTTTAATTTTTGCTCTGGAGGAAGCAAAAACCCCTGTGTGGTGCATCATTAAGGTTCTAGGGCACTTGAAATGTAGCAATTATAGTGATAATTCTCATGTACTTTCCAATCTACATAAGCAATAGTCAATTGGTTCCTGCAAAATCATACTAGAGATAAATATACCAACACAAGTCCAAAGGAAAAAAAGAGGAAAGTAAGCAGCTTTGCAGCAGGAGCCTAAAGCCAACTTTAGCATTGAAGGGCTTGTCTTCTTCCCAGACTCCTTTAATCGCAGGAAAAAAAAAAAAAAAATTTGAGGGAGGGTATGTGGGAAGCAAAGCATGCCCACATCTTCATTTCAACTTTAAAAACAAACCCCACCAGGCTTCAGTGAGAGCCTGAAATAATCACAAGTATTATTAATCTCTGAGATATGGATGTGGACTAAGCCATCTGAAGAGATGATTGTGCTTGATTGTTGTTAATGTTGTTACTGTTCCCAGGGCTTTATTATTCTTTTACTCTTCTTGTTGACATCACCGCTTTCTTCTGTTGGGGGGGGGGGGGGGGGTGAGAGGGGGTAGCTTTGTGATTGGTCTTCTTCTTGATGCTCCACCTTTGCCTTACTTTAACCTGTCATATATCAGGAGTATATACCATATTCTATAACCACACCAAGGGGATTTCTTATGAGCAAACACCCTTTTTAGTTTATCTTTTACTTGATAGTATGTCTTAATGGTATGAGCTTTGGGTTGTTACTAAAACATTCACATTTTTGGGTAATTCAATAGTTCTTTCTGATTTGATATATCCAGTAAGTCTTCATAATAGGATGTTGTTAGTACTGTTGTCAGCATTCCGGGTTTAGACTATGTTCATTTGCTCTATTGATAACTAAATATAACCTCTTTGCATAACTTGGAAACTTTGTTGTTGTTTTTTTCTTTCTTTTTTTGGGAATGATTCGCTCATTATTTTTTGTTCAGTGATATATATTCCATAAATTTGTTGTATTTGGTTGGTTCTAAGTATTTGGAACTTCATCTTCCTTGCTGCTATGTCAGATACTCCTGTAGTTAGAGGTTTAAGATGCCAGAGAAAGCCGAGTTGATGCATTAATATATTGGTGTAGGTTGATGCCAGAAGAGACCTTGATATATTTGTGTGTGTGTGTGTGGAGAAGTAGACCTTGATATCTTAAGAAGTTTTTCAAGGCAATGGTTAGCTAATGGAAGTTCATGGCCTTATGGTGATTAGTAGATACTGAAAAAAACTTCTCTTGCTTGGATAGATGTTGACATATCATGGTCTAATGTCATGTGCATGTAAAGTAAAAGCTCATGAAACATTTCGGATTGGCAATAAGGTTGTTGCAGAGGAGGGAGGTATATAAAGCTTTACTAATGCAAACACTTTAATGTGTAGAACTTTGTAAGATTGACTTTAGTTTATGCTCCTCTTCAAACTGCAGAAGCAGGTCCTCATTACACTGCTAGCCGAATGCCCGCCCTTCTTACTTTTCCTTTCTCTCTTTCCTCTTTGTTTTGGGATCTTGGCTGAGATTTTGTTTTCAATCTTCTGTTTCCCATGTGAATGACTAGACCAATCCACCCCGCCATTTTTCCTTTCTTACTACTTGCTACATTTGATTGCATTTAGTGTAGTTTTTTGTGTACATGATATGAGATAAGCCCCCTGGTCATATTTCTTATACTAAAATTTTTGCTAGGTTGATTATCAATTTTGCAAATGCTCTAACAAATCAGAGTTCATTTTAAACTGATTCACCCAGTTATGATGGCCTTTGACATGATCAGCTAATATCTTATTCTGAACAGAGAGCTTTTATGGAAGGAATTTATTTGGTTTTTTGTCTGATGTGTCCTGGCATTATTTTCTTCACTGCAGCACCTGAAGCACTTGATTTTCGCAAAGTTCAAATTATGTTTGTCATCTAGTCATGAGAAGCATACAAGAAGGTGCTTCATGAAATGAATGGCTCTTTCACACTCAAAAGATACCAAGGGAGACTATGTCCCTTATTGTGGGTTTGTCTTCGCTGTTGATGGCTTGCACCCTCTTTTGTTTTCTTACCTCAGTAGCTTGGCTTTTAGTATGTCATTCATATTACTTGGCATTTTTGTATTATTAATTTCACCTGTCTTAGCAAAAGAGTTATAACACTTTGCATGCAGCATGCTTATTCTGATGTGAAAATATATCTGTAGGATAATGATAGGGCAAAACAAACAGTTAATGTATTATGCAATTTGGCGAGATTAATTGGATTAGCTCATCCTTAAGTAGATTAAAAACTTAACTAAACAATCAGTCGAAACTGGAAATGACAAGAAATTGACAATGGATTCATGGAGAATATTAGGTAGAATCTAAGATACAAGTACTGGATAAAATATTATGAATATTTTGATTGCTTGGTTAAACATATGCTTGTGCCAAACCTGAGAAGTGAAACTGATCTAAACTTAACACTAAGTATAAAATTTTCAAGAATATTAAAAGATTAAGTTGTTAACTTGTAATGCGGATGAAGTTAGAAATTTAAATTAATAACTGGTTTGATGGATTTTCAAGAATTAAAATAAGTTTAATAAGTCCAATTAAAGGTTCACACTTAACAATCAATAATTATACTCAATCGTTCTTAGCATGTAAGATATGCAATAATGATTCATACGCTAATTGGTAAGTAGAAGCACATATACTCAATATTTGTAGACGGTAGAAAATTCAAATAATAATCTAGAGATGATAAAGCAGTATCACAAGTATTTGAGAAGTGGAACAAAATTACCGGAGTTCGATGAACGTGTAGTTACGGATGAAGGAAGAAGATGTCAATCGTTGCAATAACTACACTGTACTCCTCCAAAGAACAGCTTCTTCACGTGAGAATTAGGGGTTTGTATTTGAAGTAGATTTGGGGATTAGAGTTTCGAATTTGAGGTGGATTTGTGGAATTAAGGTTTAGAATTTGATGAAGATTTAGGAATTAGGGTTCGGATTTGAAAGAGGCTTGGAGAATAGGGTTTCAGGTGTGCTGGTGGAGTTTCTGGGGGTGGTCGGAGGCGTGAGGGGAGCTGACGAGGGTGGTCAGATGGAGGAGAAAGGGGCTCGGAAGGTGGAGTTTCGGGGCAACAAGGTCGAACGGTGGCAGTGCAAGCTGGTGGTGTTGTCAGTGTTCGATGGTTGGGCTGCAAGGAGCTTCGGTGATGGGTTCGGCTAGTGGTGATGATGAAGACGGGGTGCAGTGGTCGCGGGATCCAATGGGATTCAGGGAGATTCGGTTGGAGGAGACGAAGGGGAAGAAGAAGTCTGGGTGAGAGGGAGGTTGAAGATGCTCGTGTTTTGGGAAGATGACAGATGATGAAGAAAGGCAAACAACATATTGGGTTGGGTAGTTAGGGTTTGGGATTTGAATTGTAGTTTTAGAGTTTTTCACAAACCTCTAAATTTATCTCAATGTCTCACACAAAAAAATGAATGAAGAACAAAACTTAATTCACAATAATTTTTAGTCAGTCAAAGCATTCCGCTTTTTATTAATCTAAAGGCCTATATATAGGCTCAAAACAAATATCAATACAAATCTCCAAAATATTATAATGCATAAAATAAAGGATGCAAATCGCAAAACTAGTACATATGACTATAATTGTCAAAAATAAATATGAATATTGAAATAAAAATACTAGGATAATAGAACATCCATTGTAGATGATGTCTGCGCTTATAGAAGCGCCTGAATTATCTTGAACCGATGTCCTCATCATTCTTTCCGGGTGGGGGAGGCCTCGACCCAGTCGAGTCAAAAACTAGTTCTCCTGTCATAGTGCTCCAAAATATCTGGATCCAAGTGTTGGAGCTCTTCACGATCAATCTAAGTATCATCCGACTCCAACTTGTTTTTTCATCTTACCAAATACCTATGAATACCATTATCTCTAGTAGAGATTATCTGATCATCTAAAATATTATCCAATTTTTCTGTCGGTGGGTAAGTAGTATCAGGTAGAGGGGAAAACGTGGAAGTCTCACCAGTAGGCTGCAGGGTAGGCTCATCTATAAGAGAATTTCTAGGGTTAAATTTCGAGCCTTCATAGGGTATTAGATCCTCAATATTGAAAGGCTTACTTATGCTAAAACCTTTAAGATGGTCAACGACATAAGAATTATCATTGATTTTATGTAGAATTTTAAATGGGCCTGCAATACGTGCATTCAATTTCTTAACGGATCCAGCTAGAAATCGTTCCGGACAAATCCGAACCATCACTTCGTCACCAACATTAAAAGTTTCAAATTTGCTTCTAATATAAAATTATTTTCATTAATTTTCTTGAAATTTTTTCTATGCAAATCATGAATGCAGGATGCAAATGTGGATGCAGACTCAGAAACTCTGCGATGTTCTAACATGGGGACAAGATTTATGGGCTGCTTAGGACGATAACCATGCACAATTTCGTGTGGACTCATGTCGGTGGTTATATTCTTAGATGTGTTGTAGGCAAATTCAGCAACAATCAATTTCAAGTCCCAAGTTCTTAAGTTTTCTCCCACAAGAGTACGCAAGGGATTGCCAATACTCCGATTGACAACCTCAGTCTATCCATCAGTTTGTGGGTGGAAGGCTGAAGAGAACTTCAATTTCGTGCCCATCTTGTGCCATAGGGTTTTTCAAAAGTAACTCGTGAATTTCACATTCCTATCGGACACAATAATTTTTGGCAACCTATGTAGCTTCACAATATTATCGAAGAAAATCTGAGCTACACGAGATGCATCGAAAATTTTCGAACATGGAATGAAGTGGGCCATTTTAGAAAAAAATGGTTCACGACGACAATAATGGAATCATGTTTCTTTTGTGTTTTAGGTAAGCCTAACACGAAATTTATGATGACATCTTCCCAAGGGCGACTGGGAACAGGTAATGGAGTATACAAGCTTTTGTTCTGTTTTTGTTGTTTAACTAGTTTACAAGTATGATACCTGTTAACAAGTCCCGTAACTTCTCTCTTAAGCTTGGGCCAATAAAATCTATGTTCCACAGCATCAATGGTCTTGCTATGCCCAAAGTGTCCAGCAAGGCCACCAGCGTGCAATTTTCAAACAAGATACTCTCGTAATGATGTACTAGAAATGCATAGCTAGGAGAGATAGAAGAGAATCATCTTTCAGAAAATAATCATCTTGCCATCCTTCAAAGAGGTGTATTTCTCGTGAAAATTTAGGCAGAAGGCATACTCATCTTTTAATCTCTCAAAACCAATAATTTCGGTGCGCAAATCTTGTGACAACGACTTAGCGCATCCGCGGCCTTATTGTCAACCCCTTTTGTATGCCTAATGGTATACGAATATTCTTGTAGGAACTCTACCCATCGAGCATATCTCGGATTTAACTTTTGTTGAGAGTTAAGAAATCTTAAGGCCTCATGGTCTGAGAAAATGATGAATTCTTGCGGTAGGAGGTAATGTCGTCAATAGCGAAGTGACTGAATTACCGCATAGAATTCTTTGTCATAAGTAGAGTATTTTTGTTTTGCTTCATTCAGTTTTTCGCTGAAATAAGCAACATGATGACTCTTTTGACTGAGGACTCCACCTATACCAATACCAGATTCATTGCACGTTACTTCGAAGACTTTAGTAAAATCAGGCAACCTCATGATAGGTGTCCGAGTTATTCTTTTCTCGATCTTTTCGAAGGTTTTCGTGTCTGATTTCGACCAGAGAAACTCACATTTCTTCAAACGGTCGGTTAATCGGAGCCATGATTGTTCTAAATCCTTGCACAAACCGATGATAGAAGGTGGCAAGACCATGAAAACTCTGCACATCACGAATATTGCGGAGCTCAGGCCACTCTGTAATAGCTCGTATCTTTTCTGGGTCAGCGGATACTCCTCTGGCAAACACAATAAATCCTAGAAAGATAGTCTGATCGGAAAGAAAGGTACATTTGGTAGGATTTATAAAGTTGTTCCTTCCTAAAAACACCGCAAACCTTTTCAAATGGTCAAGATGTTGTTCAATGGATCGGCTGTAAATAAGAATATCATCAAAGTACACACAAGGAACTTGCCCATAAAGAGACGGAGTACTTGCGTCATGATTCTCATAAACGTTCTTAGGGCATTCGTCATTCCAAACGGCATGATCATCCATTCGTACAGGCCATCCTTCGTCTTGAAGGTGGTCTTCCATTCATCACCGGGACGAACACGTACTTGGTGGTAATCACTTTTAATGTCAATCTTGAAAAAGATTGTAGCACCAAACATCATATCCAACATGTCATCCAAACGGGGAATGGAAAAACGGTATTTCACAGTGATTTTGTTTATGGTACGGCTGTCCACACACATACGCCAAGTTTCATCTTTCTTTGGCGTCAACAGAGCAGAGACTGCGTAAGGACTTGAACTTTCTCTGATAAGGCCCTTCTCCAATAACTCATCAGCTTGCCTTTTTAACAAAGCATGTTCTGTCGGATTCATTCGATAGTGTGGCACTCGCTCCCGGAATCAAATCAATAGCATATTGGATGTTACGCAGTGGGGGCAACTAGTTGGGAAGGTCAGCAGGAAACACATCTGCAAATTCCTGAAGGACATGAGTAACTTGAGGAGGGATGAGTGACTTAGGCTCATTAGGAACTTCTCTCGTAAGTAAAAGAAGTGTTGTCCCTTTGTTAATTTCTTCCATGAGTTCATTTTCACCCATATATGCTACTTCCTTTCCTTTTCTCGATGGAGTGGGAATTTTCAAATACGGATTAGTTTGTGGTTTCACAGATTTGAGCTTTATCTTTAATCCGTCATATTGAAACACACACTGGTTACATCGACCATACATTGTCACATCGTGGTCGTATAACCAATGTCTCCCTAAAATTACTTGACGCACATCCATTTTGAGATCATCACACCAAATTTGCACCTGGTAGGCTTTGAAGTCTACGGGGATCAAATATCGTTGTGTTACTTGGAAGGCTGTCGCATCAATCCAAAATATTTTGTATGGGTGTGGATGGGGTTCAACTTTAAGTTCAATCTTAGCTAGGACCGCTGAAGCAACAATGTTGACGCGACTCCTACTGTCAACAGTCACCTTATAGTTTTTGCCACAAATTATCGTGTAAGTGTGAAATATAGCAGTGCGCTTTCAATCATTTTTTTCTTTTGGTTGGGATAAAGCACATCTGACTACATTTAAAGGAGGTGATTGGATTGTTCGAATACAGTGTATATACTGGTCATCATTTTCTTCACCGAAGTCATCGCTTTCATTAGGTTCATAGGAAAACTCATTGTCGGAATCATCAGCGATGACAGCGGTACCCTCTACTATATTGATCTTACTAGGGCTGGGACAGTTGCCTGCAATATGGACATATCCCTTATATTTATAGCACTTAGTGAGATAATCAATTTTAGAGTAGTCTCTCTCGATGCTTTTACCTTTATTGTCAGTCCTAGGTGGGTAGGAATTTAAAGTATGTTTGCTTGGATAAGACTTGTTGGGGTACTGAGAAGAGAAGGGCTTAGGTGTAGAAGGATCTGTGGGGTCATTCTAGATGAATGATTTCTCGAATCGCTAGACTTGTAGTGGGAATTTGCTTTAAGGGAATCCGTATCGAGGACAAGAGCTTAAGCTGCTGCTAAGAAGTCCACATTTCTATGAATTAGCTCGTTTTTAAGATCGGTTCGTAGTCCAGTTCTGAACCTAGAGAGGATTTGTTCTTCGCTCTCTTTACCTAAAACATTGCACCGAATGAGGAAGTCATCGAACTTATCCACATACTCTTTGGTGGATTTGCTTCCCTGATAGAGTTGATTTCACGAATCAAGCATTCGGGTGTGGAATGATAGGGTCACATATCTCTGAGTGAGCTTCTCTTTCATGGCTTCCCAAGTGGCCATGTGTGCCAGATCTCGGCCTCTGCGGGTGAGTTCAAGATTGGACCAGTGTTGTTGAGCTTTCCTAGTCAATTTCTGTTAGGTTTTGAATGCAATCACAGATCAAATACACATCGGAAAAATTACAAAAATATCGAAACCTAACCATGGATTCATGCGAAAATCATAAATCATGTTTAGGAGTTATACCTTAAAGATGGATCTGTTGTCTTCACAGTATGCCGATCACAGCATTGCAAATATTGCGGTGCCTCTACGGTATCCACACTAATGAAACAAAAAATGGCTCTCCCTCATATCGCGGTGCTAGCTGCGGGAAGGGGATGTTCCTCTTCACGATCTCTCTCTCTCACTTTCTGTGACAACTAGAGTTTTTTTCACATCTGTCTTTTGCACAGATACATATCATATATATAGGTGCAGCAAATCAATCCTAGGAGAGTAATGAGGTTGTTGGGTTCACAATCTGATCTGGGTAAGATTTGTGTGGGGACCTTTGAACTTTAGTCGGCCTATTTAATCTAATTAAATGTTCAACTAATGCCAGGAGTCCAAGCCTTACTTAGATCCCTAATTAAATTCACCTTATGAATTTGAATCCTAATTTCGATCCATTATAAGTGTGTGATCTTATAGGTTCCCATTACGTTGACAGTAATACTAAACTCATATTCAAGTATTACAAACAGTGAGCGGTATCTAGCAATACATCACTGATACTCAAGTAACGGGAATGTCAGTGATTTCACATAACCTATCCGTGACCAATTTTATCATGTAGTTTAGTCTCTTTGTCCAGATATCTTAATAGACCACAAGATATAGAGTATGTCACCCTTATATAGTTCAATCTTTGATTTCTTGATGTCCGAGTACACTTACTAAAACAAATGAGACCAATATTTCAATACAAATCTCCAAAATATTCTAATGTATAAAATAAAGAATGCAAATCTCAAAACTACTATATATGACTATAATTACCAAAAACAAATATGAATAATGAAATAAAAATACTAGGCAAGCTAATAGAACAGACATCCTAGACGATGTCTGCGCTTATAGAAGCGTCTGAATTGTCTCGAACCGATGTCCTCATCAGAAACTTTACAAGGAGGATTGCAGAGATCTGGTGCTAGCAGGAATTACTGTTTAACTGATTGTTTTCTGTAGCATTGTATTTTATTTATTTATTTATTTTTCTTTTTTGAGCAAAAATATTATTGTAGGTTAAATCTTTAGCATGCAATGCAAGAGACCGAATAATACTTGGTCTCTCTACTAACAGTTGGGGATATATTGCATAGTTTGAACTTTGATCTTCTTTTCCATCTACTTAGGTAGCAAGAAGTCCTCCTTCAATCACGAAAAGTGAATTGAAAGAATACAAATTATTTTTTCTTATGAGCTAGATGAGTTGAATCTTGTTACTGTTTTTACCTATATATTATTACATAAATATTGGACTTACAGTAGTGGTTTAGGCAACTGGTGGTCTCTAAGCATGTTGCATTTGGGGCCAGAATCTGATTTTGTTCAAGTACTTAGATTTCAGAGTTGTTCCTTGAAATTTCTGATTCAAGCATAGTTGATGTTCTAGGGTCATACTTATGTGAAATGCTACAAATACCTCATTTCCTATCTTAAATTTACATGGAGTTTGTTTTTTTAGTGATTGTTGCTTACCAAACAATTACTAAAGACAAATCTCATGTAAGTTTGTGGTAGGAAATGGGGTATGTGTAGCATTTCTTCATACTTATTGCAATAAGTCTTTATTATCTTGACGACACTAGTTTATTTCAGCTTTTTCTACTTGAAGATGTTATGATCCTGCCTCGTATCAGCTGGGCATGTGTGTTCTATGAGTGTGAACTAGGAGCTTTATTGTGATGAGGGAATGCAACAACCCTTACTGGCTTTGGCCTTGATTAGTTATTATCTCTTGTTGCACTTGTTAGCAGGATTCAGATATTATCTCTTGGTGTACGCTGATAATAGATGATGGGTAGCCATGGAATCCTGCTCAATCTGAATACTCATCATTACAATAATCAAAGAAAGAAGGGAAGTAATTGGAGGCCCTAGTAGTAGTAGTAGTAGTAGTAGTTGAGTTGTTCATGGTGTACCAAATCATTTATACTAGAAAATCTGTCTAGTGAGGTGTGAGGTCCATGCATACATTTCCCTATACATATATATATATACACATATATGTTCTTCATATCTGCATCTGCATCGGCATGCATGCATATGCAGTACAAAAGCATTAATAGAAACCCCAATGTTAACAAATAAGGGTATACTAGTTCCAGCTGTTTAAGGGGCCACCAGTTCCTCAAGGAACAAGCTAAGCACATTGGAATGCTGACTAAATAAGTTTGTTAATTGGAGGATTAATGGGGTCCTTACTCCTTAATTATATTCGAAGCAATCAAAGTAAGAATAATCTTTGTTAGCATCAGAAACGCCCTTATATTAATAGTTTCATTAGTAGCTTTTTAAGTATACTTATTATATTTTCATCCAACAAGACAGGGAGGGACCCAATGCAGAGAGGAAAAGAAGATGGCATCATTTTCCTTGCATGTATATAATAAGCTAAGATAGTAGATAGATTTTTTTTTAATTTAGATTTTATGTGGGTCCTTTGGAATCTCATGCTAAGGATGAAGGAGGATCCCATATCTTAACCATCTAAACTTGTCTTTAATAAGTGATTATAGTATTCAAAATTGAACTCTTGATGGATGCATGGTTACCCATTCAAATTATGAAGGGAAAAAAAAGAAGCAGCAGTCCTTTAATTTGTCAGGTATTGATTTTATTCACATCCCAATTAATCTCATGCTCATATATATATATAGAGAGAAATCTTCGGTTGCACACTACTTTGGTGAGCACTCCGTGAACACTCACGAACTAGAGACCCTATGAAAAATCCGAACCGCTCATATTGTTCTATACGCCTTAGATAGCCTAACAATAAAAAATCAAGTAATTTGAAGTTTATTTACCCATGATTTACATCATTACAAAATTGTATGGCTGAAAATTCTAACAGCATGATGGATGGGCAAATGAACTTCAAATTACTTGATTTTTTATTGTTAGGCTATCTAAGGCATATAGAACAATATGAACGGTTCGGATTTTTCATAGGGTCTCTAGTTCGGGAGTGCTCACGGAGTGCTCACCAAAAGTAGTGTGCAACCGAAGGGGACTCTATATATATATATATGACAGAGAGAGAGAGAGATGCTTTGTTATTGTTTTCCCATTATGGAATTGCGTTGGGCCCTGCCTTCATCATCTCTCCAAATTGTATCAAGCTTTTATCCTTATCACGGACACCAACAATCCCCACTTTTTTATGGTCTGCGAGTAGTAGCTCTTTGACCGCTACTCTACTGACTTTACAAGATCATATGAGCATTTACATATGCATGATTTTATTAACTACCATAAATTTCGCAAAACTCTACTGAATTGTACGAATTTGCACTCTATTAAGGTTTTCTGCAATTTATCCTTTTAGCTAAAAACCAATATCCTCCATTTCTGCCTATATTTATATGACCTTTGCATTTTTTAAATGAATAAGGTTTTCCAATTGTCACAAATTGAAAAACAAACAAATGGTTTTCTTCTCCTAGTTAGTTATAGATTCATGAGATGTTAAATACTACAGAATGGTACAGAGCTAGTACTGTTTCTGCTGTCCTCCTTGTAAATCTATGTGTCACTCTCTCTCTCTCTCTCTCTCTCTCATAGTTCAAATTAAGATCTGTGACCTTTAGAAAGTAGCCTTCAATTCTTCTCATTGAAAAGCCTCAAACCATTGCTTAAGAATATAATACTAGTAGCTTTTAGAGTTTTCTTAACAAAAAGGAAGAAATAAATTTGAGGGTTTAAAGGGAATAAAAAAATAAAATAAAATAAAAGGTTGAGGATTATAAGGAGTAGTAAGAAAAAGGATGGGAGGAAAAGAGAGGGAGGGAGAGAAAGCTAAAGCCATGTCTTTCTCACAACACAGATCCCTATGCAATGCCAGGGAGGGAGGGAGGGAGGGTGGGTGGTAGCAATCAGTCACCCAGCTAGTATTTAACTAAGCTTGGTGGAGCTCATTCTCTTAGCTCATAGTTGAAAGAGAGTTGTTTTGCTCTTCTCTCAAGTTCTTTCTTGTGCGCAATGGGCATTTGTAAGAAGCAGCAGAGCTGATCGAGAGTAAGAGTAGCTTAATTCAAATATAATTGAGCTAGCTAGCTCTTTCACTGCAAAAGTGAGAGGAAAGATGAAATCAGTGAACAACAATAACAACTGGTTGGGCTTCTCCCTCTCCCCTCACCCTCGTATTAATGTGGAATTGTCTTCCTCAGAGCCTGTTCATCATCATCAATCAGAGCCATCCCCTTCTTCTGTCTCTGTTTCTGTCCCAAATGCAGTTCAAAACAACCTCTTCCTCTCCCCCATTCATCTCAACACTCCAAGTTTGTGCTTTGAAGGAGATAATATTGATAATGGAGGACACTACTATTCTCAGTTGTCTACTATGCCACTCAAGTCTGATGTCTCTCTTTGTATCATGGAAGCCTTTACCAGATCACAAAATCAAAGTTTGTTTCACTTCCACCTACCTCTCTTCAATTTTACTTACTTGCATCGCATGCAGTATTTAATTTAATTTAATTTAACCTTTGGTGTGTTCAAACAAATGTGATGAAGGTATGGTGGCATCTCCATCTACCAAACTAGAAGACTTCTTAGGTGGTGGTCAAAATATGGGGACCCATCATCAGTATGGGAACAATGACGCAGCAGATCATCAGTCAATAACAACTTCAATGTATTACCAACAAAACCAAGAGGCTGATCATGCTGAAACCAATTGCAATAGAAGAAACCCGCAGCCTCTTGATCTTCTCCAACAGTCATCATACTTCCAGCCACTTCAACAAGGTATGATGCAGCAGGTCTCTGAGATGTATAATCATCATCATCAGCATCCACCATTACTGGAGCTGGAGTCAGTGGTAAATGATGGGTATCCCACCCTTAATAAGAACTGGGCTTCAGTTGGTGGTGGAATGTACTGTGGGGAATTGCAGTCATTGAGCTTGTCAATGAGCCCAGGGTCTCAAACTAGCTGTGCTGCTTCTCCTCAGCCTGTAATATCCAACGCCACTAATTATAGCATTAATGGGGAAGTGGCCGGTGATCATTGCATGGGGTTGGAAGTATCCAAGAAGAGAGCTGCTGGTGGGAAAGCAGCAGCTCATAAGCAGCCTGTTCATAGGAAGTCTATTGATACTTTTGGACAAAGAACTTCTCAGTATAGAGGGGTTACCAGGTACGTACGTAGTATATTTATTAAATCTCGAGTTTCTAATTAATAGCAGCTCTTCTTCCCCTTATTGATGTGTTAGTTTAATTTTCTGGCATATCGATCGATCATATGTTTTATCTTTGTTTGATCACGTTTTTTTTTTTTTTTTTGATTAAAAGATGACCGAAGTCATCGCTTCATTGTTTGATCACGTTGCTTATTAATTATGTCATCTTTCATTAATAAGCATTTCATAAACCAAACTAAAAATAATTTTTTTATAAAAAAAATAAAAAAAAAAAAGCATTTCATAAACATGATTTTTGTGTTACTCGATCGTTAGGCATAGGTGGACTGGTAGATATGAAGCCCATCTCTGGGACAACAGCTGCAAGAGGGAAGGCCAGACCAGGAAAGGAAGGCAAGGTAATTAGTTAGTTACTGTAAACGTACAGTTTCTCATTTTAAAACTCCTACCTCCTTTGATTTTCTTCATGATCATGTTTTAAAGTATATATATTTAGTTGATTGTTGTTATCTGATGTCTTTTTATTTATTGCCTACGCGCTTTGATCCGGTCGGTACAACACTTCAGTTTATCTTGGTATGCCTCTCATTTTCCTTAATCACCAGTCAGTCATGTCTTCTTTTAATTTGATTTAACTAACTTTTACGTTACCTTAACTATAGCATTGCCCTTTTCTAATTTTTTGGGATTAATTAATGTAGGGGGTTATGACATGGAAGAGAAAGCTGCAAGAGCTTATGACTTGGCTGCACTGAAGTATTGGGGACCTTCAACTCATATTAACTTTCCAGTATGTATGATCGATCATATATATATAGATTTTGTTATGATCTTTGAGCCCTGGACTAAATTAAATATGCGTTGTGTTGTAGCTGGATAACTATCCGGACGAACTTGAAGAAATGAAAAACATGAGCAGGCAAGAATATGTTGCTCACTTGCGAAGGTAATTAATTGAGGCTAGCAGCTCTTCCAAATTTTATGTTGTTCCATAATTAATTTATAACTGCATCATATATATTCATTTACAACAAGATGGAACTGATTGATCTTAATCTTGGTCACTGTTTCAGGAAGAGCAGTGGATTTTCTCGAGGCGCTTCAATATACCGAGGAGTAACAAGGTTATTTCCTCTTATCAAATATTGATAGATACTGATGTAATTTTGTCGACTGAATTAGTTTACATTTCCTGATCCTCCTCAGGCACCACCAACATGGGAGATGGCAAGCTCGAATCGGGAGGGTTGCCGGAAACAAAGATCTTTACCTTGGAACCTTCAGTAATTTTCTTCTGAGTGATTTATGTTTATTATCTTGAAAAGCATATAGTTTTCGTTAAATAATTTGAGCAAAGAATGCAATAGACTTCTTTACAGCATATATTTGCTTTTTATCAATCATGAACTATGAAAACTTTGTGCAGTTTAGCATGATGAAAGCTATTTTTTAATTATTATCTGGCTTCTAGTTCCCGACATAATGTTACTAGCTAGTTTGAAATTCTTCTTAAGCATACTTTTTGGTAGCAGTTAATACCTTTTCTTTTGTGTCTTTGTATAGTTTGACGAGCATACAATTTTTTGTAAATTTTGTCTGTCTGCTTTTGATAGTAATCCCTCCTTTAAATTTTTTTTAAAAAATTAATTTCACAAGGCTGAATTTCAAGTTTATGCAATATATAAGCGAAAATTTAACTCTTCAAATCACAAGAGGAGGCAAAAGAAACTGGTCGTAGATAGTAATTATATATCGTTCAATTCTCTTTCCAGATAGATAGTAATTATATATCGACTTCGCTTGAAAACCGGTATGACAGATAAAGATATAAAAGGAATACCACTAATCATCATATATATATATATGTTGGCACAACCAAACACACTACACTTCATCTGTACGTATGGGATGGGTAGTACGTAATAATAGTAGTAGCTAGTGTTTATTATCTTTTAATTAGATGGTTATTGTTTACGCGCGCCGTTGTCGTCGATCCAGTCACTGGTTGTAAAAAGATGGAATTAATTTTGCCTCTGATCAGGTACTCAAGAGGATGCAGCCGAAGCTTATGACATTGCCGCCATCAAGTTCCGAGGGGCAAGTGCTATCACTAATTTCGAGATAACAAGATACGACGTTGAAAAGATCATGTCAAGTAACACTCTTCTCACTGGAGTAGAAGTTGCTCGAAAGAAGAAAGCAATTGATGAAGGCCAGGAGGACAGTGATCCTGCAGCAGGCTCGGATTGGAAGATGATGATGGTTGTATGCAATGAAGTAACTGCAGATCCTCCTCGTGATGATGATGTTCAGTCCTCACATAACGCTGAAACAACAACAACAACAACAACAACACTACTTGATCATCGTCACACCAAACCATTCTCTGTTTTAGTTGGAGGAATCATCGAGTCAGTTAATAATTATTCTCAAATATTGGATGAATCTAGGAACGCAGCATCATCGTCGATTGTGACCAGCTTGAATAATAATAATAATAATAATAATACTAGTAGCTCGAGAGAAGGGAGTCCAGTAGAGCGAACGGGTTTTCCAACTACGTTTTACTCTAGGACGACTAGGAGTACTCATGAAGCAGCAGCTATGTTTGGTATCAGTCCGAGTACTACTCCTGGGTCTTCTTCTTGGATCCCATCAACTAATCAGCTCAGCAGCGCCAGTGATCAGCTCCATGCCTCTCAGATACCACCAGCTCTTTTCGCTGCCTGGACTGACTAGTCTTAATTAATTAGCCCTTAAATTTATTATTATTATTATTATTGTCAGGTACTGTTGCATGTGTTGGGTTACTAGCTAAATGCCTTCCTTGTAGTTGTAAGGGAGGATGTAGAAAGCTAGCTCATGGAGGGAGCTCGAGAGTTTGATTAGACCCAAGTTGGGGGGGCAGTTAGGAAGACGAGTGAAGAAAGACAAGTTTGTATCCTCCCTTTTTTTAAAAAATGAAATGAAACGAATGAATTTAGAAGGGTTAACTTAAGCTAGCTATACTATATGGTGAAGAAAGACTACTTTGTATCCTTTTTTTAAATGGAATGGGTCGAATGAATTTAGAAGGGTAAACTTATTATATATATATACTAGATTTGCCCGTGGGCACGTGCCTACGACACGTATTCGGAACAATACAACATACGAAAGTCTTGTAAACAGTAAAACAACAATTATGTAGCTTAAGTTTGAATAGTATGACAATAATTAGTTGTAAATAAAAGTCCATGTTTTCATTAGTATATGTTGAAAAATAATTATAAATGGGGATGTAAAATTCAACTTCTTAGAACTTTGAGGGTGGAAAATGATGAAATTTAATTGTTTAGGAGATATTTGCTATTTTCAATGTAACATGGGCAATAAAAATAGTATAAATAAATCTGAAAAATATAAATTTCTAAGTAAATTGAGAGAATGAGAGAGACAAAGAAAGAGAAATATGAAAAAGTGAAGAGAGAAAAGAAGAGAGAGATAGTAATAAATTAATGAGTTTTTTTAGTTTTTTTTTTTTTTTTTTGGGGGGGGGGGGGGGAGGGTTTTTGGTTTTGGGGGGAAAAAAATTGGAGGGAAAATATGTTTTAGAATTATGAATCTGAACTGTTGATTTGGTTTTAATTAAAGGATAGCCACTTAATAGCTTTCGTTGTGTTTTATTTTATATATATATATATATATATATATATATATATATACACATACACATACTAGATTTGCTCGTGGGCACGTGCCTACGCACGTCTTCAGAACGATACAACATATGAAAAGCCTTGTAAACAGTAAATAAACAATTTGATGTAAAACCAACCCTAAAATAGAGAATTTTCCAAGAATTTTAATGGGTTAATTTTACCAACATGAAAGTGCGGATTTAGATTGGATATTTTAACAGTTAACAGGTTCGATGGGTTTTCAAGAATTGAATCAAATGCTAACAATCCCAATTAATAATTCAATCTTAATCAATAAGTAAATCCCTATCTGTTTTAGCAAGTAAAAAGTGCAATACCAATTCGTACTCTAATCTAGCATGTGGATCACTCAGTCTCAGTATTTTGTGGTCGACAGTCAAATCAGATAATATAATAGATGATAAGGCAGTAAAGCACAAATACTTAATAATGAAAAGATTATACCGAATGTGAAGAAACCCAGCGTAGATGTAGGAGCGGACAGCAACCAAAATCTCAGCAACACAAGGAGCAAAGTCAGCAACTAAGATCCCAGCAACACAGCTAACAAATCAGCACCGAAGCCACGTAGATGGCAGATCTGGTCGCCGGTGGTTGACGGCGAGCGGGGCGGTGGAGTCGTCGGCGAAGTGCGACGGTGTGGTCGGCGCCGGTTGCAGGAAGGGGGAAGCAGCGGTGGTTGTCGGGGTGGTTGATTAAGGGGTTGGGTTTTTCTGGTGGGGCTTCGGGAAAAAAGGAAGGAAGGAGAAGAGAGGAGCGGGAATCGGGGAGGCGACGGGAACTGGAGGGGGGGATCGGGATTGAGGGACGAAGGCAGTAGGGTTAGGATTTGGGAGAAGTTTCGATGGACGGGAGGATTGGGTTGGAGCTCTGCTGGGTTTCGGGGTAGGGAGAAAGATGGGGAAGGTGACGATGGGAAATGGTGGTGACGGGAGTAGTATAGGATTGGGATGAGAGCGGATTGTTTGGGGTGAGTTGAAGAAGAAGGAGACGAAGAAGATTGTGGCGGCTGAGTATGTGGGGAAAGATGTTTAGGGTTTGATTAGGGGATTAGGTTTTGGATTTGGGGATTTTTAAGTGGGGATAAATTTTAGAATTAATCACTAATTCTAAAACTAGATTAGGATTTATCACAAACCCTAATTTGTATCTCGGTTGTATCACACAAAGGAGAAAAAATGAAGAGCAAAACTCAACACAGATTTTTTTGATCAACAATGGCATGCCTTTCTCATTCATCTCAGGGCCTTTAAATAGGCTCAATTACATCTTGAAACATATCTCCAAAATATTCTCAGAATCTAAAAATTACAAAAAAAATTACATAAAAATGGAAATAAAATAAAAATCCTAAACTGTAAAGATGTCCTCATCATTCTCTCCGGGTGGGAGAGAGCTCGACCCAGTCGAGTCAAAACCAGTGATCATGTCATCGTGCTCTAAAAAATCTGGATCCAGTTGCGGGAGCCCCTTACGATCACTGCAAGTATCATCCGACTTCGGCTTATTTTTCCACCTTACCAAATACTTATGCATACCACCATCTCTAGTAGAGATTATCTGATCATCTAAAATATTATCCAATTCTTCTGTCGATGGGTAAGTAATATCTGGTAGTAGAGATAATGGGGGAATCTCACCATTAGGCTGCAGGGTAGGCTCATCTATAAGAAAATTTCTAGGATTGAATTTTGAGCCTTCATAAAGTACTAGATCCTCAATATTGAAAATTTTACTTATGCCAAAACCTTCAGGAAGGTCAACGACATAGGTACTATTATTGATTGCATGTAGAATCTTAAATGGGCCTGCAGCACGTATGTTCAAGTTCTTAACGGGTCCAACCGGAAACCGTTCCGGATGAATCCGAACCATCACTTCGTCACCAATATCAAAAGTTATAAATTTCCTTCTAGTATCTGCTATTAACTTGTAGTTAAAATTATTCTCATTAAGTTCCTTGGAAATTTCTCTGTACAAGTCATGAATATTATATGCAAATGTGGGTGCAGACTCTGTGACTTTGTGATGTTCTAATACATGAGTAGAATCTATGGGTTGCCAAGTGACTTGGGAAGGAATGGGTGTCTCGGGTATACTCAATAGAGGTGACTGGATAGGCTGAATACAATTGAGAGACTGGTCATCCTCTTTTTCATCAAAGTCATCACTTATATTAGGTTCATAGGTAAACTCATTGTCGGGCTCATCAGCGATGACTGCGGTACCCTCTACTATATTAATCTTACTTGGACTAGGACAGTTGCCAGCAACATGACTGTATCCCTTACATTTATAGCACTTAGTGAGAGGGTCAACCTTACTGTAATCTCTTTCGGTGTTCTTACCCTTATGTTCATCTCTATGTGAATTAAAATTTGAATTAGGTTTGTTGGGGTAAGATTTGTTGGGGTGCTGAGAGGGAGGCTTAGGTCTAGGTGGGTCAGTAGAGGTCACTCTAGAAGAATGATCTCTCGAGTCGCTGGACCTAGAATGAGAACTAGCTTTAAGTGAATCCATGTCAAGGACTAGGGCGTAGGCTGCCGCTATTGAGTCCACGTTTCTATAGATTAGCTCGTTCCTAAGGTCAGCTCGTAGTCCAGCTCTGAACCTAGAGAGAGTTTGTTCTTCACTCTCTTTACCTAACGCGTTGCACCCGAATAAGGAAGTCATCGAATTTATCGACATATTCTTGTGTGGATTTACTTCCTTGATACAATAGGTTCCACGAATCTAGCAATCGAGTGTGGAACGATAGCGGTACATACCTCTCAGTGAGCTTCTCTTTCATGGCCTCCCAAGTGGCTATGGGTGCCAGGCCTCGGCCTCTGCGGGCATGTTCAAGATTGGTCCAATGTTGTTGAGCTTTATCGGTTAATTTCATAGTGGCAAATTTAACTTTAAGGGCTTCGCTCATGTCGAACCACACAAAATAGTGGTCCATGGCACGGACCCAATCAAGGTAAGCTTGGGGTTCCATGTGGCCTTCAAATTGGGGAACGTCAGCCTTAACGTTCTTTTTATATTGTTCGTCAGGGTCACGTTCCTGACGTCGATCGTTATGAACATTCCCTTGAGGGATCTGACGATGGCCATGAAGCTCAGGGACACTTGTCTGATTTAGCTCCACTTTCTCAAGCCTCTGATTGATATTGGCAAGAGTTGCTTGGATGGCAACTAGGGTAGCGGAGATATCAGGATTGTCCATTTCAGGTCTGGAAAGTCTAGGGTTCCTAGTTGGGTTATTGGGAAGGGATAGAAAAGGCTCTTCAGGGTCTGTAATGGTGCTGCGAAGACGCATTCACCAAAAGTGGAAACTATGGGGTATGTGTCCTAACTTTTTTTTTTTTTTTTTTTAAATGACTCTGAACTAAACTAAAATAAAATAAAATAAAATAAAAGACTACACGAAACTAAATGAATGCAAAAATGATGCCTACGATGCAAGAACTAAGGTTTTAAGAACCTTCGCTCTGATACCAAAATGATGTAAAACCAACCCTAAAATAGAGAATTTTCCAAGAATTTTAATGGGTTAATTTTACCAACATGAAAGTGCGGATTTAGATTGGATATTTTAACAGTTAACAGGTTCGATGGGTTTTCAAGAATTGAATCAAATGCTAACAATCCCAATTAATAATTCAATCTTAATCAATAAGTAAATCCCTATCTGTTTTAGCAAGTAAAAAGTGCAATACCAATTCGTACTCTAATCTAGCATGTGGATCACTCAGTCTCAGTATTTTGTGGTCGACAGTCAAATCAGATAATATAATAGATGATAAGGCAGTAAAGCACAAATACTTAATAATGAAAAGATTATACCGAATGTGAAGAAACCCAGCGTAGATGTAGGAGCGGACAGCAACCAAAATCTCAGCAACACAAGGAGCAAAGTCAGCAACTAAGATCCCAGCAACACAGCTAACAAATCAGCACCGAAGCCACGTAGATGGCAGATCTGGTCGCCGGTGGTTGACGGCGAGCGGGGCGGTGGAGTCGTCGGCGAAGTGCGACGGTGTGGTCGGCGCCGGTTGCAGGAAGGGGGAAGCAGCGGTGGTTGTCGGGGTGGTTGATTAAGGGGTTGGGTTTTTCTGGTGGGGCTTCGGGAAAAAAGGAAGGAAGGAGAAGAGAGGAGCGGGAATCGGGGAGGCGACGGGAACTGGAGGGGGGGATCGGGATTGAGGGACGAAGGCAGTAGGGTTAGGATTTGGGAGAAGTTTCGATGGACGGGAGGATTGGGTTGGAGCTCTGCTGGGTTTCGGGGTAGGGAGAAAGATGGGGAAGGTGACGATGGGAAATGGTGGTGACGGGAGTAGTATAGGATTGGGATGAGAGCGGATTGTTTGGGGTGAGTTGAAGAAGAAGGAGACGAAGAAGATTGTGGCGGCTGAGTATGTGGGGAAAGATGTTTAGGGTTTGATTAGGGGATTAGGTTTTGGATTTGGGGATTTTTAAGTGGGGATAAATTTTAGAATTAATCACTAATTCTAAAACTAGATTAGGATTTATCACAAACCCTAATTTGTATCTCGGTTGTATCACACAAAGGAGAAAAAATGAAGAGCAAAACTCAACACAGATTTTTTTGATCAACAATGGCATGCCTTTCTCATTCATCTCAGGGCCTTTAAATAGGCTCAATTACATCTTGAAACACATCTCCAAAATATTCTCAGAATCTAAAAATTACAAAAAAAATTACATAAAAATGGAAATAAAATAAAAATCCTAAACTGTAAAGATGTCCTCATCACAATTATAGCTCAAGTTTGAATAGTATGATAATCATTAGTTGTAAATAAAAGTCCATGTTTTCATTAGCATATGTTGAAAAATAATTATGAATTGGGGTATAAAAGTCCTTGTTTCCATAAGTGTGTGTGTGTGTGTGTGTATATATATATATATCCCCTTCGGTTGCACACTACTTTTGGTGAGCACTCCGTGAGCACTCATGAAATAAAGACTCTATGAAAAATCCGAACCGCTCATATTGTTTTATATGCCTAAGATAGTCTAACAATAAAAAATCAAGTAATTTGAAGTTCATTTGTCCATCCAACATGCTGTTAGAATTTTCAACCATACAATTTTGTGATGATGTAAATGATGGACAAATGAATTTCAAATTAATTGATTTTTTATTGTTAGGCTATCTTAGGTATATAGAACAATATGAGCGGTTCAGATTTGTCATAGGTGCTCTATTTCGTGAGTGCTCACCAAAGTAGTTTGCAACCGGAGATTTCTATATATATATATATATATATATATATATATATATATATATATATATATATATGGAAGTCTTCTGTTGTGCACCACCTATGGTGCACACGGCGTGTGCACTTGGTCTTCCCGCCTTCGTATCGTCGATCCGAACCGTTTACATTGATCTACACATCTAAATTAGTCTAAATATGTAAAATCAAATCACTGAAATTCATTTGCCCGTTTATTGAAGTGTTACAAAATTGTATGGCTGAAAATCATTGTTTTTTATAGTCACATAATGGATGGGCAAATAAATTTCAAATGATTTGATTTTACATATTTAGACTAATTTAAATATGTAGATCAATGTAAACGGTTCGGATCATCGATACGAAGGTGGGAAGGCCGAGTGCATACAAGTGCACACAGAGGGGTGGTGCACAATGGAAGATTTAGAGAGAGAGAGAGAGAGAGAGAGAATTAAATAAAGGAGTTGTTTTGGGAGGAATTTGAATTTGAATTATGGGAGGAAAAATGTGTTTTGTGAGGTTAGATCTGGGCCATTAATTTTGGGAGATTGAATGAGAGCCACTTGATAGCTTTCTTTGTGTTTTATTATATAGACTATATTTGCCCGTGGGCACGTGCCTACGACAGGTCTTAAGAACGATACAACATATGAAAAGCCTTGTAAACAGTAAATCAACAATTATATAGCTCAAGTTTGAATAGTATGACAATAATTAGTTGTAAATAAAAGTCCATGTTTTCATTAGTATATGTCGAAAAATAATTATAAATTGGGATATAAAAGTCCATGTTTCCATAAGTATATATATATAAGTAATGTGAGCCTCGTATTTGTATGAGAAAATTTTCCTCATACAAAGTGATTGTACTCACTTAGTAGGGCCATTATGGAAGTTCCACCCCATCCATCATGTTTATCATGTTAATAGATGTAAATGTATGAAAAATTAAGTTGTTTGGAGGTCATTCACCCATGCATCATGTGAGTCTAATTTGTGGTTCGATTTATATTACTGTTAGAATCATTCATTTTTCAATCACATGATGTATGGGTGAATGACCTCCAAACCACTTGATTTTTTCTACACATACATCCGTTAGCATGATAAACATGATGGACGGAAGTGGATCTTGCATAATAGCCCCAGGAACATTTCCGCATACTTTATATGAGGCTCACTTTTCTCTCATATATATATATATATATATATATATATATATATATATATATATATATATATATATATATATATATATATATATATATATATATATATATAATATTATAATGGGAGAAGGCCTTAG
Source organism: Hemerocallis citrina (assembly GCA_017893485.1). Lineage (NCBI taxonomy): Eukaryota > Viridiplantae > Streptophyta > Magnoliopsida > Asparagales > Asphodelaceae > Hemerocallis > Hemerocallis citrina. The sequence continues at coordinate 238,525,576 of CM030367.1, read as the reverse complement.
TGTCATTTGTCATTTTTTCATTCTACTAATATGTGCAACGCACGTACATAACTAATATAAAGGAAGTTTCCGTTTCAAATCCTCCCTACGTCAGAGTTTTTATTTTTAATTTTTGAAATTATTAAAACGTGCATCGCACGCGTAAAAGTTATATTTTTTGTTTATTCTTCACTAATCTCTAATATTATAATGGAAGAAGGCTTTAGTGTCATTTGTCATTTTGTCGTTCAACCAACATGTGCAACGCACGTACATAACTAATATAAATGAGGTTTCGGGTTCAAATCCTCCCTACGTCAGAGTTTTTATTTTTATTTTTTGAAATTATTAAAACGTGCATCGCACGTGTAAATTACTAGTATATTATAATGGGAGAATGCCTTAGTGTCATTTGTCATTTTGTCATTCTACCAACATGTGCAACGCACGTACATAACTAATATAAAGGAGGTTTCCGGTTCAAATCCTCCCTACGTCAGAGTTTTTATTTTTATTTTTTGAAATTATTAAAACGTGCCTTGCACGTGTAAATTACTAGTATATATATATATATATATATATATATATATATATATAGAGAGAGAGAGAGAGAGAGAGAGAGAGAGAGAGAGAGAGAGAGAGAGAGAGATAATTAAATAAATAAAAGAGTTGTTTTGGGGGGAAATTTTTGGAGGAAAAAATGTGTTTTGTGATATTAGATCTAGGCCTTTAATTTTGAGGAGATTGAAGGAGAGCCACTTGATAGCTTTCTTTGTGTTTTATTATATATACTAGATTTGCCCGTGGGCATGCCTACGGCACGTCTTCGGAACGATACAACATATGAAAGTCTTGTAAACAGTAAAATAACAATTATGTAGCTCAAGTTTAAATTGTAAAAAAATAATTAGTTGTAAATAAAAGTCCATATTTCCATTAGTATATGTTGAAAAATATTTATAAACGGGGGTGTAAAATCCAACTTCTTGGAACTTTGAGTGTGGAAAATGATGAAATTTAACTATTGATGAGATATTTGCTATTTTCAAAGTAACATGAGTAATAAAAAAATACATTAAATTAAAAATCAGAAAATTTACAAACCTGAAATCTGAAAATATAAATTTATGAAAAAATAGAGAGAGAATGAGAGAGAGAAATAGAGAGAGAAATAAATAAATAAATAAATAAATAAATAAATAAATAAATAAATAAATAAATAAATAAAGGAGTTGTTTTGGAAAGAAGAGAGAGATAGTAATAAAGTAATGAGTTTTTTAATTTTGGGAGAAAAATTTAATTTTGGGGTTTGAAATTTTAGACGGAAAAACGTGTTTTGTGAGAATCAATTTAGTCCATTAGTTTTAGAAGAGATTGAATGACAGCCACTTGATAACTTTCTTTGTAATTTATTATATAGACTAGATTTGCCCGTGAGCACGTGCCTACGGCACGTCTTCGGAACGATACAAAACACAAAAAGCCAGTAAACAGTAAAACAACAATTATGTAGCTCAAGTTTGAATAGTATGACAATAATTAGTTGTAAATAAAAGTCCATGTTTCCATTAGTATATGTTGAAAAAAATTATAAATGGGAGTATAAAATCTAACTTCTTAGAACTTTAAGTGTGGAGTTGAAGAGATATTTACTATTTTCAATATAATATGTGCAAAAAAAATTCTGAAAATCTAAATTTCTAAGTAAATATAGAAAGAATGAGAGAGAGATAGGAGAGAGAGAAAGAGAGAATTATGAAAAAGTGAAGAGAGAAGAGAGATAGTAATAAAGTAATAAGTTTTTTAGTTTTGGGAGAAAATTTTGGTTTTGGGGTTTGAAATTTTGGAGGAAAAATATATTTTGTGAGGTTTGATCAAGGCCTTTGATTTTAGGGGAGATTGATTGTGAGCCACTTGATAGCTTTCTTTGTAATTTATTATAAATAAATAAATAAATAAAGGAGTTGTTTTGGAAAGAAGAGAGAGATAGTAATAAAGTAATGAGTTTTTTAATTTTGGGAGAAAAATTTAATTTTGGGGTTTGAAATTTTAGACGGAAAAATGTGTTTTGTAAGAATCAATTTAGGCCATTAGTTTTAGAAGAGATTGAATGACAGCCACTTGATAACTTTCTTTGTAATTTATTATATAGACTAGATTTGCCCGTGAGCACGTGCCTACGGCACGTCTTCGGAACGATACAAAACACGAAAAGCCAGTAAACAGTAAAACAACAATTATGTAGCTCAAGTTTGAATAGTATGACAATAATTAGTTGTAAATAAAAGTCCATGTTTCCATTAGTATATGTTGAAAAAAATTATAAATGGGAGTATAAAATCTAACTTCTTAGAACTTTAAGTGTGGAGTTGAAGAGATATTTACTATTTTCAATATAATATGTGCAAAAAAAATTCTGAAAATCTAAATTTCTAAGTAAATATAGAAAGAATGAGAGAGAGATAGGGAGAGAGAGAAAGAGAGAATTATGAAAAAGTGAAGAGAGAAGAGAGATAGTAATAAAGTAATAAGTTTTTTAGTTTTGGGAGAAAATTTTGGTTTTGGGGTTTGAAATTTTGGAGGAAAAATATATTTTGTGAGGTTTGATCAAGGCCTTTGATTTTAGGGGAGATTGATTGTGAGCCACTTGATAGCTTTCTTTGTGTTTTATTATATAGATATATATATATAGATATATATATATATATATCTATATAATAAAACACAAAGAAAGCTATCAAGTGGCTCTCTTTCAATCCCCTTAAAAATTAAAGGTCCAGATCTAACCTTACAAAACATATTTTTCCCCCAAAAGTCCCCCCCCCCCCCCCAAAAACTCAAATTCAAATCTCCCACTTAAAACAACTCCTATATTTTTTTTCCCCTCTCTCTCCCTCACTCTTCTATTCAAAAAATTTAAAAAAATAAAATCTTTAAAAACTTTAAAAAATTTAAAAACTTAAAAAATTAAAAATTTTAAAACTTAAAAATAATACAAAAATAATCAAAAAAATCATATAATATGTTTTGTGCTCTATATTTGCTACTTCAATTAATTTGTTGGACCTCTAAAACTATTTTATATGATCAAACAAGGTGCATCGTTCCGAAGACGTGCCGTAGGCACGTGTCAACGGGCAAACTTAGTATACATATACGGTGAATCAATGTCCTCTTGCTGCATCAGAAAAGGACCCACCAGGCTTAGCTTAAAGTGTGTGATTGATGGATAGATACAACAGGGACAGGGGCAGGGGCAGGGTGGCTTCTGGCATCAAGATTAGCTAGCTACTTCACTTCACGTGGACTAGTCTACTGTTTACTGTACTACTGAGGTCGAATACTGCTGTCAGCATCTCATATTAAGATTTCCATGCTGAATATCGAGCTTGTCTTTTACTAATTATTGAATCCATTTCTCATTTTAAAAAAATGAAAAAATTCAATAACAACTAAAAGATAAATACAATGTATATTTATAATAGAAACAATATATGTGTGCATTTCTTAAATATCTCTGTGTTGTGTTCATATCATACTATCGTGTACTTCTTCAATGATCTGATGCTGACAGAAATTCTGAAACTGTTAGTGAGTTAGTTAGCAGTATCAACCCTCTTGCTGTTAATTATCGCATTTCATTGATTACTACTAAGCTTGGCGCGTAGATAGTTGTTTTTTTATCATTTAGGGAAACACGTAAACATTTGTTATATATTAAACAAACTACATTTTGTTAGATTTAGATATAGGAATGAATATTTTATTGAATTCTTATTGATTGAGTACAATGTGTCATATATATATATAGGAGAGAAGGAAAAAACTAAACTGTTACATTATTCAATAAAGAGCTAAACTAATATCTCTTATCTAACATAATATCTAACATCTCCTCTCAAACTCAAGTTGGTTCAAGCAACATCAGTTTAGAATATTGACGGTGTTCATATGGCAGGGACGACACACTATGGCGCATAGGCGATCCGGCTCTTGGATCTTGAAAAGTATAGAAGTGGAAAGTTGTAGGAGTTTGTGTTGTCTCCTAACACTGAAGAAGTTGTAGTAGTAGTTGGATCTTGAAAGGTGCAGAACTGGGAAGTTGTAGAAGGAGTTGCGCCTGGTAGATGGTGAACTGAGTTAGGATCTCACTCCTAAACTGAGAAGTAGTAGAAGAAGTGGTAGCGTACGGAAGCAGCGCATGTTGGGATCTCACCCCCGAACTATGATGTAGAAGTGGTACTGGTGGCACACGATAGCGGTGCATGTTGGGATCTCACCCCCGAACTAAGAAGTAGTAGTATAGGAATGAAGTAGTATGTTATTGTCGCATGGTAGTGGCGCATGTTGGAATCTTACCCCCGAACTGAGAAGTAGTAGTAGTGGAGGAAGGAAGTACAAGATGGCCTCAGGATGGACGGGATGGACGTTAGGATCTGGAATGATGTTGAGAACTTTTCCTCTCAAACTCACGATGGCTTAATCAATGACTGTAGAAGCTTGAAGAACCTACAAGAAAGAGTTTGTGGGTTTCAGGTGGGGTTTGACATTTATTTATTTATACTTTTTGGGGAAACGGGTCCGGTATTAGGGTTAGATGGATTTGGGTTTGTGAAGGAAAAAAAGAAAAAAATGGGTTTTGGAGAATTGGAGGCAGCAACTAGGGTTTTGGGGGAAGATGAGTGGGGCAGCGGCTAAGGAGTAGGGTGGAGGTGGCTTCAATGATGACAGGGAGCAGGTTGTAAGTGGTGAGGGTGAGGGAGAGGGTTGCAGCTATTGCAGTAGGAGTTGTTGTTGTTGAGGGTTGGGGTTGGTTATTTCGCTGGAGTTGAATTCGAGAAGAGTAGAGGTATTTGGGTTTTGGGTTGGTTGGGGTTGGTTGCTCATGGTGCTATTTCACCGGAGTTGGATTTGGGGGTGCTGAACAGGGGTTGATAGTAAGGTTGATGATGACAGGGGTTGATGGTGATGGGTTCGGTTGAGGGTGGAGCCTTGTGCTTGGGTGTTTGAGGCAGTTGGGAGGAGGTAGTGGCTGAGGTGGTCTTCGGAGTTGGTGTTGGTGTTGCTGATATGTTTCCGCTTACTGTTGATGATGGCGGCTAAGGTTTCAGGAGAGGTAGGTGACGGCTAGGATTTTGGATCTTGCTGTTGTTAACCCTGGTGACAGCTGTTGTGGAGAGGGATTAGGGTTTGTTGTGGATTTGAGTAAAGATTTTGGGAGTTAGGTTTTATGATTGAGACCAAGAGAGGAATGTCGGGAGGTGGAGTGATTCTGATGAAGGCGAGAACCACTCCACCTCGATGACGAGGATAAAATTAGTATAGGCCTTGCAGGAGTACATGCTCTAATACCATGTTAGATTTAGGGATAAGAATGAAAATTTTATTAGATTCTTATAAATTGAATACAATATATCTCCTATATATATCAGAGAAGGAAAAACGAAACTGATACATTATTTGATAAAGGACTTGTTGCTGCTAATTTTGGTGTGGAAGCAAACAAATGATTCGTGAATTCTTCTAGAACCAATAGAAGCTAACATTTTTACTACTTGCTAATGTTGACTGTTCTCAGTGCTACTGCTGACCGGCAAAAAGTTCGAAATACCGGGACTGATACCGACGACGAACCCTCCGACGCTCAAGTCAGTAATCTGAAATATTATGAAAGAGATTTTTTGGAGAAAGATACTGATTACCTGAATTTAATGGGGGTTGGGGGTATTTATAGTTGGGACCAGTTTCGAGATAATCATTTATCTCTACTTCTAGTTTTTTTATATTAGAAATAGAGTTTAAATTCCTTCATGATAAGAGATTTGGTTTAAACCGTCTCTTAGAAATAATCATGAATTTAAATAACTCTTTAACTGATATGATTTTAATTTTAATGGCTTGTCACCCTAATCCAGTAAGGCAGTCCCATTTTTGGGCTTGGAAAATACCCAGTTCCCAATTTCGGACCCATTTGTAGTGGAAATTACCATTTTACCTCTGAGAGCTTTGAGATTCGTGCCCGATTTGAACGGTCCCAATTTGGTTCTATTTCTAACCATAACATAAACCCTTCACTCCCGAAGACTAAGTTTCACAGCCTTTGAGGAATAGTTCGCCCATTTTTAATGGCTTATAAAATTTATCGGCGTTCTCGAGGACGTTTAGATCTCGCTTGGGGTGTAACGATGTTTTTCTAAGTTTTAAAATACTTAGAATTATTTTTAGAATTTTTTGGATTTTTAAATATTTTTCATCATTTTTCAAATTTTTATTCAATTTCAAAATTCAATAATTAATTATTATAATTTAATAATAATATTTTCGGAATTTAAAATTATTTTCTGAATTAATATTTTTTTTTTTGATTTTTAATAATTTTTTCGGAATTTTAAATAATTAATTCAGTTTAATAATTAAATAAGAAAAATAATTAAAAAGGAAATTACCTTGATCGGTTTTGAGTTGTCCGTCACGATTTGGCATGAGAATCTGGGAGATCGGATGGCTACTGCTCCCCACCAGGTCAGATCGAGGATAGCTCAGAATCGCCCTGAGCTGGTGCGTCGTTGAACCCATGTGGACCTGTGACGAGGCGCCATGTGGCGTTGATTGGTCAAATGTTGACCAGTCAACGTTGACATTGACCGGGGTGAATCTCCCTAGATCTTGGTCGTTGATCTTGATGGCACGATTTTTTAGGAGATCGAACGACAGACGCTTCACGCAAGGTCGGGTCGAGGGTAGCTCGATATCGCCCCGAGCTGGTGCATCGTCGAACCCACGTGCACCTGTGAGGAGGCACCACATGGCATTGGCTGGTCAAATGTTGACCGTTGACCGGAGTGAATCTCCTCAGATTTTGGTTGTTGATCTTGATAGCACGATTTTTTAGGAGATCGAATGGCAGGCGCTTCACATAAGGTCGGATCGAGCGTAGCTTGGAATCGCCCCAAGCTAGTGCATCGCCGAACCCACATGGACCTGTGAGGTGGCACCACATGGCGTTGACTGGTCAACTGTTGACCAGATCGTTGACTGGGGTAAATCTCCTTAGATCTTGGTCAATTATCTAGATGGCACAATTTTTTAGGAGATCGAACGACTGACGCTTCAAACAAGATCGGATTGGGGGTTGCTCAGATTCATTCTGAGCTGACGTGTTCCCAACCCATTGTAGCCTAATGGGGTGGCGCCACATGTTGTTGACTGGTCAAAGTTGACCCAGTCCACGTTGACTTAGACAACCCTTCGGTTTGCCCTGGTGCAACTGCATTATAACTTGCTTTCCCAGTGCTACGTATGTCCAATTGAAGCGTGTGACCCCTCATTATGAAGTTGACTCGAAGATCTACAATTTCGCTTGAAAAGTTAGCTGAGGAATCATCTGTTCTAAAGGTCAAAGGCCTCCGTGAAGTGGAGAGAAGCTTTGTATGACTCTTTGGAAGATCCATTCTTGGAGGCAAGTTTGAGGAGCAACTCTAGGAGTGAGTTGAGCTCTGAACTCGTTTGGAAGAAGCCGTTCGAGAGGTGAGCGAAACGAAGAGCATCACTAGGCTCTGGGAGAGGGCCGTTCGGGAGGTGAGTTTGAGGAGAACTACTAGTGGTAAGTTGAGCTTTGAACTCGTTTGGAAGAAGGCCGCTCGGGAGGCGAGCGGAACGAAGAGTATCACCAGGCTTTAGGGGAGCCGTTCGGGAGGCAAGTTTAAGGAGTAACTCTAGGGGTGAGTTGAGCTCCGAACTCGTTTGAAAGAAGGCCACTTGGGAGGCGAGCGTGACGAAGAGTATCACCAGGCTCTAGGAGAGAGCCGGGAGGGAGGTGAGTTCAGGCAGCAACTTTAGAGGTGAGTTGAGCTCTGAACTCGTTTGGAAATAGACTGCTCGGGAGGTGAGCAGAATGAAGGGCATCGCTGGGCTCTAAGAGAGAGCCGTTCGTGAGGCAATTTTGAGGAGCAACTCTAGGGATGAGTTGAGCTCCGAACTCGTTATGGAAGAAGGTTGCTCGAGAGGCGAGCAGGATGAAGAGCATCACCAGGCTCTAGAATAGAGTCGTTTGGGAGGACAGTTTGAGGAGCAACTCTAGGAATGAGTTGAGCTACGAACTCGGTGTGGAAGAAGGTCGCTCGGGAGGTGAGCTAGATGAAGAGCATCACCGGGATCAAGGGAAGAGTCGTTTGAGAGGCGAATTTGAGGAGCAACTCTAGGGGTGAGTTGAGATTCGAACTCGCTGTCGGTGAAGATGACTGCTCGAGAAGCAAGTGAGATTAAGAGTGTCACTGGGCTCTAAGAGAGAGCTGTTCGGGAGGTGAGTTAGGGGAGTAACTGTAGCGCCCCGAATTTCCAATATGATATCTTAGAAATACGTGACACAATTTTCAGCATCAACTCAATTGTAATAGTAAACATAGCCAAAACACGGAAAAATTTTCAACTTTTATTACATTAATTCTTTACAAAGCACAACGGAAAACAAACACCTTGAATTACAATATCTTTCTTTTACAACACATTCTTTTATAATTACATAAGCCATAACATCATCTAGCACAAGCATCCAAATTCCAAACCTACCTGTAAAACATGAGGCTAAAGATAACCCTAACCCCCAAAATTATAGGGGTCAGTAATAACGGTGTGAGAGACATAAAAATAAAAGCAACATAAATAAAACATAAAGAATAAATTCATAAACAACATGTATCAACGGTGAAATAAAATGAAATAAGAAATAACAATAAATAGAATATGAAAACATCAAGTGAAACTAGACTAAGTGTTAGGTGTAGAAAAACAGGAAACAACATGCATGAAAACAAGCCAGGAAAACATCAATGCTATATGCTGACTCTCTAATACGTACTTGTCAGATTCTATGCATCCCACTCTACATAGGTCTGGTGCAAGCCCTTAACGTTCTCCATTTGATAGGGTTAAATCCCCCGCTACGCAACTAATCCTACTACGATGACTACTATGAGATTTAGACATTCTACAAGTATTGGTTCTCGCCCTTGGAATACTGGAGGCCAATCCCACCAGCGGATCATCCTGTGGCCCTAACGTACATCGTCCCAGAGATTGGAGATGGCCTCACTCCGTAGGTCATCCTGGAACCCACATTGCACAAACATCCCATGAGCGTCGCTCTCGTCCTCGAAATACTGGAGATCAATCCCACTCCGCAGGTCACTCTGTGGCCCATACGTCCATCATCCCGGAATACTGGGGAATATCTCACTTCTTGGATCATCCTGGAGTCCATAACTCACGTTTGCACTCATTTCATCATATCACTATCTAGTTCCTGTCCTTATCTTGTTTAAGTTAATTAATTATTTATTAGATTGCGAATCTCTTAGAGTTGGTGTACCCTGCCGGGCTTAACTCAACTGAACAACAACCAAAATCTCAACTGCCAGTAGCTAAGGCCACACTCAATCTCTAAAGACTCATAACTCAACCATCAATATCAAAAAATTTCAATAAAACTCACAAATCCATCATCAAAACGTTTATAATAAGAAAACCTCTTAAATCAACAAAATTCAATTTCATTTAATGTGCTCATAAAATTTCAGAATTCAAATAAAATATTAAATCCATTAAATAACAGAAAATTATTTTTTTAAGTCGTAGAAATTCATCAAAATATCAATTCTTTTGAAAACACATATAACTCACTTAATAAGGTCATAAGAATGCAATTAAAATTCTATTATAAATAAAATATCACTTTCTGTAAAATACTGTAATCTATAGTAAAAACACCATCTAAAACAGTAGAACAAGAATCCATAATATCGAGGAAATAACTAATTAAAGAAACGAAGAAAATCAACAAATAACCAAAATAGCAATTGATGGTCGACCGCTCAAGAAGGGCAGTCGACTGTCAATTGGGAATTTCTCACAATAGGAACATGACGGTCGACCGCGACCTGCCATATACACAGGTTGGGTTTTTGTGCATGTTTTGACTGATATTCGATTAAAACTTTGTAAAATCAAAATCTAATTTCCTGAGGTGATAAAACATATCTTGTATAACATAAAGAAGTTATTAAAATACATTAAAACATATCAAGATATCAAAAGAGTAATTTTTCACAATTGTTTTTCAAAACAGTCAATATAAATGTGATTGTGTATACGTGTGTACTTTGCTTCAGCCAAAGCCTCAAAATCTCATCAGTAAGGAGTAGTAAAATGTTCAAATCCATCTCAGTATCAAAACAACTGAAATCCAATCAAAACTCCATCAAAATTCACAAAATCTCAAAAATAAGTATACAAGAATGTGAATGCGTATATATAGGTATTTGTGCATTAGTAACTTCAAGAACTCATTATATATTCATAGTATGAAGTTTAAAACCATCTCATCTACAAAACAAACCAAAACCAATCGAAAAGCTTTGCAAAAACACAAAAACTCAACTTTCGGCCATCCCCTTCAGACCCGAATACAAAACTCTTCTCTTCTACTTCAAAACTTGATCTTTTTAATCTATTGAATCTTTTCATAACTTGTTATACACGAACCCTACTGATCCCAATAGTTACTCATGAATATACACAATTATAACCTGCAAACAATAAAGTTTTATTCATCAATAATATCAAACAGAGCATATATGTATATACACACAGTAAAGGTCATTTTTAATCGATTTTGTTTACTTTCATGCAATAACATCATACAACTCAATACATATGTTCAAATCAGCAAGTTCATGAAAGAAAGCAACCTACTCATGATATCTATTAGTTTCTTTAACAATCTCAAGTCATTAAATTAGGGTTTAAATCATCAATAGTATAGCTTCATGAAAAGATTCACTTGTTAATTCATCTACTCATCAAAATTCATTACGTCTTCATACAATCATCTAACATGATTTCTAATAGATAAATCATCACATAAAATATGCTTTGAACAATAAGAAAATAAATATATGTCACTCACCTTATTGAAGAATCAACCGAAGATAATAAAGAAATAAGAAAAATTCTCTTTCGCAAGAAAACCAAGATCCTCGCTTTAAAACTCCAAGAAAATAATAATAAGAAATCCCTTTGTATTTTGTAGCAATGAGACTGCTGCACTCCACCCTATATAGGCTGGAATTGAAGGTATCTAGGGTTTTGAATAAATTTGTAGAATACCTCTTTTAAATATATCTTTTCATATATAGATTCTTATACTTGGAAATTAAATAAACCATCTTAATTGAGATTTAAAAATAAAACAAATACCCTAATATTGTTCGGCACTATTTTGAAAACCCAAAAAACGAAATTGCACTTTTGCCCCCTCCAAGTGGCAATTTTGCAAAAAGGCCCTTCTTTATCAAAACTTGCAAAATAACCCAAATTTATTAAAACAAAAAGTAAAATCTTTACCTTTGAGTTGACTAGGCATCATGCCATGCCCAAAAATTCTAAATCTGAAGTTTTCACTCCAAGTGGTAATTTTGCACAAAAGTCCATCTTTTAGTAATATTTGCAAATAGGTCCAATATTTATCAGAAAAATCCAGAAAATTAAAAAATAATATATAAAATAAATAATTAGTTTCCCCAAATTAAGTTTTGACTTTGAACTTCCCAAGAAAATATTTGAACATGTTTTGCACGTGTAAAAGGTAAATTTTCAGAATAAATATTTATTAGATCACCAAAAATTATTTTAATTAATTTATTAATTTTAAAAGAATTATTTAAAAATTTGGGGTATTACAGTAACTTTAATGGTGATTTGAGCTCCGAACTCACTGTAGATGAAAAAGGCCACTCGCGAGGCGAGCGGAATGAAGAGTATCACCGGGCTCTAGGAGAGAGTCGTTCAAGAGAAGAGTTTGAGGAGCAACTCTAGGAGTGAGTTGAGATCCAAACTCGTTTGGAAGAAGGTCACTCATGAGGCGAGCGAGATGAACAACATTTCCAGGCTCTAAGGAAGAGTCGTAAGGGAGGTGAGTTCAAGGAGCAACTCTAGGCGTGAGTTAAGCTCTGAACTCGTTTGGAAGCAGACTGCTTGGGAGGCGAGCGGGTTAAAGAGCATCGCCGGACTCTAGGAGATATCCATTTGGGAGGCGAGTTTGAGGTGCAACTCTAGGGGAGAGTTGGAGTCGAACTTACTGTTTGAGCCCAACAAATTTTTAGAAGCAACCCGAGGAGGGGATTGGCACCGACATTGCCGTTTGGACACGGCAGGCTTATTGAGGCGAATCCATGAGGGAGTTGGCGTCGAACTTACCGTTTGGACCAGGCAAGCTTGCAGGCTTGTAGGAGTAACCCAATGAGGGAGTTTACGCCGACCTTGCCATTTGGACCCGGCAGGCTTGCAGGCATGTAGGAGTAACCCGAAGAGGGAGTTGGACTCCAAACTTGCTACTTGAACCTTGAAAGCTTGGGGAGTCAATCTTGAGGTAGAAATTAGCCTCTAAACCTACTGTTTGAACTCAACAAGCTTGTAGAGAAAACTCGAGGAGTGAGTTGGACGTCATATCCGATGCTTGAAGTTGAATTGGTTGCAGGAGAAGCTTTTCTGACGAGCTGGGCTCCAACACCATCGCATGGAGTTAAGGAGTTACTGGTGTGGCTCGGAAGAGGAGCTAAGAACGAAGATCATTGATGAGGTTTGTCGAGCCGAGGGAGCAGCTCCAGGGGCGAGCTAGGCCCAAGATTCAGTATGTTGGAGTCATATTTTGGAAATAGCCTTGAAAAAGAGCTGATCTTCGAAATTGCTTGTTACAAAATTTAACTAGTATTGGGAGTAATTTGACTGTTCATTTTGAGCCCTGAAACCGCATACTTGTAAGCTGTGAAGGCAATTTCGAACCATGAAGGTGAACTTTGAACCAGTTGTTTCGGAGTTATCAACGAGTTGTATGAGCAATTCTAAATGGTGCGCCACTTCGAACTTGCTTATTTGTAAGTGAATTAAAATGCATCGAACCAAGTGTTGGACTCCAAACTTATTATTTGAAAGTTTCAACGAGTTTTAGGAGTAATTCCGAATGGTGAGATTCTTCGCACTTGCTTGTTTCCAAGCGGCTAATGCGGCGTCGAACCAAGTGTTGGACTCCGAACTCCTCTTCTAAGCCTAGCAAGTTGTGGGAGCTACCATGGGGGGCAAGCTGGACTCCAAACTACTGTTTAATGAGTCGTAGATGTGACTCAGGAAGATAGAAATGAGGCCAATACAATGATCTTTATAAGAAAAAAATCTAAGTTTATGTAAACAAACTAAGTGGCTGCCCTGGGGGGACGAGTCATTATTACTTACTTTGGTTGTATCGCAAGTGGCGACCTTATTGAAAACTGAAAACCTACTTCTACGAGAGGGTGTTAGGCACCCTCGTGGTACTTCATTTAATGCTCTGTATTCCAAGTCTGACTTCCTAGAAGAGACGGATCTACTTGAGTTCATCAACTAGTTCGGGAAGGAGTTGGCTAATCCAATGGGGGAGCTCTAATGCTTCGAGTGGGAGGACCGACCCTCCCCCCATTGTAGTTGTGTAGCACCTCCGAGCTATCTCTTGGTTTACATTGACTTCTCTCACTCCTGCTGAGGTCGAGAACTTCATTTTTATGTGAAAGGCTGAAAGTATGACCTGGAGTACTGCAAGGCCTGGTCGGCCCAGGATGGCATTGTAAGTGATCTTCACATTGACGACCATGAAGTCCATTGCCTATGTCCGGGATTGTTGGTGTTGTGCAATCTAGATACCTAAATAAATAGATAAACTAGACACAAATTAAAAACCTCGCAAGTGCACGAATCGTTTATAGAAGCGTAGCAATAGCAAGGGTCGATCCCACAGAGATTGTAGACTTTAACTTACTAATCAATAAAAAGAATAAGAATCATAAAGGGTTGGTCTAAAAGTCTAAAAGAAATAAAAAGATTAAAACTAAATTAAGAAGTGTTGAATCACAAGTATTTATGAAGTAGTTGGGTTTAGATATCCACCAATAGTCAATAATGCTAAGTTACCTTCTGAACTTCTTCTTATTACTCATGTTTGTTCTCTTCAAGGGCATGGTATCTACTCCTTAAAGTAATGTTTTCCTAAGCCAAGAATTAGGCATGGTATCTACTCTAATTCGTTTCTTTCATCAAGTGTTTAGCATGGTATCTACTAAGTTGTACTTAAAGAAAACATAAGATCAGTGGAAACGAACAAACACTCAAGGTTCTAAAAATTGGTATCAAATCTAGATCCCTTAAGTTGATTGAACCAAGAACCCCTAAAGATTCCCTTGTTACAGGTTATGGGCACGAGATACAGGTCGTCTCAATATGCTCATCTAATAGATTCAGATGGATGGTAATGCAAACTTGATATTCTCAAGTTCTGTACGTCAGTCGACTGGCTCTCACCTCAGTCGACTGCTCTCAGAGCTTCGAGAACCAGTTTGATTATCATAAATCTATATCAATTCAATCAGATTCAATCAATAAGTAAAATAAAAGAATTCAGAAGAATATAGCACTACATAACTACGGCTTCAATCTACCCAACTATGAAATTAGTTCCACATAATAATACTTTTATTAATCAACAAGTTTGAATACATGGTTAACATAAAAGAATAAGAAAAAAGAAGGAATAAACTGGTTTAGTTCGGTCAGAGAGGTCGGCTGGCTGTCACACAGTCGACCGGCCGTTCTTTTCCGAATGCTTGATCTCCTTTCTTCTTCTTTGATGCCGATAAAAGTGCTTCTTGTTGATGACTCTGAAACTTGTGATTCGGTGATTAGGAACGTGGAAGAAGCCCCCTCATTCATGCTTCTTGGTTGGTATTTATAGAACACGGCTGAGGAATTAGGGTTTCCCCTTTTTCAGGAAAGTCCCTCTCTTTTTATTATTTCTTTCCTTATTTGATCGGCGATTTATATCTTTCTCTTTTCTTCTTTTATTCCTTATCTGCTAACCACGTGCTCTTGCCAATCCCCTGTCTCTGGCTTTGATTCGTTGGAGAAGTTATTATTCGCATATAGACTGGGTTTGGATAGATTTAGATTTAGATTCGGCTGCATCTTATCCTTTCACTCCGCCGCATACCAGTCGACTGCCTTGGATGTAGGTCGACTGGTACTGAGACATCTATGGCTTCACGATTTCTCGGTCAAGTCGACTGATGTTTGGGGAGGTCGACTGTGCCGAGGCTTAGCTAACTCTCTGTCCGGTCGACTGGCTGAGGAATTAGTCGACTGATCTCTGCTGTAGTCTGTATTGGTCTGGAATCTGCTTTGTTTTGCTGTTATCGGCTGTTTCTTATTGAAAAGAGAAAATAAGAGTTAAATATCACATATAGAGCTTTTAAATGTGCATTTATAATAAGATTATTGCTCCTAAATGTGAATATTCTTGTGTTCATCAAATACCCCCAAACTTAGATTTTTGCTTGTCCTCAAGCAAACTAGAACTATGAACAAGGGTATAATAATAATGACAGCCTTAACCACTAAGAGTTCTTATTATGTGGGCATCAACATAGAAAGGTATAAACAATTTCAGATAAAGTAAAATTAAACATACCCACTTTCTCTAGTGCAATTGTTTATTCATAACTCCAAACTCAACCATACTTGTCATGCAATTAATTATAGTTATAGTATGAGACTACTCAATCTGTGATTATCCCCTTTTCTCTACTACAAACCGAGTAGCAAACTAGAGTTTTTTTTTTTTTTTTTTTTTTTTTTTTTTTTTTTTTTTTATATGAATTTAGTCTCTTCTCTAAAGTTGTCACTTGCCTTTTTACGCGAATGCGAAACATTTGTGATGAGTCCACCCGGTTACTCAGCAAGTCACAAACTCTAAAGTGCTTTGCATACTCATATTTCAAGTTGCCGTTTGACGTAAAGGTAAACATTGGTGATGAATACCCCTAGTTACTAAGCACTCAAAACATTGGAGTATATTGACTTTATTCAAATATATATATATATATATTATCACTCTATTTACTTAAACTCAATTTAGGACTAGATTTAAAGGGAATGATCACCAGAAAAAGCATCACATTTGTTTATTATGTATAATTGCATGACTCATATAATCTTGTAGGGAATTTATGAAACTCAACAATCCTAAAGTAAATAAGTATCCTTCTTCTTACTTTATAAGAAATTGTTTATCCTAAACAAAAAATTTCAAAAGACTCTAAATATAAATAACCCTAATACCCCCAAACTTAGATGGAACATTGTCCTCAATGTTCGAAAGAAAATTTAAAAATAGGCATGTGTCACCATCTAGTAAGGAGAGAATAAAAGATGAAAATAAAAGATGAATAAAGAAAAGAAAATAGAGGGAAAGTGTAAATACTCCCCTGAAAATTGGGTTGCCTCCCAATAAGCGCTGTGTTTTCTGTCTTCAGCTAGACTTGATGAGGTCATGCCATGTAGTGAATGGTTTGAAGATTCACATCTTCCTCTTGCGGTTCTATGCTCATCTTTATGTATGGCTTTGCTCTATGCCCGTTCACCTTAAATGTTTGATTCTTCTCTTTGCTATGAACCTCCAACGCTCCATGTGGGAAGACTCTCGTGACAGTGTATGGCCCATACCATCTTGACATAAGCTTGCCTGGAAAAAGTCTTAATCTTGAGTCGTATATCAATACCTTCTATCCTTCATAAAACTCCTTCCTTGCTAGCTGTTTGTCATGGTACAACTTTGTCCTTTCCTTGTACAATTTTGTATTTTCATAAGCGTCATGCCTCAACTCTTCAAGCTCATTTAGTTGTAATCGTCTTTTGTCGCCTGCTTGTTTCATATCGAAATTGAACCTTTTAATGGCCTAATAAGCTTTGTGCTCCAACTCCACTGGTAGATGACAGGCTTTTCCAAAAACCAAACGGTATGGGGACATGCCGATAGGTGTTTTGTATGCTGTTCGGTAGGCCCATAATGCATCATTCAAGCGCAGCGACCAATCCTGTCTCCTTGTGTTGACTGTCTTTTCCAAAATGCTCTTGATTTCTCTATTGCTAATCTCCACCTGCCCACTAGTTTGAGGATGATATGGGGTGCCCACTCTATGTGTGATACCATATTTCTTCATCAAAGAAGCAAATGGAAAGTTATTGAAGTGGCTTCCTCCATCACTTATTATTGCTCGAGGTGTCCCAAACCTAGTGAAAATGTTTTCCTGTAAAAACTTGACAACAACTTTGTGATCATTAGTTCTTGAGGGGACAGCCTCGACCCATTTAGACACATAATACACACCAACAAGTATATATAAATAACCAAATGAGTTAGGGAAGGGACCCATGAAGTCGATTCCCCACACATCAAAAAGCTCGATCACTTGGATGTTTTGCAGTGGCATTTGATTTCTAGAAGAGATGTTGCCTGTCCTTTGGCATTTGTCACAAGACCTGCACAAAGAAAAAGCATCTTTGAATACTTTAGGCCAATAAAATCCAGATTGCAATACCTTGAGCGTTGTTCTTTTTGGTCCAAAATGTCCTCCACATGCATATTGGTGGCAATGTTGTAGAATACTCAATTGCTCTTCTTCTGCCACACATCTTCTTATAATTTGATCAGGGCAAAATTTGAACAAATAAGGATCATCCCAATAATAGTGCTTGCACATAGCCACCAGTCTCTTTCTTTCCTGACTTGTCATACCTGGAGGGAAAACACGAGCAGTGAGATAATTTACAATGTCAGCATACTATGGAAAATTTGAGCAGTGAGATACCAGTCAACTGGTCCTGTTACCAGTCGACTGTCCCGAGGGTATGTTTATTTCAAATAGATGTTCATCTGGGAAAGTTTCATTAAGTGGGGGCACAATTCTCTCTTCCTCATGCAGTAGTCTGGACATGTGATCTGCAACAACATTGTCGCTTCCTTTTTTGTCTCTAATCTCAAGATCGAATTCTTGAAGCAACAGCACCCATCTGATCAACCTAGGCTTAGCCTCCTTTTTAGCAAACAAATATCTCAAAGCAGCATGGTCAGTGAAAACGATAACTTTAGAACCAATTAAATATGATCTAAACTTCTCTACAGCAAAAATAACAGCTAACATTTCTTTTTCAGTAGTGGAATAATTTAGCTATGCATCGTTTAGAGTTCGAGAAGCATAGTAAATAACATGGGGTTTCTTATTGATTCGTTGACCTAAAACAGCCCCTAAGGCGTAATCACTTGCATCACACATGAGCTCGAAAGGATGGCTCCAATCTGGTGCCATGACAATAGGTGCAGAAATGAGAAGATTTTTCAATGTAATAAAAGCATTTGTGCACTCTTCTGTCCATACAAACTCAACATCCTTAGCCAACAAGTCACAAAGGGGTTTGGAGATTTTTGAAAAGTCTTTTATGAATCTTCTATAGAACCCTGCATGCCCTAGAAAACTCCTAACACCCTTGACTGTAGTGGGAGGGGGTAGTTTTGATATTATATCGATTTTTGCTTTGTCTACCTCTATGCCTCTTTTTGACACCACGTGTCCCAAAACAATACCTTGTTGTACCATGAAATGGCACTTTTCCCAATTCAGCACTAAATTGCATTCTTCACATCTTTTAAGCACAAACTGCAAATGGTTAAGGCATTCATCAAAACAAGATCCAAAAATACTAAAGTGCACGAATAAGAACTGCACCGAGACCTGGATTTTGGTGCAATATTGATTAATAGATTTAGTGATTAATAAACTGTATTGCTAAACAAGAAAAATAAGAACTGCACCGGGAATGGTTGGGCATCAACAAGATCCAAAAACTTGTTGTGCAATCTAGATACCTAAATAAATAGATAAACTAGACACAAATTAAAAACCTCGCAAGTGCACGAATCGTTTATAGAAGCGTAGCAAAATAAAATCGTTTTTAATTCTTTTATGTTAATCATGTATTCGAACTTGTTGATCAATAAAAGTATTATTATGTGGAACTAAATTCATAGTTCGGTAGATTGAAGCCGTAGTTATGTATAGATATATTCTTCTGAATTCTTCTATTTACTTATTGATTGAATCTGAGAGTATTGGCATAGATTTATAATAATCAAACTGGTTCAGATGTTTCTAAAGGGCAGTCGACTGATGTGACAACAGTCGACTGGTCCGAGTCTGAGGTTATAAGTTTGAGTAGTGGTGGCACAACTGTTCTTTCTTTTTCACTTACCTTGTTGGACCCCACAATTTTTTATGGTTGTGTTTCTGCTTCTTCTGTGTGTGTTCCAACTTTGTTGTCAATTATCTTACCACTTCTTAATATTGTGACTGCCTTGAGCTGTTCTTGGCCTCCAGGGTTTGGTATAGTTTGTGATGGAAGTTCCCCTGCCTTTCGTTCGCTTAATTCTTTAGCAATTTAGCCAATCTGTGTTTTCAACTTCTGAATTGCTTGCCCTTGTTGGTTGCTTGTTTGATGTTGTTGTTGGAGCAATTGAAGAACGGTGGATTCAAAATCCAACTTCTTCTGTTCTTGAACTGGCCTATCAATCCCACTTCCCATTTGGAAGTTCCGTGCATGTCCTTGTGTGAATTGAGTCCCTTGATTATTCTGATTATTGCTCCAGGAGAAGTTTGGATGGTTCCTCCATCCTGGGTTGTATGTGTTCGAGAAGGGATTGTTCTTTTGTGGGAACACTCCTCGACCCACATAGTTTGCATGCTCCTAATCTGTGAAAGAAGACATGGGACATGTATCAGTGGTATGATCTACATGAGAACAAATTGCACAAATTTCATTTGTTTGATTTTTAACTCCACCCATCATTGACATTGCATTAACAAGCATATCAATTTTTTTATTCATGTTTACCATTTCTAATTGAATGTTATTGCTATTAGAAATTTCGTAAACTCCCTGTTTTTTCGAAGTGCCCCTCCTTGTTGAGAATTGTTGTGAATTCTCGCTGAGTTCTTCAAATAGTTCAATGGCCTCTTCACCGCTTTTCCTCATTAAGATCCCGTTGCAAGCTGAATTCACAATTGCCTTGTTAGTATCATTTAAACCTTCATAAAAAGCTTGTACCTGATCATCTTTAGGCATATTGTGCGTAGGGCATTTGAGAAGTTTGTTCTTAAAATCCTTCCATGCTTCGAAAAATAAATCTCCATCCTTTTGTTGGAAGAGTTGAATCTCCCTTTTCAGTTGTTTGGTCTTTTGGGCTGGGAAGAATTCTTTCAAAAATTTCGTGGCCAATTGCTTCCATGAATTAATTGATCCTGGTTCCAAAGAATTATACCATAGTTTAGCATTAAGTTTTAAAGAAAAAGGGAACAATATTAACCTGATTTGTTCAGGGGTGAGCCCTTGAACGCTTTGTGTCCTGCAAAGATCAAAGAAGTCTTGCAGATGGAGATGAGGCTCTTCGTCAGGTTTGCCACTAAAGTGGGGAACCATACTAAGTAACCGAGGAGATAGATGCATGTTCCCTGTGACATTAGGTTGGTACGCAATGCAGGAAGGTTGTTCAATGTTCTTAGGCGTGAATTTGTCCTGCATTGGTACTCGATTGGTTATTTCTTCTACCATTATTGCTCGTGAATTGATTCTCTGTGCAGTCGACTGGTTTCGTGCAGCAGTCGACTGCCTTGGATGTAGGTCGACTGGTACTGAGACATCTATGGCTTCACGATTTCTCGGTCAAGTCGACTGATGTTTGGGGAGGTCGGCTGTGCCGAGGCTTAGCTAACTCTCTGTCCGGTCGACTGGCTGAGGAATTAGTCGACTGATCTCTGCTGTAGTCTGTATTGGTCTGGAATCTGCTTTGTTTTGCTGTTATCGGCTGTTTCCTATTGAAAAGAGAAAATAAGAGTTAAATATCACATATAGAGCTTTTAAATGTGCATTTATAATAAGATCATTGCTCCTAAATGTGAATATTCTTGTGTTCATCAGTTGGGTTTTTCCTACAGTCACATCAAGAGTGACTACTCTTTCGATTGAGACTGGAACCCCAGAGAACTTGAGGAGCATGTATCTGACATGCTTCAGATGATCTCGAAAAAGCTTGAGGCCTTGGAAGGCTTCCAAGAAGAGGATATTGACGGAGTTATCGTTGTCGAATAGGATTCAGTGCACCTCGTGGCTGACCATGTGAAGATTAATTACTAGCGCATCACAGTAAGGAGTTCGGACGCCTTTTAGGTCCCGGTATAAGAATGTCACTGGGATTCCGAAGCTCTTGGCTGGGGGAAGTTCCATACCGAATTAACTTTCCGGATGAAGGCCTTTCAGGAAGAGTTTGATTCTCCCCCCATAAGCCCTCCGTGAATGGAATGGAGAATTGCTCCTAGCACTGAGTCTTGGGACTTAGAGGGCTTCTCGGCTCGCTTGTTAGCTCCCCGAGGTGGAGGAGGATCGGCCATGTCCTTTTTGACGAACTTGGCTAGGTGCCCCCGTTGTATGAGTTCTCCGACCTCCTCCTTGAGTGCCCGACAATCATTTGTGTCGTGGCCATGATCCCTGTGGAAGCGGCACCACTTGTCTCTGTTTCTCCTCTTCGTTGGGGTATTCATTCTAGAGGGAGCACGGAATAGCCCTTCTAGGACTGTAAATCGGACCGGACGAGATCAGACAGCCATATGTTCAAGCTCGGATTGAAATTCTACTTGGACGGTCTTATGTCCGGCTCGGTCTGGACTTGGTTTGGTAAGGCATCGGATCGCAATAATAATCGAACGGACTTATGTCCAGCTCGAGCTCGGTAAAACATTGGACCTAATAATTTGTTCAAGCTCGATTCGTATAACAATTCGGATGGTCCACGGTCGGGCTATTTCTCGAGCCGGACTCGGACGGACGACGGACTGTCCTGTTCATTTTACACCCTTAAGTCCTTCCTTGTCCACCTCCATGAGAACTGTTGATATACTGGCATTAAGGGGGGTGAACTTCTCAAAACGAGGAGTAGGGCAGTGCTGACCATTGTTGTATTTCTGAAATTTCTAGGGACCTTCTTCATCCGCACCGCTCCGTTTGTTCCCGGATGGGGGCTACTTCTAATCATGGGGATGTTGGGCCTCTTCAGCCCGAATGTACTTCTCACTCCTTGTTAGGAGTTCTGAAAAGTTTCAAGGAGGCTTCTTAGCGAGGGATGCCTTTAGGTCGGCATGGTTGATGTTGTGCCTGAATGCTGCAGAGGTTACTGATTGGTCGAGAGAGGCAATAGATCGAGCTTTGACGATAAAGCGCCGAACATAATCTCTTAGGCGTTCTTCACCTTTTCTTTGACTGAGGGCTAGCAAGGATACACTTATTTTCTCGGCTCGGCGGCTGCTAACGAAGTGGGTGAGGAAGAGCTCTTCAAATTGGTCAAATGAGAAGATGGAGGCTGGGGATAACTGGGAGTACTATTCTCTCGCTGGTCCCCTCAACATTGCTGGGAAGGCCTTACAAATAAGTGCGTCCAAGGCTTAATGGATCATATGAGGGTTTTAAAACTCTCAATATGATCAACCATGTCAGACTCCGTGTAGTAGGATTCAAAATAAGGCGGCTTGAAGGTCTCGGGGACACGGGCTTCCATGATGGTCGTGGAGAAGGGGGTCTGCCCATGCGGAAGTTCTTTGTCTGTTAACCTTCTTCAAGGTTGATCTTGCTGAGGTGCCTCTTAATCTCTCGAAGGCGGCAATGAACCGAGTTGTCCCTTCGGTCGGATCTAATTAACCCTCGGGATTCTCCTTCATGAGTGGTTGTAGGGCGAGGACTGTGTGCGTGTTGATCGTGATTTGCAGTGATGTTCAGGTCTCGTAGGATGACATCTTGAAAGTTGTAGAATTCTGTTTGGGTGACCGGTGCCCCTCCATCTGTAATACCCCGAATTTTAATAAATGCGAAATTGTAGATTTTACGTGTTGTGCATGTGCAAAATTTTGTATAAATATTCTTTTATGAAATAATTTTCTATAACATGAACAAGTAATTATTTTCTCCTTTATTCTTTTATTCGTTAAGCCCATTTTCTTTTAAAGAGCCTAAATTTGTTATGTTTAAAACTAAGCTCAACTAATAAATCAAGTATTTCTTTTCTAAAGACCCATCATTTTAAAAAGCCCATGAATTAATTACTTTTAATAAACTTGTCATGTAGACACATTTTTTGGACAATTAATTATTTTTGTAATGTACAACTTTAATTAGGGGACACTAGTTGGGACACGTGCATGCACGTGTGTGTGCATTACACACCCAAGGGTGGCCGGGTATGCATGGAGAAGGGTGGGAGAGTGGGGTTGTGTGCATGGATGGTTATTTGCTCATGGGTGGTTGCTACAACTTTCCATCTTATCCTAGCCATTCATCTACAACCATCTAGTGTAATCCTAGCCCTCCAATCTATCCTAAAACTAGTATAAATATCCCCTACCTTCATGTATACAACACTAAGAAAAATAATTGAAAGGAAGGAACTATATAGGAGAGTAAAAAATTAAGAGAGAGTAAAAGATTGAGTGCAATAGTGTATTGTGTGTTTCCCTACCCTTTGGAGGACGGCTACTTCACCAAGGGAGGCTCGGGTTCACTAAGTGCACGGGGAAGAATCATTTTGGTGGCTCATTCTAGGAGGTAAAGGACTGCTCGTGTGTTGAAGGAGATTCTAGGAGCTTTTGTAGTATTTTTCTTCAAATATGTGGGTGTTTTTCTACACTTCTAATATTAGATATCATGCTAGGAAATTGTTGATACATATGCATGCTAAAAGAACTAATAAGATAATCACTTATTGACTCTAAAAAGGACTTGCTAGACGAATGAGTAAATGCTTGATGAATTGCTTGCTATTGGTTATAATTCATGTTTGATGTAGTTAAATTAACTTATTGCCATGAAATTGTGAAATTAGAACCATGTGATTGTAGAAAAATGATCATGTATGGTTAGTAGATGAATTATTAAATTTTGCGTTTATTGAACCATTGAAATACTTGCTCAAGGAATGCAAATTTATTTATAAGTATTATGAATAAAGAGGGGAAAATAGAAATTTACACTTTTTGATAGCGTCTTAATGCAAAGAATTGAGTAGGGGATTTGTTAAAGTGAAATTTTGCAATTTATGAATATAGAATACAAATTAGAGTAAAAATACTCGTTTTTAATGTCAAAAATTATTTTTAAAAACACTGATTTGTTAAATATATGTAAATTCAGTATTCTGGAAATTTTATGACCATTTGTGAAGAGGAAACGAAGTTATGATCTTTTGAAAAATGAAATATTTCTAATAAACAGAGACTCGATATAAATCTATTTTAAGTCAATTCTATATCAGTTGGTCACTATGGGCATACTGGTTATAGGAGAGCTTTAGTGCGTTACTGTAGCACTGTGTGTGCATGGGTTCGAGTCTCAGCAGAGGCTTTTTATTTCAAAATTTTGATTTTTTCCAAATACCGAGAACTAGACTCAAAACCCACTCACTTCCCCTTTATGACAGTTAGGCGCTTTGTCATTTTGGCTAGCGCGTGGGCCTTTGGGGTCTCGGTGACTGTGCATTGTGTGTGGGTGTGTGCGGTTCGAATCTAGCTGTGGCCAAAAAAATTTTGGGAAAAAAATGTTTTCTTTTTTTTATTTTATTTTTATTTTATTTAGTTATATTTTACTTTGACTATTATGATTTTTACCAAACAAAATATGTAAAAGGAATAGGGAGGAAATATTAGAAAATCTTTGAGTTTATAAACTTTAAAAAAAATATTATTTTGGAATTATGGACCTTTAAAAAGTGAAATACAATCTCTTTTTTTTTTCGTGTGAAGAGTTCACTTTAGTTTAGATCTTTGAGTTTCTAAATAAAGAAAGTGAAAATTCTTGAGTATGAAAATGATTGCAAAAAAATGAATTGAGATTTTTAGAATCGAATAAAAATTTTCTTTTGAATGTGCAAATTGTGCATAGAAATGAGTTAGAAAGAGAATGTGATGAAATGTGAAATTTTGTGGACATGTTCAATGAATGTGAAAATGAGGACTTATACTAGAACTTAGCTAAAACTCTACATCGGCAAGAATGAAAAGTATTGAAAAGATAATTTATGATATTTTGACCAAGTTTGGGTCGTTGATAAAGGTTGATATTGAAAAGACCGATGTAGGAGTAATGCTAGATTCTATATTAGTGACCTCTAATTATACATAAGGATGAGATACATAGTAAAGATGTGATGAACGTAAGAGACAAACATGAGTATGAGGGCCATTGGATTGGCGGCGTGAGGGTATCCACAGGATATCCCATGATGCGTCATGATTAGGACGTGGATACTACTCCAGAGTACCATCCCGGTGGCGATGCTTATGAGGTGATCTAATGAATGCGGGTGGTGTCACGTTTATGGTAGGAGGTGAATTATCACAGGATGCCTGCATGATGAGTCATGTGTCAGTGCGTTGGGATTCTCTCCAGGGCGCCTATACGTAAGTTCGTAGTTCATAGAATGCATAAGATACTTACCGTAGTTACAGTAGTAGATTAGGTCATGGCGAGGGATTGAACCCTACAAGATGAAGAACGATTAAGGGCTTGCCCTCAGACCTATGTAGTATGGGCTGTATAGACTCTGAACAAGTGCGCATTAGTGTCATATAATGTAAACAACCTGCATTAAGGACTAAGTGCACAGCACAACATGATATCACTAGGATAGTCCCTTGTAGTTTTACTTGTGATCAAGTTTGTGGTTGTTTAAGTATGGAAAATTGTTATACTGTTTCCGACATAGAGGGATGGCCGTGTATAATATTTCGTCAGTGAATGAACTGATGTGCTCACAGTTTCATATGCAGGAAAAAAAGGTTGACAAATTGAAGTATACATGCTGCTCCAAGATTGATTTAAATGTGTATATTTTTATGTAATTACTGTAAATTGCTTCCGCTATATGAATGTAAATGTGTAATGTAACTCTGATTTAAGAAATGATTACAATTTCCTTGTAAAATTATACGAAAGAAGTGTAAAGATTCTGTGGAACTTCGAATTCAGTTGTATTTTGGAATTCGGTGATCGGCTCGCAGCAGTGTGACTTCTTCGCTGACGACGGGGAGGAGACCCCCTTCACCCCCTTGGGGAGACGTGCCTTCTAGATCTCGACCTTATTGGAGAACGACTCCTCTGACTTTTCTGGTGTTCTGGATGAGGTACCTCGTCATAGGATCGTCTCTCATTCAAGTGAGTTCGGAGGTCGATCCCTTGTTAGCAGTTGACGATGATCTGACAAAGGTCTCCTGACCACTGAGGACCTTGCAAGGCCATCGAGTCGGTGGAAGGATTGTGGACCGAGACATGATTATGGAGAAGTTGATGTTTTCGACGGCTTGGACGGGAGCCCCTCGGCGCAGCCCCTCTGGACATGGGGCGAGCCTGTTGGGGAGGCGGCTGTTCAGGTTGGGGCTGCTGAACTTGTCGATCTTGTTGAGGGGGAACATCTTGAAGTGGAGGAGGTGGAGGAAGAGGGGTGGCTCTTCGGCTTGACGTCGCCGCTTTCTCTTTTTCTTTTGGAGGCATGGCTGGAAACAACTTTTACCGGCGAGTATGGTTGGATTGCTTTTTTTTGGTTTCCACAGATGGCGCCAATCTGTTGTTGCTAATTTTGGTGTGGAAGCAAACAGCTGATTCATGAATTCTTCTAGAACCAATATAAGCTCACCTCTTTACTACTTGCCGATGTTGGTCATTCTCAAAGCTGCTGGTGATCTGCAAAAAGTTTGAAACACCGAGATTGATCCTGACGACGAACCCTACGACGCTCAAGTTAGTAATCCAAAATATTATGAAAGAGTTTTTTTGGAAAAAGATACTGATTACCTAATTCTGACGGGGGTAAGGGGTATTTATAGTCTCCTTTGAAATCAGTTTCGAGATAATTATTTCTTTACTTCCCGGTGATTTTGGATAGAAAATAAAGTTTAAATTTCTTGGTTTAAACCATCTCTTACATAGTGTTTGGTTGGAAGGGAATGGAAGGGAGGGGGAGGGGAGGGGAGGGGAGGGGAGGGGAGGTTTTTTTATAAACATTTCTTGTTTGGTTCATTTTTTAGGAGGGGAAGGGAGGGGAGGGGAATGGAAGGGTGCAGAATCCCTCCTGAGCCAATTTTGGCTCCCCTCCAATATTGAGGGGATTTGGAGGGGATGAAAACTGGGTCTAAGTGATTGGACTAAATTGCCCTTTTTTTATATTCAAATTCCTAATCTAAACCTAAAAGCAAATCCCTAATATCTCTTTCTCCCCCTCACCCTCCCGCTCATCCTCTGTCCAGCCTCACATCATGCTCATCCTCTCAATGTCGAGCCCCACAACTTCCCACTCTCTTCTCACCATCGAGCCGTCGAGCTTCACCCTCCCGCTCATCCTATCATCGACGATCCTTACCCTCATCCTCTCACCATCGAGCCTCACCCTCCCACTCATCCCCTCTCGTCTCCGTCCATCAAACCACCGTCTCGTCGTCATTGCCAACATACAGGAATCAGAGTTGTCATTGCCAACTAAGATTATGATTAACATTAATCTTCTCTTTAAATCATACCCTAATCTTTTTAAATTTAAATCATTCATATATATTAAGTCCTGATAGTATTATTACTTGCATATTATGTAACACCCTGGATTCCAAAATACAACTGAATTCGAAGTTCCACAGGATCTTTACACTTCTTTCGTACAATTTTACAAGGAAATAAAAACTTTTCTTTCATCAGAGTTACATTTACACTTGTACATTATTACAGCGGAAGCAATATTACAATAAATTACATGAAACAACACTTAAATTAATCTTGCGCAGCATGTATACTTCAATTGTCAAGTATCTTTACCCTGCATATAAAACTGTGGGCACGTCAGTTCATTCAACTGACGAAATATTATACACGGCCATCCTCTCTATGCCGGAAACAGTATAACGATTCTCATTTCTTAACAATCCACAAACTTGTTCACAAACAAAGCTAAAGGGACTATCCTATTGATGTCGTGCTGTGAATGTGCACTTAGTCCTTAATGCAATTATTTGTATTATATGACACTAATGCGCACTTGTTCAGAGTCTATGCAGCCCATACTACATAGGTCCGAGGGCAAGCCCTTAACCGTTCTTCATTTTGTAGGGTTCAATCCCTCGACATGACTTAATCTACTACTGTAACTACGGTAAGTATCCTAGATATTTTCTGACATACAAACTCATGTCTAGGCGCCCTGGAGGGAATCCTAATGCACTGACACATGACTCATCATGCAGGCATCCTGTGGTAATTCAGCTCCTACCATAGACATGACACCACCCGTAGTCGTCAAACACCCCACGAGCGTCGCCACCGGGACGGTACTCTGGAGTAGTATCCACGCCCTATCATGACGCATCATGGGACATCCTGTGAATACTCTCACGCCGCCAATCCAATGGCCCTCATACTCAATGTTTTTCTCTTAC
The DNA here is from genome assembly GCA_017893485.1 of Hemerocallis citrina. Lineage (NCBI taxonomy): Eukaryota > Viridiplantae > Streptophyta > Magnoliopsida > Asparagales > Asphodelaceae > Hemerocallis > Hemerocallis citrina. The sequence continues at coordinate 238,497,176 of CM030367.1, read as the reverse complement.
TTTCATCACATATTCACTATGTATCTAATCCTTAGTTTAATTGAATCATGAATAAAATCAACTCTTAGAATGTAGCACTCCCACTATACCGATCTTATTCATTTAATTCACATGACCCAACCTTGGTATTCTCATTTCAAATATCATTTCACAATTCTTTCATTGTCGGTATAAGGCTTGGCTATACCCTAATTCTTAATTTCAACTCATAATTACAATATCGAGCTTTTCATACTCATAAGATCTTTTAATGATTAATCACAATTCATATTTCATATTTATAACATTCATATATTCATATTCATGGTACTCTTCCTAACTCATCATGTCAACTAATTTCAATTTCTTAAGTAAAATATCATGCATAACAATAAAAATGCAACATGCCACAATCGCTAGTTTATAACCCACATAATTCTATTTTAATCCATGCTAATTCCACATTTCACAATTTCATTTAGTTCACACTTCACACTTTTCAAATTTCTCATTACCAAAATCTCATTTTAAATTTCTTAAACAATCCATTCGAACTTCAAAAGAAAACAATTTAAGTTAATAATTAAAATAAGTTCCCTCTTGTAAAAACGGTCTCACTTATACAAGGCCACCGGTAAAAGAGATTTCCTCACAAAATATAGATATTATTTGAAACTTCAGGGCAGTCGACTATTAATCATGGCCAGTCGGCTGTTCTGCAAGGTTCTAAAGCTCGAAAATAAAGTAATCAGAGAAGTCGACTGTCACATATGACCATTCGGCTATTCTGCGGTGATCTTTAAACTCAAAAATAAAACGATTAGGGCAGTCGACTGTTACAAAAGTCGGTCGACTGTTCTGTAAAAGATTCGAACTATATATTTTTTCATTTTCTCAGACCAATCGACTGTTTTATCGTGATCGGTCGACTATGCTACTGGGTTTTTCAATTTCTCAAAAAAATGTTTTTTTTGTTCTTTTTCTTCTTTTTTTGAAACATAACTTTCCGGATTATAGCACACATAAAATTACAGCAACTCAGTATTTTTATGAGTATTTTTACTCTTTAAAACATGCATTTTAGCCTTAATTTGTATTCCATGATCATAATTTCGACATTCGAGAACTAAAGCATAATTCTTCATAATTAAAGATAGATTCCCACAAAAATCACTACAAAAATATTTTCTTTCTTACGATATTTTTAGAACACAAAAATCATCCTTCTTAATGAATAAAACTCATATTTTTATCCACTAATTTACACATAATGCATTCAATCTTTTGTTTGCAAAAATACAATCTTTTCATTTATTCTAATACTCATATGGCACATATAACATTGGAAAATTCTACTACAACAATTAACAATCATCTCTTAACAAATTATTCCATCAATTCATCTCTAACATAACATTCTACTTTAATACTTTAATCAACAAATATGGTTCTAATCTTTTTACTAGTTAATCCATATAGTTTGCATTTAGAACATACTTAGCATGCATACTGACATTAGAAACAATGAGAACATTCACTTTTACTCATAATTAATAAATCTAGTAATCAAAATAACACACATTTACTAATTTATCAATTCTCTTCTAATTAGGCCAGCATGCAGTTCATTTCAACTAGTGGCTTTATAATAACAATTCAATTTTATTCCTAGCATGATTTCTATTTTAGAAGTCATGAGAAACACCCACCTTTTGAAGAAAACCCAATTAAGAAAAATTCCCTAGAGTCACCTAAATTGCGAGGGAGTGTCTTCTCCTCCTAGATTGCAATGCACGACTCCTCCTCCTTGCTCCTTGCCAAAACCGAGAGCTCCTAGAGTGGGGTGAATAGCCGACCTCCAAAGGGGAACACAACACACAACTCACACACTAATATGTATATATATCCTATATAATGTCTCCTTTAATATTTGCTTTAGTAATATAAGTAGGAAGGGGAGGTATTTATACTATTTTTAGAGTAGATTGGAAAGCTAGGATTGGTTGGATAGTTGTAGAATGGAGGGCTAGAATAGGAGTAGAAGTTATAGCAACCACCCACACATAAATAAACTACCCATGCACACAACCCACTCTCCCATGTCTCTATACACCATCCGGCCACCAATATAGTGTGCATTGCACACTACGTGCTTCGCACGTGCCATCTAGTACCCCTATGTAGAAGTTTGTACAATTTAATTAATCAAAATGTTCACTATTTGTCTCTACAGAACAAGTGTGACAATTTAATTGATTTATTATATTGGTGGGCTTCACAATTAGTGGGCTTAGGCTCGTGGGCCAAGACAACCAAAATAATAATCAATTAAAGTGGGCTAAAATAAATAAATAGCGTTTTAGGCTTTAGAAATATGCTTTTAGAAAAATAAAGGAAAATAATTGTTCATACTAAAATGAGATCTTATATAAAATAAAATAAATAATATATACATGAAGTTTGCATGTGCACAACACGTGAAAAATAATATTTTATTTAAAAAAAATGAAATTTTAGGATATTACATATTAAGTTTTTCCATGTTATACAAATAGAGCTTTAGAATAAAATTTACAGAGAAGGAAAAAATCAGAGCTCCAGTAAGAAGTTGAAACTAAATTAAGTAAAGCCATAGAAAGGAGAGGTTAGTATCATAATTCGCTTCTTGTTATATATGTATATTTTTTTACTATTAGCATAGGCTATAATGCTATATGATAATCATGTCTCATGCATATACTAAAAATTCCCTCTTTCGCGCATAGGCTCTGCTGAAATGTAAAAGAGTATAAAAGTAATTTAAATACAAAATTCATTCCCTCCTCTTGTGAACCAAAAAAGAAGGTAATTATTTTTCCTCCCCTCCCCTCCCCTCCCCTCCCCTCCTCTGGTAATTATTTTTCCTCCCCTCCCCTCCCCTCCCCTCCCCTCCCCTCCTCTGGTAATTATTTTTCCTCCCCTCCCCTCCCCTCCCCTTCACTAAAATCCCTCCCCTCCCATCCCCTCATTTGAACCAAACAGATAATCGTGAATTTAAATAACTCTTTAACTAATTTTGGTTTATTTTAATGGGTTGTCACCTTAATCCAGTAAGGCAGATCCGTTTTTGGGTTTGGAAAAGATCAAGTTCCCTTTTCGGATCTGTTTGAAGTGAAAATTATCGTTTTACTCCTGAGAGTTTTGAGATTCGTGCCCAATTCAAACGGTTCCAATTTGATTCTATTTCAAGCCAAATCAGGACCAAACTAATATCTCTTATATAACATTATATCTAATACATTGGACAACTCCCGAAAAAAAACCTTCGTCCTGCTCTCACCAACTCCCGAAAAAAAAACCCTAATTCTTAAAAACCCTAGGGGCGGCGGCGGCCACCCTCCACGCCGCCGCCCCACCCGCCGTCCCCTCCTGGCCCTCTCCTCCATTCACGACGCCCCCTCCCGGCCCTCTCCTCCCCTCACGACGACCTCCACGACGGGCGTTGCCCCCCCAATTCCCGTCGTCCCCCTTCCCTCTCCTCTACGGCGTGCCCCTTCTCCTTTGCCCCCCGTCGCGACTTCCTGGGTGGCAACTCTCCAATGCGTCGATGGTGACTAGCGTCCGGCCCTCTCACGTCGGCGGCGGCAGCCAAGATCTGCTTCAACTCACGCTGCAAAGAGGTGAAATCGGAGGTGCTGCGGCGGAAGGGGTGGAAGCTCCGGTCCGGTGAGCACGCTGAGCTCTGCGATCGCTGCGAGTAATTTCCTCAACCCCCCCCCCCCCACCCAGATCTGTGTTGTCCAGTTGCCAATGAGTCGGCATTGGGATCTAGCTATTAGACATTTGAGATGTTCTTTACACACTTGGGATCTAGGTGTTCTTTACACACTTGGGATCTAGCTATTAGAGCAGGTATTGACGGTGATTCGGCATGGGGCTGTTCTTGCTTTTGTTGTGGTTGGGGGTGTGCAGCATGTAGTATTGTGCGATTGAGGGGTTGGAGTCGATGTGGTCCCTCCATTTGTTAGATTTGCCCGGATGTTCTGTGCACTTACCACCATGTCCACACTCTCAGGGCCAATCATGGCGATTTGCGAGGGTTGGTAGTGCGTGTGAAGCTGTCGGGAATTAGGCCGTCCTGCACGTTTACGAAGCTTGGGCCCAAAGACGGGGACCCTCCGTTATGTGCGCTCACTTGTCCCAATTCAAGTGTGTGAGGTCAGTATTTTGGTTCGGGGCCCGTGGGGCCAAGCCGGTATTGGGTTTGTGTTGGGGGTGAGGGGGTGTGGGGTTGGAGTATGGCTGGTCTGGAGTGTACTGCGATGTCGCCGGTGCAATCTTCACAGCGTACTACTGTCAAACTATTGAGCTTCCTCCAGCTTAGGCCACTGGCTAGAGACAGCGTCGCTTCTTCTCTCCGTTTGGGAGTTTGAGTCGAGATAAGTCTGTGTGGTGAGAAATCGCCGGAGAGAGCTTGTGCGTGAGAGAGGTGGAGGTATCCTCTCCACGACTCTTTCCTGAAGCGTGGTGTTTGGTGGGGTGAGTGAGATAGTTGTTTGGTGAGAAATCGCCTGAGAAAGCACAATCGTGTGAGAGGTAAAGGTATCCTCTTCACGGCTTTCTCTCTAGTAGTGACTGTGGGAGCGACCGACACGTTTGTAGGATGAGTGGTGGAGATGGTGGGTGGGTGCGATTGCAGTTCAGGTGTCGTGGGGTCAGTTTTCGACCTGCGGGGCTTGGGCCCAAAGATGGGGTCCCCCCAGCGAGGTGAAGGCAGTGATCAACGGGTGAAAACCCTGCCAGACGTGTTTCAGGTGGGTGTGCATGTGCCGCGGAGGCACTGTACGAAGCTAACTGACGTACTTACATTTAGCTGGTCCAGATGGTTTGTCGGCCCATCTTCCAGGGTTGTTGGAGGGAGTTATTGTTCGTACGCGTCATATTGCTTTATATATATTTTATTTTCTGTTAGTAAGTTGTACTTGAATCCAGTACTCTGGGTTTGTTTCGTTAAACTATTTTTAATGAAATAGGGTGATCTTATTCTACCTTTCCCCTAAAAAAAAAAAACATTATATCTAATACATATATTGTCATATAAATACACGTGGTAATTACACTAGTGGACAATTACGAAGTTTCCACTTGAACATCTTAATATGATGAATAAAATATCATCAAATCAAAGTGGAAAAGACGAGAAGAGATTGAGAGGGAGTGTTGGGCGGCGCATGCATGCAGATGCAGAGCAGCAGAGATGTCAGTGAGCTTGTAGGAGGAGAACACATCAACGTCATCAGATCTAATCCCAAATCCTCTCTACCTGCCACGTCATTGTATGCCGCTGAGTCTTCTGTTCATATCTTTGACCGCCGTTGCACGAATGCACGATCAGTTGACCATTGGACGCAACCAAGGCAGAGAAAACATTTCATCTCATCGCTCATCGCTCGTCGCTCGGTCAATCATAATTGCACTACACTTATTTTACTAATTTAATATTATTATATTTATGGAAATGAATTTTATAAATAATTGTCTTAATTTTTTGTATATGACCTTCATTTTGATAAGTCTAGAAACGCTAGCTAAAGTAATAATAATAATAAAATACACTTATATTTTCGTATCTCATCTCATCACACATATATCTTTTATCTTTCACTAGTAGTTAAAATAAAAACTCTGACATAGGGAGGATTTGAATCGAAAATTTTCTTTATATTAGTTATGTACGTGTATTGCACATGTTGGTAGAATGACAAAACAACAAATAACACTAAGGCATTTTTCTATTATAATATTATCTATTATAATATTAGAGAAAAATTAAAATAAAAACTCTGACGTAGAGAGGATTTGAACCGAAAATCTTTTTTATGTTAGTTATATACGTGCATTGTACATATTTGTGAAATGACAAAATGACAAATGACACTAACACCTTTTTCCATTATAATATTAGAGATTAGAGATGATTCATAAAAATGACCTTGAGGTTCTCCATCTTCTTCTCATCATTATCGACGTATGGACCATGGGCTTGTTTTTTTTTGCAATTAATGAATAATAAACGTACTCATGTAGGCTTTACTCAACGTAGTCATGTTGTATATACATTCTGCTATAGTGGTTACATCTCTTTAACTCTCCAATCTTCATAATTAGGTGATGAACAAATTATTTTTAGTACTAGAGTTTATACCTTCTGAATTTAGCTTACGCGTTGACACCCAGGAATTAGGGGTGGCATTGGGGCCGGGGTGGCCCGGGACCGGCCCGGCCTGGCCCATGCGGTTCATGGCCCGGCCCGACCCGCCCAAATCCGAGCTTAACTGGGGCTAGATCGGAGCTACAGTGCGGTCCGTTCCGGTTCGGAAAAAGACGAAAAAAGCCCGGTAACAGTCCGGCCCGGCCCGCACCAGCCCGGGACCAGGTTGAACCGGTCCGGGCTGGCCCACGGGCCGACTGTTGCTGTTATCGTTGGGATTTTTTATTTTTTATTTCCAGAATTTGTATTTAATAATTAGGGTTTGTAAAATTACCAAAATACCCGCCAACGGATTTATACTAGCTAGTTTTGGGGGATATTTTGAGAAATTGAAAATTTAGATTTTCTATATATTCACCCTCGTTTCATTCAATTCTCTACAAATTCACTCAACTCTCTCTACTATCTCTCAACTTTCTCAACAAAAATCAACAACATTCAACTACTCTCTTTCAAGATTTAACAATCAACAACATTCAACTACTCTCTTTCAAGATTCAACAATCAACATCAACCAACAACATAAGCATCAACACTAGAAGTTTCTCAACTCTCTTTACCTTCATTCTTCAACAAACATTTTACTATCATACGGTATTTTCGTATTTTTATAATTTTTAGAATTCTAATTTTTTTGTTATCATTTATTTCTCATAATTTGATTGGGTTTTCTTGTTCTTGTTCTTCTTCTTCTTTTTAGATTTTTTTTGGTAAATTGGTAAATATACACTAGAATAACAATTTTATAGTTGTTCTTTTATTTTCTTTGTAGAATAATTTTCATAATATACACTAAAAATAATTTTATTGTTGTTCTTTTATTTTCTTTGTAAAATAATTTTCATAACATGCACACACTACAATTAATTTTAAAACGTACACTACAATTAATTGTCATAACATACACTAGTTTATATGGCATCTAACCGATCACGTGGTAGACATAGTAGCCAAGAGTCCACTAGTAGTGTCGCAATCCTACCATTCCTCTTCCATATGTAGATAGTACAGAAAAACTTTACAATTATGATACTATTCACGATATTCATGAAACACACACGGAACAAGTAGAAGTAGAAGATATAGAAGCACAACCATCAGAACAAGGCTTATCTCAATCCCGTAAAACAAGAGGGATCAAATCCGCAGTGCACGAATTTTTTGACGTTGTTCCTACACAAAATGATAAGAATGTAGGATTAAAAATTTGTAAGAAGTGTCAAACACCGTATAAGTTTAAACTAGAATCGGGAACATGTACACTTCAACGACACTTAAGTAAATGTCAACCCGAATTTTCTAAAGACACCCTCACACAACAAAAAATACATCCTTAGACTGGTCAAATAAATAGTCATAGCTACGATCACGATCTCGTTCGTAGAGAAATGGCTAAGTTAGTAATTAGAAATGAATTACCTTATTCATTTGGTGAAAGTAGGAATGTCGAGACCTTTGCACAAACCGCATTAAACCCCCATTATAAAAAAATTCCTAGGAATGCAGTAATGGGTGACTGTAAATTAGTTCACAATGAGGCTACAAATTTTTTAGTAGCAACACTTACATCACTAAACACTAGAATTTCTTTGACATCAAATGGGTGGATAGGAGTGTACGGCATTCCAATGTTGTGTGTAACATGTCATTTGATAGATTCCGATTGGCTACTTCAAAAGAGGATAATTTCATTCAGATCTGTTAGGTACCAACATAAGGATGAGATAATTGCCACACACATAATGGAAGCATGTAACAATTTTGGTATTTTTGATAAAATTTTTGCTATTGGTTTTGATAATGCCTCTAATAATACTAAGGTAATTGATAGTTTGCTAATTACACTTAATTTTTGAGAACCGAAAATTTTTCATGTTAGGTGTGCTTTCCATATTTTAAATCTTTGTGTACAAGATGCACTTAAATATGGACACAATAAAATTGAGGCAATGAGAAATTGTGTTCATTTTATTACGTTGAGTGGTCCAAAAGTTTTTCGTGATTGGTGTCAACTTAGGGGAATTGTATTTAAACCTTTTTCCTAAAGATGTTAGACATCGTTGGAATTCAACTTTTGATTTATTACTCTTCACTATCATTTTAATCTTAGAGAATTTTGTATTGCAATGGGTATGCAAGATTGTATGTTAGATGATGATTTTTTATTTTTTTCCGATAGTTTGTACAAATTTTTAGAATCTTTTAATGATGCTACATTACAATTTTCAAAAACATATACATCTACATCTAGTGGTATTTTACTTGCAATTGTCACTATGATGACAACAATTAAAGATTTAGTAAATAACGCTTTTATTGGAGAAATGGTTTATGCCACTTATATTAAAATTTTAAAATATTTTCATCCCCTTCCTATATTATATTGTGTAGCTAGTGTTATGAATCTCATGATTAAGTTAGATGGCACCAAAAATCTAATTGAGATTTTTTATACTTATGCTCCACACGAAGAAATAAATGATTTTGACCATGTTGTTTTCATTACAAAATTTGAAAATATTTTAAATAGTTTATATGATAGTTACGATAGAATTTATTCATCTAACACTACACAAACACAAAATGCATGTTAGTTCTTCTTCTTCTTCTTCTATATTATCAAAGGGAAAGGGTCTTGCCACTAGTAGTGTTTTAAATATCTTAAAATAAAAAAAACCAAGAACCAATTCACCAAATGAGTTGAATTGGTATAATGCACAACCTCCCATTAATAATGTAGTAGATGTGTTTTCTTTCTGGAAAACTAATGAACAAAATTTTAGTATTCTTTCTCGCATGACTATAGATTTGCTAACGGTACCGGTGTCAATCATTGCATCGGAAAGTGCTTTTTCTCTTGGTGACAGGATTATGAGCCCGAACAGGAATCGCTTGACAGCAAAGAATTTGAAGATGTAGGTATGCACCGAAGATTGGATGAAAGCATCAAGACTTACAAGAATCACAAAACGGATCAAAAAGTAGCGACGAGTGAAGAAATATTAGAATTTAATTTGAATAATGTATTATAAATAATTGGAAAATTTTATGGGGATGAGATTCCATATTTAAGTTAAGTAGAAGTGCACGACAATAGTCCAATGCCTTCTCTTCAATCTAAATAGAGGCCATCTCGATCTCTAAATTCAAATAATTCCCTTGTTTTGTAATTTTATCTAATTTGTATGAAATTGTATTCATGAACATGATTTTATTTAACATCATGTAATTTGTCAAATTAATTAATATTTGGTTTTAATTTCTTTTATTTATTAGTCCTTTGCAATTGTTATGAAATATTGAAATTAATATTTAATACTTGATCTTTCATCTTCCCAAAAAAAATACACTAATTAAACCGGCCCGGCCCCCACCCTAGGGGCCGGGGGCCAGGTCCGGGCCAAGATTTTCACAAAGAGGACCGGCTCGCATATTGGGGGAGCCCGGCCCTTGTTGGCCTAGGACCGGGCAAAGCCCGGACGGTCCAAGCCCGGCCTACCCAGTCCGAATGCCACCCCTACTAGAATAATCTTTTATTGAATTACTACATCACAGTGAATTTCTTTTGTACACAATTGGCCTATAACGAGTCCAAAGATACATAAGCCTTGAAATTTGTAGCCCAATAATGAAAGAAAGCCCAACCCATTAGATAGAAGAAGAAGAAGAAGAAGAAGAAGAAGAAGAGATTCATGGGGAAGATCCAGGCCGAGGCTGCACAAAACTGGAGATGAAGAGGGCTGATAGAAAGCTTAAGGAGATTGAATGGACAGTTAAGTTGAGAGCAATACTGTTGTTGTTGCTGAATTGGGTTTTTTACAAAGAGTCTTTCTTATTAGCGATATATATGTAGCTAGGTTGCAGAGCCAGGGGGAGGGAGGGAGATAAGGTGAGAAGTTGGAGAAAGTGAAGGTAGCAGGTTTTCAATTAAGCTCTTAAAGGCAACCACACTTACTCTCTACCTTGCAGTGCCGTTTATAAAGAAAGAATATTGTGGAAGAAGCTGGTTGAATTATTGTTTTTGTATATATGTTTGATTTGTAGTTGAAGAATGGTTTTGGGTACGTACGTATGATACCCTTTTTGCTATGGATGTTCGGAGATTCGGGATTCTTATTTATATATAGGGAATTTGAGGATTAAACAATTATATATGTCAAACCTATTAAATTGGAGAAGCAACTTTCCGAGGCTGCGACCGGGAACTGGTAGGGAGGTAAGTGGTGGTGGTGGTGGTGGTGGTGGTTTGGTTCATGGAAGAGAAGAAGAATGATGACTTCACAAAAGTCGGTACGTACGTACGTACATACAGTAATTGATATCGTGTACATATGCAGTTAGTTGAACATATGATAAATTCAAATTTTGTGTACGTACTAGATTTACCCGTGGGCACGTGCCTACGGCACGTCTTCAGAACGATACAACATACAAAAAGTTTTGTAAACAGTAAATCAACAATTATGTAGCTCAAATTTGAATAGTGTGACAATAATTAGTTGTAAATAAAAGTTCATGTTTCCATAAGTGTGTGTGTGTATATATATATATATATATATATATATATATATATTTATGCGGTTTGTTTTTGGTCGCAGTGTGGATGCACCAGGTGTGAGTTCGGACTCAATTTGTAATGAGGGAAGAGTGCGGCACGGGACGACGAGCGGGAGGCTCGCTTCGGCGCTTGAGGATCGGCTCGGATCGCCTCGCCTCGAGTACCTGCGGACGGTCCTGAAACACCAGGGTTTATCCCGGCGGCGGACCCTCCGACGATCTAGTCAGTCTCTGTGAGAGAGTAGCAATAACTAGAGAAATTTGGGTGGCAAAAGATTGATTACCTGAAAAGGTGGGTGAGGGTGGAATTCCAACCGGGTTTGGATCCGCTTGGAGGCCGGGTCTGAACCCGAAAGCCCATGGGCCTGACGTGGCAGAAGGCCCAGGGGGTTTAGGGCTGACGTGGCAGTACCAAGAGTGGTATAGGGCTGACGTGGCAAAGCCCTTGGTGGTATTTGGAGCTGACATGGCTGATCATGGGGCTTCTGTGCCCCTGGGAGAATCTGATGGCCTAGGTTGTGCCAGGTCATCTTCATTCTTTACCAGGCTGGGCAGACGGTCCGTGGGGCTGTCGTGGATCGGAGGCCGAGGGCCATCGAGACTCGTCGGATACGAGGAGATCAGGTTTGTGGGGGTGAACTTGAGGTTCGGCGCCGACCCTGTAGTGGTTCGAAGCCGAGCCAGATTGTTGTTTTTTCCATTTTTGAGCGAGAGCTGTACTGGGCCCTGGTTGGGCCTCAGGTCATTTTTACCCTACCCCCCCCCCCCCCCACACACACACATACATATATATATATATATATATATATATAGGTTTTGCTCCATTGAAAACGGGTTCGTTTTCAATGGGTTGGAAAACACCAATCTCCACCGTCCGATCGATCTTGATCTTGATCAGCGGATCAGATTGAGATCCGCTTAAGTCTCTCACTAATGTTCCCAAAAACGGAGGGGTATTTTCGTCACTTCACGCCAAAAAATGTTTGGGACTTAGCGTTTTTTTGCCGTGGAGTTTTTTTTGTCGAAAAATTTACTTAGTCCGTTGTTTCCAACAGCGGCCTAAGTTGTTTTTTTTATAAAAACAACATACCTTGGCCGTTGTTTCCAACAACGGCCTAGGTATGTACAAGTGTTTTTCCAAACACTTGTACATACTCAAATCTTCATCTCCCTATTTTCGTCACAAACACTATCTCTCTTTCTCTCGAGCTCCCGAAACCCATCCCCAAACCCTAGTTCACTCTCCCAACTCCTTGGCATCGATTTCTTTGTCTTCTCGATCTCTGCCCTTTGTGGAAAGCTCCCTATCTCTCTCTTCCTCTCCTGAATACTGCAAACCCTAACTTCACATCCAAATTCCCAAATCATCTAAACCCTAGCACAAATTGTTTTTCTTTGTCTACAACAGCGTGCAGCGGCTTCTCACATCTTCGCCCACTCTCTATCTCTCTCTTTGGACCAGGCATTTTCTTAATCCCAATGTACTATAATGAACTCTTTGAATCTATTAATTTTTTTCCAATTTTGGAGTTGAGTTTTTTTGTATTATGCGTAATAGTCTAGTCTATAATTTAGAGAGTATATAATTAGCTCTGATCATGTATGTTATATATATTTTGTTGACATTTTCGTAGATGTAGTGCTAGTTGTAGTGGTGGAATATAGGAGAAGAAAAAAAAACGAGATGAAAAAATTCGGAGTTGTACGAGTAGGTCGGACTCGCCGCATAGAAAGTAACGGATCTTGTAGAGGCAATTTCCGTCTCACGATTTGTGAGATACGTCCGTTTATCATTTTAATTCAATACAACGGATATATAGTGATACACGGCCGTATCTTTCAAAACGAGAGTCAAAACTCACCTCTGCAAGTTCCACTGGCTCGTGTTTGGTGTGCCAGAGTTGATGCACAAATATAGGAAATTTTTCTTCTCATTTTTGTTATTTTGACGCGTATATAAAAAACCTTTAATCCACCTCGGAATCTGTGAAATACGTTATCAAGTAAAAATAGCTTAAACGAAGTCCAAATAAAACGAAACTTTGCGAGTAGGTTGGTCTCGCCACTCACAAGTCATACCAACCTGTACATGCGAGTTCCGATCCGCAGTTTGCGAGATGTGTCATTGTATCGCTTTCCGCTCAGTTTTCAATAGTGAAACCGATACACAGCCATATCTTTCAGACCGTGGTTCGGAACTCCCATGTACCAGTTGCGTTGGCTTGTGTGCGGAGAGCCCGACCCAAAGTCCAATTTTTGGATTTTTGCATCTAGTTTATGTTGTTTTTACGCGTATATGAAAAAACTTCAATATACCTCTAAACTTTTTTAGTACCCTCGCAATACAAAAATACTTAAACGAAGTCGAAAAAATTCGAAACGGTGCACGTAGGTTCGGCTAACCATTCACAATGCAACAGAACTTGTATTTGCGAGTTCCGACTCACGGTTTGCAAGATACGTCAATGTATCGCTTCCCGCTCTATTTTAAAGAGTGAAAGTGATACACGGGCGTATATTTCAAACCTTGGGTCAGAACTCACTTCTACAAATTGCGTTGGCTTGTGTTTGGTGTGCCCTAGTTGACGGCAAAATTTAGAAATTTTTGGCATCTCGTTTGTGTTGTTTTTTACGCGTATAAGCCAACTCTTGGAATTTTTTTAACTCGTTGGTTTCTGTTTGCTAATTTTTGGCGAGTAATTAGTTTCATATATGCAAACTTTGTTACAGAGAAATGGTTAGAACGAGGGGAACCGGAAGGGGAAGGACATCCCAGGAAGCACGGGAGGAACATTCCACAGAGAATGTGAGAACTAATAATGTGTATTGTCCCTAATTTTGTATTTAGTGATATTGATTTTAGACTAATAATAATTATGTTTTTTTGGTTCGTGTAGGTTGGTGCATCCTCTTCGGCGACAGGAAGTGGTCCAGGAGCAATATATCCCGGCAAACTGACCTTGCAAGATCGCCACAGATCCACAGAGGTATGGGGTGGGATGACGCGTAGGTGTAATTTCCGCACCCACGAGACCATGAAGGTGCATCCACGTATTGTCAAGTACCTAGTAGCAGTCGGTTTCTATGGAATCAGCATGATGGGGAATGTTAAACTCGACCGAGCACTTCTCTCGGCACTCGTGGAGCGCTGGAGGCCAGAGTCGCACACGTTCCATCTACCGGTCGGAAAGATGACGGTGTCACTACAGAATATAGCGATGATATCCGGTCTTCCAATAGATGGGTTGGCCGTGACGGGTAATATTAACTTTGATAAAATAGAGATGTGCAATGAACTGCTCGGTACAGAGTTTGATACATCGGCTGCGGAAGATGATGACATTTTCCAAGGACAATCAATCCGACTATCTTGGTTGAAGGGACGTTTTGATGAGACGCTGACCAACGAATCGCCCGACGACTATGTACAGTCCTATACCAGAGCCTACATTCTAACGGTGATCGGAGGGGTTCTATTGCCTAACTCATCGGACGATACGGTGCACCTCATGTACCTACGATTGCTTGCCGACCTAGGCTTAGCTGGCCGGTACAGCTGGGGAAGCTGCGCGTTGGCAACGCTATACAGGGCGTTGTGTCATGTAGTTCTAGAATCATCAGAAATGACCGGACCGATGGTTTTGTTACAGATTTGGTCCTAGGAGCGACTGCACCTGGGTCGTCCCCGCATTAGGAGACCGGCGGCCGGTTGGATGGCCCAACCAGAAGATCCTGCTATGTTAGCACCCTTAGGGGTATATTGGACTGGTAGTCGGAGTTACAAAGACAACCCCAAGGGTGTAATAACGTACTACAGAGACGAGCTCGACCAACTACGTGAAGAGTTCGTGATTTGGATGCCATATACACCCGAGTGGGTGGGAATACTGCCGCCAATGTGCACCACCGGGTCGCAGTTGTGGCTGACGACGGCTCCCCTCATCAACTTCGGTATAGTGGAGCATCTGCGACCGGAGCGAGTCCTACGTCAGTTCAATCTTCAATAAGATAGTCCCCCAAGCTGCGCAAACCTATACAATCATGAGTTACACGGCGTTAGGGGTACCGGCCGCATGCCTACTCATGATTGTGCAGATTTCCATCATGTTCACGTTGTAGAATGGAACGAGCGACAGTTTGAACTTGTACTCGTCAATGTTCTAGAGTACGATGGAAGAGTGCAAGGAAAGTACATGACTTGGTTCCAAACATATACACGTTTGTACATCTCTCCCGATACAGTACTACCTGCTGGTGTTCAACGAGAGATTGAGGAGAGGGAGATTGAACCACCACCCGCATATTCCAGTTCACAACCCATATTCCAACCGAAGGCCACAGCTATATGTACAGTGGTAACTTCAATCTTCATATTTATTTTAATGTTCGTTATACGTGAATTTCATGAATTCTTTAAATTATTGAATTTGTGTAATTATTTTTGTTGGTTTTTTCTGATTTAGATTGATAATACGATAGACATGGCAAAAGAATGCGCAGAGATAATAAAAAGTAATGTGGGCACGGCTATGAAGAAGTTCGCTCAGAGGATGCTCTCTTCATGCCGTACCAATTTGGATGCTTTGGGAGAGACCGACCGTTTGGATCGAGCATTAAGCGGACCGAGGGGCCGACGTAAAAGTGTGAGGGGTAGGCCAGCTGCATTGATGGGGCGACAACGGGAACGTGAGATGAGAGAACAACAAGCTTCAACTTCACATCCATCTCACGAACAAGCGCAGGAAGAAGAGACTGAGAAAAGGGTTGTTGGAGACGTACAACAAAAGGAGGGAGGAGAAGAACAAATCCCCGAGTCGCCAACCACGATCCGGCGCCAAAATCCTGCTCGGAAGAGGCGAGCACCACAGGCATACACGCCCGGTACTTAGCCAATACATTTTGTTTGTTGTCATTTTTTTTTTGGTTTTATCCTGTTGTAACTAAACTAGTGGAAAGTGTAGTTCGTAAGTTTAAGTGTAGTTGATGTTGTTGTTATTAATTTCTAATAGTCAATTATGGTTGGTGATTTTGGCGGTTGTAGATATGAATTTATTCGGAGAGTGTATGTAATGGCAAAGTGTTTGGAATTTGGTTTAATTTTCATGTGTAGCAGCTTCAACTGCTTCGTACATATGTAGATTAATTTTTTTTTTTAAAACCTAGGCCGTTGTCTCACAGGACTAAGGTTGGAGGATTTGTCTTGCTCTCTGACTTGTTGGCTTTAAAAATAGCAACAAGTCAGAGAGCAGCTCCACTTTATTGTTTATACCCTAGGCCGTTATCTCAGACAACGGCCTAAGTTGTAGGACAAAAATATAGACAATTTGTCTTGCTCTCTGACTTGTTGGCTTTAAAAATAGCAACAAGTCAGAGAGCAGCTCCAATTTATTATTTATACCCTAGGCCGTTGTCTGAGACAACAGCCTAAGTTGTAGGACAAAAATATAGACAATTTGTCTTGCTCTCTAACTTGTTGGCTTCAAAAATAGCAACAAGTCAGAGAGCAGCTCCAATTTATTGTTTATACCCTAGGTCGTTGTCTCAGACAACGACCTAAGTTGTAGGACAAAAATATAGACAATTTGTCTTGCTCTCTGACTTGTTGGCTTTAAAAATAGCAACAAGTCAGAGAGCAGCTCCCATTTATTGTTTATACCCTAGGCCGTTGTCTCCGACAATGGCCTAAGTTGTAGGACAAAAATATAGACAATTTGTCTTGCTCTCTGACTTGTTGGTGTTAAAAATAGTAACAAGTCAGAGAACATGCCAACTTTATTAGAAATACCCTAGGCCGTTGTCTTCGACAACGGCCTAAGTTGTAGGACAAAAATATAGACAATTTGTCTTGCTCTCTGACTTGGTGTTAAAAATAGCAACAAGTCAGAGAGCATGCCAACTTTATTAGAAATACCCTAGGCCGTTGTCTCCAGTGGACCAAAAAGATACACAATTTGGGATGCTCTCGACTTGTTGGTATTAAAAATAGCAACTGGTGAGAGAGCCTCCCTAATATAATGTTTATACCCTAGGCCGTTGTCTTAGTAGGCCAAAAATTAATTGGTTGTTTGCTTTTTTCAATTTTCTCTTTACTCTTTACGAACAATCTCTGTGGAACTTTATACAAAAGACAGATAAGAACTTGGCTTGTATAAAAAAAATTTATTTTTTTATTTTTTAATTTGACTACACCTAACTAACCACTACATAATCATGATGTTTTAATATGTACAGAACACTCCAGAGAATATTAAGCTAAACTATATCATTCGTTAGGGGTTAGGGTTAGGGTTGGTGCTAACGGGGGTTAAGGGTAGGGTTAGGGTACGCGGGGGTTAGTGGTTTGGTTAGGGTTATTGTAGGGGTTTGGTCAGGATTATTTATAATTGGGAGTTGATAGGTAATAAGTTTACAGTAAGGAGTTTATAGATATTTAAGTTCTATCATTAATCACATGTGTCTCTCCACTCTTTACGTACATTCTCTTCTGAACTCTACAAAATAGACATTCATATTTATATTTTTTTTGTTTATATTTTTTATTTATTTCCATTTCTAGCCACGTAACTAACGAATATAAAATCGATACCCACAAACGAATATAAAAACTAACCCAACTTAATTGGTATTTTGTTTCTTTTGTCTTTATTGAATAATAATATATAATCTTCAAAATCCTCGTACGTTGTTTACAATGAAGACGTTACTGAAGACATTCTCCAGACATGCAACAGGGAAGAATTCCACAAGATTGGAAAGAAGATGTGTGATCACATGTAGTAGAACAAGTTCATTATGGAAAAAACCAATAAGGTAAAACCCCACATGTATGGGAAAAACCACATGTAGCTCCCTAACTTGTGGATACTTATTGCAGACACTTCAATATGGGAAAAACCTAAACTACATCACCACATGTAACTCCCCACATGTACCCTATATATGGGAAAAACCACATGTGGAAACCCACATGTAGTTTTCCCATCTATTGCACTCTTCCGGAAACACCCTCCTAAAATACAAAAATCCATCTCCGAATATCAAAAATATCCAGTAATTATGATGGGCAAGAAGAAATCAAAAATAAAAAAGATATGTTTCACTTTTGAGCGGAGAGTAATCAGATCAAACTACTTGGCCATCAAGAACTGAATCTGATTATTTTTGGGAAAAAACGGTCTAAATAGGGACCATCATGTATTGAGAAACCGTAACAGAAAACCACATGTATATTTGATCACATGTATAAATCAATGTGAAGAGTATTCCAAAAAGGTTCAAAGATTACTCTAAAACACTACCGCCAACTGTTGCTTCTGTGAGAATTTTGGATGTGGAATCTCGTCGTGAAGTAATTGTGTGCAGTTTTTCGAGACACTTTGAAAGGTGGAAGTAATGGACAAATAAAAAAATATACCTATACGATATACAAGTGTAGATTATTTATTTTTTGGTATAAATTTCCACAGAGACTGTGCGTAAAGAGTAAAGAGAATATTGTAAAAATCCCAAAAATTTCATACCTAGGCCGTTATTAAAGACAACGGCTTAAGGCATTCATATAAAGGGGTCCTTCATGACTTTTTTCGTTTTAAAAGTATTAACCTAAAACCTAGGCCATTGTTAGAGACAACGGCCTAAGGTATTTACTATAACCTAGGCCGTTGTCTGAAAAAACGGCCTAGGTAGTAGGCCAAAAAGAGATAAATTGGGGTGTTCTCGACATGGCTAGGGTTAGGGTTAGTGTATTCAGTTTGGTAATTAGTGTTAATGGGGGTTAAGGGTAGGATTAGGTTTAGCGGGGGTTAGAGGTTTGGTTAGGGTTATTGTAGGGTTAAGGTTATGGCAAGGAAGACATTTGCGGTAAGATCTTGTTTTGATTTATCATTAATTTGCGCTAGTTGGGAGTTGACAGGTAATAAGTTTCCAGTAAAGAGTTTATAGATATTTTGTATATAACCAATAAAAATCAATGAAACATGATATATAGGTTAGGGTTAGGGTTATTGTAGGATTAGGGTTATTGTAAGGTTAGCAGAGTAGGGTTAAGAATTAGGTTTAGGGTTATCGTAGGGTTAGCACAACGCAAGACTAGGCACATTTGTAATGTAGCTCGGAGTAAGACTAGGCACATTTAGCTACTTGAATCATCTGATTCTTCTTTGATTTAGGATAACACCCGTCTACTATTATTGAAATAAAAAATCCCTAACCCTAACCTTAATCTTGACCTTATACTTGTAAACCTACCCCTTTATATTTTTGAAATATTTTTTAAGCATATTACCTTTTATAATTTTATGTTGGTTAGATAGAGCGAAAAAATTGCAACGTAATTATAAACAATATATACGTCTTTCGTGTAGAGTTCCAGAGAGACTGTTCGTAAAGACAGATAGTTCTTTTTTTTATTTTAAAAAAAAATTTCCACAATCTAGGGTGTAGGCCGTTGTCTCCATCAAAGAAGTGGTGTTGTCCTCTAAGCCAAGTGACCACCAGAAGCCAGCAGACTTTCAACATACACCTAAATGGAAAAAAGCACCAAGCTAAACAAGCAGAACTCAACACACGCCTACTATTATTACAGACACTTCAATATGGAAAATACCTAAAGTACATAACCACATGTAGATCCCCATATGTAGCCTATATATGGGAAAAACCATATGTACATCCCCACATGTAAACCCATATAACAAAAAAAACCCTAACCCTAACCTTATACATGTAAACGTACTCCTTTATATATTTTTGAATAATTTCTAAGCATATTACCTTTATAATTTTATATTGTTTAGATAGACCGAAAAAATTGTAACGTAATAAAAAATTATAAACAATATATACGCGTAAATCATCTGTCTTTCGTGTAGAGTTCCAGAGAGACTGTTCGTAAAGACAGATAAAATTTATTTTAATTTTTGTAAAAAAATTTCCCCAAAATGGATGATTATGAATTATTTTTTATCATTTTTTTAACATATTTAACCACCATGATTATATATTGGTTTGAAAGGTGGTAGTAATCGGCACTTAAAAAAAATATAGCGGAAAGATATACAAGTGTAGATCATCTGTCTTTGGTATAAATTTCCACAGAGACTGTACGTAAAGAGTAAAGAGAAAATTATAAAAACACCAAAAACATCATAGAGCACCCCCACAGAGACTGTACGTAGTCCGTTGTTATAAACAACGGCTTAAGGCATTGAATTAAAGGGGTCCTCCATGAATTAAAGGGGTCCGTTTATAATAAATGGGGTTGCTCTCTGACTTGTTGCTCCTTTTGTCTTCTCCAAGTCAGAGAGCACCTTCAAAATTACAACTTTTAGACTATGACCTAGGCCGTTGTCCCGTTGTTGAAGACAACGGCCTAAGGTATTTATAAGTAATGGGGTTGCTCTCTGACTTGTTGCTCCTTTTGTCTTCTCCAAGTCAGAGAGCACCCCCAAAATCACAACTTTTTTACTATAACTTAGGCCGTTGTCTCCAACAACGGTCTAAGGTATTTATAAGAAATGGGGTTGCTCTCTGACTTGTTGCTCCTTTTGTCTTCAACAAGTCAGAGAGCACCCCCAAAAGCACAACTTTTTGACTATAACTTAGGTCGTTGTCTTCAACAACGGTCTAAGGTATATATAAGAAATGGGGTTGCTCTCTGACTTATTGCTCCTTTTCTCTTCTCCAAGTCAGAGAGCACCCCCCAAATCACCACTTTTTTTGAGGTTATCTTAGGCCGATGTCTCCAACAACGGTCTAAGTTTATCATGTACATATTGTTTTGCTCTGTGGTTTGTTGCTCTTTTTGAACTAGTTATATTGAATAAAAAACCAAATTCATGAAATAACTGAGGCCATTGTCTCCAACAACGGCCTTAGTTTAAAATATACATATATATATATATATATATATATATATATATATATATATATATATATATATATATATATATATATATATGTATGTATATATATATTTACAAATACAGGTACAGTTACAGCTGATACAATTGAGTTACAAACCAACATTTGCGTACAATAACAATATTAACAAACGACACAAACAAACGACACTTAAGTCTCGAGAATTACATTTACAGTTACCAATCAAAGGTAATTAACCAAGTTGCATAAAAAGTTATAAATATACCAAACAATTAAATTTTAAAAATTACAATTCACAGTGGATCGTCATATCTCGACTCAGAACTGTCTTCTTCGGAAGGAATTACTTCTTGCCTTCATTGAAAGATTAGGTTTAGTTAGTAAGAAACTCATTTTCCACAAATAAAGCATAATAAATTTAAACGAGTGACAAACATAAAAATTACGAGTCATACCCCTGAAATAAAGTTGGACAATTTCTTAAATCATGATTCATTTGGACAATGCCGCATCTTCGGCACCTTCTTGGTTTTTTTATGCGGAGTTGCTCTCTAATCGGCCTCAATCTTTTGGCGCGAGGCCTTCCCTTTGTCGTGCACTACTGTTGGTCACTAATGCGTGTAGGTATGTGTCCACTCCCTTGATCATGAGGTTGTGCACTACCATGCGGTTGTGAACTACCTCCAGGTTCGACACTATCATGTGGTTGTGAGGCCTATTCCGGTTGTTCACCTAATCCGAGTTGTAGCCGAGAAACCCCATCAATGATCTTCTGCAAATTCTCCGACGTGTATTTGTAACTCTCATTAGAGGAACAACCGAGATCGATAATTTGTTTTGCATGGTAGCTCAACTCACAATATCGAGAAGCAAAATTCTCGGTATTGGGTTCGGTTGGAACTGATGTGTAACTTCTTCTCATCACATCCCTAGTCCATCTTCTTTTAATATATACATCCGGGAGGGATGTGTGATGGGAGAAACGAAATACAGCTAAAATATGCCTGCAAGGAATGGCAACAAATTCGAACAAGTAATATGCACATGTAATAATTCCATTGATTTTGGATAATTGAAGAAGGCGAGCCGGTTCTGATTCTCCATAGAGTATCACATGGAAGGTTGAACTATCCGGTGTCTCAAGATCGGCAACAAATGTCACATTGTACATGAAGCTTTTTGTGACTTCATCTTGGAATTTGTAAAATATTTTCAAAGTATATGTTTTTGCCATTTGTGCCTCCAAAGCCCATTCGCTCTTCAACTTCGGTCTCTTCTCACGGTTACGATGATTTTCTTTCAATTCATCGTGTCTTTGGCTTCCCAAAAAACGGTCGAAGATGACGGTAAATTTATGCAGGAAATATTTTTTTTCTGTATGATGCTTCAGAGCAGAATGTGCGGACTCAACCCGTTGGCTACTCAACATGCCAGCCCAAAAAGAATCTTTAGCGTAGATGGGTGCCTAACTTTCACGGATATCGAATATATCGTTCAACCATTTGTTACTCTCTAATCTGTATTGCGAAATCAAAATATTCCACTTTTCTACAAATTCATGTATATATTCATAATTGTAGATTACATTCTTCAAGGACTCCCTAAACTTGTCGACATCAGAACCAAGACGAACCTCCTGGGATAACTTATCCAGAATGTGCCAAATACAAAAACGATGCTGAGTCTGGGGGAAAACTTTCTTAACTGCGGCGGCGATCCCACGGTCTTGATCGGTGACAATACCGGATGGAGCACGATTCATAACCCCTAACCACTTTTCAAAGAACCATTCAAACAAAGAGGCCATCTCATTTGGAATGAACCCACCTCCTAAGAAATTCGATTGCCAATGTTGATTCACTCCAACAAATGGAACAAATAACATTCCGTAACGGTTCGTATTGTACGTGGCATCAAAGCAAACTATATCACCAAATTCTTCGTAATTCATCTTACAAATACCATCTACCCACATACAATGTGACAACCGCCCTTCGGGATCGACTTGAATGTCATAAAAAAATGAAGGATCCGTCGGTTTCTTAGATTCAAAAAAATCAATTAGCATTGTAGAATCGTGTCCTTTCAATGCTTCTTGCGAATCTCTAACTAAATTTCTAACATCTTTTTCTGTGAATCCTACTTGATCATGACCACCACTAGCACTTTCGAAGAAGAGCATTTGTTGACATGTTTGGATATTAGCTTGGTTCATTTAATCTATAATCCTTTTGTCCGTATTTGACACGGACCTGTTCCGGGGCAAAAGGTGCCTTCTATCGGGTGAGGTGAATTCGTGATTGTGTTCTTCGTGAAATGAATACACCACCCATGTATTACTTGTTTCGTTCAATTTTACACGAACGCAAGCCTTGCAATCCGTTCTACTGGTTGTTCCACGTCTACCATCACTATGTTGACCCGGCGACGACCCAGCTTTATTACAAAGATATGACTTATCTACTTCCATTCCCCCCTTTAATTTATTCCCACCCTTACGCATTGTAAAATCCCCACAGCGAGCATATGAAGAATAAAATTTCTCGGCCTCAACTAAAGTGGGGAATGTCATACCTAACTTTGGTTTCAGATGGTCTTCGACTATCGGCATGGAATCAGTGATTGGTTCTATCCGCACAAAATTATTGCCGGCAGCAGAACTCTCCATATCGTTGTTCATCTGCAGTAAAAATATATTATTGGTCAATTAATAACACATTATATATAAAATAGCTTGTTAACAAACAATTGCGATATATATACATACGAAACAAAATAAGTCACAACACGTCGAAAACGAAGTCATATAAATACAAAACTCTTCTATTGTCTCCGGCTTGCCGCGCACAAGGTAACGGAACTTCTACAAGTAGTTCTGATCCACGGTTTGCAAAATAAGGTCGTGTCTCGCTCGCATTCCCCTCATTCTTGAACTGGGGTTGTTGTTTGTATACGGTACAAATCCGCACAAACGAGATCAAAAAATTCCCAAACTTTCGGAGTTGGACGGCGGCAAAACAGATGAGCCAATCAAATTTGTAGAGGTCAATTTCGATTCACGGATTGCAAAATACACCGATGTATCGCTTTCACTCACGGGAATGAATTGAAAGCGATACACGGCCGTACACTGCAAACCGTGAATCCGAACACACTTCTACGAATTGCGTTGGGTTGTGTATGGCGTGTCCGATGTACTCGCAAAGTTGCATAAATTTTTTTCCGCTTTGTGCGCTATTACTAACATCGAACAACTAATACAACATCTACTTCCCCAATCAAACTAGAATTACCTACTCTATAAAAACCTACGCATAATATTGCAATTGTACACTAAAACATGGGTGAAAAATTTCCAATGAATTAGCCTAGTTAGAACTAATCAAGTGGTAACAAATTAGTACCTTCAACACTATCGGTGTTCGGGAGGCCGCAAAGTTGCTGCTGTAGAGAAAGGAAGGAGTGTAACACCCCGCAAAATTAGAAATTACAATTTTGCCCTCGTGTGTTATGCACGTGTATTTTGTAGCGTGTTTTCATCCCGTATTTTGATTATCGACTATTTATTTATTTTCAATATTGATTTTTCCCTATTTTGAGTCAACTAAAATATAATATTTCAATTCCTGAGATTTACGTGCTTTTTAAGTATTTTGATGCACGTGTTTCCACCACTACGTATAATATTTTCTATAGGTTTAAATTATTTATTTTTATGTATTTAAATCTATTTTATAAAATGAAAATTTATTTTCCCCTTGTTTTGATTAAAATGCATTTTTTGACTTTCTGCACGTATAGTGCACGTGCAAATTTTTATTCTCATTTTGCTACTCTCATTTTACTATTTTTAGCATGCATTAGTTTTATTTAGCCTTTCTTTTGATCCATGGACCTATAGACTAAAATGTAGCCCATTAGGAGAGGAGCCCACTAGATAATTAAATAAATTAATTAGTAATGAGCCCATGTAGCAAGCCCACTAGATAATTAAATAAATTAATTAGTAATGAGCCCATGTACCAAGTCCACTATTAAAATTACATTTTTAGTTAAACATGTACTAATACATGACAAGTTACACATATTAGTACACATTTAGAGTTATAGAAATGTGTTCATATTTGTTTATGCATGTGTGCATGCATACACAAATGTATTTGGACCATTTTTTGGGCTAGGGGAGGGGATTAATGGAGTGGTTAAGTTCATAGAGAGTGGGGAGATGAGAGGTTGGGAGTTTTAGGAGTTAAAAATATGAAGAGGTGAGAATTAAAAAGAGAATTAAAATGAGAAGTTATTAGGTGGGAGATTTTGCAATATAGTCCCTAGCATTGTCCTATAAATAGCAACTCATCTCTCATTCTTTTTCACACCAAAAATAAAATAAACAAGAGAAAAAAAAAAGAGAAAGAAAAGAGTGTAAGAAAAAAAAAAAGAGTTATTGTGCTTGGAGGATCTCTTGCTTGGAGCTATTGCTAGGAGGAGAAACCTTACTAGGAGCTAGGAATCATTGGATCTAGAAGTGGTGCTCTTCCCTTCATTAGTCAAGCTTCAATAAGGTGGGTGTCTCCTACTTTCTAAATTTTTTTAGAATGTACATGCAAATAAAAAAAAATAAAAATAAAATGAATGAGTAGTTTTGAGTTGATAAAATAGAATAACTATACTATGATTGTGGTGAGATTAATAGTGAATCATGCTATGTTGACAAATAGATTAACATTGTGTTAGTGGGTGATTTCTTACTTTCTAATGTAGAGAATGCATGCTTAAAATTTATAAACGTGTAGTGTAGATTGAACATGATATGATGTTTGTAAATAAAATCCATGTTAATATAGTCTACCATGAATGAAGAAATCTTGTTGTGATTAAGTAACCAATTGTCACCATATTAAGGAGAAAGAAGAATTTTGACAACATAAATTAATACAAAGAATCATGTTAATATGCTTAGGAAATTTGTATGTGTTGAATATACGATTCATGTGTAATATTGTTATACTAAAATTATGCTTGATACCATGATGAGTCAAATGAAGAAAGAAAGAAAGATGAATTAGATTATTACTACAAAATATGTCTACTATTGCATGTTGTTATGTAAAAATATAATTCTTCATAAAAGAATTATCCTTGATGATTAAGAGACATGTTTATCTTTATTACCAAAATTCAATTAGTTTGATGGTGGACATAAACTAGTCTTCATGAATAAAACTCCTAGAAATCAAGTTTTTTTGAGAAAAATGCAAAATCTATATCTAGAATGAGAAGGAGAATTATTTAAAAATAGAAATACATATTTTAAAAAGAGTTTGAAATGAGATTTGCTACTGTTTTTAAAATTTATCTCAGTCAAGAGAAAGTTTATTTCAATATCATAAAGTGTTGGATCTTTGGATAAACGATTTTTAGGTAAAAAGAAAAAAAAACTGTTGGGTCAGTCGGGTAAATATTTTCGAAAGTGGACCAGTTTGGTAAATAATTTCAAAAGTAGACCAGTTTGGTAAATAATTTCGAAAGTGGATCAGCTCGGTAATTATTTGGGTTGAGGACAAAATACATTAAGGCCTTCTCCCATTATAATAGTAGAGAAGTAGAGATTAATTAAGAGCATAATTTAGATTTTTAGAAGAAAAGTAAAGTGTTGGTATGAGAATAAATTGTCTCAAGGAGATTATTTCTTTTAAATTGAATACTTGATTAGTATACATGCTCAAATTGGATAATGAATTTCTGACTTAAGATTTTAATTATTAAAGAGTATGAGATTTATCGTTGTGTGAAATGATTTTTCTTTTGAAAAGGTTATACTCTAAATTTTGTTTAAGAAAGGTTAATGTGGTTGAGATATATTATATGTGCTTAAGTTGCTAAAGAGACTTAAAGTGATGGATTTATGTCATGAAAAGAATTATTGTTTTCAAAGATTGTGAACGAATGAATCATGAGTGATGCAAAGATGAGACATTGATTAAAGTATGGATAAGTTAGAGACATGAATATAATAAGTTAAGACATGATTATTAAAGGGTATATGTACCCATGCTTCTTGTACATGAAAGCTTATGACATTGAGTTAGTAAGACCTCGGTACCGGCATTATTGAAAGAAAAGAATTGAGAAATGATTTGGAGATATGGCTAAGGAGCCATCTCGTATTTGTTGATTAAGACCGGTAGGAGGAAAAACTAATTCTTTGAATGGAAATTATTCATGTCTTGAACTTAGGAAAATTTAGGCACATAAGTGAAGATGTAGTAAACTTAGGGAAACGTAAGTGGGGTGCTCTATATAGTTGTTGGTGGACTCCAAGACTATAGACCCAGTTGGTGGACTGAGGTTGCCCTGTGGGAGACGAATTATTATATTTTAGTCCGGGACTATGAGGACGGGTCAGCGGTGGACTCCGGGATCTTGAGTAGTCGGACGGATGGATTTTTGTGTTTACCTCTCCAATGTATATATATATATATATATATATACTGGGCTAGAGGGTCACATACGGGACGGTTCGTACGATGTGGAATCTGTTATAACAGCTGGCGGTGGACTCCAAGGCTGGGATTCACATTCGTGGAATAGTCTGAACTTTGTTTTGCTACCGGGTAGTTTTCATGGCGAGGGATCGAGCCCTGTATTGTGAAGAACGTAGGCACTTGCCCTCGGACCTATGTAGTATGGGATGCATAGAATCCGAACAAGTGTGCATTAGTGTCATCCTAGTGTGAAATTGTGTGCATTAGGCATTAAGGCATGACATACACTTATGTTTAGAATAATCACTTTTGACACTTTATATGTTCATTCAATCTTTTTGTGATTTGTTAAAGTATGAGATCGTTATACTAATCCCGGCATAGAGAGGATAGCCGTGTATAACATTTCGTCAGTTGTAAGTAACTGACGTGCCCACAGATTGACATGCAGGTAATGGACTATTCATGGAGTTATAAAGTGGATATGCTGTTGCTGTTTAGAAGTTAAAGATGTTGCAAATGATGTATTTCATTGTTGTAATCTTTTAGTCTTCCGCTGTGTAAAAACCAAGTGTAAAGGAACTCTGATGTATTGTGAAGAAAAAGTTTTAAATTTCCTTGTAAAATTGTACGAAGTGAAGTAAAGATCCTGTGAAATCTCGAATTTATCCTTATTTGAAATTCGGGGTGTTACAGATGGTATCAGAGCATGCTTCACAAGTAGTACAAGTTTATAAGGAACGATAAAAAGTGACGATAAATTTGGGAACAGGCCAAAAGAGTCCTTCTGTCAACCGGGTGTAAACAACCCTAAGCGACACGGTATTTAAGCGTCTTCGGACCACCGCTAGCTGGGAACCGACTCTTACGGCCAACCCAAGTAAATCAGAACTTGATAGACTAAAGATTTGTTTAGGAAAAGTAGTAAGATCATTAACTATAGTCTAGAACCCGTGACACTTTATTGAGTAGTTACAATATTATTCCTGTGGACACTAGAGTGTGAGTTTCAGTCTATAGAGATTTAAATGTAAGTGATTTACATTTGTATTGCTCTATATATACTGATGTTTTCTCTCCATTTTCTTTGAATGGTTGGAGTCGTGAAGGGAGTAGTTATTGACTTCGTTCATGATGTTCTCCTCGTATACATTAATATGAGAGTGTATGCGAGCACATTTTCCCCTGGATATCAGAATGGCGCAGTGGAAGCATGGTTGGCTTGGACCGTCATTCATGATACCTTACACACTTCCATCTCAAATTATTTTTGTAGATTTTTATCATGCTACTTTCTCCATATTTTTTTCGAATAAATATTTTCTTATGTTATTAAATCATTTGAATATTTATTATTTATCTATCTTCCTTAGTCTTGATATTTTAAACTTGTTTTTCAAACTTAAAATTTCGTCTTTGATGTATTTACTTTATGTTTACCCATTTATATCTACTATTACTTTACGTATTTTGTCAAGTTTTAAATTGCCGTTTATTAAATTAATATTGCAACCACCATTTTCTTCATTTATTATTTTGGATTTATCTTATGAAATTTTCTTATGAGCACTCATTTTATATGATTTTGATTTCTATGATACTATAATATCTTATTCTATATGTTTTTAACAAGATTGAAATTTTCTACCTATATAAATATGACGTACCATTTTTGTTTTATTTGTTTGCATTCGGTACTATTATTGCATATTTGTTTTGATATATACATTTTTACTATTAATCGCTACTCATTACCTTTATAGCTTTACATTGCACATATTCACTATTTATACAATATCCTTTCTCAAATTTTAATTGTCTTTACATTCTTAGTTATTACTTATATTTTTCCAATGATCTCTATACATATATCATATATTTCAATATTCTTATTATACATATCATTTTACCCTCATCTAATTACTACATTAATATTTTTGCATATACTTGTTTATGTCTATTGTCCTAATTTGCTACACTATATAATTATTGTTTTCAATTGTGTTTCCATCTCGTGTATGTGCTTTACACTATTTTGTCTTAATGTTATAAAATATTTTCATTACTACAAAATTTTGTATATTCACAAAGTATTTCAACGTATGCTTTCTATTTTTTCAAATTGTGTGTATAATTGTCATAGCTACCTTACAAACTATTTTATTAATTGATATACGAAGTCATTTTATGTTATCATTACTTTCAACTAAGTCTCATTCCCACTTATTTTTCCAAACTCTTATTCAATGGTCTTGTTTTAAATTGCTAATTCGATTTCGTTATACAGTTTGCGAATTTTCTACCATTTATTACATTGATAAATTTTTCTAAATTACCTATTGACTATGTTTTTTTCGCCACATTGTTTTCCGAACTATTTCGAAGTTAACGACTTAATTGACTTTCCCCTTTATCAAATAGCTTACCTAATATTATTTTTGTACGAAAATTTATCTCAAACTATTTTATCTCTTGTCACATTTTATTTCTTATGCCATTTTCCTAATTTTCTTGCTCCGTCTTGTAACATCTTAATATTCATAGTTTTCTTATAAAGAGTTTGTCATGTTTGTTGCGTATAGTACATTTAATTTTCTTAAAGTTGCAGTTTTCTAAATACAAATATTTTCTGTGACATGTACAAAATACAATCTTTACCCTAGCGAGTTCCGG
Organism: Hemerocallis citrina; assembly: GCA_017893485.1. Taxonomy (NCBI): domain Eukaryota; kingdom Viridiplantae; phylum Streptophyta; class Magnoliopsida; order Asparagales; family Asphodelaceae; genus Hemerocallis; species Hemerocallis citrina. The sequence continues at coordinate 238,467,350 of CM030367.1, read as the reverse complement.
GGACGGAACTACTCTAAGGGGGGGAGAGTGTAACACCCCGCAAAATTAGAAATTACAATTTTGCCCTCGTGTGTTATGCACGTGTATTTTGTAACGTGTTTTCATTCCGTATTTTGATTATCGACTATTTATTTATTTTCAAATTTGATTTTTCCCTATTTTGAGTCAACTAAAATATAATATTTCAATTCCTGGGATTTACGTGCTTTTTAAGTGTTTTGATGCACGTGTTTCCACCACTACGTATAATATTTTCTATAGGTTTAAATTATTTATTTTTATGTATTTAAATCTATTTTATAAAATGAAAATTTATTTTCCCCTTGTTTTGATTAAAATGCATTTTTTGACTTTCTGCACGTATAGTGCACGTGCAAATTTTTATTCTCATTTTGCTACTCTCATTTTACTATTTTTAGCATGCATTAGTTTTATTTAGCCTTTCTTTTGATCCATGGACCTATAGACTAAAATGTAGCCCATTAGGAGAGGAGCCCACTAGATAATTAAATAAATTAATTAGTAATGAGCCCATGTAGCAAGCCCACTAGATAATTAAATAAATTAATTAGTAATGAGCCCATGTAGCAAGCCCACTATTAAAATTACATTTTTAGTTAAACATGTACTAATACATGACAAGTTACACATATTAGTACACATTTAGAGTTATAGAAATGTGTTCATATTTGTTTATGCATGTGTGCATGCATACACAAATGTATTTGGACCATTTTTTGGGCTAGGGGAGGGGATTAATGGAGTGGTTAAGTTCATGGAGAGTGGGGAGATGAGAGGTTGGGAGTTTTAGGAGTTAAAAATATGAAGAGGTGAGAATTAAAAAGAGAATTAAAATGAGAAGTTATTAGGTGGGAGATTTTGCAATATAGTCCCTAGCATTGTCCTATAAATAGCAACCCATCTCTCATTCTTTTTCACACCAAAAATAAAATAAACAAGAGAAAAAAAAAAGAGAAAGAAAAGAGTGTAAGAAAAAAAAAAAGAGTTATTGTGCTTGGAGGATCTCTTGCTTGGAGCTATTGCTAGGAGGAGAAACCTTACTAGGAGCTAGGAATCATTGGATCTAGAAGTGGTGCTCTTCCCTTCATTAGTCAAGCTTCAATAAGGTGGGTGTCTCCTACTTTCTAAATTTTTTTAGAATGTACATGCAAATAAAAAAAAATAAAAATAAAATGAATGAGTAGTTTTGAGTTGATAAAATAGAATAACTATACTATGATTGTGGTGAGATTAATAGTGAATCATGCTATGTTGATAAATAGATTAACATTGTGTTAGTGGGTGATTTCTTACTTTCTAATGTAGAGAATGCATGCTTAAAATTTATAAATGTGTAGTGTAGATTGAACATGATATGATGTTTGTAAACAAAATCCATGTTAATATAGTCTACCATGAATGAAGAAATCTTGTTGTGATTAAGTAACCAATTGTCACCATATTAAGGAGAAAGAAGAATTTTGACAACATAAATTAATACAAAGAATCATGTTAATATGCTTAGGAAATTTGTATGTGTTGAATATACGATTCATGTGTAATATTGTTATACTAAAATTATGCTTGATACCATGATGAGTCAAATGAAGAAAGAAAGAAAGATGAATTAGATTATTACTACAAAATATGTCTACTATTGCATGTTGTTATGTAAAAATATAATTCTTCATAAAAGAATTATCCTTGATGATTAAGAGACATGTTTATCTTTATTATCAAAATTCAATTAGTTTGATGGTGGACATAAACTAGTCTTCATGAATAAAACTCCTAGAAATCAAGTTTTTTTGAGAAAAATGCAAAATCTATATCTAGAATGAGAAGGGGAATTATTTAAAAATAGAAATACATATTTTAAAAAGAGTTTGAAATGAGATTTGCTACTGTTTTTAAAATTTATCTCAGTCAAGAGAAAGTTTATTTCAATATCATAAAGTGTTGGATCTTTGGATAAACGATTTTTAGGTAAAAAGAAAAAAAAACTGTTATGGGTCAGTCGGGTAAATATTTTCGAAAGTGGACCAGTTTGGTAAATAATTTCAAAAGTGAACCAGTTTGATAAATAATTTCGAAAGTGGATCAGCTCGGTAATTATTTGGGTTGAGGACAAAATACATTAAGGCCTTCTCCCATTATAATAGTAGAGAAGTAGAGATTAATTAAGAGCATAATTTAGATTTTTAGAAGAAAAGTAAAGTGTTGGTATGAGAATAAATTGTCTCAAGGAGATTATTTCTTTTAAATTGAATACTTGATTAGTATACATGCTCAAATTGGATAATGAATTTCTGACTTAAGATTTTAATTATTAAAGAGTATGAGATTTATCGTTGTGTGAAATGATTTTTCTTTTGAAAAGGTTATACTCTAAATTTTGTTTAAGAAAGGTTAATGTGGTTGAGATATATTATATGTGCTTAAGTTGCTAAAGAGACTTAAAGTGATGGATTTATGTCATGAAAAGAATTATTGTTTTCAAAGATTGTGAACGAATGAATCATGAGTGATGCAAAGATGAGACATTGATTAAAGTATGGATAAGTTAGAGATATGAATATAATAAGTTAAGACATGATTATTAAAGGGTATATGTACCCATGCTTCTTGTACATGAAAGCTTATGACATTGAGTTAGTAAGACCTCGGTACCGGCATTATTGAAAGAAAAGAATTGAGAAATGATTTGGAGATATGGCTAAGGAGCCATCTCGTATTTGTTGATTAAGACCGGTAGGAGGAAAAACTAATTCTTTGAATGGAAATTATTCATGTCTTGAACTTAGGAAAATTTAGGCACATAAGTGAAGATGTAGTAAACTTAGGGAAACGTAAGTGGGGTGCTCTATATAGTTGTTGGTGGACTCCAAGACTATAGACCCAGTTGGTGGACTGAGGTTGCCCTGTGGGAGACGAATTATTATATTTTAGTCCGGGACTATGAGGACGGGTCAGCGGTGGACTCCGGGATCTTGAGTAGTCGGACGGATGGATTTTTGTGTTTACCGTCTCCAATGTATATATATATATATATATATATATATATATACTGGGCTAGAGGGTCACATACGGGACGGTTCGTACGATGTGGAATCTGTTATAACAGCTGGCGGTGGACTCCAAGGCTGGGATTCACATTCGTGGAATAGTCTGAACTTTGTTTTGCTACCGGGTAGTTTTCATGGCGAGGGATCGAGCCCTGTATTGTGAAGAACGTAGGCACTTGCCCTCGGACCTATGTAGTATGGGATGCATAGAATCCGAACAAGTGTGCATTAGTGTCATCCTAGTGTGAAATTGTGTGCATTAGGCATTAAGGCATGACATACACTTATGTTTAGAATAATCACTTTTGACACTTTATATGTTCATTCAATCTTTTTGTGATTTGTTAAAGTATGAGATCGTTATACTAATCCCGGCATAGAGAGGATAGCCGTGTATAACATTTCGTCAGTTGTAAGTAACTGACGTGCCCACAGATTGACATGCAGGTATGGACTATTCATGGAGTTATAAAGTGGATATGCTGTTGCTGTTTAGAAGTTAAAGATGTTGCAAATGATGTATTTCATTGTTGTAATCTTTTAGTCTTCCGCTGTGTAAAAACCAAGTGTAAAGGAACTCTGATGTATTGTGAAGAAAAAGTTTTAAATTTCCTTGTAAAATTGTACGAAGTGAAGTAAAGATCCTGTGAAATCTCGAATTTATCCTTATTTGAAATTCGGGGTGTTACAAGGAGAGTAGGGTTTGGCTAATTTAGGGGGATTAGGGTTTTAGGGTTGGATAGATTTTGTATGGGTTAGGGTTTGTTTGTAATTGGGATCTCCAAAGGAAGAGGTATAGAGACTGAGAATAGGGGAAGATTCGGTAAAAAGAAATGATCAAGAGAGATTTAGGGTTTTCAGTTCGATAGAGAGACAGCTCCGGTTGGGGAATTGGGTTTATCGAACTCAACTAGCGAGAGAGAGTTGTGAGGAGATGAAGATCTGAGTATGTACAAGTGTTTGGAAAAACACTTGTACATAGTTAAGCCGTTGTTCCATACAACGGCCTAAGTTGAATTTATTTTTTAAAAAAACAACCTAGGTCGTTGTTACAGACAACGGCCTAAGTACAATTTTTTTCAAAAAATAAAATTTAAACAATAGGCCGTTGTTGGAAACAACGGCCTAAGTGAATTTTTCGACAAAAAAAAACTCCATGCCAAAAAAACGCTAAGTCCCAAATATTTTTTGGCGTGAAGTGACGAAAATACCCCTCTGCTTTTGGGAACGTTAGTGGGAGACTTAGCAGATCTCGATCTGATCCGCTGATCAAGATCAAGATTAGATCGACGGTGGAGAACGCTGTTTTCCAACCCGTTGAAAACGGATCTGTTTTCAACTGAGCAAAACCCTATATATATATATATATATATATATGCAAATGCTCCATTACGGGTGCATTTTCAACGGATTGGAAAACACAGATCTGAGCCGTTGGATCGCTCAAGATCTTGATCAACAGCTCAAATCGAAACCCAATAAGCACTCCCACTAACGGTTCCAAAAGCGGAGGAGTAATTTTGTAACTTCACGCCAAAAAATGCTTCAGACTTAGATTTTTTTGGCGTGAAGTTTTTTTTTGCAGCAGTTTATACTTAGGCCGTTGTTGGGAACAGCGGCCTAGATTGTTTGAAGTTTTTTTGAAGAAAATTATAAACAATGGCCTAGGTTGTTTTTTTTTAAAAAAAAATTCAAGAATAACGGCCTAAGTATGTACAAGTGTTTTTCCAAACACTTGTACATACTCAGATCGCCATATCCCTCACAACTCTCTCTCTCGCTACTGGAGCTCGAAAAACCCATTTCTCCAAACCCTAGCTCTCTCTCTCGATCTGAAAACCCTAGCTCTCTTTTGCTTGTTGCTTCTCACTCAATCTATTCCTCTTCTCACACTCTTGCCCTCTTCCTTTGAAGATCCCGATTACAAAAATATCCTAACCCATACAAAATCTCCCCAACCCTAAAACCCTAATCCTAAAGAAATTAGTCAAACCCTACTCCCCTTCCTTTCTCTACAGCAGCGCGCAAGGGCCTCCTCTATCTCCTTTCCGAATACCCTTATTGTGAAAGGTATTAAATTTTTCCTATTTTAGTAGATCTAACTAGGTTAATTGATTGAAATTTTTTATTCAATGTTTGAGTGTGCAATTTGTATATTATGCGTAGGCATTTATAGATTAGGTAATTATAGTTTTATTGTCGATGTCGATGTAGTATTAGTTGTTGTTGTTCGTTGTTCGTTGTTAGTAATAGCGCTCAAATAGATCCAAAAATTATGCAATTTTGCGAGTATTTCGGGCTCACCACGCACAAGCCAACGCAACCTGTAGAAGTGTGTTTAGATTCACGGTTTGAAGTGTACGGTCGTGTATCGCTTTTGAATATTTTTCGTGAGTGAAAGCGATACATCGGCCTATATTGCAAACCGTGAGTCGAAACTCACCTCTACAAATTTTGTTAACTCATGTGTTTTGCATCCGTCCTACTCCCAAAGTTTCAAAATTTTTTGATCTCGTTTGTGCGGATTTGTATCGTATATCAAACAACAACAACAATTGATGTTTTATTTCTATCGAGAGACTTTTCACTAGGAAATGACATCCAAGAAATAAGAAATTTTGCGAGGATATTGGGCTTACTGCTCGCTATGAAATGGTACTTGTAGTTGCGAGTTTGGACCCACGATTTGGGGCCTATGTCAATGTATCGCATTGTTGGCATTTTTCATGAATGAATGCGATACACGGCCGTATCTTGCAAACCGTGGGTCAGAACTCGCTTGTACAAGTTGCGTTTTCTTGTGTGCGGGGAGCCCGACTCAATCACAAAGTTTAGTTTTTTTTATATCGTCAATTGTGCGGTTCTCTCGTGAATTTTGTTATGTTTTGAGCGAGTTTTCAATAGAAAACCAACTTGAAAAATCTGTAATTTTGCGAGTAGGTTGGTCTCGCCACTCACAAGTCATAGCAACTTGTAGTTGCGAGTTGTCATCCACGGTTTTCTATATGCATCTGTGTATCGCATTCCCCTCATTTCCAAGAGTGAAAGCAAGCGAGACACGGCTGTATCTTGCAAACTGTGGATTAGAACTCGCTTCTACAAGTTTTGTTACCTTGTGTGCGGCAAGCCGGACCCAATCGCTGAGTTTCGTATTTTTTGAACGTCGTTTTTGAGGTTTTGTCACTTTTTTGTTTCGTATGTATAAATATATATTACAATCGTTTGTTAACAAGCTGTTTTATATATGATGTGTGTATTAATTTGCCAAAAATATATTTTTTTCCAGATGAACAACGATACGGAGAGTTCTGCTGCCGGTGATAATTTTTTGCAGGTAGAACCAATTATTGATTCCATGCCGTTAGTCGAAGAACATCTAAAACCAAATTTAGGTATGACGTTTTCAACTTTAGTTGTGGCCGAAAATTTTTATTCTTCATATGCTCGTTGTGGGGGTTGTGCAATGCGTAAGGGTGGGAATAAATTAAAGGGAAGAGTCGAAGTAGATAAGTCATATCTTTGTAATAAAGCCGGGTCGTCACCGAGTTAACATAGTGATGGTAGACGGGGAACAACCTGTAGAACAGGTTGCAAGCCTTGCGTTCGTATAAAATTGAACGAAGCAAGTAATACGTAGGTGTTGTATTCATTTTATGAAGCACACAATCACGAATTCACCTCACCCGGCAGAAGGCATCTTTTGCTCCGAAACCGTTCCGTGTCAAATACGGATAAAGGATAATAGATCCATTCAACCAAGCTAATATCCAGACATGTCGAAAAATGCTCTTCTTCGAAAGTGCCAGTGGTGGTCACGATCAAGTAGGATTCACCGAAAAAGATGTTAGAAATTTACTTAGAGATTCACAAGAAGCATTGAAAGGACATGATTCTGAAATGCTGATTTTTTTTGAATCTAAGAAACAGACAGATCCTTCATATTTTTATGACATTCAGGTAGATCCCGAAGGGCAGTTGTCACATTGTATGTGGTTTGATGGTATTTCTAGGATGAATTATCAAGAATTTGAAGAAATAGTAGAATTTAATTTGTATAATGTATTGTAAATAATTGGAAAATTTTATGAGGATGAGATTCTATATTTAAGTTAAGTAGAAGTGCACGCCAATAGTCCAATGCCTTCTCTTCAATCTAAATAGAGGTCATCTCGATCTCTAAATTCAAATAATTTCCTTATTTTGTAATTTTATCTAATTTGTATGAAATTGTATTCATGAACTTGATTTTATTTAACATCATGTAATTTATCAAATCAATTAAAATTTTGTTTTAATTTCTTTTATTTATTAGTCTTTTGCAATTGTTATAAATATTGAAATTAACATTTAATACTTGATTTTTCATCTTCCAAAAAAAATACACTAATTAAACTGGTCCGGCCCGGCCCCCACCCTAGGGGCCGGGGGCCAGGTCCGGGCCAAGATTTTCTCAAAGAGGCCCGGCTCGCATATTGGGGGGATCCCGGCCCTTGTTGGCCCAGGACCGGGCAAAGCCCGGGCGGTCCCAGCCCGGCCCGCCCGGCCCGAATGCCACCCCTACCAGGAATCATCTTTTATTGAATTACTACATCACAGGGAATTTCTTGTGTACACAATTGGCCTATAACGAGTCCAAAGATAAATAAGCCTTGAAAGTTGTAGCCCAATAATGAAAGAAAGCCCAACCCATTAGATAGTAGTAGTAGAAGAAGAAGAAGAAGAAGAAGAAGAAGAAGAGATCTATGGGCACGATCCAGGCTGAGGCTGCACAAAACTGGAGATGAAGAGGGCTGATAGAAAGCTTAAGGAGATTGAATGGACAGTTAAGTTGAAAGCAATCCTGTTGTTGTTGTTGAATTGGGCTGTTTACGAAGAATCTTTCTTATTAGCGATATATATGTAGCTAGGTTGCAGAGCCAGGGGGAGGGAAGGAGATAAGGTGAGAAGTTGGAGAAAGTGGAGGTAGCAGAGTTTCAATTAGGCTCTTAAAGGCAACCACACTTACTCTCTACCTTGCAGTGCCGTTTATAAAGAAAGAATATTAATGTGGAAGAAGCTGGTTGAATTATTGTTTTTGTATACATGTTTGATTTGTAGTTGAAGAATGGTTTTGGGTACGTACGTATGATACCCTTTTTGCTGTGGATGTTCGGAGATTCGGAATTTTTATTTATATAAAGAAAATTTGAGGATTAAACAATTATATATGTCAAACCTAAATTAAATTGGAGAAGAAACTTTCCGAGGCTGCGGCCGAAAACTGGTAGGGAGGTAAGTGGTGGTGGTGGTGGTGGTGGTTTGGTTCATGGAAGAGAAGAAGAATGATGACTTCACAAAAGCCGGTACGTACGTACGTACATACAGTAATTGAAATCGTGTACATATGCAGTTAGTTGTGTGGTTTGACTTTTGAATAAACATAAGATAAATTCAAATTTTGTGTACGTACTAGATTTGCCAGTGGACACGTGCAACGTCTTCAAAACGATACAACATATAAAAAGTTTTGTAAATAGTAAATCAACAAATATGTAGCTCAAATTTGAATAGTGTGACAATATATATATATATATATATATATATATATATATATATATATATATATATAGAGAGAGAGAGAGAGAGAGAGAGAGAGAGAGAGAGAGAATTAAATGAACAAGTAGTTTACACATGCGATGCATGTCTTAATAAATATAGTTTTTTTTTAAAGTAAAAATTCAAACGTAGTCTGGATTTGATCTAAAACCTCATTTACAATAGTTATGCATGTGCGTTGCACGGGTTGTTGATGGACAAATTACATTAAGGCCTTCTCCCATTATAGTAGTAGAGATTAATAAAAATAGTTTTTTTAAAAGTAAAAATTCAGACGTAGTCTGGATTTGATCTAAAACCTCATTTACAATAGTTATGCACGTACGTTGCACGGGTTGGTAGATGGACAAATTACACTAAGGCCTTCTCCCATTATAATAGTAGAGATAAAGGGGTTGTTTTGGGGGGATTTGAATTTGAGTTTTGGGGGAAAACTTTTGTGTGTGTGTGTGTGTGTGTGTGTGTGGGGGGGGGGGGGGGGGGGGGGGGGGGGGGGGGGGGGGGATGTGTTTTGTGAGGTTAGAATCTGGGCCTTTGATTTTGGGGGATTGAATGAGAGCCACTTGATAATTTTCTTTGTATTTTATTATATAGATTACCTCCTATTTTCTTTTTATTATATACTCCCCCTGTTTTAAATTACTAGAATTTTTCACGTGCGATGCACGTTTTAATGAGAGTTGGAGGATTTTTTCGGGCGATATACGGGTTAAGAAATATTTTTGGAGTTGGACGTGCGTTGCACGTAATTGGAAAAAATATTTTGAAGTAAAAGCTACAATTTTGTATGTGCAATGCAGGTGTTTATAAGTAGAATTTGAGTTGTACGTACAACATATGTGTATGTTTAGTGTTAAAAAATATTATTAAATTGTTTTGCATGTGCGTTGCACATTTTAAATAGGTAGAGTTTTTTTATTTGTTTTTTTTTGTTGTTGTTGTAATTAATGAGAGAGTTGGTTACACGTGCAACGCACGGGATTGTATGTTAACAAATGATCGACAACCCCAACTCTCTCATTAAAATATTAGAGATTAGAGATAAGTTATTCTAGTTTTTTTTTTTTCCTGTTTCAAAATATAAGTCACTTTAGGTTTAGAAGTTAAATATCCTCATTCGTTAATGTCCATCAAATGCTTTTTTATAAGATTTTCAATTTTATCTTAATCTTTTTTATAAAATAAGTAATACTAAAATTATAGAGGAAGATAAATTGGACATTTTATATTTGATAGCTCATTTATGAACTTCGAAAATTAAGAATGTTTAGTGTTTTTTATCAATTCCATATTTTTAATTTCTTAATATGCATGTAAAAACGTAGAATAACTTATATTTTGAAAATGAGGGAGTAATAAGTTTACGGAACTAGACGGACAATTTCGTGTTCGATCAAGTTGTGAATCATAAAGGTTGGAATTTAGCAATTATAAATGAGTAGAGCATATACACTGAATAAACTTTCAAGGGGAATTTATTAGTTGCTTTAGCTAATACCCTCTTTGTAATCTTTAACAATTATCAAAATATTAATCTTCAAGGGGTTTTTCGTTTCCCTAAATGCTGACAGTTTGCATGCCTCTACATACACTTTTTTTTTTTTTTTTTTTTTTTTTGAGTTAAAAGGTGGAATAAGCCTCTACATACACTTGAAAGATATACTTTAGTTATTTCGTTTGTGTTTGAAGTTGTGATAAATGAGTTGTGATAAAGCGTTTATTTGGATGGTGGTTAATCACGCTATCTTATCAAGGATCAATCTACAAAAATACCATTTGCAAATTGATGTTAGATGTTCTAGATGCGCCAATGGAGACGAATACACTAAGCATATTTTATTTGGCTGTCCTAAGGCCAGGTTAGCTGGGAGGTTGTGTCTAGGTAGGGTTGGCATTTGGGTCGAATGGGCCGGGCCGGGCCGGACCCGTCCGGGTTGGATGTTGACTTGGACGGGTTCGGGCCGGGTTGGTGGCTTAACCGGTCCGGGTTGAAAAGTGGAAATGGCGACCCGCCCAACCTGTGAACCCTTTCGGGTCCAACCAGGGTCAGGTCGGGTCGCGGGTTGGCCCGTTTAGATAGGTTTTTTTTATAAAAAAAACTTAAAATAATAATAATAATAGTAATAATAATCATTAAAAATCGTAATAATAATAATAAGATTGAAAGAGTGAAATTGCCAAAAAAATATTGAAATATTATTCATATGATTTTAAGTTATACAAGTTTCACAATTTCTAATAAAATAAAGATTTCAATTCACAAATTTGTTTTATACAATAACATATTTCTTATATACAATTTCAATTTACTTCAATTTTTCTAATTTGAAATGACAAGCACAGATATAATACAATTTTTTTTATCTATTTACAATTGTCTTCAAGTTGATGGCCATGAATTTGTTGTTGTTGGTCTTGAATTCTTCATTTTGGTTGCTATTGTTGTTGTTGTTGTTGTTGTTCTTCCGGCGAGTTGCTCTCACTTATGGACGTAGATAATGTTTTTCCTTGTGTCCTATCTTCAACCTTCAGCCAGTCTTTTGTGCAAACGAGCATCTCTAACGTGTCGGGCTTCAAACGATTGCTGTGATCAGTTAGAACTCTGCTACTTGAAGAAAATACACTTTCAGAAGCAACTGTAGAAACAGAAGGAGTTAGTAAATCTTTAGCCATATATGACAGAATACTATAAGTGTGTTCATGGTCTTTCCACCATTGTAAAATATCTAGTGGAGAAGAAGAAGACTCAGAGTCTTGTTGGTTATACCAATTTAATTCATTTGGCTGATTAGTCCTAGGTTTTTTGGATTGAATTTGTGCAAGTAAATTAAATGTTCTATCATCAAATTTACTCTTACCCTTACCTTTAGAACTACCAGAAGAAGAACTAACTACAGAAGTTGTACTACTAGAAGCAAAAGATCGATCATAATAATCATACAAGTTATTTAATATAGATTCAAATATAACTAAAAAAGAAGTGCAATCAATTACTATTTCTATTTCTTCATTTTTCCCAAGTAATGAAAAAAATATTTCAATCAAATTCTTCGTACCTTCTAATTTGATACGAGAATTCATAACGGTAGCAACACAAATCAACATAGGAGGAGGATAAAAATACTTCAAAAATTTTTTGTATGCAGGTTTTCCAATATCACAAACAAAAGTATCATTTAACATTCCGTTAAATGTTTGCATCATACTAACTATTGAAATAAAAATGCTACTAGAAGTAGATTCATATGTTTTTGAAAATTTTAAAGTTGCGGTTTTAAAAGGTTCTATAAATTTCAACAAAAATTCGGCATAAAACCAATCGGTGGGAGTCATTTCAAAATTTGGCATTTTTTTTGCGATACAAAAATTATTTACAACTGCTTTATAGTCGGTAACAACATGTAGTAAATCAAAAGTAGAGTTTCATCGGTGTTTAACATCCTTTGGAAATCTTCTAAAAGGTACATTTGAAATCCTACACCAATTTTTCCATTCTTAAAATACGTTGGGACTTAATGCAATGAAATGTACACAATTTTTACTTTTAAGCATATATGGATCGGCTATTTTTAATGCATCTTGAACACATAAATTTAAAATATGACATGCATATCTAATATGAAAAATATTGTCAGATGGAGGGTTTAATGCAGATTTTAAAGTAGTAATTGCTGCATTGTTGTTAGATACAATATCAAAACTAATACACATAATTTTATCACGAATATAAAAAACATCACAAATTTCTAAAATACGGTTTGCTATTTCAGCCCACTATGGAGATACGGCAACGCAGCAAGTGATATGATTTTTTTTTGAAGAATCCAACCATTGTCGATCCAATGACAGGTTATTCCCATCGTTGGAATATTGTTGACATCCGTCCAACAATCCGAAATTAAACTAACTCTACAAGTTAAAACTCCATAAAATTGCAATCAAAGCGTCTTTCATTTCATTGTACACTTTAAAACAATCCGATTTGCAAGTATTTCTCGAGATTCTTCTAAAATAAAGGTTTAAAGCCGTTTGATTAAAATTTTCCAAGTTCCTACTCTCGGGATAAGAAAATAGTAACTCTTCATTTATTACTAATCGGGCCATTTCCCGACGAACAAGATCGGGATCATAAGGGTGGCTATCAACTAGATCGGTCCTAGGGTTAATTTTTTGTTGGCCGGGTAGGTCAACAAGAAGGTCATTATGATTATGTTGGATGTGTCTACTAATTGTACCAGTGTCATCACCACTCTTGAATTTGTATGCCTTAAAACATGTTTTACAAACTTTCAACCCTATACCCAGATTTTTTTCGTCCGGGTAAAATCGTAAAATTTATGCCAATCACTACTTTCTCCTCTACTTTTCCTACCACTACCGGGTTGTGTGGTTTCGGTTGGTTGGTTGTTATTGTTCTTCTTCTTCTAATTGTATGTCTCCTACAACCTCATCGTGTGTACCCCATTGTTGGGTAGGAGAATCATGGTACTCTTCGGCGGGCTCACTAATTGGGACAAATGGTGGCCTATGGGAAGTGCCGGTAGAATCTTGTCCACTTTGGCTACGACCGCTACAGCGTGATCTAGACATAATGTACTAATGTATGTTAAAAAAAAACTACACAATGTAAGAGCGATGAGTTATAAAAAAAATCTAGAAAACAAGAGGGTTGAGATAGAGAAGATCTAAAAACCAACAAAAATTATAACTACAACAAAAATTAAATAAGAAGAGAGGTATGAATTTTTGATACCGTTCACCGTGGATACGCGTATATAAAAAAACCCGTGAAAATAAGAATAGAAGTAGAAGTAGAAATAAGCGATTCCGGAATTGAAGAGTTGAGGAGAGCTTGAAGGAGAGTTGAAGACTTGATCACTTGGAGTTGGACGAGAGTTGAAGAGTTGAAGACGTTGTTGAATTTTGATTTCGATACGATTGGAATTTGATCGTGTATATGCCTTGAAGACTTGCTTGTTGAATACTTCAATTGTTCACAAATTTCTTAGAAATGAGTTATATATAATAGTAGAGAGAGTAAGAGAGTTTTTTGTGAATTTTTTGATAGGGTTTTGGGGGGTGTTTATAGGGTTAAAATAACAAAAAAACCCCAAAAAAATCCAAAAAAGGGCTATTAGAGCCATTGTACCGGCTCTAACAACAGTGCCGTTGGGCATAGTTTTTTGCGACCCGTTCGACCCGCGGGTCAACAGTCGAGCCGGGACGGGTCGAACGTTTGACCCATTTGGGTTTAACAGTTCGCAACCCGCGGGTCGACCCGCGGGTTGGGAAATTTAACCGGGTTCGCGGGCCGGGTTGGGCGAGTTGGATCCGATATTTCGGCGACCCGGGTCGACCCATTACTGTTCACGGGTTCGACCCGAACCCGAACCGCCGTTTCGCGGGCCGGGTTATACGGGCGGGTCGCGGGCAGGTCGGCGGTTGACCCGGCCCACTTGCCATCCCTATGTCTAGGTTTTGGAAATTTAGAGGTTCCTAGCTCAAGTATAGAGGTTTGAGGTCATTGGAGAGAAAACATAATTAGGAAGGATGATAAAGTAGCATGAGATATCTATGTTGTTGCAACCCAGGGCCGGCCCTGGGGCAGGGCTCAAAGGGCGACCGCCCTGGGCCCCAAATTTTGGGGGCTTCACATGAACCTTATTTGAAAACTTTTCAAAAAAAGAGTCTAAATTTTTTTTTAAAAAAATCAAAATTCAAAAGAGATTTCAATAGTCCAAGTCTCCAACGATAATTGTATTTAGGGCATTAGGTTGGCAATGATGATAAGTAATTATGGTTTTTGGTAATCATTAATGAAAATTAAAAGGAATTTAATTATAGCTTATAGGGCATCATTATTTTTTTAATCAACTTTTCTTTTCAAATTTTTTTTTATAATTCAAATCTAATTTTCTCATTCTCATACAAAAAGGAATCCAGTCCAATTTAGAGAAAATTCCACAATTCTTTCTCTTTTCCATCGTTGAACAGCCTTCGCATTGCTCCAATAGCGCTCCGTGATCCACTTTTATCATGTGTATTCAACTTTTTTTATTTTATATTATTATGTTGAAACTTTTGTTTGTCATGTTGCCTAGGAAGCAAGAATCCAGATATGAGAAAAGACAAAAAAGAAAAAGATTAGAACAATTAACTTTATCACAAAAAAGGAGCATTAAATAAAAAAAATTCTAATCTTTCGATTTCTTAGAGAATATTGTTGGCATATATCTGTGATCGTGGCATCTGCTGAAATAACTTTTTCTAAATTAAAAATATTAAAATCTTATTTGTGATCGACTATGTCACAAGAGATGTTAAATGGATTAGCAATCTTATGTATTAAAAATGATTTGTTGGAAAAAATTGATTTGGAAAACATTATTGATGAATTTGCTTCTCAAACAGCCAGAAGAAGTCATTTAAATTATGATTGATACATTTTATTTTGTTGTCATTTTTTTTGCAGTTGGAAGTATTTTGGAGCTTTAATGATACTTTGGAACTGATAGACATATTTGTGGTCATTTATTATAATGTTTGTATGACGATTTAATTTTTTGAATCTTTGGAACTATTTTAAAGCTTTCATACCATTTAAGTATTTATATATGACTATAGTTTTGTGGTAATTTTGGACATGTTAATTATTTTTATATATTAATGTATTTCAATTACTAAAATAAGGGCCTCATAACTTTTTGTTCGTCCGGGTCTCCAAATTGTCAGGACCAGCCCTGCTGTATGCATATGGTGCTTATGGCTAGACTGTAACAAGTTTTGTTTTCGCAATGTTAATAACAGATTTTCTGTTATGATGCATAAAATCTTTGCTTCTATTCATGCTTGGGCAGGTCAGGCAGAAGTAAAGAAGAGGTTGCGCATGGAGTAGGAGTAGCTCGGGACAGGAGGAAGCGAACCACATGAGGGATGAGTTAACTGATATGTATCTTCTGAGTTAGCTGATATGTTTCTTCTTTTGAGTAGTTGATGTAATAGTAGGTTTTGTCGTTTTGATTTGACTCGTTAATCTATTATTAATGAAACGATGACGAGTTCATCTTTATTTTTATTTTTTTTTTAAATTGGGAGTGGATTTCATACCACTCCAATATCTCCATTTTAGGGATTAGATGGATTTGAGCTATTTCTTCAGCAGATAGCTTTAGAATTCACCAATAATTAAGATGGATCAGCAAGTTAGAAAGACTAGAAACAACCATTCAACACAAGTTTACGCACGACACTATTATAAGGTCTCAGCTTGATCCTGCGTATGGCCGGGAGACATATCATTAAACTACGTACATGTTTTTTTTTTTTTTTTTTTCTAGGAAAAGGTGGAGTCTGGCCACCCTGTTTCATTAATAAGAGGTTAATAAAACAAACTCAGAGTACTAAGCTTACAACAAAATCCTACAAACAGAACAGAATAACATAACTCCACCCCGAACATGGGGGGTGGGACAAAAGACAAAACCTAGGCTAGCCCCAGAGAATTACATCAGACCCCCCAACAAACCCTGGGGTGGTGGGCAACAAATACCATCATATACCCTGCTGGCTATCAATCAATCGTCTGTCCGATCTCGATCTCCTCGTCATCAAACTCCTGAACCTGGAATACACTGACGATTCTTCCCCTGAGACCTGCTGCTGCCACATTAGCCTAAAATGATATAAGATGCATAATATGAGTCAAATTGCCAGAATACTATTGCAAATTCTACGAAAGTAAAGATTATTTTTGTCTAGCCAGAGAACCCAGGTCATTGCGGCGATAGCGATATACCACGCTTCTCTCATAGCACCCCTCTCCGACGCGAACTTAGGTTCTACCCACAGGTCCTCGTATGTAGTAGGGTATTAAGATGTCCCTAAGGCGCTGAGTACCTCTACGACAACCGCTTTGCTCCTAGGGCACTGGAGAAAAAGATGGTCTCTAGTCTCCATTGTATCGTTGCAGAACCCGCATTGAGAGTCCATATTCGGTTGGCGCTTCGCGAAGTTTTCTCTAGTCAGGATCGCATCAGCCTCCTCTTTTCCAGGCTGCTGCCACTGTGCCGTGTGGCTGTGACACGTGCTCATATTGGTCGGGGAACAGTGATCTGAATGTGTGATCAGCACACCACTTATCTCACCAAAATCTGGTAAGTCTGCCGTTTTCCGATGGCTGATTTGGCACAGCACTGGAAGGGTTCGTATGCCTTAGTGATACCTTTCCTGAATCAGGATACCCTCGGGCCTATCCTGAAGCCCAGATTTCTCGTACCGTTCCGGTGCATGATAGTACAGGATCATTCTTACATTGCTTTATTCCTTCAATTTCCTTTTTTCATAAAGAATTTGTTATACAATCTTTAGGTTTGCATGATACAACCCAAATCAGAAATGGATCTTCAGTTTGAATCTACATACTTGAGTACACCTTGGGGATATGTGAGTGCTACAGCTTTAGGTGTCAGTACTTTTGAAGCAGCAGCTTTTGATGAGCGGCATCTTTTTAAACCTGGTGCAGCGGTGCTACATTTGATGATTATATAGCTGATGTTCTCCCTCTTTTTGTTGGCTTCCTCAGTATTTTAGGCGTTTCTGAGGTATTCGGCATCCCCTTCCTCTTCTTTGTAGCAATTATATGTAACATAAATCTCTAATATATAATGGGAGAAGAACTTAGTGTCATATGTCAATCTACCAACATGTGCATCAAATGTGCATAACTAATATGAAGGAGGTCTCAAGTTCGAGTCCTCACTATATCACTTTTTTTATTTTTATTTTTTTTTTTTTGAACATGCATCACATGTGTAAATTACTATCCATCTATCTATCTATAATATAATATATTTACTTACTATTTATTGCAAGAGTTTGTCACAAATAAATAATTTTAAATATTTTTTTGTCAAAAAAGAAACATCACTTTTGTCACCAAACAAGCAGGTGTATCGCGCGTGCAATTCCAAATCTATTTTCAACACGTGCATCCCATGTACACTTCAATGTTTTTTCTTCTTAAATTTTAAAAAATACGTATAGCGCCCGTTTAACTCCATTTTTTTTATTATGATTTACGAGTATCGCACGTTTAACTCCAACTCTTTATCAAAACGTGCATCGCACGTGAAAAATACTAGTATAGATAATGCTCCATTCTGAATCATTGTCTTGCTATCATTCCATAATTTCTCCATCTTCTGTATTCAACTATGCTTGATAATTTGCTCAACTATTCAGATTGCAATGTCTGACAAAACAAAAGACGCTGTGGTCCTAAATATTGTGATGAACATATCTGAGTAGGTTTTACAAGGTTAAAGGTCTAGCCTTGTCTCCGTTAATGCTAAAGGTAACCGTTTGACAGAGATATACTTAGTTTCCTTGTTTCTTCAACTTATATGTATATGCCGCATCTTTTTATCAAAATTCGATGTCTAACTATCTAATTGATCTGTCAGTCAACCCTGTGTTAGTGCCAGATTTGTGGCTTAGGAAAATCAGTTTTGATAAGGGTTCGAGGTGATTAATGTCATAATCCTAACTTACATATCAGTGTCCACCAAATACTTCAATTAGCTGGAAATAAAGTTTGGACTTTAGAACAATCATGAAGTCTGGAATCAAATTAAACGTACTCCTAATGAACTGTAAATTTTTAACCACTTTTTAGTTACATTTTTTTTTGAGTGAGTTCATTGTCACATCTAATAATCAAATTGTCTGTTGTCATACCTTTCATTCGTTTATAAAACTGAGTAATGCAGGAACACTTTAAAACTGTTCAATTGAATAAAATTTGATCATACTGAATCAACCGTTGATCTCAACTCTCTGTTAATTAGTGCCAAATTCATGTCGAGAAAATATGACATGAGTAGCAACAGTAATCATGTGTCAGCAGAGTTTATCTCATACAGCAAAAATTAAATGCGAGAGGTCTGATTTTGAGGATAACTATAGCAATACGGCATTACAAAGGAAATTAACAGTAACGCAAAGAAACCTTCTAAGAAGAACTACTCAACAAAAAAAAAAAAAAAAGAGTAGAATTTAATGTTAAAAAAATATTGATTGCTAATGCAACCAAGATAGCAGAGAACCTTCACAAACCAGAGAAATACATGAGACCAGTTATCGAGTTTCACCCAATTTGATGAATACCACCATGTTGTTAATTTGTTAACATCTGTAGCCTTAGATTTATTCTTCTCCCTCTTGTATTCATTTGGTTAATACAGTATTTGAATTTGCATATCTCATGCTAACATCCAATTTATATGAACAGGGGCCTTGGTTCACAACCAAACTTATTAGCACATCTTCCAACTTTCGGCAACTTGAAGAAACTGATGGTATTGTGTGAAGACTCTGATCAACCAATCGAAATGACAAAGGATTTTTTCCAACTATGGCCTAATTTCGAGAAACTGATGATATGGTATAGGCTTTTTTACATGCATTCTATAAGCAACAGAGTAGAAACTTTCAATATACATATAGTTACGGCTATAACTGTTCTCCAAACATAGTATATTAAATGCCAGTATGCGGTGCCAGTCTGGGGGACCTGTTCTGTAGGCTAGGTATAGCGGGAGTCGGTATCAAATACTTGGGGGGAGTGGAGGAATGTCAATGTGCGAAAAGAGTATATTGAAATTTGGGGAATTCGGGTAGGAGGGATTTGTTGGGAGTTATGGCTTGAGAGGAATACTAGAATTTTTAGAATTACTCACAGATACATCATGCTTCGTCAACCATTATTCAAGATTATTGCTAACATCAAATTCTTTTCTCGCATGGCAAATTCAGAGGCTAACAAGAAAATCAAAGACATGTACAAAGATGTGAGCAACCCAATTAACGAGGCAGATAAAGATGAAAGGGAGGATGCAATGGAGAGCGAGTAATTGCCAGAATGAGGAATTGTCACCTCAACCATGAGCTCGGGTTTTTTTGGGAGGGCCCAGGTTACAATACATATTGTATGTAATTTGTGTTTTGCTTTTGGGGGGAGGGAACAATCTTGTATGGGATGGACGGGGAATGAGTCTCATGGTGTATTCCGCCATGAAGATCATACCCCTTTGGTTGGTTGTATGTTTTATTAAAATATTTTTAATGAAGCGCATGAGTCTTTGGACCCACCAGTAACGATAAAAAAAAACTGTTCTGCAAAAAACAAAAATAAGATAACAAAACAAAATAATAATAATAATAATAATAATAATAATAATAATAATAAAACATATAAGAGGTATACAATTTATTTAATAGATAGGTAGGTACGTAGAGAATGAAATTTAATTTATTTAGTTGGTAATATGGTATTCACTTAATGCATAGATAAAACATGTTTGTTTGAGTTATACATATATACGGTAAATGCACGTGCTACGGCCGAGAGTAATATATATGGTTGAACTAAAATTTACGGTATAAGCTAAGGCTTATATATCACGGACACAATCAATAGCGCAATTCCAATCATGTTCCCAATTATGAATGCACTAGGATAGTTGTCCGGGTAAGCGTTAAGCCTTTTAACAAGTGGAACTAGATTTTCTACTGTTTTTTATGTCTCATACTTGATGTCTTGTTGGGAAGGCCTAACAAGCCCGACAACCGGACAGAGGGTGGATGAGGGTTTCCCACATTTTGGGAATTGGGTTTAAGCGTTCTACTGTTGGGGTTGATTGCCCACAATACCTAATAATGGATATGGAAAAAAAAAGTTTGGTAATGAGGGAATCAGAATCTTTTTCAATACAAAGAAATTATTCAAATTACTTTTTTTTCAAGAAAAGTTTATTTTGAAATTAAAAAACAGGGGTTTGGGGAAGTAGGACCAGGATCGGAAGTGGATAAAGGGGAAGTTGAAGAAAACATAGGAGATCCAATGGAGGACGAAGAAGAAGTAGGGGAATAACACAGGGAACAAAAGGAAGATGAAGAAGATGAAGATGATGCAGAACAGCAAGAATAGGAAGAGGACAATCAAATTGGAAGAAATAGTACATCTCCTAGGGACGACGTTATGATTGGAGCGTTAGAGAGGGTGGGAACTGAGGAGCAGGGGTCAGTTATTGAACATGAAGAATTTGCAAGACGGGTAAGGATATTAACAAGAGGTAAGGAGGTGTTACTAGAAAAAGAACATGAGGAGCCAAGCATGGAAAACAATGGGAGGTGCAAAAAGGAAGCAAAGAGGAAAAGTAAAAGACAGTTAATTCCAAACCCAGGAGAAGTTATGAGCGGGGCACTAGATGAAGTGATAGACAATGTGGTGTCAAATACCAATACCGATGCTAGGAAAAAGAGAAGTTTCAAATTAGCGGGGAGGGCAACAAAGAGAGAAGCGGAGTGGAGGCAAAAGCAAAAAAATATTCATCTGCCAGCGGAGGTACGCCCAGCAGCAAGTTATCAATTTTGAATTTTATCTCTAATAACATACTTCTGTACTACGCTAATCTTTTTGGTTTGGCCATTGGTTTCACTGGGGAGGAGCAAATATAGAAGGTCAATATTCTTAGAGGGGAGGCAAATAGACTATGTATATAGCCTTGTGGTCGTCTCCTAAGAGGACTAGAAGTTAGATGTTTTCTATGTGTCAAATGTTATACATCTTTTGGAATGCAAGGGGGATGTGAGACAAAGAACTAAGAGTAGACTAATTAGCAATACTTTAGCAAAGAAAAAATCAAAAATATGTGATTTACAAGAAGCTAGGATTGAGAATCCTAAATATGAGGATTTTCAGTGTCTTGAATCCTTGACAGCGTTTGAGTGGCGTTTCAAATCTTCTTGTCTTGTCCGGGGGTATTGCTATTGGTGTTGACCCGATTATTTTTGAGATTGTTGATAATATGATTGGGGTATTTTCGGTCACGATTAGAATTAGACATAAGAATAATGGCTGGGATCATATGATGACATCGATATATGGTCCATATAACTCTAGACATCGGTGACAACAATGGGACGAACTTAGAAGCATAAGAGACATATGGGTGGCATTGGGTTGTTGGGTAGGGGGATTCTAACATTACTATATTCCAGCACGTGCATAGAGGTAGGGTGCTAGTCTACAGGACATAGATGATTTTAATTCCACCATTGATGATTTAGAGCTTTTGGAGATCAAGCCTTCAGATAGAAAGTTTACGTGGACTAATATGCAGGTCAAGCCGATGCTTGCCAAGCTTTATAGGATTTTAGTGTCCACTGATTGGGAAGACTTCTTCCCATTAGCGAATGCAAAAACCGTTGCTAGATTCACATCGAATCATATACTGTTAGCATTTGATTGTGGCGATGACCAAATCTTAATTCAGTGTCTTTTTCGATTTGAGAAAGCTTGAACCCTTAGCACCAGTATTCGCAAGATTATTGAAGATTCTTGGAATACCACGACGGACATTCATGGTGCAATGGGTATATGGATTGCAAAGATTAGAAGATTACAAAAATGTCTAAAAGAATGGGCAAAGCAGAAATTTGGATAGGTGAAAAGAAGGACGGAGCAATTAGGAGAGATGATTCAAGAAATGAAAACGGTAAAGGAGGAGTGGGACCTTCTTGACTCTGAGGTCAAAGAGCTGGCAAGTAGTAGACAAGAGATCCAATGTGTTGGAGAGATGAAGGAGCAGTACTGGAGACAGCGATCAAGGGTCCAATGGCTAAAAGAAGGAGATGTCAATACTAGATTTTTCCACAAAGTGGCCAATGAGAGAAGAAAACACAATCACATTGTGGGAATGTACCTGGGAGAAAATTGGAGCGAGGATGAAGAATTAGTAGGACTTCATATTGATTGTAAATTTAGAGAGCTATTTAGCAACAAATAAGTGAAAAGATCCTGTATGATACCAAAGATGTGGAATACCTCGAGAATTGATTGAAGCGTAAGGATTGAGAGCATCTTCACAAAAGATATGGTCTTACAGGCAATCAAGTGCCTAGGACAGGATAAAGCGCCGGATCCAGATGGCTTCCCAATTTTCTTTTACAGATTATATTGGAATATCATCATGGAGGATTTCATGGCTATTTTAGGGGATTTCTATCGCAGTTGTGTTGAAAATGATAGATTAAATTACACGAACATTATTATAATTCCAAAAAAAATCAGAGGTGTTAAGGGTGGTGAAGATCGATTAGCCTACTGAACAGGTCATTTAAGATCATTATCAAAGTCCTGGCGCAAAGGTTGTCTCTTTACTTAAACGATGTGGTGGGGGAAGCGCAGAGTGGCTTCATCAAGGGGAGAGATATCATGGACACCGTTGTTTATGCCCATGAAATTGTCTTTAGAGGATGCAAGAAAAAACAATAGATGGTTCTCTACTAAAACTAGATTTCAAAAAAGCGTACGACTCAGTAGAATGAGATTGTGTGGATGAGGTCCTACAGCTCAAAGGATTTGATCTGAAGTGGAGATTGTCATTTTGGAAGTACAAAATTTTTTATTCTGGTCAACGGGAAACCAGGAAATGAAATGTTTTATTCTTTTTCTTCTCTTTTGTTCACCTTAATTGCTGATAGGTTGACAGAAATGATTAAGAGAGGTAGAGAAGAGCATGTTATTTGGGATCTTAAAATTAAATGTATACCTGAGTCAATATCGATACTACAATACGCGGATAACACCTTATTACTCGGTGTAGCGAAAGAAGAAGAAATTTTGGATCTGAAGACTGTTCTAAACTTCTTTGAGCCTTGGGCGGGTTTGAAAGTGAACCTCCACAAGATTTGTGTTATCCCTTTTAGCAAAAATTTTTCCATCCTGATTGGTGCAATCAAGAACTACTTAAGATGCGAGATAGGGAAATTCCCTAGAAGTATCTGTTGGGTTTATGTCTTGCATACTATGTTGGATAAGAAGATGATGAGACAATGGACGAATCGAGATGATCAGAGACGAAGTCGAAGCAAGGGAAACAGTCAGCAGCAGGAGTTGCGGTCGACCGTACTTAGGGTGCGGTCGAACGCCCTACTCTGCAGAAGTTCCCAAGAGAGGGACGGTCGACCGACCTTGTGGTGCGGTCGACTGAACGCGGCACTGATGAAATATTTGGGTCGGATCTTGGTGATTCGTGAGAAGCCCAACTTGTTCTTCAAGTCAGATCTTACGGCTCTTATCGTAGGGTTATATCTTCAGGAATATCCAATGGTTATTGTATCAATATATCAAACTAGGGTTTCTCTAGATCTCTATATATTATTGTTATTGGCCTCCATTGAGAGCCAAGAGAGAGAGTATTTCATTGAAGGAGAGATTGAGTGATTCTCTAATTGTAAATAACTAGTACTTGCTGGTGAGGTTTGACAGAGGGTCATGGTGAGAATTTTAATATTCTTGTATCTTCTCTAGTTGAATAACATCTTGGGTTTCTTCTCCCCCGATTAAGGCGAAAACCCCAACCGGGACAAACTTTTGTGTGCTTTGGTGTGTTTGGTATGATCTCATATGTTCTTGATAGTTTGTGTTGATTACATCGAATAACTCAATAAGATCCTAAGAGGGGGTTTTCGGTAGAAATCCCTAACAATTGGTATCAGAGCTTCGGGTTAAAGGGTTTGTTCGAGTTCCTTGGAGATGATGGCAGATTAGATCACGAAGATCAAGCGTTTCAAAGGCAATATCAACTTTGATCTCTTGAAGGTGGACATGCATGAAGCATCGGTTCAACAGGACTTGGATCTAGTCCTAAAAGAAGATAAAGGGAGACCAATCGGCACAAAGCAGGAGAATTGGGAGGAGGTTTATCCAGAAGCCTTGAGTTCAATCCGCATGTATTTGATGAGCGAAGTCAGGTGTAGGAGAAGCACAGCGAGTCTTTGGGCAAGATTCAGATCTGACTACTTGGGTTCGTCATTACAGGGTCGGATGTACCAGCGAAGAAATTTATGGAGTTTTTCAATGAAAGAAAGTACCGCTCTTCTAGATCATGAAGTGGAGTTCAATATGGAGTTATCTGAACTGAGGGCATTCAATACAAATGATCTAAAGGTTTCCAACTCGATATATTCACCACCAAATCCATCCAACATGATAACCGTTCTAGGTGAGAAATCTACCAAGGAGAAGTTTTTCATAGCAGGTATGATCAAGGGGTTGGAGGAGGATGCAATTAAGAAGGATAGTCAGAAATTGGCGTCAACTCCTATGAGTTGCTTGGAGATGAATTGTACTTTGACTGGAAGGGAAAGTGTATGTAGGGATAAGGTCTGTGGCCACCAATGCAAAGGGATTGAGCATTATATAAGAAACTGTTGCAAACGATTGAGTCAGAGGGGCGCCAAATCTAGTGTCTTGAATCAGGTGATGGCTTAAACAGTGCTTTTGTTTCAAGTTTCTTATATGTGAATTCCTGTTTTTTTTTTATTCGGTTAGTTCTTCTCAAGTTTGCTCCGAGAGGGAGATGGCTTCTACTTACAAATTTGTATCATGTCATCGTGTGAGAACGAATATTGATAAGATTTGTGAAGTAATGGTTTCTACTTACAAGTTTACCACATGTCGTTGTGTGAGAACGAAGATTGACAAGACATGTGAAGTAAGGGGTGAGAAAACAAACGAGTCGAATATGACAGATGGAAAGGGATACACACTAGAGGAGAGCATGTATATTCCTTTGATAAAGCGGAGCCTTATATCTATGAGAACTTCAGAAGCTCGGGACTGTAGGTACACAGATCCAGGTGGAGTTCGTTCAGTTTGAAAAAGTTATCGTGATGTGATGAAGGGTGAGAGAGGGATTGAGCAGGGTCAGCACAACCTCAACCAGCTTTGGAAGAACATAAAAACATGCGCAAGTGTTTCAAAGCCCATTGTTCCTAAAGCACCATCTAGTATGTCGTCACTAGAATCATCCGAGCGAGATTACGACGTTCGAATATTGTTGGAAGGTGGAGAGATCCTTGAGATAGGTGGAGTTCGTGTGGAGGGTGACACCTCCATGATTACATCTACTGGGGTGTGCCCTTGAGGGGGGCATACAGCAGAAGAAAAATAGGTGGAGAGATAGATTCAACTAGCAGAGGAAGCGATCGAAACGAGTTGTTTGCAAGAAGAGAATGAAAAGAGTCTAGAAGGTTTTAAAACACACAGGTGTGGATTCATGAGTATGCAATCCAAGGTGGAGATTGTTGGGTTTATGTCTTGCATACTATATTAGATAAGAAGATGATGAGACGATGGAGGAATTGAGACGATTGGAGACGGAGTGGAAGCAAGGGAACAGTCAGTAGGAGTTGCAGTCGACCGTACTTTGGGTGCGGTCGAACGCCCTTCTCTGCAGAAGTTCCTGAGAGGGGATGGTCAACCGACCTTGTGGTGCGATCGACCGAACGCGGCGCTGATGAAATATTTGGGCCGGGTCTTGGTGATTTGTGAGAAGTCCAACTTGCTCTTCAAGTCAGATCTTACGAATCTAATCATAGAGTTATCTCTTCAGGAATATCCAATGATTATTATATCAAGATATCAAACTAGGGTTTTTCTAGATCTCTATATATTATTGTTATTGGCCTCCATTGAGAGCCAAGTGAGAGAGAGTACTTCATTGAAGGAGTGATTGAGTGATTTTCTAATTGTAAACAACTAGTACTTGCTGGTAAGGCTTGAGAGAGGGCCGCGGTGAGAATTTTAATATTCTTGTTTCTTCTCTAGTTGAATAACATCTTGGGTTTCTTCTCCCTCCGATTAAGGCGAAAGCCCCAACCGGAACAAACTTGTGTGTGCTTTGGTGTGTTTGGTATGATCTCATATGTGCTTGGTAGTTTGTGTTGATTGCATTGAATAACTCAACAAGATCCTAAGAGGGGATTTTCGGTAGAAATTCCTAACAGTATCTTGGCACGCCCATTAGGCCAGGATCGATGCGAAGAGATGATTGGAAACCTCTGATAGAGAATGTAGAAAAAAAATTGGTCGGATGGAATGGGCGCTTCTTGTCGCGAGGTAGAAGAATTACTCTTATTAATTCAGTCCTAAGCAGTTTTCCAACGTACCTTATGTCAATCTACGAACTTTCAAAATGGATGATTGGTAGAATTGACAAATGTAGGAGAAGATTCTTGTGAAAAGAAGCAAACGAGGACAATAGAGGTATTCACCTGGTTAATTGGGGTAGAGTTTGCAAGAGAAGGGAATTCAAGGGATTAAGAATCCTACACCTGGGCGTCATGAACAAAGCATTGATGAGTAAGTGATGATGGAAAATGAGGAAAAGACGTAACAATTAGTGGTACAAATCTTTCATACTATATCGGAGAAGGAAGAAGTTCAGGTTCGGAGGGAGAAGTGAGCATGGTAAGGCATCATTCATCTTGAAAGGGGTCGCGAAGGTGGAAGAGGCTTTTCATGCTAATACAAGATGTGTGATTGGCAATAGAAAAAATACACGATTCTAGAAAGATAAATGGTGTGGGAGAAACGCACTTCAATCTCTTTTTTCGGATGTCACCAGAGAAATAGTGAACGTTGATACGCTTATCAATGAGGTTTGGAGAAATGGTAGACTCAGAATTCAATTATGTAATCAGCCAACTCAGGAATATCTTCTTCAATTGTAGATACTGAAGGACTTCATTTGGACGGAGGGTCAGTACCTTAACGGAACGGACAATGAGAGAAGTTGAAATTTAGAGACTAATGATACATTCACAGTATCGTCTATGTACAAGTGGCTAAATGATGGTGTGATTAGAAGTAAGGAAGTCAGCTCAATCAGGAGAACCGATGCACCAATGAAAATGAAAGCTTTCCTTTGGCTTGTTGCAAATGATGCAGTTCTTTCAAAAGTCAACATTCACAAATGCAATTTGTAGTTGGACATTAGGTACTTGAGATTTCCAGTAGAAGATGAGAACATTAATCACATTTTATTCACTTGTTCTAGGGCAAAGTTAGCGTGGAAAGTAGTGTGCTTAGGCTTTGGGATATTTGAGTGTCCGAGCTCGACATTGGAGATTCGGGATCGGTGGAAAGCAAGGTTAGTCATGAAGGAGCTTAAAGAAGTTTGGAATATCTTGCAGCTAATACGTCATGAGGTCTATGGTTAGATCGTAACAAGTTGTGTTTTCGTAATCATAAGAGCAGATTTTCGGTCATGATGCATAAAAAAAATAGCGTCCATTCATGCTTGGGAAAATCAATCAAATACAAAGAATAGAGTACGCATGGAGGAAGGGGGTAAGTATAACAGGAGTTGTGTTAGGAGGCGAGTTAGAGTTGTGATTGTAGATGTACCGTCTTTTGAGTGGTAGAAAGTAGTCTAGATCTTTGTAATTAGTCATACTTTGTTTCGTAAATTCATCATTAATAAAGCGGTGATGCGGTCACCTTTAATGTCCAAAAATAATAATAATAATAATAATAATAATAATAATAAATTAAATTAAATTAGAAAACCTAGTCCCATTGATTTGATCTTCTTGATGTACGTGCAGATGCAAATTGCTTGTTATAGGCCTTGAATGGTGATGCTTGCAATCTGTTGATCCTTCCAAGTTCTACTTGAAATTGATGGTGAGTCGGAATCAGATGCGGGGACAATCTTCAATCTCTAAAATGACAATTGTGTTACAGTTTCTATGGGAAAATTGTAATTCATCTTGTGAGTTTGATGAATTGAACTATGCAGCCTAATGTAGTTGTAGGTGATTAGTTTTCATTCTCATTTATCGTGTTTTCTTCTCTGTGTGTTCCCCCACTTTTGAATAGTTCTGCACATTGTTTGCATCTACATGGCGATGATTCTTGACCAACAGGCCAGTCGCTTGATTACACATAGAAAACATTTTAATTCGAATCCTAGATTACATGTTAGAGACAAGGCAAAGTGATGGTCGATGAGATAACTAACAGCGTGACATGTTGAAATAATTTAATTTAGTGGCTTCAGTGCAGTTGGGTTATAAGCATCTAATGTTCTTTGCAAGGTTATACTCGCTATGTTTTATTTATATATATATATATATATATATATATATATATATATATATATATATATATGTTGTACAATTTCAATCTTTCTAACAAGTTTACAGGGTAATGATCATCCCAGCTGTTATATGATTTTTTTTTTTTTTTTGGTAATCTCCTTCCTCTTTGGAAATTTACATCCGGGGACCCTAAAGAAAAGTACTTTTAATTTGAATGAACAAAGTTTCTTCACTTGAAAATATCATAGACATTAGCTGGAGATGGCAACTGTGCTTGATGGAAACTGCCAATTAAAAAAGATCATATATATGATCGGCCACAACGACAGAGAGTACCTTTTCCTTGCTTGAAGCTTTTAGCTATTCCGTGGATTTTTATCCCTGCGTAATTTGGAGTTTAAAAATAAGGCAATGGAAATAATGCTAGATGATGGGAGTGGGAATGATCATTTGAACAAACTTGGAAGTATAGTTTTGGTGAAGTAATGTAAAAGTGTGAAGTTTCTTGAGGTATAGAAAATAAGGGGAGTTGTTGTATGGGAGTTTATAAGGGAAAAAAATGAAGAAAAAATTTAATTATAAGCTACTTAATTTGATTAGAATTAGGAGTTTACAACAATGGGAAATATGCATACCCGGCTGAGAGCAATGGCAGCAGAGAAAAGGAACCCAACTGCGACTGCAGCTGTAGAACCTGGTAAGTTGGAACTTGGAATGCAGTCCATATGTTTGGAATTCGAACGAAGTTAGCGCCAATAAACACCAAACCCACAATAAACACCAAACCCTTTACTATTAGCCAACCCCACTATAATTACTATAAAATAAAAAAAAACCTGAACCTCCACTTCCCAATCATCAAAACACAGGAAAAAGGAAGCCATTGAGATTAATAGAAAGTGGTGGCTAATATGAATCTCCTCCTCCTCCTCCTCCTCCTCCACTATAAAGTAAAACGATGAAAAATGTATGTGTTAGAGCATCTCCAAGGGGGCCTCCAAGGGGGGCTAGTCAAATTATAAAAAATTGTAATTTTGCCTAGTGAATTTGGCTAGCCATTTTGGTTCATCTCCAACCATGCTAGCCAAATTCACTAGCTATCCAATATTTTATTATTTTTCAAAAAGAAACATCCCTACTACTATAATGGAAGAATGGCTTAGGGTGCGTTTGTTTTGATATTTTGAATAGATCGAGTATTCTGAATTGAGTATTCTGAATAGAGTATTCTGAATAGAGTTATTCTGAATATGAGTTGAAAAGCTGTTTGTTTATGTTGTATTCTGAATATTGATATTCTGAAAGCTGTTTATCTGAAAAAGAGAGTTTAGAAGCTGTTCGGTTATATTTCTAGCTGAAAACTGTATTCTGAAAGCTGTTTTTCTGAAAAAGAGTGTTTAAAAGCTGTTCGGTTATATTTCTAGCTGAAAACAGTTATCTGAAAGCTGTTTTTCTGAAAAAGAGAGTTTAAAAGCTGTTCGGTTATATTTCTAGCTGAAAACTGTTATCTGAAAGCTGTTTTTTCTGAAAAAGAGTGTTTAAAAGCTGTTCGGTTATATTTCTAGCTGAAAACTGTTATCTGAAAGCTGTTTTTTCTGAAAAAGAGTGTTTAAAAGCTGTTCGGTTATATTTCTAGCTGAAAACTATTATCTGAAAGCTGTTTTTTCTGAAAAAGAGTGTTTAAAAGCTGTTCGGTTATATTTCTAGCTGAAAACTGTTATCTGAAAGCTGTTTTTCTGAAAAAAAGAGTTTAAAAGCTGTTCGGTTATATTGCTAGCTGAAAACTGTTATCTGAAAGCTGTTTTTTCTGAAAAAGAGTGTTTAAAAGCCGTTCGGTTATATTTCTAGCTGAAAACTGTTATCTGAAAGCTGTTTTTCTGAAAAAGAGAGTTTAAAAGCTCTTCGGTTATATTTCTAGCTGAAAACTGTTATCTGATTAATAATAATAATAATAATAATAATAATTATCTGATTAATATATATAATAATAATAATATATATAATAATAATAATATATATAATAATAATAATATATATAATATATATAATAATAATAATAATAATAATATATATATATAATAATAATAATATATATAATAATAATAATAATATATATAATAATAATAATATATATAATAATAATATATATAATATATATAATAATAATATATATAATATATATAATATATATAATAATAATAATATATATAATAATAATATATATAATATATATAATATATATAATAATAATAATATATATAATAATAATAATATATATAATAATAATAATATATATAATAATAATATATATAATAATAATATATATAATAATAATAATAATAATAATAATCATAATAATAATATATATAATAATAATAATATATATAATAATAATAATATATATAATAATAATATATATAATAATAATATATATAATAATATATATAATAATATATATAATAATATAATAATAATAATAATATATATAATAATATATATAATAATATATAATAATAATAATAATAATAATAATAATAATATATATAATAATATAATAATATATAAAATAATATATATAATAATATATATAATAATATATATAATAATATAATAATAATAATAATATATATAATAATATATAATAATATATATAATAATAATAATAATAATAATAATAATAATAATAATAATAATATATAATAATATATATAATAATATAATAATAATAATAATATATATAATAATATATATAATAATAATAATAATAATAATAATAATAATAATAATAATAATAATAATAATAATATATATAATAATAATATATATAATAATAATATATATAATAATAATATATATAATAATAATAATAATAATAATAATAATAATAATAATAATAATATATATATATAATATATATAATAATAATAATAATATTATTAATATTAATAATAATAATAATATATAATAATAATAATAATAATAATAATAATATATATAATAATAATAATAATATATAATAATAATATATATAATAATAATAATATATATATATATAATAATAATAATAATTGTTGCCGCTAAATTCGGTGTGGGGGCAAACAGATGAATTTGTGAGTTCTTTGGGGAAACTGAATAGGAGAACCTGTATACCTGTTCCGTTGAACTCTGATCGTCGCTCCCGCCGTGCACCTGCAAAAAGTGCGAGACACCGGGGTTGTTCCCGGCGACGCACCCTCCGACGCTCAAGTCAGTAACCAGAAATGATTATGAAGGAGCGTTTAGCTAGAGAAAGATTGATTACCTCTTAATGGAGATGGGTGGGGGGTATTTATAGGCGTCTTAGAGAACAATTTAGGAATGTAGTCCGCGTAGTCTGATATAGAACAATCTCCTTGTAAACAGATTGGGAAAGTAATCTGATAAGGTATATTCTGGTAATCAGATAAGGAATTTTAATCCCTAAATCCCAGTGTAAAGATTGACGTGAATCATGGCCGTTGATTTAGATCTAATCAGGGACCTTGATTGTGTCTTGCTGGATCGAGTTGGCAGCGGGTTGAAACCCGTGCCCAGCTGTGGTGGATCCGTTTGCGGGTTATTGGATCTGTGAGAAGGAGACCCAGTGCCCGCTTCGGACCCGTTTGCATGTGAAATTACCGTCTCGTCCCTGAGCTGTAGGATTCGTGCCCCATTTGGACGGTCTCGATTGAACCCCTTGTTTTGACCATATCACGAGCCCCCCACTCCTAAAGACTGAGGGTGGTCAGTCTTTGAGGAGTAGTTTGACTAACTCAGTGGTCGGTGGAACTGTATCGCAGTCCGAATGGGTGATTTTTGAATCCTGGAGCACGGGGGTAGGCTAGTTCCTCCTTCTTTGATGCTCCGAAGCTGTGTCGAGTTTTTATCTATTTTTCCGGATGATTTATTTAATTTTGCGATGTGTTGGCTAATTGTTCGGGGGCTTTAACCGCGTATTCTAGGTAATAATTGCTCGTTCGGTGGCTTAGAAATATTCCCCGAATTTTTAATTATTTCCTGGAATTTTTAGCTAATTTTCCCGAATTTTTAGCGATTTTTCGCAATTTTTTAAATAAATAAACCGATTCAAATAAATAAAAACCAATTTTTAATACCTATTTATGGCGTGGCATCATCTGGGCCTTCGATCAAGATGGAGCGCGAATTTCGGAACGATCAGACGCCTCCTGCTCCTCGGAGGGATTTTTTCCCAAAAACGAAGGTCGGCACTCCGTCACCCCGGCCCGGATGCGTTGCGCCGCGGTTCGAGGGGTCGGCGAGTTGGTTCGAGTGGTCGGTACCTCGGTTCGGATCATCCGAGGTACGTGGCACCATCTAGACCGTCCATCTTTAGCGGGGATCCCAATAGAACGCTATCTTGTCGTTTTGTGGACGTGGCAAGATCTGGAACGTCCATCATGACGAGCGCGCTTTCCTACGAGATCCAACGGCTCCTGAGGGTCGGAAGGATTTTTTCCCAAGAACGAGGGTCGGTACCTCGGCACCGCGGCCCGGATGCGTATCACCGCGGCTAGGGGGGTCGGCGACTCGGTTGGAAGGGTCGGTACCCCAGCACCACGGCCCGGATGCGTAGCGCCGCGGCTAGGGGGGTCGGCGACCCGGTTGGAAGGGTCGGTACCCCAGCACCACGGCCCGGATGCGTAGTGCCGCGGCTTGGGGGGTCGGCGACTTGGTTGGAAGGGTCGGTGCCTCGGTTCAAAGCATCCGAGGTACGTGGCATCATCCAGGCCGTCCATCTTTGGCGTGGATCCCCATAAAACGCTATCTTGTCGTTTTGTGGACGTGGCAAGATCTGGGACGTCCATCATGACGAGCGCGCTTTCCTACGAGATCCAACGGCTCCTGAGGGTCGGAAGGATTTTTTTCCCAAAAACGAGGGTCGGTACCTCGGCACCGCGGCCCGGATGCGTAGCACCGCGGCTAGGGGGGTCGGCGACTTGGTTGGAAGCGTCGGTGCCTCGGTTCAAAGCATCCGAGGTACGTGGCATCATCCAGGCCGTCCATCTTTGGCGTGGATCCCCATAAAACGCTATCTTGTCGTTTTGTGGACGTGGCAAGATCTGGGACGTCCATCATGACGAGCGCGCTTTCCTACGAGGTCCAACGGCTCCTGAGGGTCGGAAGGATTTTTTCCCAAAAACGAGGGTCGGTACCTCGGCACCGCGGCCCGGATGCGTAGCACCGCGGCTAGGGGGGTCGGCGACTCGGTTGGAAGGGTCGGTACCCCAGCACCACGGCCCGGATGCGTAGCGTCGCGGCTAGGGGGGTCGGCGACTCGGTTGGAAGGGTCGGTACCCCAGCACCACGGCCCGGATGCGTAGTGCCGCGGCTTGGGGGGGTCGGCGACTTGGTTGGAAGCGTCGGTACCTCGGTTCAAAGCATCCGAGGTACGTGGCATCATCCAGGCCGTCCATCTTTGGCGTGGATCCCCATAAAACGCTATCTTGTCGTTTTGTCGACGTGGCAAGATCTGGGCCGTTTATCTGGGCACGCATCACGAGGATGGGGTTCAGATCACGAGAAAACGCTATCTTGTCGTTTTGTGGGCGTGGCGCAATCTGAACCGTTCATCAGATCCTGACGCGAATTTTGGAGAGATCCGACGGTGATTTTGATTCGGGAGGATTTTTTGCCAAAAACGAGGGTCGGTATCTCGTCACCTCGGTCCGCATACCTCGCGCTGTTTGCCGGGCGCGGAGTTGGGTATTTTTGGGCGAACTCGGTGGCTCGGTCACTGAGCGTTTCGTTCGATAGCTCGGCTCATTAGACCGGGGGCCGAGTCGCAACTTGTGTTTTTTGGGGAGTTCCGCCATCCCTCTCATACCGCCGCCTCTCTCTTGTAGGGCGTTTGGGATTCTTAGTGGGCCTTTGGGATTCCCAAGGAGGCCCGTTATCAGTTGAGGTTATAAGTTACCATTCCTTCACCCCTGAGCTCATTTCTCACTTTTCACTCTACGAATTTACTTTTGTTCTCTAAGTCTTCTGCTAGCGGCGCTCTTGCTCCACGGTGTTGTCGTTAGCTGTCGCGTGGGCCAGGCGATTTCCGGCGAGCATTCTCCGACCGTGAACGTCACTTCAAAGGTTAGTTTGTCTTTGCCTTAGCTTTTTCAAAGGATGTCAAGGGTAAGCTCGGGTAGTGGTGCCTCGTCCTCGGGCGGTGATGGCGCCGGGGAGAGGAGTAGGGCGGAAGCTCGCAGGAAGGGGAAGCAGATGGCCGAACCGCTGGCTGTCGAGTCGAGGGTCGGGAAGAAGAAGAGGACAGGGGAGACCCCGCCCCCCATAGTGGGGGTGATTGTGGAGAACCCGAAACGAGCTCCCGAGATAGGACAATATCCTTCCGTCCTGTCCGGGCATTCGGGAGTCAGGCAGTACGAGGGTGATCTTCTGGAGAAAGCGATCTACGGAAAGTCGAAGATCGTCGAGGAGCCTAATCCGTTCCATCCCTCCGAAGCTGACGAGCTCATTTCGTCGTTGACCGAGAAGGATCTTCTTCGGATCAGGAAGGCTTTCGCTATCCCGTCGGAGTACAAGCTGATGGTCGCTGGCCCCGGGGTGCGAGCAAACACTAAGTTGCCTTCGTCGGACATGTGCATGTTTGACGTCGACTCCTTGAACGCGGGACTGCGTTTTCCGCTGCACCCTTTCATACTTCAGATCCTCGGTTGGTATTGTCTCGCCCCAACTCAGTTCAGTCCAAACACTTGGCGTCATGTGAACGCATTCTTGCTTCAGTGTCACCGAGCCGAGGTAGCGCCGGATCTGTCAGTTTTCCGGGGCCTCTATCGGATAAACAAGCAACACGGCTCGGAGTACCGGTACTATTTGGGGCCGAGGAGAGGTGTTAAGATTGTAGAGAATCCCGACTCTCTTAAGGGTTGGAGGGAGAAGTATTTTATCGTAAGGGGCGAAGCGATTTGGCACATTCCGTCCCGGTGGAAGGTGGAAGTGCCGAAATTTGCGCGGGGCGACCCCGCACTATCTGAGGCCGAGGAGGAGGTAGCGAGGAGGATCACGGCCCTTCCGGTACTGAGTTGGAGGGAGTTGACCGAAGAGGTGTTGTTCGGGTCCGGACTAAGCCCCATCGACCCGAGTACGCTCTTGACATCTCATTCAATTTTTTTTTTTCTAAGTCTTCAATTCGTCTGTTTTGATTCGGTTTTCTCCCCCTCTTTTTTTTTTGTTGATGCAGAGTCGATGAAGATTGACTTTAAAGCTATGATGGCTGATAGGTCCAAGCTGACCGGGACCAGAAAAAGGAAGAGGGCGGCCGAGGGTGCGTCTTCGGGTGTTCAGCCCGCGGTCACCACTAACGTTGCTCCGCCTCCCCCGGCTACCGAGGTGCCTTCGGAGGTAGTGGTGGTGGAGGAGACCTCGGCCCCTGTCGCCCCGTCCGTGAACGAGGGTGTCTTTGATGTCAATGCGGCGCTGGCGCTCGAGCTTCCCCCATTGACTCAGAATGCCGAGGAAATCCTGACCGAGCAGCACAAGCAGTTGTTTGTGCCGAACTGGCTGGTGAGGAATCATGATGGTTTCCTCGGCAACTCGCAGATGTCAATGCAGGTCGTCAAACACTTGGCGACCCCGAAGGATAAGGCCGCGCTGAATGCGGGGAGGGTCGGCGACGACACTTACGAAGTCGCCCGGGGGCTTGTTTCGGTAAGTGTTCGCAAATTCCTTCAAGTTTGTTACTCGGTGCGTACTTCGTACTTATCGTTGTCTTCGTAGGCCACCGTTCACTTCGGCCATCTCATGGAGGCGTTCGCCGCACAGGAGAAGGAGCTGAAGTCCGCCAGCGAGAAGGACAGGCTGGCGAAGGTCCGGGCGGTCAAGGAACTCGAGGCCGAGCAGAGGCGGGCCGAGGCTCTGGACGTTCGGGTGGCCGACCTTACTGCCGACCTGAAGAAAGCGAAGGAGGGCCTCGAAGCGGAGTCCGCCAAAGCTGCCAAGGCCGCCCAAGATCTCGCCGCGGCATTGAAGTCCTTGGCCGACGAGAAGGCGGAGAGGGAAGCGCAGGCCGCGAGGATCCGGGCGGAGGTCGAAGCCGAGATTGAGGCAGAGGCGAAGAAACATATGGCTGAGAACATGGAGCGATCCTACCAGACGGCCCTGGACCATGTCCAGGCTCGTGTCCCCGGCTTCGAGCGAGTCGGTTATCGACTGTGGCCCGAGTCGCCCGTGGACGACGAGGAGGGGGATGCCGAGGGCGAGGTCGAAGGCGAAGACGGAGGGGGAGAGGATGACCCGGCTAAGGGAGAGATTGAGGGACCGCCCGTCGATGCGTCCGGGGTGGGAGCGGAGACGCAGGTGGACCCTTGATTCTTTCGTTAATCTTTTTGTAGTTTCTGTTCTGCTTTTTCTTCCGAGCTTTGTAACGCCTTTTGCGGACTGGCCACCGCTTTTTGATAAATGAAAAAACGTTTTGTCTTTGAAATTGTCTAAGTGTTTGGTTCGGTCGTAGGGTAGGCCCCCGTCACTACGATGGCTCGGCGACAAGTAGAGCTGTTCCATCTATCTCTCGTGAAACGCCTTGAGGGCGAGATCGACCTGACGAGGAGGATGCTGTACAATATGGAGATGAAGAACGGGGATCTGTTGGCCGAAGTGTACCACTTGCGGATAGCCGAAGCCGAGCTATTTGCTAAGGAAGAAGAATTGGCTTCTGTTTTGGCCGAACGAGATGAGCTCGTGAAGAAGGTCGAGCATTTGCAAAGGGTGACAGTCGACAAGAGTATCGAGGTGACCCATCTGCGTCGTGTCATATCTGACAGCGCCGAATACCCTGGATCGGCGAAGCTTCCTCGGTTCAAAATTGTCGTGAAGGACGAGGCACTGAAGGACCGGATCGTCGAATTGGAGGAGGAGGTTGCTCGGCTCAAGCCTCAGCCGGTGAGGGCCAACGTCCGGAGCACCTCGTGTACCCGCGAAGAGATCGAGCGAGGTATCACGTTCTACCAAGCGGCGTCCCGGACTCCTATCATCGGGGCGTCAGCCGCCGATGCACAAAGTGGTGTGGCGGTGTCTTCAAGTGGCGCTTCGGTTGGGGCGACTGTGAGGCTCAGCGGCGAAGGGGCGTCCCGGTTCGTCGGCCTGGAGACGAGCTCGGAGGCTAAGAAGCGCCGACCCAAAGTGTCGTTGAACCGGAGTGTCCCCCTTCCTCGGAGGAAATGAGCGGGTCATGCCTTCTAATATTTTGTTGAACTCGCTGTAGTAATCTTTTTGTAAACTCGTCCAAGTCATTAATAAAATTGGGGTTGATTTATCCGAAGTGTCTTCTATTGGCTGTTCGTCGAGTCTTTTGTCGCAATTCTGATCCTGTCGCTCGGCTATTGACGCCGGTCGACGTGGGGTGTCTACAATCGTTGGATGGTGGCGCGAATCCAGAGGCAGGCACAAGTCCCAAGAGAACGTTATCTTGTCGTTTTGTGGGCACGTGGCACTGCTGGATCCACTCATCACGCTTTGGCACACAATTTGGGAGGATCTAACGGCGAGTTGACCTCGGGGTGATTTTTTCCCAAAACGAGGGTCGGTACCTCGTCAGCTCGGCACAATTGATGGCCGAAACGAATTTTCCAACAATGTGTTGTTCTGACTCCGCCGCTCGGCTCTTGGTGCCGATCGACGTGGGGTGTCCATAACCGTCGGATGGGGGCACGAATCCAGAGGCAGGCACGAGTACCAAGAAAACGTTATCTTGTCGTTTTGTGGGCACGTGGCACTACTGGATCCACTCATCACGCTTTGGCACACAATTTGAGAGGATCTAACGGCGAGTTGACCTCGGGGTGATTTTTTCCCAAAACGAGGGTCGGTACCTCGTCAGCTCGGCACAGTCTACGGTCGGGACGGGTTCCGGACCGTTTAAGGACGAGTCGGAGAGATAGAGTCGAGCCGGAAGAAGGATCCGGTCGTTAGATTAGTTTAAGGGATGTAGGAGCAGTTTCGAACGGCGAGCTACTTCTAGTCCGCTTAGGAGCGGACTTGCGAAGCCAAATCGAGCCAAGTGTTGGACTCCGATCCATTCAACGGCTGCAGGAACAATTTCGAACGGCGATCTGCTCCCGGCCCGTCTGAAGACGGACCGAGTAGGAAGAGTCGAGCCGAGTGCTGGACTCCGAACCATTGTGTGATAAGTTTGAGAGATGCAGGAGCAGTTTCGAATGGCGAGCTACTTCTAGTCCGCTTAGGAGCGGATTTGCGAAGCAAAATCGAGCCAAGTGTTGGACTCCGATCCATTCAACGGCTGCAGGAGCAATTTCGAACGGCGATCTGCCCCCGGCCCGTCTGAAGACGGGCCGAGTGGGAAGAATCGAGCCGAGTGCTGGACTCCGAACCATTGTGTGATAAGTTTGAGAGATGCAGGAGCAGTTTCGAATGGCGAGCTACTTCTAGTCCGCTTAGGAGCGGATTTGCGAAGCAAAATCGAGCCAAGTGTTGGACTCCGATCCATTCAACGGCTGCAGGAGCAATTTCGAACGGCGATCTGCCCCCGGCCCGTCTGAAGACGGGCCGAGTGGGAAGAGTCGAGCCGAGTGCTGGACTCCGAACCATTGTGTGATAAGTTTGAGAGATGCAGGAGCAGTTTCGAATGGCGAGCTACTTCTAGTCCGCTTAGGAGCGGATTTGCGAAGCAAAATCGAGCCAAGTGTTGGACTCCGATCCATTCAACGGCTGCAGGAGCAATTTCGAACGGCGATCTGCCCCCGGCCCGTCTGAAGACGGGCCGAGTAGGAAGAGTCGAGCCGAGTGCTGGACTCCGAACCATTGTGTGATAAGGGAATTAGAGGCGGAAGTACGCGATAATGTAAAGAAAAACTTTATTTATTTATTAATATCTAATGGTCGGCTGCTTCTAAAGTTGCTAGCCGTTTATTACAATGAAAAAGAACAAAGGAAAAATTACTAGTAGCAGGAGTGGTTGCCCGACATCTCGAGTTACTTAGATAGGCGGGGTTGCCTTCTCTAGGTATTTCAAAAGATGGTCGGCATTCCAAGTCCTGGGAATTTCTCTACCCTCAAGGTCTTCTAGCTTGTACGCACCGGGGCGGATTACTTTGGATACTTTGTACGGTCCCTCCCAATTTGGGGCCAATTTGCTCTTCTGTCCGGGGAACGAAATGGCCAGCTTTCGGAGGACCAGGTCCCCCTCTTTCAAGTCGGTTGGGCGGACCCGTTTGTTGTAGGCGAGTTCGATTCTTCTTCGGTAACCTTGCTGCCGTATGGCGGCTCTTTCCCGAATCTCGTCTACCAAATCTAGGCTCGTTCTGAGCTCCCTGGCATTCTGTTCTTCTTCGAAGGCAATCAGGCGAGGAGAGGGTATTCCAACTTCTAGTGGGATGAGGGCCTCGGACCCATAGGTGAGATTGAACGGACTCTCGCCCGTCGGGATCCGCTTCGTGGTTCGGTAATTCCACAACACATTGGGCAGCTGATCGACCCACAATCCCTTGGAGCATTTGTCGAGTCTCTTCTTGATGCCGGAGAGGATCTGCCGGTTGGCATTCTCGGCTTGGCCATTTGACTGGGGATGAGAGACTGAGGAGAAGCGGTGCTGTATAGCTAGGTCTTGACATAAGGCTCGGAAGGCAGCTCCAGCGAACTGCGTACCGTTATCCGTAACTACGACTCGGGGAACACCGAAACGACAGATTACACTTTTCCAGAAGAATTGGACGACTCTATGTTCGGTAATTGTAGCCAGGGGCTCGGCCTCGACCCATTTCGAGAAATAGTCGACTGCCACGACTAGAAACTTCAACTGTCCGGGGGCCGGTGGAAATGGCCCGAGTAGATCCATCCCCCACATTGCAAAGGGGATCGGACTCGACAAGGAGGAGAGTGGTGCTTGTGGAAGGCGTCGGATGTCGGAATACTTCTGACAGGATGTGCATTGTCGAACGTGTCGTTCGGCGTCCCGTAGGAGAGTGGGCCAGTAATACCCGTAGTTTAACACTTTACGTGCCAAGGCTCTGGAGCCGGAGTGGGCTCCGCCGATGCCCTCATGGAGCTCTTGCAGGGCGTAATCGGCTTGTCCGGGGGAGAGGCATCTTAGGTAGGGTCGACCATCCACCTGGGTGAAGGAGCGCTTATACAGAACGCCTTCGACCATTATGTAACGCTCGGCCCGGGTCCTTATCTTTCGGGCTTCCTTCGGATCCCTTGGTAGGAGTCCGTCTCTTAAAAACTCGACGAGGGGCTTCATCCAATTGTCTTCGAGGGGGAGCGGCAGTGTTTCGACGGAGTTGAAAGCCTCGTCCTCTATGCTGGGCTTGAGGAGGACTTCTATCAGAACGGTTTGTTCGAGGCCTTGCAGGGATGAGGAAGCTAGTTTGGACAGGGCGTCGGCCTGGGCATTTTCCTCTCTGGGGATTCTTCGGATGAGGGCCTCGTCGAAGAGCGCCATGAGGCTCTTCACTTTGGCCAAGTACTTTACCATTCTGTCATCGCGGGCTTCATATTCGCCGAGGACCTGGTTGACGACCAATTGAGAGTCGCT
The DNA here is from genome assembly GCA_017893485.1 of Hemerocallis citrina. NCBI lineage: Eukaryota > Viridiplantae > Streptophyta > Magnoliopsida > Asparagales > Asphodelaceae > Hemerocallis > Hemerocallis citrina. The sequence goes on along the minus strand of CM030367.1, from coordinate 238,426,205 downwards.
GAAGATCTGCAGGCGTCGCGCCCCTGCGTTTCGGGCCATCCCGAGGCCGGCTATGAGTGCCTCGTATTCGGCTTCGTTATTCGAGGCTTTAAAGTTTATCCGGAGGGAATATTGAAGGACAAAGTCGTCTGGGCCCGCCAGGATGACTCCAGCCCCGCTCCCCTCGTTGCAGGAGGATCCATCGACATATACAGACCAGACAGGCGGTCCCTTCGTCGTCTGCTCGGAGTCGGGGATAGTCGTCTCAACTATGAATTCGGCCAGCGCCTGCGCCTTGATTGCGGTCCGAGGCTGATAAGTAATATCATGTTGGCTCAACTCGATCGACCACTTCATGAGGCGGCCGGAAGTCTCTGGCTTGTGAAGGATCTGTTTCAACGGCTGGTCGGTAAGGACGACCACCGAATGAGACTGGAAGTATGGCCGAAGCTTTCTTGCAGCCATTATCAGGGCGTAGGCTATTTTCTCAATTTTCGGGTACCGGAGCTCGGCGTCCCGGAGCACTTTGCTGACGTAGTAAATGGGCTTTTGAGTTCTATCTTCTTCCCTGACTAAAACCGCACTTAGTGTCTGTTCCGAGGCTGCCAAGTAGAGGTAGAGGGGTTCGCCTGGTATGGGTTTGCTGAGCAGAGGCGGGTTGACGAGGTAAGCTTTAAGCTGGTCGAAGGAATCTTGTTGCGGCTGCCCCCACTCGAACCCCTTAGTCCCCCTCAGGGCTTTGAAGAACGGGAGGCATTTCTCTCCGGACTTCGACAAAAAGCGCCCAATGGCGGCTAAACGACCTGTCAGTTTCTGAACTTCTTTGACGTTTCTGGGCGGGGCCATGTCTAGTATGGCCCTGATCTTCTCCGGATTTGCCTCTATTCCTCGTTGGCTGACCATAAAGCCGAGGAACTTGCCCGATGAGACGCCGAACGCACACTTGTTCGGGTTGAGTCTCATATTGTGCCTTCTCAAAACATCGAACGCTTCTTGGAGGTCGGTCTCATGATCAACGCCTCGGATGCTTTTCACAAGCATGTCGTCCACGTAGACTTCCATGTTCCGACCAATCTGGGCCTGGAATACCTTGTTGACGAGACGTTGGTACGTTGCCCCTGCGTTCTTCAGGCCGAACGGCATGACTCGGTAACAATAGAGTCCTTGGTCCGTTACAAAAGACGTCTTCGGAATATCCGGGGGGAACATCCTTATCTGATTGTAACCCGAGAAAGCATCCATGAAGCTGAGGAGCTCATGTCCCGAGGTTGCGTCAATCAGAGTGTCGATGCTCGGCAGAGGGAAGGGATCTTTAGGGCAGGCCTTGTTGAGGTCAGTGAAATCAATACAGATTCTCCATGTCCCATTGGATTTCTTCACCATGACTACGTTGGACAACCACTCCGGATAATTCACTTCCTGTATGAATCGGGCTTTCAACAGTTTGTCTACCTCCTCTTTGATGGCGAGCTGGCGCTCGGGGGCGAACTTGCGCCTCTTCTGCTGGACCGGTTTGGACCCCGGATCAACGCTGAGGCGATGGACCAAGAGTTCTTCGGAGATACCGGGCATGTCCGCTGCTGACCATGCGAAGAGGTCCCGGTTGGCTCGGATGCATTTCACAATATTTGAATGTAGGGCGGACGGGAGTGCCTTGCTGACATAGAACTTACGGGTCGGCTCCTGCTCCGAGAAGAGTATTTCCTCCAGCTCATCGACTGGCTCGGGAGTCGGCCGAGCAGCATCTTGTGGAATCTCGAGTGTTTCTAAGGAGAGGACGGGTCCGAGCGTGGAGGTCATGTAACACTTGCGGGCCTGTTCCTGATTGCCCCTAACTTCTCCCACTCCAGCCCGAGTGGGGAATTTCATTTTGAGATGATAGGCAGAAGGGACGGCTTCAAGGGCGGCTAGGCCGGGCCGACCCAAAATGACGTTGTAGGCCGCGGGGACATCTACAACCATGAAATCCATTGACTCCGTGCGGGTAGTAGGAGTTTTGCCTGCTGTGACATCGAGGGTGATCACCCCTTCGATCGTCACCGGCACTCCCGTGAACCCATGGAGCGTATACCCGGCGGGCTTCAGTCTGTCTCGGGAGAGCTTCAGCCCCTTAAAAGCATCGAGGAATAGGATGTTAACGGAGGAGCCGTTATCCACTAGGATTCTTTCGACTTTGAAATTGGCCATGTGAAGGTTGATGACGAGTGCGTCGCAATGAGGGGTGCGGACGCCCTCGAGATCGTCGTCAGAGAAGGTGACGGGCACTCCGAGTCCTTTGGGGGGAGGGGTGGCCCGGACAGAATTTACTTCCCTAATAAAAGCTTTCCGAGAAGAGTTCGAGGAGCCCCCCATTGGACCCCCATGGATAAGGTGGAGGACTCGCTCTTCCTCGAATTCTGGCGTCTCTTCCCGTTCCGGACGTTTGTTAGCCCCCCGAGGCTGGGGAGGAAGTTCGGCCCCGTCCTTTCTTACAAACTTCGCCAGCTGCCCCCTCTGGATGAGGGCTTCGATCTCGTTTCTCAGGGCCCGGCAGTCGTTGGTGTCATGCCCATGGTCCCGGTGATAACGGCACCATTTGTCTTTATCCCTCCTTTTGGCTGGGGTGTTCATCTTTGGAGCTGGAGGCAGGACCCCTTCTTTTTCGACTTCCATGAAAATGGCGGAGATGTTTGTGGTGAGGGGAGTGAATTTTTCAAATCTAGGGGGAGGCCGGCGCTGGCCAGCATTATCCTTCTGAAACTTTTTGGGTCCCTCTTCTTCCGTTCCCTTCCTCTTAGACCCGGAGGCGGTTGCTTCCCAGTTGGGCGGTTCCTCGGCCTCTTCAGCTCGGATGTACTTTTCAGTACGGAGGAGGAGGTCAGAAAAGTCATGTGGCGGTTTTTTGGCGAGGGAGGAGCGGAGGTTAGAATTTAGGATGTTGGATTGGAACGCCGCGGTAGCAACGGATTGGTCGAGGGATGCGATAGTTCTGGCCTCGGCTGTGAACCTCTTCACGTAGTCCCTCAATCTCTCCCCCTTCTGCTGACGGAGGTGCAACAGGGAAATGCTGGTCTTCTCGGCCCTTCGGCTGCTGACGAAGTGGGTGATGAACAGGGTCTCGAACTGTTCAAAGGAGAATATTGACGCCGGGGCAAGGCGAGAGTACCATTCTCGAGCTGGGCCCTTCAGAGTTGCAGGGAATGTTTTGCAGAGGAGGGCGTCGGACGCTTGATGGAGGAGCATCAAAGTCTTAAAGCCTTCGATGTGGTCAACCGGATCGGTCTCTCCCGTATAGTTCTCGAACTGGGGAGGTTTGAAACCGAAGGGAACAGGAGTATCCACTATGGTTCGGGAGAACGGGGGTTGGCTGGGACGGAGGGTCCTCCCCCTGAGTTCTTCTTCCCGGTTTATCCGTCCCAAGAGTTTTTCCACCTCGTTTAGGCGGCGGTTCATGGTGTTATCTCTCCGGCGGTGATCTGCCGAGCCACGGGACTCGTCTTCGTAGGATGGGGAGCGAGGACTGCGGCGATGGTAGCTTCGGGAACGACGAGGACTTGGGGTGCGTCTGGAAATGGTAGGAGCGGGTCGAGGAGAAGGGGAACGTTGGCGAGGGCTCCGGACCGGACGAGGGGAGGGGGCCCTGGGCTCATTGGGATTTTGACGGAGATTGAGGGCCTGTTGTACCATAGCTTGGAATTGCTGGAACTCGGCACGGGTGATGGGTGCCTCATTGTTCCGATGCTGCTGCCGACCTGCTGGTGAGTGCCTCCTTCGGTAGTGATCGGGGGAGTCTCTTCTCCCTCTTCGGGCGGGGGACCCCCTGTGTCCCCGGTGTCGGGGGGATCGTTCTTGGTGGGAGGCTTCTCCCCGAGCCCGCTTTTCGTCCAGATGGTGACGAAGGTCCTTATCTTCCGGGCGTCTGGGATGGGCATCGTGGCGACCAGAGGCTCGGGGATGATGGGAGGCCATGGAGGCACTGGAGGCAGTGTGGTTGGGTATGTTCTCTGGATGAAGAGGCTGTTTCTGGGGGTTAGGCCCCTTCGGATCAGGATGTGGAGGGTTCCGCTGGAGCGGCTCTTCCACAGTAGGAGGGAGCTGCCCTTGTTGCTGAGTGGGATCAGGAAGGACTTCCTGCTGGTCAAGGATGGGCGCTCGATTGGAGCCCCTAGATCTGACTTTGCGAGGCGGCATGGCTGGAGAAAACCTATTCACCGGGAAGAGGAGAGGTCTCTACTCGTTAGTTTCCCACAGACGGCGCCAATCTGTTGCCGCTAAATTCGGTGTGGGGGCAAACAGATGAATTTGTGAGTTCTTTGGGGAAACTGAATAGGAGAACCTGTATACCTGTTCCGTTGAACTCTGATCGTCGCTCCCGCCGTGCACCTGCAAAAAGTGCGAGACACCGGGGTTGTTCCCGGCGACGCACCCTCCGACGCTCAAGTCAGTAACCAGAAATGATTATGAAGGAGCGTTTAGCTAGAGAAAGATTGATTACCTCTTAATGGAGATGGGTGGGGGGTATTTATAGGCGTCTTAGAGAACAATTTAGGAATGTAGTCCGCGTAGTCTGATATAGAACAATCTCCTTGTAAACAGATTGGGAAAGTAATCTGATAAGGTATATTCTGGTAATCAGATAAGGAATTTTAATCCCTAAATCCCAGTGTAAAGATTGACGTGAATCATGGCCGTTGATTTAGATCTAATCAGGGACCTTGATTGTGTCTTGCTGGATCGAGTTGGCAGCGGGTTGAAACCCGTGCCCAGCTGTGGTGGATCCGTTTGCGGGTTATTGGATCTGTGAGAAGGAGACCCAGTGCCCGCTTCGGACCCGTTTGCATGTGAAATTACCGTCTCGTCCCTGAGCTGTAGGATTCGTGCCCCATTTGGACGGTCTCGATTGAACCCCTTGTTTTGACCATATCAATAATAATAATAATAATATATATAATAATAATAATAATAATAATAATATATATAATAATAATAATAATAATAATAATAATATATATATATAATAATAATAATAATAATAATAATAATAATAATAATATATAATAATAATATATATAATAATAATAATATATATATATAATAATAATAATAATAATAATATATAATAATAATAATAATAATATATATAATAATAATATATATAATAATATATATAATAATAATAATAATAATATATATAATAATAATATATATAATAATATATATAATAATAATAATAATAATATTAATAATAATATATAATAATAATAATAATAATAATAATAATAATAATAATAATAATAATAATAATAATAATAATAATAATAATAATATTCTGAATAGAGAGTAAAGGTGGTGTGAGAAGAGAGTAAAGGAGGTGTTTTGGAAAATAGGGGGTATGAGTATTCTAATATATATAATATATATAATAATAATAATAATATATATAATAATAATATATATAATATATATAATATATATAATAATAATATATATAATAATAATAATATATATAATAATAATAATATATATAATAATAATATATATAATAATATATATAATAATATAATAATAATAATAATATATATAATAATATATATAATAATAATAATAATAATAATAATATATAATAATATAATAATATATATAATAATATATATAATAATATATATAATAATATATATAATAATATAATAATAATAATAATATATATAATAATATATATAATAATATATATAATAATAATAATAATATATATAATAATATAATATATAATAATAATAATAATAATAATAATAATAATAATATATATAATAATAATAATAATAATAATAATAATAATAATAATAATATATATAATAATAATATATATAATAATAATAATATATATAATAATAATATATATAATAATAATAATAATAATAATAATAATAATAATAATAATAATAATAATAATAATAATAATAATAATAATAATAATAATAATAATAATAATAATAATAATAATAATAATAATAATAATAATAATAATAATAATAATAATAATATATATAATAATAATATATAATAATAATAATAATAATAATAATAATAATAATAATAATAATAATATATAATAATAATATATATATAATAATAATAATAATAATAATAATAATAATAATAATAATAATAATAATAATAATAATAATAATAATAATAATAATAATAATAATAATAATAATAATAATAATAATATATAATATATATAATAATAATAATAATATTATTAATATTAATAATAATAATAGTATATAATAATAATAATAATAATAATAATATATATAATAATAATAATAATATATAATAATAATATATATAATAATAATAATATATATATAATAATAATAATAATAATAATATATATAATAATAATAATAATAATAATATATATAATAATAATAATAATAATAATAATAATAATAATAATAATATGTAATAATAATATATATAATAATAATAATATATATATATAATAATAATAATAATAATAATAATATATAATAATAATAATAATAATATATATAATAATAATATATATAATAATATATATAATAATAATAATAATAATATTAATAATAATAATAATAATAATAATAATAATAATAATAATAATAATAATAATAATAATAATAATAATAATAATATTCTGAATAGAGAGTAAAGGAGGTGTGAGAAGAGAGTAAAGGAGGTGTTTTGGAAAATAGGGGGTATGAGTATTCTGAATAGAGATTGGGAATAAGACTTAAAACAAACGCCAACTCAGAATAGAGTATTCTGAATACTCTATTCTGAATATCAAAACAAACGGACCAGTGTAATTTGTCCATCTACCAACCCTGCAACGCACGTGCATAATTATTGTAAATTAGGTTTTAGATCAAATCCAAACTACGTCTGAATATTTACTTTTAAAAAAATTATATTTATTACGACATGCATCACACGTGTAAACTACTAGTATTATATAATTTTTGAAATAAAATTCATTTTAAGGATTTCTTCATATTTTACCAATGTTAATATTTAACTGCAAATTTTGACAAAATAAATTTATTAACCTTAATTAAAAAAAATTAAAAATTAAATTTATTAACCATTTATTAACCATAATTAAATTTATTGTTTGAATTATAATTAAATTTAAAATATACAATCCAAATATTAAATATATATATATATATGCAACATTATGTTCAAAAGAATGAAGATAAACAAAAAAGATCAAATATGCTTTTTAGGCATTCGCTCACACTCATTCATGCATTAGTCACATCCTCTACAAAAGATAAGGAAATTTTTTTTCTAAAGGGTTGCTTGCAGGGCATGATTATTGTTGCTTGCAGGGCATGATTATTTTTGCTTGCAAGGCATAGTTATTGTCATGTCATTCTAGTCATTCACTTATTATTATTATTATTATTATTATTATTATTTCCCTATATATACAAGGTGATTTCTATGTCTCATTTCAAACTCATTCACTTGTTGAAATGTAGTAAGTACTAATATATATATTATGTTTCCTAATCTATAGGAATCAGATTCCCCAAATCTCTCATCCCTCAATCTTCTCTCAATCTCCTTTCTTCTCCTTCAAAAATGTAATCCTTATATATAGATGTATACGGTAAAGAATAAAAGAACAAGAAGAATAAGAATCATTTTTTCCTAAAATTATTTCCTTCATGGTATCAGAGTCTAATCAGATCTAGCCAAGTGAAGAAGAAGAAGAGGAGGCTGATCACCTCTATCTTGATCTGATCCCGTTATTGATCTCGTCACCAATCATCGACTCCGATCCCGTCAGATCCCGTCGCCGAAAACCCTAAAGAACCCATCCTTCTCCTCTTCCCGTTGAGCCCCACATCGAAAACCCCAGAGAACCCATCCTTCTCTTCTTCACCACTGCTTCTCCTTTCTTCTCCACTCCCTACTGCCCTTGCCCTTTGCCGACCACCACCGCACCATCAGCTCCAGCCACCCCCATCCTCCTCTTTCTCTCTCCTGACCAATTTCTCTTTTCCTGAGCACCCCCAACCCCCGACCACCTCCGGCGCCACCCGTCGACACACACTTCCCCGTCGACTTCCCCATCTCCAGCGGGCCCCTTCTCGTCGATTCCGCTGCCCACCACCAGCGTCGAGCCCCCTCTTCCCTCTCCCGTCGACCCCTCGCCCAGCCCAGATCGAAACCCCTGCTCCTCATCAAGCTCCAACCCCGACCGAAGCCCCGCCATTGACCACTCCTGTCTTGCAGCTCGTCAATCGCCGGCGACGTCACCTCCGAGTCCCCTTGCCCTCTCTTTTGCTATGGGTACTGTAGCTACTAGCCATTGTTGCTGCTGTCTCAATCTCTCCTGTTACTGTTTGGTGTTCTGGAGAAGAGGGGATTTCTGTTTGCTGTTCGGGTAGGGAACTGTGGAGTTTGTGTTTACTGTTTTGTGAAGAAGGGGAGTGATTCATCCGGTGTTGGATTGTTGCTATTTTGCTGAAGACTAATTGGAGCTGTTCTTGTCCAAGTTGTGTCGTTTTCTATTGGTTGCTGAAGATCAGATCCATTGTTGTCTTGTGCCGCTACCATGGGACAAACTGATGGAGCTGAGAAGAGTATTGGACTCGCCTCTATATTAGTTACTATTGCAGATAATGATGCTAAGGTATTTAATATTTCTGCATCTGTTATGAATAATGCATGGATAATTGATTCGGGTGCTACTGACCATATGACTTTTGATTCTAGACAAGTTCAAAATTTTCAACCATCCACCAAATCAACTGTGTCCACTGCCAATGGTGATCCTGCCACTATTACTGGTGATGGTACCATACATCTCACAAACAACCTAACCTTAGATACTGCCCTAGTTATCTCATCCATGAATTTTAACCTATTATCTGTTGCTCAAATAACTACTGCCTTACATTGTATTGTAGTCTTTTGGCCTTCACATTATGTGTTTAAAGATATTCGGACTCGCAAGACGATTGGTTATGAGGTTAGACATGGAAAAATCTATTATCTGGATTTAGAATCTAAATATTCGAGCAAGTTGACTCAAGCTCTAAGTGTGGAAGGATCCGAAGTTGAGAAGAAGAAATCAGATATTTGGCTATGGCATCAACATCTAGGGCATACTTTTTTTGCTTATTTGAAGAAATTATTTCAAAGTTTATTTTTGAAGTTGGATATTTCTGCCTTTCAGTCTGATGTGTGTGAACTCACAAAAGGTCACCGTATCTCTTTTCCTCCAAGTCTAAGTAGAAGCTCTCTTCTATTTATGATTATTCATTCTGATGTTTGGGGTCCATCCAAAACGACTACATTTGAAGGAGCCAAATGGTTTGTGATATTTATTAATGACTGTACCCGTATGACCTGGATTTGTTTGATGAAGTCGAAAATTAAAGTTAGTGGCTTGCTTCAGAAATTTCACAAGCATGTTATGATTCAGTATAAATCACAGATTCATGTTCTTAGGAGTGATAATGGCGGAGAGCACTTGAGTTCAAATCTGCGAGAATATTTGGAGGAACACGGAATTGTTCACCAAACTACATGCTCATATACACCTCAACAGAATGGGGTTGCAAAAAGATAAAATAGACGCTTGCTCGAGGTGGTTCGTGCTTCTCTCATCCATGGAAATATGCAACTCATCTATTGGGGAGAAGCCCTTGCTTCTGCTGCATACCTAATCAACCGAGTTCCCTCTAGTATCCTGAACTTCCTCACACCAGTTCAAGCATTAACTGATGTTGTGAATGTACCAAAAGTCGTCAACTTGTCACCTCGTGTGTTTGGATGTGTTGCATTTGTTCATCTTCATCATCAAGAATGCAATAAGTTAACTCCTCAAGCTGTCCATTGTGTTTTCGTGGGATATGCACAGGATAGGAAAGGGTATCGGTGCTATCACCCACTAACTCAAAGAATGTTTGTGACTATGGATGTTGTGTTTCATGAAGATAAGATGTATTTTTCTACGACTGAACTTCAAGGGGAGTACCGAAGTGAAGTTCAGACTCTTGGGTATGATGAAGGGGTTAGTGAAGTTCAGACTCTTAGGTATGATGAAGTAATTACCAACTAGAACGAACAACTGGATACAAATAATGGCGAACACATGAATGAAGACCTAGCAAGGGAGAAAGACCCTTATGAAGAAGACCCACATGAAGAAGACCGTCATGAAGAAGACCCACATGAAGAAGACCATCATGAAGAAGACCCTCTTGAAGAATTACAGTCAGTACCGAATTTCAGTGAGAGTGAACAGTCAGAACCCCAAAACCAATCGTCATCATTATCCGAAGTTCCCAAAAGAGAACTCCCGCACCGTACTAATAGAGGTATTCCAAAACCCACTTATGAACCTGATCCCATTAGTAACGTAAAATATCCTATGAGTAATTATGTATCCACTCACCGCTTGTCAAAATCAAATAAGTCATTTGTGAATCAATTATCTACTATATCTATTCCTAACAGTGTGCAGGAAGCCTTAGCCGATCCAAGGTGGAAAGCAGCTATGGATGAGGAGATGAAGTCCTTGAAGAAGAATGATACTTGAGAGATAGTCGAGCTGCCAGCAGGGAAGTGTTGGATCCTGTAGGCAAGGCAAGAAATATTAGAGGGGGGATGAATAATGTTGTATAAAAAATAATTGTGGAATTGAAAGTTTTCTTCTGTCCAGTCGACTGTAAAAGAGATATCAGTCGACTGGAGCATCAGAATAGAAGAGTATTTTTTAGACTGGCCTGATAAGTCGACTTAAATAGGAGAGACAGTCGAGTTACCAGAAGAGTTTTTAAGATGATTGTTATACCAGTCTGATCATTCGACTTAGGATGTAGATCCAGTCGACTTACCAAAAAGATTTCGAGTAACCTGAAATGTAAATAATGAAAAGAGTTCAAAGAGTTCAAAGAGATACAACCACAGAGATACCAATCACAGAGTACACACGATGTATCCTGTTTCAGTCCTCCCGACCTACATCCAGTCCCCAAGCAACCCACTTGAGATTTTCCACTATTCTTGAAAATGTACAAGAATACTCTACGGCGTTAGACAACAACCTTGTCCAACCCGTAGTCCTCTCTCACCACTAGAGAGAGCAAACTCACTATTCTACCAAGAGTAAAAAACTGACTCTACACCCTAGAGTCCTACTCTCCAACCGAGAGGAACCACTCTCACAACTGAGAGTAAAAGAAAACAATAAAGATGTTTACAATCGTACCTATAGCCTTGTAGTGTTTGTGATTTTGCAAGTGGCTATTCTGTCAACTTCTGAAATCAGTCCAAAACGAATTCGATGTTATGCTGGACTGAAATCAGAGAACCAAGACTTTAGAGAATTTGAAAGTTTTTGAACTCTTGTTCTCTTTTTGAAACTAAGGACTTGAAAGATTATCAAAAAAGAGAGTGTAACATTTTCCAAGTGAATTCTACACTCTATTTATAGAGTTAGAATCACTGGACGTTGAGAAACAGTTGTACCAACTGTCAACCAACAGAAATAAATCTTTTGAATTTGAAAAATCAAGTTTTGAAATCAGTAAACTGTCAAAACGACTTGAACAGTCGACTGGGTTGCCGTTATGAGTTGACTAGCCAGAGTTTGAAGAAGATCAGACAGTTTTGTACAGATTCAGTCGACTGGTCCTTAATGGCAGTCGACTGGTACTCAACAGCTGATCTAGTTCAAGCTGTTTCGACCTTTAGATTTTGTAAAACACACAGTTATAAAATAATTATGTGTGAGTGTGTGTGTGTGTGACAAGGTTGTACATCAATCTAAAACTCAACAATGAGAAAAATTACATTTATTTTTACAAGACACAAAATATAAAATATTGAAGCTTTGGTCTTGACTTGAGTCTTGAGTCTTGAGTGAAGTTTTAGCCATTGTCTTTGTATGAAGCTTTGCTTGATCATTCTTCAGCTTTAGAACATTGTGACTTGCTTGATCAATTTGCTTTGAGGCCTTTGTGTATCATACAAGATAAGCTTTGATACAACCTGTAATATATGAGAAATAGCACAACAAACTTTGCATTGTGTTGTAATCATCAAAATCAAGAATCAACAGGAAGAAGCCGATTGGATGCAGATGGATTTATACCGTGAAATATAAGTCGGATGGTTCGATAGAGCGATACAAGGCAATGCTGGTTGCCAAAGGGTACACTCAAACGTATGGAATTGATTATGACAAAATATTTGCACCTATGGCAAAGTTCAACATTGTTCGAGTTCTACTGTCACTTACTGCAAATCTTGACTGGTCTTTGGAGCAATTTGATGTGAAGAATGCATTTCTGCATGGGGAATTGACAGAAGAGGTTTATATGGATCTACTGCCAAGATTAAATAGATCAGTCCAATACAGTAATAAGGTGTGTCAGTTGAGAAATGCGCTATATGGTCTCAAACAGTCGCCAAGAGCTTGGTTTGGGAGGTTTACAAAATCAATGAGGACATTCAGATATTGTCAGAGTAACTCAGATCATACCCTATTCATGAAAAAGAAAGAAGGTAAGATTACTGCTCTCATTATATATGTGGATGATATGATAGTAACTGGAAATGATCCTGAAGAGAGAATGGCATTGAAGAGTTACTTGTCACAAGAGTTCGAAATGAAGGATCTTGGCTCTTTGAGATATTTCCTTGGTATTGAAGTTTTTCGCTCAAGAAATGGTATATTTTTGTCTCAAAGAAAGTATGCTCTTGACTTGTTGAAGGAAACTGGAATGACTGCTTGTCAGCCGATTGGTACACCGTTAGAAGAAGGATTGAAACTTTGCAATGAATCTGATCATGTGCCTTGTGATAAGGAAAGAGATCAGAGATTGGTTGAACGACTGATGTATCTTGTGCATACACTGCCAGATTTATCATATGCTTTAAGTGTGGTAAGTCAGTTTATGCATGCACCTCAGGAACACCACATGGCTACAGTGATGAGAATTCTGAGATATATTAAGTTTGCTCCGGAAAAGGGAGTTCTATTTACGAAATATGGTCACTTGAAGGTTGAGGCATATACTGATGCTGATTGGGCTGGATCTATAATTGATAGGCGCTCCACTTCAGGATATTTCATATTTGTTGGAGAAAATCTAGTTACATGGAGAAGTAAGAAGCAAAATGTTGTTGCACGCTCTAGTGCAGAGGCTGAGTATCGCGGAGTAGCTCTATGTATAGCGGAAGCTTTATGGCTGAAGCTCTTGTTGCAAGACTTAGGTTGTGGTCTGAATAAACCTATGAAGGTGTATTGTGACAGTCAAGCAGCATGTGATATTGCCACCAATCCAGTTCAACATGATAGGACGAAACATGTAGAGGTGGATAGATTCTTCATCAAGGAGAAATTGGATGAGAAAGTCATTGAGATATCTAAAGTGAAGTCAGAAGATCAGCTCGCAGATATCCTGACCAAGGCAGTTTCGAGTAGGTTTTTCTTGAAATTTGTTGACAAGTTGGACATGATCAATATCTATGCACCAACTTGAGGGAGAGTGTTGAAATGTAGTAAGTACTAATATGTATATTCTGTTTCCTAATCTATAGAAAACAGATTCCCCAAATCTCTCATTCCTTGATCTTCTCTCAATCTCCTTTCTTCTCCTTCAAGAATGTAATCCACATATATAGATGTATACAGTAAAGAATAAAAGAACAAGAAGAATAAGAATCATTTTCCCCCAAAAAAATTTTCTTCACCTCTAGTATTTTTCTAAACTTTCATTCTCCGGGATATATATATGGCTGGGTTTAACAATAGCTTCTTTCAAATGATTCATGAGGAAGATGATAATCACAACGACTTTGAGTTGTTGGCAAATGTTGTCATAAACGACGTGCAACGTGCTCGCCGTAGACGATCAAAACAATATGGCGGTTCAATTGTAGGCCATAATATAATTTATTGTGAAAGAATGAGCGGGCATAATAGACTTTTTCGTGATTATTTTGCAGGAGAACCTACCTATCCGGCCAAGTTATTTCAGAGGAGGTTTCTCACGTCTCGTGATCTATTTTGTCGCATTCAAACTGCTGTAGAAGTCCATGATCCTTACTTTGTCCAAAGAACCAATGCCACTAGACTCGTTGGTTTATCACCCCTTCAAAAGGTAACAGATGCAATGAGGATGTTTGCTTATGGAGTCTCGGCTAATTCCGTAGACGATTATATTCGCATCGGTGAAAACACTGCCATAGAAAGTCTAAAATTCCTGTGTTTTGCAAATTACAATGAATATATTAATTACCCCAGCCCCAGAGCAATTTTAACTTTAAAAAATGATTAAAATGATAGTACGAAGATTCCTCAAATATGGGATTAATGTTAGTGGTGCAAGTGCAAGGGATCCCCTATTCCGTGCTAATTCATCAATGAAATTAAATGGGTGCTGTCTGATCAGAAAATTGACCGAGTCAACAATGTAGCAGAAAATACTCCACCTTTTCCATAAAAAAAATTAAATAAATAAAAATACATAATGTAGCAGAAAAGAAGGAAGGCCCATGAGAGAGAGATGATTAATTAGGGGAGTGATACCACCACAAAATCACAAGCAAAGCATTGTTTGTCCCCACCTCCTCACCTAATCCTCAAACTGTCCAAGCTACCCAAAAACAAGATATGGCAGAACTCAACTCCTCATTTATGTATGACAAGTTCGACGGACATTCTGAGTCACAGAAACATTTGAAGCGGTGGTGGATGATTCCTAACCTTAAAAACTCAAAAAATCAGTCCTTCATTTGGGGCCCCTAAATATTCAATTCAATTCAATTCAATTCAAGTTGAGTATAGAGCTTCCTACCAATGGTGATTCTTGCCAGCTGAGCTGCCACCACCTCTCTCTCATAATAATAATAATCTCTAATATTATGATTGAAGATTTTTTTTTTTGTATATTAACCATTCATTTGTTCAACTATTTTGTTAGCTACCATAATACCTTGAAAGTTCAAATTTATTTACAACATAATTATTTATAAAATTATCACTTATATAAAATAAAAGTTTGTGCCCCTATAAATAATTTGTAAAGAGTATGTATGAGTAAAGGAACGTCTCAAGTTCGATGCCAGATTACGTCTTATTATGACACAAAGGCCTTTCTCCCATTATAATAACTAGTATTTTCCATGTGCGATACACGTTTTGATAAAGAGTTGGAGTTAAACGTATGATACACGAAAGTCAATAATAATTAGCACGTGCGATGAATGCCTTAAAATAGAGCTGAATGGGCGATACACTTATTTTTAAAAATTAAAAAGGAAAAACTTTGATGAGTACGTGCGACGCACGTGTTGAAAAATAGATTTGGAGTTGCACGTGCGATGCACATATTTGTTTGGTGACAAAAGTGGTGTTTCTTTTGTGACAAAAAAATATTTAAAATTGTTTATTTATGATAAACTCTTCAATTAAATAGGAAGTAAATATATTATATTATAGATAGATAAATGAATAGTAATTTACACATGTGATGCATGTTTAATATTAAAAAAAAATAAAGTAAAAAATCTGACATAGTGAGGCTTCGAACCTGAGACCTCCTTCATATTAGTTATGCACCTGCGATGCACGTGTTGGTAGATTGACAAATGACACTAAGGCCTTCTCCCATTATAATATTAGAGAATAGAGATATTATTATTATCTTTAATAATAATAATAATAACAATAATAATAATAATAATAATAATAATAATAATAATAATTAGAGAGAGAGGGAGAGAAGTGTTCCGTTGTGCACTCATGTGCACTCGGCCTTCCCGCCTTCATATCGACGATCCAAACCATTCACATTGATCTACACATCTAAATTAGTCTAAATGTGTAAAATCAAATCATTTGAAATTCATTTGCCCATCCATCATGTGACTATAAAAAATAACAATTTTCAGTCATAAAATTTTGTAACACTTCAATGGATGAGTAAATAAATTTCAAATAATATGATTTTACATATTTATAATAATTTAGATGTGTAGATCATGTGAATCATTCAGATCTTCGATACGAAGGCGGGAAGGTCGAGTGTACACTAAGGCCTAGTGCACAACAGAACATTTATCTCACTCTCTCTAATATTTTTCACGTGCGATGCACATTTTGATAAGAATTGGAGTATTTTCACATGTGATATATATGTTAAGAAATAATTTTGGAAAAAATATTTTATAGAAAATGATACGATTTGTACGTGCAATGCACGTGTTTATAAGTAGAATTTGAGTTGTACATGCAACATATGTGTATGATTGGTGTTAAAAATATTAAAAATTTATTTTGTACGTGCATTGAACATTTTAAATAGATGAATTATTTTTTGTTTGTTAGTTTCTGTTGTAATTAATGGGAGAGTTTGAGTTGCACGTACAACACACGGATTTGTATGTTGACAAATTACAACTCCAACTCTCCCAATATATATATATATATATATATATATATATATATATATATATATATATATATATATATATATAAAGTCCCCTTCGGTTGCACACTACTTTTGGCGAGCACTCATGAAATAGAGCACCTATGATAAATTTGAACCGCTCATATTGTTCTATATACCTTAGATAGCCTAACAATAAAAAATTAAGTAATTTGAAGTTCATTTGCCCATCCATCATGCTGTTAGAATTTTCAGCCATACAATTTTGTAATGATGTAAATCATGGGCAAATGAACTTCAAATTACTTGATTTTTTATTGTTAGGCTATCTAAGGTATATAGAACAATATGAGCGGTTCGGATTTATCATAGGTGCTCTATTTCGTGAGTGCTCACGGAGTGCTCATCAAAGTAGTGTGCAACCGTAGTGCTCATCAAAGTAAAGAGAGAAATCTTCGGTTGCACACTACTTTGATGAGCACTCTGTGAGCACTCACGAAATAGAGCACCTATGATAAATCCGAACCGCTCATATTGTTCTATATACCTTAGATAGCCTAACAATAAAAAATCAAGTAATTTGAAGTTCATTTGCCCATGATTTACATCATTACAAAATTGTATGGCTGAAAATTCTAACAGCATGATGGATGGGCAAATGAACTTCAAATTACTTGATTTTTTATTGTTAGGCTATCTAAGGTATATAGAACAATATGAGCGGTTCGGATTTGTTTTAGGTGCTCTATTTCATGAGTGCTCACGGAGTGCTCACCAAAAGTAGTGTGCAACCGAAGGGGACTATATATATATATATATATATATATATATGAGGAGTGATCCAATGAGAAACATCTTAAAATGAGAAAATGAGAAACATTAATTATAACCATTGGATTTGAGAGGATTGAGATGAATGACTCTAATTCATTTGGATTAGTAACTAAAAAAACCGGTTTATTTTAACTAATCTATCAAAAAAAAAACCTAACAATAAAAAACCGGTTTATTTTAACTCCTCAAATCCAATCGATAAATTTAATATAGCCCTCTTGGTTTGTTCCCCATCGCTAACAATAAAACAAAATTATATACAGTTATATATACATTTAATATAACCCTCTAAATGATTCGACAGCTAATTTGATGGAATATGGCCTTAAATCGAAGAATTTCGACGATGGGTTAGGTTTTCGCGAGCGAAGAAGGAGAAAATAGAGAGAATAGTGAGATCTGTTTAGGGGTGGGGGGTTTAAGTCCCAAACGACACTCGCTTTTTGAAAAAGCGAGTGTGGGTTAATTCCCCCCGCTTTTTCAAAAAGCGAGTGTTACTGGGCAAAGAAGGCCAAGACTCGTTTTTTGAAAAAGCGAGTGTGGCATTATGATCCGCACTTTTTCAAAAAGCGAGTCTTAAGTTTCAAATTTTCTGAACTCTAAGACTCGCTTTTTGAAAAAGCGAGTCTTAAGTTTCAAATTTTCTGAACCCTAAGACTCGCTTTTTGAAAAAACGTAATGGATTATACCACACTCGCTTTTTCAAAAGACGAGTGGGGCATTTATAGAATATAAAAAAAAGTAGGTCGTTTGTGAAAAACCTTTCATAAAAAAGATCATTTTGGGAAAAAATTCCCCACCCAGTGTCAAATGAGAGTCAAATGAGTCGCCTTCAACTTTCTCTTCCTCCTATTTATAACCAAACTTTCTCTTCCTCCTATCTATCTATAACCAAACCATACCCATCATCATCATATTCAGCAGACAATAGTGAGACTTATTTTTTGCCAAAAAATATATTTTAACACTTTTAGCAAATGATAGTGAATGCACTAATGTGTACATTTAATTTCCATCCGCCCACCCACCCACCCAGAGTCCACCCGGAGTCAAATGAGTGGCCTTCAACTTTCTCTTCCTCCTCCTATTTATAACCAACCCATACCCATCATCATCACCTCCCCCTCCATTACTCTTTCCTTGTCTCATATTACAATGGGAGAGTTGGGGTTGTCATTTGTAAATTTTCAACTATCTAATATCAATAATTCATTTTAAAATGAGAGTTAGAGCATCCACAGTCGTTTGCTTTATTGCCATTTTTGCCATTTTTTTTCTACTGTAGCGCTCACAGTCGTTTGCTATTTTGCCATTTTTTGGCAAAAGCGCTACAGTAGATACGGAGAAATAGCAATCGAAATAGCAAAATGCATATTATAGCGGACGAAACATGATGTTTCGTCTGGATTATTTTATTATATTCTTAATTGATCGGACGAAACATCAACGAAACATGATGTTTCGTCCGAATTAAAATAAATTAAAAAACCAAATAAAATAACCTTTAAACGTGGGAATGAACATGATGTTTCGTCCCAATTTGAGACGAAACATCATGCTTCGTCCCAATCCAAATGTAAAAAAAAATTTGTAAATTTTAAATTTTTTTTGCAATTATCTAAATTGATTTTGCAAATTTTTAAATTGTTTTTGCAAAAAAAAATTACAATTTGTTTAAAAAATTCTTTTTTGCAAATTTTTTTTTACAAAAAAAAATCCCTTAAAATCCGGACGAAGCATGGTGCTTCGTCCAGAATCTGGGCCTTTCGGTTGGAACTTTTTGTAATTTTTAAATTGTTTTTGCAAATTTTTTAATTGTTTTTGCAAATATTAGTTACGAACTATTTTTAAAATTTGTTTTTTGCAAATTTTTTTTGCAAAAAAAAACCTTTATTTTTTTCAAGTTTTGGGACGAAACATCATGTTTCGTTTCCGCCATTTTTTGCCAATCGACGACTGTGGATGCTCATCGAATTGGATTGCTAAAAAATGCATTTTGCCATTTTTTACCATCGAACGATTGTGGATGCTCTTATATTAACTATTCATTTATTCAACTGTTGTTAGTTAATATAATACCTTCAAAGTTCAAATTTATTTACGAAATAATTATTTACAAAAGTGTCACTCATATGAAATAAAAGTTTGTGCCATTTTAGGTAATTTATAAATAGTATGTGATGAGTAAATGGAAAGCTCAAGTTTGAGGCCAAATTATGTCTTATTATTTACTATATAAAAATAAATAAAGTACTTCTTTGGAGTTGTCTCCAAAAAATTATGTGTGAGTTATATGGAATTAACTATTTGTGGATGAGGTATATGAAATTGAAATATTTGTTACAGACGAGAGTAATCAAATTTAAAAAAATTGAAAAAGAAAAGTAAAGAGGGTGCCAGCCCAGCAAGGAGCCCAATGGCCCCAATCGATCCCCACAAAAATATAAATACATAAGAACCAAAAGATTAAACAAACCTCCCAGAAAAAAAAAATACTAGTTTATTATAAATAAAAAGAAAAACAGAGGAAAAAACAAAGAATTGGGAAGAAGGAGAGGGAGAGGGGAAGAGGGGTTGTCGGAGATGGTGTCGCTCATCACTCTTCTTCAATATCTCTTCGGAGGGGCCGTCGCTTATTTTCTAGGGTTAATCCTTGTCTCCCAATTCAACCATAACAAGAAGAACAGCATAACTCCAAATGTCGATGATGCGTTGTTGACGACGTCTCAGAAAGATGGTGGTGAATTCGTGTCGGGTTCATCAGATGTAACTAAAGGGCCTGATGTCATCGTTGTGGGTGCAGGTGTCGCCGGATCTGCCCTTGCTTACACGCTGGCAAAGGTTCGCTTTCGAAATATTCCTTCTTCTTTTTTTTTTTTTTTCATAATTTCTCTAATTTCATTTTTTTGGTAACGTCGACGATCTATTTTTTGGATTTGGGAAAATGAATGAAATTATATATATATATATATATACACACCTTGGTTTATTCAAATCTTGTGAATCTCAGGACTCGATTATCATGTATGCTAATTTTATTTAAAATTAAAACTCACTAATGTGCTATATTAATGCATTGTGAGATTGATTTTCATCATCATCATCATCATCATCATCAAGGAATTGAATATTAACACAATATAAATTGACTCAAACAAGAGTTTATCTGATTCCTTTCACATATCTTCAGATTGTTTCTTTCTTTGAATCACCGCATATATTGAAACTGATTAATGTAGAAGAAGCAGCAACAACAACAACAAATTTTCACAATTTAGCCAAAAAGGCTACTTATTACTTACACATTTGAAGTTGTTAAAGGAACCAACTAATTGTTTAAGCATACATATTTTTTTTTTTTACTTTGTCTTTGTAAGCATAACATCGTATATATCATTTTTTTTTAAACTTAATAGGATTAGATCCTCTTCTTTTCATATTACATATTTATGATTGTGAAGTGATAGTGAAAAGATGTAACTTGATCTATTATCTGTAGGATGGACGGCGAGTACATGTAATTGAGAGAGATTTGAGAGAACCAGACAGAATTGTTGGTGAATTGTTGCAGCCTGGAGGATATCTAAAATTGATTGAGTTGGGTCTTGAAGGTGAGCTCTAGTTTACCATCACTTGTGTTCTTCCCCATTACTATCCCAAGTTTTTCATGAATATTTCAGATTGGATCATCCATCATTTACATTATCACCCTTTGTCTCAAAATAGTTAGACTATTAATATTTCAAATTGGATCATCCATCATTACATTATCACCCTTTGTCTGAAAATAGTTAAGACTACTTTGGTGGTGCACTGTGTTACAGGATCATATGAAGATACCTTATTTGCATTCACATGAATCTCATAACATAGTATACTGAGATACTATATTTTCTTCAGATTGTGTGGAAATGATTGACGCCCAACGAATCCTTGGTTATGCCCTTTTTAAGGATGGAAAAGACACCAAACTGTCTTATCCCTTGGAGCAATACAGTTCGGATGTTGCTGGGAGGAGTTTTCATAATGGACGGTTTATACAAAGAATGCGAGAAAAAGCTGGGGCTATGCCCAAGTAATCATTTTCTATATCCAAAAAGTTTCTTGCTTTGCTTCTGTCAATTCTTGTTTCATAACTATTTTTGTGCTATTAAGATGTTTTTCAAGTTTGGTTAAAATTTCTGCAACTTTTACCTCGTTTGAAAAGTTGTCATTTTTTCCCCATTATATCTTATTCTTTCCTAAATAGCTCAGATTCTCTAAATGCTCACTTCATATGTGTTTATTTAATCAAAAGTTAACAAATTTTAATATTTGTAGTGTCCGGATGGAGGAGGGAACTGTAACTTCTTTAATCGAGGAAAATGGTACAATAAAAGGGGTATCATACAAGTCTAAATTTGGTGAAGAGTTCAAAGCATATGCTCCTGTCACTGTTGTTTGTGATGGCTGCTTCTCAAATCTTAGGCGTTCTCTGTGCTCCCCGAAGGTAAAGTAAACATTATCTAGAATATGGCCTTTTTTTTGTGACCAATCTTGGTTTTGTTGATTGAAGACTAGAGAAATATTGTTCATTATGCTTGCAGGTGGATGTACCTTCTTGTTTCGTCGGTGTGGTCCTTGAAAATTGTGAGCTTCCACATCCAAACCATGGGCATGTTGTCTTGGCTGATCCATCCCCCATTCTATTTTATCCCATAAGCAGCACAGAGGTTCGCTGTTTGGTTGATGTTCCTGGGCAGAAAGTACCTTCTATATCTAATGGAGAAATGGCTAATTATTTGAAGACTGAGGTAGCTCCTCAGGTAGGTTTCTGTTATCTATTAAGTGGTTCCTGTTTTGAGAGTCGAGTCAAAGAGCAAGAGGAGATATTGAATTAATTATCAGTGAGAGAGCCCTCTTCCAATTAACTCATTATGGGACTAACACTAAACAAATAAGAGAAAATTACACGTATACAATGTACTCTGTAAGACTTTTCAACCAAACACAATACCAATATTATTTTTCTATAATGTAATAGCTTTGTAAAAAAAGAAAAGTGTCATTTTTACAATGATGGTGCAATATTACCTTTTACTTATTGCAGTTATATTAATTCGTATATGATGATTTATATCCACTCTTTCAGCTTCCTATTCAATTGCGTGATGCTTTTGTTTCTGCCATTGAGAGTGGAGGAATCAGAACCATGCCAAATAGGAGCATGCCAGCTGCTCCACATCCAACTCCAGGAGCCCTCTTAATGGGGGATGCATTCAACATGCGTCATCCTTTAACTGGTGGAGGAATGACAGTGGCACTCTCTGACATTGTTATACTGCGAAATCTTCTTAAGCCTTTGCGAGATTTTCATGATGCTTCTTCTCTATGCAAATATTTAGAATCCTTCTACACCTTGCGTAAGGTAATCTTTTATCTCAGAAGAATCCTTGGTTTCTTTTTTTGCTTGTGGCCAAATGATTTATTAAATTCAACGAAAAATTCTATTCATAGTTTTGGGGAAGTAAAGCTATTCTACAGTTAGTTCCATTGTAAATTATTGATTGATAATGCCATTTACTCTTGCATCTTATAATTTTTGCGCCTTATTCTTTTTTGGTGGATTGTTATACTTGGAAGACTATTTCCTTATCTAAAAGAATTATGATGAATTGCTTTTCAGAAATGGCTCTCTTTGAATTTATGGCTAGGCCCTCGTCTATTATTATCTTAATTTGGAGGACTGAAGGCAAGTCGACTAGGAGTTGCATGCAGTTAATGGAGCCTTTTGCTCCATAATAAACCCATTGGGTTAGGAAAAGGCTTAGATGATGAAAATGTTACAGCTAATTCTCCATGTTACACACAACAATTCTTGTGATTTTTTTTAACATATTAAATAGATACTAAAGATATACATATAGTTAACATGCTGTTATTGATTATATGCCAGCATGTTCTAATTTTTACTGCTGTATCTTAAAAGTTCACTTGATATCTTTGTTTGTCACTACAGCCAATGGCTTCAACAATCAACACCTTGGCAGGTGCCTTGTACAAGGTATTTTGTGCCTCAACAGATGAGGCACGCAATGAGATGAGAGAAGCCTGTTTTGATTATTTGAGCCTTGGTGGTGTATGTGCTACTGGACCTGTGGCTTTGCTCTCTGGCCTTAATTCTCGCCCATTGAGTTTAGTTTGTCACTTCTTTGCTGTTGCCATATACGGTGTTGGCCGCTTGTTGATTCCATTTCCTACACCCAAGCGATTGTGGATTGGAGCGAGATTAATTTCAGTGAGTCATCTTATTTTTAATATTTGTTATTTAATTTTTTTCTAGTAATAGCTTGACTCCCGCCCGGAACTTGCACCATATGATGTGCTTAAGTTTGAACTTATTGTACATGAAAGCATATTACAAGGATGGATTGCAACTGCTACTGGTTTTGTCCACTGCATTCACAAAGTTCCTACATCCTATTATTTCTTACTGTTCCAAATTTCTTTATTTGCAGGGAGCCACAGGAATCATATACCCAATTATAAAAGCGGAAGGGTTTAGGCAAATGTTCTTCCCTGCAACAGTCCCTGCATACTATAGAGCTCCTCCTTCTTAAATGAATTCGCAAGTTAAGTAATGAACACTACCCGCATTATTTGGTGCTGGGAGTCGTTAGCTTTGAATCATTTGTGAAGAATAGCAATTCCCTGTTTTTCTAATGGTGCCTGGTTGTATGTTTAATTGTAAGTCACTTGTAACAATAAAGAACTATTTTCAACGTGATATTGTTAATGACTACTATATGGTGTCCTCAAATTGTTAACAAGGTGTCTGCAGCGGTGAAAGAATTATCCTTAAGTTGTGACCGTAGATCTCACTTCAGACACTTAATATACAAAGTACAGTTGTTTGATCTGGCCTTTTCATAAATTGTATTACTTACTGTATTGTCATGCTTAGTATCATTTCACTACATTTAGTACATCTTAATGTGCAAAGTGTCCGCATTAACAGTCTGGAAGACATACTCTTTCTTTAATTGGTATCTGGTACATTGCAGCTCAATATAATTTCAAATATATAGCGTAGCAGACTTGCAGTTGTGAATTGTATCAGCACAATTTCAAGATTTCTGTCAGCAATCTACGTTTTGAATACTAGTTCAACCTATGTATCGAATTGAAAGCTCAATGTTTGAGGATCACACCTCTCTCTTTGATTGTGCCCTATTTCATTGTTTTGTACATATTGTACTAGTAAAAGTAGTTAATTCCTTCGAAAAGTACCTTATAATAAGAATCTATTTCAAATAATATCCGAGGAGCAACCTCATGTATCGAGTCAAGCTACTTGCTATTATGCATCATCCTATTCTAAGCCCCCCTATGTTCTTTTCTTATGCTAACTATGCTAGTAGCCTCTAGAGATCTACAAGTGTCTCACTAGGGTCTACCCACTACTGGTTTGCTTCTTTAATGAGTAATAAGATGACGAATATTTGAATTGGAATTTTTTCCCAAACTGTCACACTTTTTGAAAGTTTTTTCCAAACTGCCCTACTTTTTTTAAAATTCCCAAAACATCCTACTCGCTTTCCGAAAAGGCGAGTTTGGATAAAACCTCATCGCTTTTTCAGAAAGCAGATGTGAGACTTTGATTTTCAGAAAGCCTAGACTCGCTTTTTCGGAAAGCGAGTGTCAATTAGAGCTTTTTAAGCTTCAGATCTCAATTTGGATCACACTTTCTCTCCGTTCTTACTCTTGCTTATCTCCCTTATTACTGTCTCCTTAACTCCGAAACCCAAAACCCTAGCTTCCCAAAATTGACCTCCTATCCACAAAATCTCCTCTAAATCTAAATATATTCACTTAATCTTTACCAACCCTATCACCTTCCACTCTCAAAATCCTAAACTCATCTTCCGAAAGATCCATATTTTGGAATTTTGATAAACTTGAAGAGAATAGCAACTTCAACTCTTCTACCCAAATATCTACGGCTTTATCCTTCCAAATAAGCTTATGAAGGTATGATGCATATTGGCCTATTATTTTGTACATTTTTATAGGGTTTTGTTTGTGGGTAAATAATAACTCGTACATTCATATAAATATACGTAGGTGTGGATTACGATATTCCTATTTGGTTATACTTTGGTGGTGAAATAATTCGTGATCCAAAAATAGGTTGTTGTTATAGTGTCGTTGATCCTGAAATAGTTTGGGCACCTCGTACCATTACATTGGCAGAATTAGTTGAGAAAATTTATGAAGTTACTAATTGGGATAAGGATCAATAGAATGTGAAAATTTTAGCTCGGTACACAGCAGGAAAAGGAGATGGTCAGTATTTTATGACAATGCTCGTATCTACTGATAATGCTATGAAGTCAATGATTGCTAGGACACTTGATCCCAATTGTACTTGGTCTGCATTAGAGTTATATATTCAGCAAATTCAAATTATGAATGCTCAGCCACATGATAATCCTAGTTCAAGCTTCGTACGAGAAGTACCGACACAGCAGATGAGGTCTAATCCCATTCAAACTTCACAAGCAATCCCACTGTCCCCACAAGAAGACACCTTCACAAATACAACAAACCCGGATTCTACATAAGCAACGTCACCTAGTCCGGTTCATGACTATGTTCCAAATAACACTTTATTTGAATTATTTCAAAATGCTGCCATTAACAACGACCTATTAAACGATGATGATGAAGAAGAAGAAACAGACGATGAAGTTGATGAGAGTGTAGAAAATGATGATGGGGACGAAGATGATGAATATGCAAATGTAAATCCTACGAACAGCAATTCTAATGAAGTGAGATCTACTGATAGCTATGCCAATGTTAACGCTCATGTTACCGAGGAGATGACACAAGGTGCTAGAGTACATCAAGTTCTACAAGAGTCGTCCGGTTCATCCAATGTAGACGAATTGTACATTGGACAGGAGTTTGTAAGTAAAGAGTCGATTCAGCCGGCTGTGAAGCTGTATTCTATCAAGAAACATCGTGAATTCGTCACATTAAAATCTTCACCGACACTGTACACTTTTAAATGTAAATTGGCACCTAAAAAATGTACAGTTAAGGAGATGGTGCAAAGTCCCCCAGTAGTAAGTGATGGTGGCTGCCTTTAGAGATTACAAGCAATTGTTTCAAAAGGCAGGACAAATTTCGTAGTGAAGAATATAGTTGGGCCTCATACTTGTACGAATCCCACGTTGAATCAGGACCACTGTAAAGTTGATTGTAACCTTATTTGCAATTTGATTGTGAGTGTGGTGAAGTCTAAGATAGGTTTAACACCACGGGTCATTATTGAGATAATAAAACTACAATATAATTATCAGATTTCATATAAGAAAGCTTGGATTGCAAAACAAAAGGCAATTGAGAGGTTGTTCGGTACCTTCGTAGAAGCATAAACGAAGTTGTATTTTCTTCTATCAGCAATACAAGCAGCAAATCCAGGAACCGTTATCCACTGGAATAAATATCAGTCTAGTCCTGGCGAGGAAACATTCAAGGGAGTATTTTGGGCATTTAGTCATTCGATAGAATGTTTCAAGTCTTGCAGACCTGTTATTAGTGTTGACAGAACTCACTTGTACGGTAAGTACAAGGGCTGTTTCTTAATTGTTGTTTCCCCATATGCGAATGATAGCTTATTTTTCTTTGCATTTGCATTAGTTAATGGAGAGAGTATAAACACATGGACATGGTTCATGAGTTGCATTCGGTATTTTTTTACCGATCGTACTGAGTTGTATGTTATCTCTGATCGTCATGTTGGTATTTTGTCTGCTATGGAATTGCAAAATGGAGCTTGGAACGAACCTAATGCATATCATCGTTATTGTATGCGTCATTTCGGTACAAATTTCTTTGGAAAATTTGGTAGTAAGGCACTGCGGAAAAAAGTCAAAATTATAGCGTGTCAAAACTAACCAAAAAAATTCAGGACCAAACTCGCTGAACTTGAAACCATCAATGTTGAGGCGGTTAATTGGTTAAAAGAGAAACCGGTTAAGAAATGGTCACCTTATGCAGATGAAGATCGAAGATACGGCATAATGACTACGAACCTATCATAAGTCTTCAATTCAGTCTTAAAAGGTGTTTGTAGTTTACCAGTAACTGCGATTGTGGAGATTACCGATTATCGTCTAAACTCTTACTTTACTACTCGTCGATAGGAAGCCAATAAGCTTTAATCTGAATGCAAGATTTTTGCTCGAAGAGTACATGAATTGATCGATAGTCGCCGTGAGAGAGCAAACGGACATAAGGTTACAATGTTTCATCATGAACTTGGAGTTTTTGCCGTCAAAACGGGTCTACGCATGGTAAGTAGAGAAATGAAGGGTGGGAACTTGCACGCTGTTAACTTGGGTACTAAAACATGCACATGTATGAAATTTTAACTATATCATATTCTATGTTCTCATGTATTGGCAGCTTGTGCAGATCGTGCAATCGATCACAAGCCTTTTATTGATAAATTTTACCTTGTAACTTCATTGGCACAAACATGGGCTCCCCTCTTTCATCCAACTCTAGATCCAGCGTATTGGCCTACTATTGATGGACCACGACTCGTAGTTGATGCAAGTTTCCGACGTTTAAGGAAAGGTCGGCCTAGATCTACGAGAATTCGCAACGACATGGATGTGAGAGATAGGTCTAGCAGGAGTACGGGAATGAAATGTTCGAAATGTGGGTTGTATGGTCACAATAAGCGGCGATGTATTAATAGAAGATCTCAAATCATTTAATCTATAGGTAAATTCCAATGTATTTTTGTTTGTAATTGTACTATGTAATTTGGACTTTTCACTAATTTGTATGAGTTTAATTCTGTAAAAGCATTAATTTCCATTTGTTAAGTAAGAGTGTGATTTTTGCGTGTTGAGAATTGGTGTAGTGCATTGCTGACAATTGGTGAATTGTTTGAAGAGTATTGTAAGCAAAATTGAAGTTGTATTTTTTAAGCCTAGACTCGCTTTCTCAGAAACCGAGTCTAGTATTGAGCTCCTCGCTTTCTGAGAAAGCGAGTGTTGAGCCTGTATGCATTTTATCAGTAGACCCAAGACTCGCTTTCAAACCACCTCGCTTTCTCGAAAAGCAACTGTGGAGTAATTAATTTTCCAGAGATCAGCTTGATCTCTGGAAAACTAATTACTCCACAGTTGCTTTCCAAGAAAGCGAGGTGGTTTCACCTAGACTCGCTTTCTCAGAAAGCGAGTGTAGATGATATCCGAGAAAGCGAGGTGGTTTTACCTAGACTGACTACTTCACAGTTGGCCCTATATACAATACTCTTCAACCAATTCTCTTCAATCAATTCACCAATTTTGCTTACAATACTCTTCAACCAATTCACCAATTGTCAACAATCCATTACACCAATTCTCACTCATACATTATACAAAAACACAAACATTCGAAACTTTGAAACAATGAAACAATCACACACTCACACACCCCATACGAACTTGCATTGCTTCATACATTCCAAATTTATAAAAGTTTACGATATTGAAACATACATTACAAAACATTCAAAAATTAATACAAAAAGGCTTCACGGATCGGGTGTGAAGAAAGTGGGGGTCTCCTTTGCCTTTTACCACGTTGTGGAGTGTCCTGTGTGACACCGGAGATCGTAATCGGATCCTTTTCTTGTTGTTGTGATCCCTCAATGTTTTCTTGTATCTCAGCCTCTTCATCTTCTTCTTCGGAATCGTTTCTAGGATGAGGTGGGGGTTTATGGACAACTTTCTTCCTACGAACACCACGAGCACTGGTTCGATGGGCAGGAGTAGTTAGTATAGCATCTAAGGTTGCTCCCTCGCCCACAGCATCGGCTTGTGCACGACACGACGTCATCATCTCTCTTGCAAAGTACTTCACCGGTTCAGCGACGTTGCTCCTCAACACAGCAGCACATTTTTTAGCCATAGTCTAAGTCCAACTCATCTACAAAACATGAGAAGTTGACATATTAAATACAGTGTATGTATATATAAACCAAAATTTTAGAAAATTTTTAAAAATACAACAACACTTAACAACTTACAATTTTACGAAGAGCTGATGCCTGCGGTTGGAACATAAGCAAATTCTGCAAATGTTCATCTGCTGGTTCGGCTGCTGGTCGATGAATCGAGAATACCACACCAGCAGGAGTCTGCACTGTCGGAGAGATAGCGTCTAGTCATCCTCTCGTACCAGGCCATGTAAGTCGTAGGCACCGATCCGTCAAACGGAGGAATGTCACCAATGATTTCGTCGAACCGGTGCTGATTCCATCTTTCAACATATGTAGCAAAGCATGAAGCCCAATTGTATCAGGGTTGTCGACCCATTACAGTAATAAAATGCATATCGGCATTGAACCGGAAACAAGAATTATTTGAAGGAGACCAAACTGACATAGTACTCTATTAGCGTAGTAGAATTCAACTGTGCCAAAGTTGATTAGTGGTGCCTTTGTTAACCACAGATCGCGCCTGTACAAGCAAATAGGCGGTAGTTGAGCAACACATGCCTCCATGTAGGGTAGCCACACGACGCAATCATCTGCCAACCGATCCAATTCATCACGGAAGTACGTCAAGCATCTGTTGGGGTTGGCCACCCATGTGAGATTGCCGGACCAGTATACACCAAGTGGAGGTAACATGTGCTGGTCCTCGGGGAGATGGATCCAATTGGGTGATTGCCTCCGCTCTACGGGCCGACCCACAAGAATACGCTCTCAACTCCAGACTTGTAGTAAGATCATTGGTCCATTCATCTGCACCGAACCAAGACTACAGTTACACAAACTCGGGTACAGGGACGACAATGCGGCACTACCCCAACTGTACTGTCCGAATCTTCGCAGATCGGCAATCAATGGCAGGTATATCAAGGAGACCGAATGACCAGTCGAACTTGGGAACATCACACCGCCAAATAGTGTAAGGATGTAAGCCCTGCAGTAGGGCCTCAGTGGAATCTTCATTCAATCGATTCTTGAAAGTGTCCTTCAACCACTTCAAGCAAATAAATTTTCCATTTACTGTACCCGTTTCCACTTCGACACCAAGGTATTGTTCCACTAGATATACCAGCTCGAAGTCTATTGTACCGGTCACTACCTGCCCATCAACTGGAAGACCGGTTAGTATGGAGACGTCCTGTAGTGTTACGGTCATCTCCCCAACTAGTAGGTAAAATGTATGTGTTTCAGGCTGCCACCTCTCAAGAAGTGCGGTAAGAAGAGGCCGATCACATTTGATGGAGATCATCAGTCCAATACCATATAACCCACAGTCCTGTAGAATCTCGTGAATCCGTTGGTGCATAGAAAGTGGATGACCCCCCCTAAATGTACACTCCTTAGATTCACCTTCCCACGCATCCTTCGAACGGTGATGCGATTGGAGAGTAAGGAGTGTAGGGTCGAGGGGACCTGGACCTCCAGAAGGAATATAAAATGATGAAGAAATGGCTGAAAAAGAAGGTCCCGCCTCATTTGGATTCGTTGGGACCTATACAATAATAACACTTTAAATCAATAGACCGATATTACATTTTATTGTATGATAATCAAACTAATCGAATATAAACAATTATTCACTTACATTAGTACGCTCGGTACCACGACAACGACGACCTGGTCCACCACGAGGAGGTGGGCCAAAAGAAGTATGTGGTTCATAGCTACGAGGAGGTCTACTACTCGATCCTTTCTCCACATTCCCCATCGTGCGTGCCATTTATAATAAAGAGAGTACACTACAATTTAAAACAATTGTTATTAATTATACCAAAATATATAACCTACATATATCTACATATATATCCAACTTTTACACTATGTACCTACATATGCTAAAATTGAAATATACTATATACCTACATAAATAAAAACTCAACTTAATGCTACAAATTTTTGCTACTTGATACAATTTTTTGCACAAATTGGAATACTATATACCTCATATATATCCAATTTTTGCTACAAAATCAACACAACATTGAAAAAAGCAAGATTTTGAGAAATATACCGTTAAATTAGGTGATTGAATAGGTAGATAGTGAATAGGATGTCTAAGAAGCAACTTCAACCACAATCTTTATCCCCAAATTCGAAAATCAACAAAATCTTGGATATTGGGGTTTAGGGTTTTTGGGGTTAAATTGTCAGGATTCGGGTTGTGATGGGTTCTTGAGCGAGCCATGGCGAGTGCTAGAGAAGAGAAAGGAGGGAGACGGAGAAGATAGAGGAAGATTAGAGAAGATAATAGAAGTTTTTTTATTGCTTGATTCGATCCAGGTCATTACAGCTCATATATGTAGAGGGGAAAACGGTTTCGCTACAGGACAATTCTGAGACACGTGCAACACGCACCAAAACCATTTCCCGCCATCTAACTCACTCGCTCAACTTACAATTCAAATAAAGTGCGCTATGTACCGGAAATACTCTGATACAGCCCTCCACTCTACAGAGTGCTCTGATACTCGAAACTAACACAGCGATCTCCTAACCCATTGCAGCTACCTTTGCAAGTGTACCCCTACTGTTCATTGGAGTCAACGATCGGAGCTAACCTACCGACAGCGACCCTAACAACTCCTCCTCCCTTACAGCGAGCTTGCCCCAAGCTCGAAATTGGGGAATCTAACACGTAGGTCATCAATATCTACCCACGATGCATTTTCTGCCGATGAGTTCTTCCACTTAATCAATAGCTTGACGCCAACCCTGTTGTTCTTCTTGAACATCCTATGACCCAACACTTGCTCTGGCTCATCTTCGTCATTGGAGGGAACCCACCATTGTGGTAGCTCAAGTGCGACTTCTGGGAGATGGGTTCCATGACAGGGCTTGAGCTTAGAAACGTGGAAGATGGGATGAATTGAAGCATTCGGTGATAATTCTAGTCAATAAGCAATCGCGCCGATCCTCTCCAATACGCGATAAGGGCCAAAGAATCTGGGTGATAGCTTCTGTGGATTTGCTCCTCTTATTGACACTTGTTTGTAGGGTTGGATTTTCAAGAACACCAGGTCCCTAACTGCGAATTCCCTCTCCATTCTTCTCTTGTCTGCGAAGAGCTTCATTCTCTGCTGAGCAATCATCAAGTTGTTTCTCAACAACTGCAGGACTTCATCTCGAGAGAGTAATCCTTCTTCTACCTCTTTCACAGCTGCAGTGTCTGGGACATAACGCAACAAGGTCGGAGGGGGTTGCCCGTATACTCCTTGAAAGGGGGTGATGCCGGTGGATACATGCCAATTGGTATTGTACCAAAACTCTGCCCACCCCAAGAATTTACTCCACTCTCTAGGCTTCTAACCACTCAAACATCTCAAGTAAAGTTCCAAAGCTTTGTTCACCATTTTCGTCTGCCCATCGCTCTGTGGGTGGTAAGCAGTGGAGTGCCGTAGTTTGCATTGTTGGAGAGCGAAAAATTCCTTCCAGAACTTGCTCATAAATATTGGATCACTATCACTTACGATGCTCCGTGGCATTCCATGGAGTCTATACACTTGATCAATGAAGATTTGCACAATTGACTCTACAGTGTATGGATGAGAGATTCCGATGAAATGAGCATACTTTGTTAGACGATCCACCACTACCATAACAGCATTCTTCCTTCCGCTTTTGGGTAATCCCTCGACGAAGTCGATGGAAATATCCTCCCACACCTTCTCAGGAATTGGGAGAGGGTGAAGTAATCCCGCAAGAAGCAGGGTTTCATACTTGTTTCTTTGGCAAACTAGACATTCTTTAATTCCCAATTTCACGTCTTTCGTGATCCCTTCCCAAATGAAGGACCTCTTGATCCGATGTAAAGTTTTATGATACCCAAAATGTCCCCTAGATTTTGAGGAATGTAGATCATGGAAGATCAGCTTCTTCACTTAGGCATTTGGGCTGATGAGAATCCTCCCCTTATAATACCACAGACCTCCAACAAACCTGTAGAGCTGAGTGTCTAAGTTCCCACTGCTTCGCCTCTCTTCCAACTGCTGGTAATAAGCATCGTGCACCACCAAGTGCTTAATGTCTTCAATCCAATGGGGTAGGACCACTGAAATCTCAAAGCAAGCTTCCGAATGTCATGTTCTCCTCGAAAGACCATCGGCAGCAGAGTTCAGAACTCCTCGTTTGTATTCCACTGTGAACGTGAATCCTAGCAACTTCCATAACCATTTCTCTTCTATTTCCGTGTTAATCTTCTGTTCAAGAATATGCTTAATGCTTTGTTGATCGGTGCAGATCACAAATGCATTCCCCAAAAGGTAGTGTCGCCATTGCTTGATCGTTTGCAGAATAGCCATAACTTCCTTCTCATATGTTGAGAGTGACAAATTCTTCCCTTTAAGAGCTTTACTCATGTATGCAATGGGATGGTGATCTTGCATTAGAACTGCGCCGATGCCTTCCTTGGATGCATCTGTCTCTACGATGAAGGGTTTGGGAAAATCTGGTGCTTGCAAGACTGGGATAGTAGTGAGTGCTTTCTTGAGCATGTCAAAAGCTTGGGTAGCTACACTCGACCATTTGAATGCGTTTTTCTTCAATAGCTGAGTGAGTGGTGCCGCAATGCTTCCGTAGTCTTTCACAAATCTTCGATAGTACCCCATAAGTCCAAGGAACCCTCTCAACTCCTTAATAGTTTTTGGCTCTGGCCATTCTTCTACTGCTTTGATCTTATTGTCATCCACCGCAATTCCCTTAGCACTAATAGTGTGCCCCAAGTAACCCACAGTCATGCGCCCAAAACTACATTTGTTGGGTTTGGCAAGAAGGTGATTATCCCTTAGCACCGTTAAGACCTTCGCCAAGTGTATTAAGTGGTCTTCCCAAGAAGAACTATAGATTAAAATATTGTCGAAAAAGACCAACACAAATTGCCTGAGATACTCATTGAAGATGTTGTTCATCAGGTTTTGAAATGTCGAGGGGGCATTGGTAAGCCCAAAGGGCATTACCACAAATTCAAAGTGCCCGTGATGGGTTCTAAACGTAGTTTTGGGGATGTCTTCGCTGTTAACTCTGATCTGGTGGTATCCCGACCTCAGATCGATCTTGGAGAAGAATTGAGACCCATTCAGTTCATCCAACAGCTCGTCTATGATGGGAATAGGGAATTTCGCCTTGATGGTTTGGTTATTGAAAGCCCTATAGTCGACGCACATCCTCCAGCTGCCATCGGACTTCTTGATCAGAATTACGGGAGAGGAGTAAGGGCTGTGGCTTGGTCGAATGAAACCTGCATTGAGCATTTCCCTTACTTGCTTCTCAATCTCAGTCTTGTAGAAGTGTGGGTGTTTGTAGGGTCTTAAGCATACTGGTTTGTGGCCATCTTGGAGAGGAATTTTATGGTCAACACTCCGATGTGGTGGTAGTTGCATTTCCTCCTTGAACACTTTTGGGAATTGACGAATGATGTTACTAATATCAGGATTGTATGTAGCTTCTTGGCTTCTCTTCTCTTCTGCTAAATCTTGCACTTGTATCATGTATGCCTAGCAAACGCAGTTCTTAAGTCCCCTCAGTTCTGAAGCTTCCATCATCTGAAGTTGAGGTGGCACCACTCCTTGCAGCCTCTTCATCATCCTTTCGACCTTAAAGTCCATGGTCATCTCACAAAAATCCATCGTAACTGGCCCCAATGTACGAAGCCAGTGAGCTCCTAGAACCATTTGCGACGGCCCCAAGGGTAACAGCAGTAACTCCGCTTGCAATGGAACTCCTTGGACTGTGAAGAGAGCATTCTCCACCTTTCCTTCACTATGAATCACCTGGCCATTGGCTACCGTGACGTTGTATCGGAGCTCCTTGTTCACCTGCAATTTGGCTGTCGAAATTGTGTGGGGATCAAGATAGTTATGGGTTGAGCCAGTATCAATTAGGATGTTCACTTCTCTGCTGTTGATGGTGTCCTTAACTCTCATGGTTTGTGGGTATATTTGGGTTCCTATTAGGGCGTGTAGGGATATTTCAGGTTGTTGTAGACTGGTGTGGGGGTTGGGGAATCCATGGTAGTTTTGAAAGGAGTTTGGTGGAGGTGAGGAGGGAGGGGGAGCGAGAGTATATGTAGATGGTAGTTGTTCCTCTGCAGTTACGACATTCATGTGGACTTCATCATCTTCCTCTCCTTCAAGGCATTCAAGGTAGTAAAATTTTTGGGTCTTGCATATGTGACCAGCGGTGTATTTCTCTTCACAGTTAAAACACAATCCTCACGCCCTCTGTTCCCTCATCTCTGGCAAGCTTAGTCTCCTGGGCACAAAATTTTGATAGGGTGGCTTTGGAATGGATGTGTTAGCAGTTGCAGCAGGGGAGGGAGCCAATAGAGTAGGTGTGGGGGTGAAGGGCACTCGATAGTTCTTCTTGAGACATGCCAATTTCTCTTCGAACCGCTTGGCGAGACCCATAGCTTCATTCACATTCCTCGGCCTCTGCGACTTAACGTCCCACCTGATTTCATCTCGTAATCCACTGATGAACGTACTCAAGTAATGCTTCTCAGTCCAATCATCTACGAAGTTGGAGAGTCGATCAAATTCCTAGATGTATGGCTCGAGATCTCCTTTTTGTTGAAGTTTAGACAGCATTCTGCTGTAATCTTGGAACTCAGTGGGGCCAAACCTCGTGAGTAACTCCTGCAAGAACTGAGGCCAAGTGATCTCTGGCATTTTTGGCTTAACAAGTCGGCGAAACCACTATGCCGCTCTTCCCCTCAGATTGAGTAACGCATATTTGAGTTTCTGCATCTCCGGCACCTCATAGAACTCCAAGAACTGTTCTACGCCGCAAATCCACTCCGTCGGATCCCCTTCTTGAAAGATTGGGAACTCCACCTTGAAGGGGGTTCGATAGATGCCTCCATTGTCCTGTATGCCTGTGAGATGGTTAGGAATTTGACAGTAAGGAAAGATGACCTCACGATGAGGATTCCGCGGTGGGGGAGTCTAAAGTAAGGGTGGGTTGGTGGGAGGAGTCGGAAGTAGTGGTGGGTTTGGGGGTCGATGTCAGTTCTGTTGCATCATCGCTAGCATTGCATCCAATCTAACATTCATCCTTGTTTCCATCGCGACGAATCGTTCATTGATTCCCTCCGCTATTGCTTCTACTCTTTCAGTTAGATACCCACTCCTCAGTTGGATCTCCGCCATTTGACTCTTGAGATGTGAGGGCGGCATAGCAGCTGTTTTTAAGAAGGATATCTATCCTTGTATTATGAATTCAGGTCGCATTGTTACATTTACCCGATACCCGGATCTAGCATTGGACTGGAACTGACCCGATCTATACGGATCCGGATCCGGGTCCGGGTCCTATAATAAGACCCGATTCACTTACGGGTCCGAATCCAGATCCGCTCAAAATAGAACCGACCAGACCGGACCCGGACCAGTTAAAAAGTACCCCAAAAAATATTGAATTTGAATAATAGGGTTATAGAGATATACATATAAATAGTAAATGTTGAGATGTGTAAATATAATATTTATTCATGTACTTAAGTGCACAAATTGTTAGAATCGTAGGGTAGGATCGGCCCTGAGTTCCCGGGGCCCGAGGCAAAATGCCCAAATAATTATTTTTGGGGGCTCCTAATAGCAATATAATTTTTTCACGCGCAAAATACGTACTAATATTTACAAGGAAAATACAAATTTGGGGCCCCTAAAATTGTAAAAAATCCGGAGGCCTGAGGCGGTCGCCTCACCTGCCTCAATGTGAGAGCCGGCACTGTCGTAGGGTATTGGGAGCAAAAATACTTAAGTGCAAATATTTATTTCCTGCTACTGAACCCGATAGGTAGATTTTTTAATTAGGACCTGGATCCGGTTCTCTCAAGTCCGGGTCCGGATCCAATTTTTAAATCTGTGAAGTACCATATCAGAATTGGGATAGTGGAGGACCCAACCCGGTAGGATTCCTGTTAGCAGCTCTAAATTCAGGTTTACGAAGAGAGCATTTTCGATATTCATTGTTCTCCAAGTTTAGTATTTTAAGTTAGTAATTGATTGTGCATCCCCGAGCAAGACTACCGTTCCAGGTTTAGGACCTAAGGCAACAAGTGATTGTGCATATCTGAACGACGAGACTACCTTTCCAACTTTAGGACTCAAGGCAATATCCGAAAACGAGATTGGAGGCATAAAAAAGGCTGTTGGTAATTTCAAAATTGGCTACACATCTCTACTACTATGATGGGAGAAGGTGTTAGTGTGATTTATCCATATCCCAACCCGTGCAACGCACGTGCTGGTGAATTTTTCCCTTTTCATTCTCCCAATTTTTTCACACGTGCACACACGTGTATAATACTAGTCTATCTACTACTATTAATGGGAGAGTTTGTCACTTCACTTTGTCATTTTGAGTTTGTAACCAAACAAACAATTTTTAAATATTTTTTTGTCACAAATAAAACACATACATTGCACGTGTAACTCTAACTTTATTTATTAACACGTGCATCATGCGTGTAAATGAAAGTTTTTTCCTTCAAAAAACATATAATTTTTAAATTTTTTTGTTACAAAGTAAATACGTACGTCGCACGTGCAACTCCAAATCTATTTCATAACACATCACCGTACGTACAATTCAAGGTTTTTCCTTCAAAATTTAAAAAATTGCGTGCAGTGCCCGTTCAACTCCAATTTTTTAAAGTTTAAGACATTCATCACAAGTGCTGATTACTATCGATTTACATGTATCGCCCGTTCAACTCCAACTTTTTATCAAAACGTGCATTGCACGTGAAAATTACTAGTACAATTTAATTGAAATGAGAGAAGGTTTCCATACCGTGGAAATTTCAAAAATCTTGTCCTAAACCAACAAATTGAAATTGAATGAACAAATTAGGATGCAAGCTCTTCTCATAAATGTTTTTTTTTTTTTGTTTTTTTTTTAGGAAATAGGGATGATCCTATAAATGGTTGAACTTGAAGATGCGTGCCATTGACATCCTGTGGATGCGGTAGCTAGACTAAGACCTGCCGCCGTTTTGTCCAGTATCTTCTTCCCCCAAAATCATTTCCAAATTAAACCCCATATGGATCGCACATTCAATACAACCAGAAAATAAAATTAATTCGATCCAAAATAATCATCTTTCTCCTTATTATTATTCTTCTTCTTCTCCGTTGAGCAGTTCTCACTTTCGCCCACTTTCAGGGATCAGATCAGATCAGATGACACAACTCGACGGATCGATCACGCAGATGCTTCAAATAGCGAGCTTGGATCAGAAAAAGAGGCCGATCTGAGCTTATCAGTGTTATTATTGCCGAAGATTCGCATTAAGGTTGGAAGGGTCTTCTTCTTCTTCTTCTCCAATTAGTCATTTGTATTACTATTCATTAATGCGCTCGTAATTTTGTTTAGAAGAAACGTGCTCCTTTTTGTTTTGTTTTTTATGTGAGTATTGTTTTGCAGTAGTAGTTAGTGTCGTATTTGTTAAATAAATCTTCTTTATTGTCCTCTCTCTCTACCTCCCTCCCTCCCTCCCTTTCTAAACCCTAGAGATTGGAAATTTTTGTCAAGCGTAGTGCCCAAATTTCTAAATTAAAAGCCATTCTATGTTGGTGTAGTACTAGGTTTGCCCGTGCACGTTTTCGTGAACGATGCAGCATATAAAAAGCACTGTTAAAAGTAGTGGATCAAAAATTCCTTGCTATGTGTGACTTTAACATCAGAGATTTCATATTTGATTTGAAGCCTGACATAAGTAGCAATTCATTTGCCAATGCAGTTAACGCCTCAAACTGCATGAGTTAGTTCCCTATTATTATATTTTTATCTAGTTAATCATGTACGAATTTAAAAGAGGAAAAGAGAGAGAGAGAGAGAGTTTGTTGTGATGTATATGTGAAATGAATACCATAATCTTTTGTCATTTGCTCGAATACTCTTCCATTTATTTTCATTAATAATAGCTTTGTTTGGGGCTTGCCTTATTGATAACTAGTAATTTTCACGTGCAATGCACGTTTTTAAAAAAAATTGGAGTTGAACGTGCGATACATGTAAGTCGATAGTAAAAAATTTAAAAAATATTTGTTTGGTGAAGGAAAAAACTTTCATTTACACGCGTGATGCACGTGTTAATAAATAGAGTTAGAGTTACACGTGCAACGCATATGTATCAATTGAGACAAAAAAATATTTAAAAATTGTTTGTTTGGTTACAAACTCAAAGTGACAAAGTGACAAACTCTCCCATTAATAGTAGTAGATTTGATCTTGATTTGCTTTCTTGTTCTATTGTATGATTGCATTGCAAGACTTTTTGTTAAATGTGATCAAACACAATTCCATCTCCATATTAATATATCTATATCCATATACTGGAGAGCCTACTGCAAAAATTTTTATCTGAAACAGGCTTGTTGGCCCCAATGCTTGATATATTTTACATTTGTATCATCAGTCTTTTGCATCAGCATTGTTTACATTTGTTCACAGGACGGTGGATGGATTGTCTAGTAAAAACTATCAACAATATTACATGTACTCAATCTGTAGGTGACAATTGTACATGTGCACTCACTTGCAATTTAAAGTTATCATTTTAGGTATTGCTTTATTCCTACAGGATCAGTCAGAGCATCAATCTCTACATGGAAGGATTTGAAAATAAAGGTACAACATACAAAAGCACAGTAACCTGCCTGACATTTCTCTCACAATATAATATATACATGCCAATAGAACAACATATATAATAAAAAAAGAGATTATAGTTATAGATACAAAAAAAGAGCCTATTGCCGGCCGATCTAATAACAGAGACGACAACATTAAATACATTAAATACCACAGCCAATCCCCTCCTTTCACCAACTACAATACATTAAATACGTTATTAAACACCATTAGCACTAAAATCCCTAATTTCGTATGAAATTTCATTTGCTGGGCCAAAGTAGATGCAAAAATGAAAATGCGCAAGATTCACAAACTGAAATGAAGTAAGGTACAACAAATTACGAAGTAGATGCAAAAATTTATATTTTAAGAGATTTAAACCTACTGGTCAATAACGTCACAATACATGAGCTCTAAAGAGGTTTAGACCTAGTGGTTAATCTATATACATATTTCCAACAGTTCCAGCAATGATATTTGTTCATCAAAAAGTATTAAGTTTTCCTAGTGAACTATTCACCAAAATCTCGAGTAGTTTCTTTTCTTTCACACACAAAAAAAAAAACAGAAACTTGATGTTAGTGTTGAAAGTTGTTTGTTGAATCTTGATAAGTTTGTTCGATATGCTCCCTCCAAAAGTTGCCTGTGAACATTGACACATGAAACAGATGGAGGAATCATTTAAGGTAGGTAAGGTGATGTAAAACCAACCCTAAAATAGAGAATTTTCCAAGAATTTTAATGGGTTAATTTTACCAACATGAAAGTGCGGATTTAGATTGGATATTTTAGCAGTTAACAGGTTCGATGGGTTTTCAAGAATTGAATCAAATGCTAACAATTCCAATTAATAATTCAACCTCAATCAATAATTAAATTCCTATATGTTAGCAAGTAATAAGTCCAATATCGATTTGTACTCTAATCTAGCATGTGGATCACTCAATCTCAGTATTTTTGTGGTCGACAGTCAAATCAGATAATATACTAGATGATAAGGCAGTAAAACATAAATACGGAAGAAATGGAAAGAGTATACCGAATGCGAAGAACCCAGTGTCAATCTCAGAGTTGAGCAGCAACAAGGATCTCGGCAGTCACAGCGAACAACGGCAGCAACGAGGCCCAGCGCTGGCAGATCTGATCGCCGGCGAGCGGGGAGGCGGCGGCCGGATGCGATAGCGCCGGTGAGGTTGGCTCCGGCGAGGACAGGAGGAGGGGGTTTGGCTGGGCTTCGGGAAAAGAAGGAGAGAGGAGAATATGGTAGCGGGAGTTGTGGAGGGTGACGATGGTGTGGAGGTTGTGGTGGTGGTGATGGGTCGCCGGAGATTGGGGTGCGGGATGGGGTTCGGGTTCGACAGATGAGGAAGAAGGTTAGGGGGATCTGACGGGAGTGAGGAAGAGGGAGGGCTGCTGGAGTTGGGTTTTCTTTTGTGGGGATCGATTTGGAGTGTGGGTGGGTTTCGGGTGAAGGAGATCCGAAGAAGATGGAGAAGGGGGTTGTTGACGGGGTGAAGAAGGAAGGAAGAAGAAGGAGATAGTTGAAGCGGCGGCTGGTGGGGGATTAGGGTTTTTTTTTTGTATTTGGGGATTTAGGGAAATTTGTGGGGATTTTTTAATTGGGGATAAATTTTAGAACTAATCACTAGTTCTAAAACTAGATTAGGATTTATCACAAACCCTAATTTGTATCTCGATTGTATCACACAAGGGAGAGAAAATGAAGAGCAAAACTCAACACAGGTTTTTTTGATCAATAATGGCATGCTTTTCTCATTCATCTCAGGGCCTTTAAATAGGCTCAATTACATCTTGAAACATATCTCCAAAATATTCTCAGAATCTAAAAATTACAAAAAGATTACATATGGCTATAATTGCCAGAAATAAAAATGGTAATAAAATAAAAATCCTAAACTGTAAAGATGTCCTCATCATTCTCTCCGGGTGGGAGAGAGCTCGACCCAGTCGAGTCAAAACCAGTGATCATGTCATCGTGCTCCAAAAGATCTGGATCCAGTTGCGGGAGCCCTTCACGATCACTGCAAGTGTCATCCGACTTCGGCTTATTTTTCCACCTTACCAAATACTTGTGCATACCACCATCTCTAGTAGAGATTATCTGATCATCTAAAATATTATCCAATTCTTCTGTCGATGGGTAAATAATATCTGGTAGTGGAGGTAATGGGGAAATCTCACCATTAGGCTGCAGGGTAGGCTCATCTATAAGAAAATTTCTAGGGTTGAATTCTGAGCCTTCATAAAGTACTAGATCCTCAATATTGAAAATCTTACTTATGCCAAAACCTTCAGGAAGGTCAACGACATAGGTATTATCATTGATTGTATGTAGAATCTTAAATGGGCCTGCAGCACGTATGTTCAAGTTCTTAACGGGTCCAACAGGAAACCGTTCCGGATGAATCCGAACCATCACTTCGTCACCAATATCAAAAGTTATAAATTTCCTTCTAGTATCTGCTATTAACTTGTAGTTAAAATTATTCTCATTAAGTTCCTTGGAAATTTCTCTATGCAAGTCATGAATGTTATATGCAAATGTGGGTGCAGACTCTGTGACTTTGTGATGTTCTAATGCATGAGTAAAATCTATGGGTTGCCAAGTGACTTGGGAAGGAATGGGTGTCTCGGGTATACTCAATAGAGGTGACTGGATAGGCTGAATACAATTGAGAGACTGGTCATCCTCTTTTTCATCAAAGTCATCACTTATATTAGGTTCATAGGTAAACTCATTGTCGGGCTCATCAGCGATGACTGCGGTACCCTCTACTATATTGATTCTACTTGGACTAGGACAGTTGCCAGCAACATGACCGTATCCCTTACATTTATAGCACTTAGTGAGAGGGTCAATCTTACTGTAATCTCTTTCGGTGTTCTTACCCTTATGTTCATCTCTATGTGAATTAAAATGTGAATTAGATTTGCTGGGGTAAGATTTGTTGGGGTGCTGAGAGGGAGGCTGAGGTCTAGGTGGGTCAGTAGAGGTCATTTTAGAGGAATGATCTCTCGAGTCGCTGGACCCAGAATCAGAACTAGCTTTAAGGGAATCCATGTCGAGGACTAGGGCGTAGGCTGCCGCTATTGAGTCCACGTTTCTATAGATTAGCTCGTTCCTAAGGTCAGCTCGTAGTCCAGCTCTGAACCTAGAGAGAGTTTGTTCTTCACTCTCTTTACCTAGCGCATTGCACCGAATAAGGAAGTCATCAAATTTATCAACATATTCTTGTGTGGATTTACTTCCTTGATACAATTGGTTCCACGAATCTAGCAATCGGGTGTGGAACGATAACGGTACATACTTCTCAGTGAGCTTCTCTTTCATGGCCTCCCAAGTGGCTATGGGTGCCAGGCCTCGGCCTCTGCGGGCATGTTCAAGATTGGTCCAATGCTGTTGAGCTTTACCCGTTAATTTCATAGTTGCAAATTTAACTTTAAGGGCTTCGCTCATGTCGAACCACACAAAATAGTGGTCCATGGCACGGACCCAATCAAGAT
This sequence comes from Hemerocallis citrina, assembly GCA_017893485.1. Classification (NCBI taxonomy): domain Eukaryota; kingdom Viridiplantae; phylum Streptophyta; class Magnoliopsida; order Asparagales; family Asphodelaceae; genus Hemerocallis; species Hemerocallis citrina. The sequence continues at coordinate 238,382,744 of CM030367.1, read as the reverse complement.
AAGCTTGGGGTTCCATGTGGCCTTCAAATTGGGGAACGTCAGCCTTAACGTTCTTTTTATATTGTTCGTCAGGGTCACGTTCTTGACGTCGATCGTCATGAACATTTCCTTGAGGGATCTGACGATGGCCATGAAGCTCAGGGACAATTGTTTGATTTAGCTCCACTTTCTCATGCCTCTGATTGATATTGGCAAGAGTTGCTTGGATGGCAGCTAGGGTAGCGGAGATATCAGGATTGTCCATTTCTGGTCTGGGAAGTCTGGGGTTCCTAGTTGGGAGATTGGGAAGGGATAGGAAAGGCTCTTCAGGGTCTGTGATGGTGCTGCGAAGACGCATTCACCAAAAGTGGAAACTATGGGGTATGTGTCCTAATTTTTTATTTTTTTATTTTTTTATTTAATTTTTTTTTAAATGATTCTCAACTAAACTAAAATAAAATAAAAGACTACACGATACTAAATGAATGTAAAAATGATGCCTACGATGCAAGAACTAAGGTTTTAAGGACCTTCGCTCTGATACCAAAATGATGTAAAACCAACCCTAAAATAGAGAATTTTCCAAGAATTTTAATGGGTTAATTTTACCAACATGAAAGTGCGGATTTAGATTGGATATTTTAGCAGTTAACAGGTTCGATGGGTTTTCAAGAATTGAATCAAATGCTAACAATTCCAATTAATAATTCAACCTCAATCAATAATTAAATTCCTATATGTTAGCAAGTAATAAGTCCAATATCGATTTGTACTCTAATCTAGCATGTGGATCACTCAATCTCAGTATTTTTGTGGTCGACAGTCAAATCAGATAATATACTAGATGATAAGGCAGTAAAACATAAATACGGAAGAAATGGAAAGAGTATACCGAATGCGAAGAACCCAGTGTCAATCTCAGAGTTGAGCAGCAACAAGGATCTCGGCAGTCACAGCGAACAACGGCAGCAACGAGGCCCAGCGCTGGCAGATCTGATCGCCGGCGAGCGGGGAGGCGGCGGCCGGATGCGATAGCGCCGGTGAGGTTGGCTCCGGCGAGGACAGGAGGAGGGGGTTTGGCTGGGCTTCGGGAAAAGAAGGAGAGAGGAGAATATGGTAGCGGGAGTTGTGGAGGGTGACGATGGTGTGGAGGTTGTGGTGGTGGTGATGGGTCGCCGGAGATTGGGGTGCGGGATGGGGTTCGGGTTCGACAGATGAGGAAGAAGGTTAGGGGGATCTGACGGGAGTGAGGAAGAGGGAGGGCTGCTGGAGTTGGGTTTTCTTTTGTGGGGATCGATTTGGAGTGTGGGTGGGTTTCGGGTGAAGGAGATCCGAAGAAGATGGAGAAGGGGGTTGTTGACGGGGTGAAGAAGGAAGGAAGAAGAAGGAGATAGTTGAAGCGGCGGCTGGTGGGGGATTAGGGTTTTTTTTTTTGTATTTGGGGATTTAGGGAAATTTGTGGGGATTTTTTAATTGGGGATAAATTTTAGAACTAATCACTAGTTCTAAAACTAGATTAGGATTTATCATAAACCCTAATTTGTATCTCGATTGTATCACACAAGGGAGAGAAAATGAAGAGCAAAACTCAACACAGGTTTTTTTGATCAATAATGGCATGCTTTTCTCATTCATCTCAGGGCCTTTAAATAGGCTCAATTACATCTTGAAACATATCTCCAAAATATTCTCAGAATCTAAAAATTACAAAAAGATTACATATGGCTATAATTGCCAGAAATAAAAATGGTAATAAAATAAAAATCCTAAACTGTAAAGATGTCCTCATCATAAGGTTTATGAATAGTTAGTGTAACAAATTGAAAGTAAGAATTTTTATAATAATAAACTCTTTTTTTTTACCGTTTGTATGTAAACCAAGATAGCTTAGTTAGTGCAAGAAATTAACATCCTTAAAGTAGGAAAATGTACTTGTACAGTTTCAAGCCATAAAAATGAGTTTACTTACTCGTGTCCTGAAAGCATAGAAGCGGTGTATATAAGTTAATGATAAGTACAGGTCACATTTTACATTTGACATACTATATACAAAAGAGATAGAATGTCTAAAAATTGAATTTTATACATCTGCTTAATTGCATCTTGTATGTATCTTGTATATGCTGAAAAGAAATATGTACACTGAGAGAACATGAAACACACAATAGATAAAATCAAAAAATAGATCTGCAAAAGATCTATAGACAATGTGCGAAATACTATGAATCCATGTAGGATAGAAAATAGCAACAATCAAGTAGTACAATATCCCCGAAATAGCTTACTTTGATACAGTGCACAATTAGTTGTTATTTTGCATCATAAATGAATTTTCGACATCTCCAAAAATGCCCTTCACATTCAAACAATTTTCGACATCCCCAAAAATGTATCCCCCAAATCCCTAATTTCGTAATATAAAATCAAAACCCTAACTTTTCGACATCACATCATCAAAGATCGCATTTAAACCATCAATCCATTAGCTCAAATTTTTAAAAAAATCAATTAAAAAAAATCAACTTTAAATCTGATGCATCATCGAGTACCCAAAAATCTTAGAAAATGTCCTTCACATCAGCTGGCAAAGTTCTTCGGTTTCTCTCATGATGCCTAGGGCACGTCTTCGGTTTCGGGAAGAGAGAGCGCTTCGGTTTGGAGAAGAGAATAGAGAGGGAGGGTGAGGTTTTGGTTTTGGGGATTTTTTTTAAATTTTTTTAATTTTTTATTTTTGTTCTGTTTTGTGGGTTTGTGTGTGTGGGGTGGGGGTGGGGGTGGGGGTGGGGGTGTGGGGGGGGGAGGGGGGGGAAATTGGGTTTTTTGGGAAAAAATTTTCGGGGGGAAAATATATTTTGAGAATGTGAATTTGAGCCGTTGATTGTGTTTCAATTGAGGGGGAGCCACTTGATAGTTTTTTTTCTTCGAATTGCCTTGTGATTTATTATATAGATTGGGGGATGTAATGTATGTCATAAGCACTCTGTGTACTTCATGATTTGTTCATGTGGTGTTTAAGTTTTGGTAGCGGCTACGAAGATTTGGAACTATCGGTGATTGAACTACATCGTTGAGCTCAATGTGGGCTTTAGCCACGATTTTCCCCAAGAATAATATCCCTCGTGGTATCCCTCGTGGCTGTTTCACTGCGAGGAAGGAAGTTGATGAGATACAACAACAACAACAACAACAACAACGAGGGATACAACAACAACAACAAAGCCTTTTTCCCAACTAGTTGGGGTCGGCTACATGAATCATGGTTTTCCATTCTGCTCGGTTTTAGCACTATATCTTCTGTAAGGTCACAAGCTATCATATTTTGTTTTCCATTCTGCTCGGTTTAGCACTATATCTTCTGTAAGGTCATAAGCTATCATATTTTTTCTCACCGTTTCCACCCAAGTTAGTTTAGGTCTTCTTCCCCCCAAACTTTACCCTCAATACTTATCAAATCACTTTGTCTAACAGGACACTACTAGATCTACGTGTGACATGTCCAAACCACCTAAGTTGTTTCTCTCTTAGCTAATCTTGGATTGAAGCTACCTTTAGCATGTCTCTTATATACTCGTTTCTAATTCTTTTCTTTCTTGTTTTACCACACATCTATCTTAGCATCCCCATAACTGCTACACTCATTTTTTGGATATGTTGTTTTTTTGTTGCCCAACACTCTGCTCCATACATCATTGTTGTTCTAACAGCCGTCCTATAAATTTTTTCCTTCAACTTCAAAGGTATATGTTTGTCACACAAAACACTGTCACTTCTCCATTTAAGCCACCTTGCTTGGATCCTACGTATAACACCTTCACAAATCTCCTCATCTCTTTGTATAATCGAGCCTAAATATCGGAAACGGTTTCTCTTAGATATCTTTTGACCATCAAGCTTCACTATATATATATATATATATATATATATATTCTATTATAAAAGCCACAATAAATTTGTCAAAAACAGATCTGAACCACAGATCTGATATTCCCCGATTAAATTTCAGTCATCCAAAATTAAAATCACTAGTATTTATCCCCTTAAATCTCTTTCCCCCCCCCCCCCCCCCCCCCAAAACAAAAATCCCGATCTCTCTCAAAACCCATACCTAACCGCTCCAATCTCTTCTATCCCGATCTCTCCCCAATATCCTGATTTCCCACAATCTCTCAAAATCCAAACCCTAACCCAATTCTAGCTCCAATCCCGACGCCCCTCTCCAACTCGAAACCCCCATTCCCTCTAAACTGTAACCCCGATCCCACTCCAAATCCCGACCCCCCTCCCCAATCCGAAACTCCCAATCCCTTCGATCCCCCCAAAACCTAACCTTAACCCTTTTCTCGCTCTCCGCCGCCACCGCCGCCATTGTTCGCGCCATCTTTCCGTCCCCCCAGAATTGCTCGCCCATCACCAGAGCACAGCGCTCTCAGCCTTCCCCCTCTTCGCCACATCAACCATCGCCACCTTCTTCCTCGCAGCGTCAGCCATCTCGATCCTAATAAAAATGGTGAGTTTTTTCAAAAAAAAATCTGGGTGGGTTTAATTTGATAGATAAATTATTACTATTCCGCACTTATTTGGATTATAAAATTTGATATGATTTATGTTGGATGGATTGATGCATTATGAGATGTGTGACCCCAAAGCTGACAATGTATTAAAGAGGGCTTGTCTCTCTTTTAAGAACTTATGATGACGGTATTGATGTAGTGGGATGAAGAGATTGAATGAACCTTATTCAATTCCCTTCATCTCGACAGTTTCTATAATGTTAACTGCCATTTCATCTTATAGAAATATCACTTGAAAGTTGAGTATCCACCTATTCAAATACTATGTATACACACACACATACATACATACATACATACAGTTGTTTACCCTGCAAATAAGAGATGAAATTACATGTTCTATGATCCTTTATTGTTCTCATATCCATTGGTTGAATTCTGGCTAAACCTTAATCTTGGGTTGGTACTAAAATATGCAGATACTTTTATGAGGTTGAGCTTTCTCATAACATGGTTCAGATTGTGAGAAGTTTGAGCAAACATATGATGACTTTGTCGCTTCTTGAACGTTGTAGGGTTGATGATGGGAAGCTTAGGGTGGAAATCTCTTCTGAATTAGTGGTGTAAGAAATTTTTTGACTCAATTCTTTTTTGCTCCTAGCTATTGTGGTCTATATTGGATGGATGTAGATGGTTGTATAATTTGGCTTTAGCGGCATGCCTTCTTATTATTATATTTTATGACTTAACTATTAACAACAAGCAACTTATCTTCTTAGGGGAAAAAAGAAAAAAAAGAAAGAAAAACAAACTAGCAGCTTAGCATTGCATATCACTGCATTCATCTAACAACCTATTTATTACTTATTTAATGGAGTGCATTTGAAACAAGTGGTTGACCCTTTTTTTTTTAGGTAAATGTTATGTGATGCTTTTAATTACTTACACATGTTATGCTAAAGAGTTTATATTACAAGCAGGAGTTAGTAAGAAGCTTTTAGATAAAATGAAAAATCTATATAACATGTTGTCTAAAATTGCAATGTAAAGAGTTTATGAGGGAGGGAAACAGTTGGTGAACCTATCAAAATAATCAATTACAATTACCAATATGAACTCTCCCTTTGATATATTAAGATAGTATGATATGAAAGGATTTTTGTCCTGTTGATTCAAATTATTTTTAATGGAATTTTAAATCTAATTTCTTCTTGCATTGTTTTTTTTTCTTAATTGAAAAATATATATGATATTTACCATTGATCTAATGTAGTGTGTGATTGATGCAGATTGTAGATGGTGAGCATGGTTTCGAAGTCTCTGCCTTCTAAAGGTCATGATACAAATGTGGTAGTGAGGCATCCTGTTGCTCGGTGAGTTATTACAATCAATTCTATTTCAGATTATTTAGTTTTATAAGTTATTAATTCTTCAAGGGATTTCTTTCATCTACTTCTGTCTCAAGTTGGATGAGGTATTCAATTATTCATTGCAGAGAGTTTCCTTGCTAGAGTGGATAGAGAATGATGCTTAATGTAATATATGCCCCTTCTCTTTAATTAGGTTCCTTTATGTACATGGCTTAACTTATATACATGGACCTGGTTCGGCGTTCTTAAAAAACAGCTGATCGAGTTTAGGTTGGTCAGTTACTTAGCCATTTAGTCATGTGGTATAACCAATGCAGGTTATCAAACGTTGATAAACGCGATTGTTACTAGCTTTATTTTTTATGGTACAGTGTTCTTGTTAAGCTGTTCGAGACCTATATCTATAAATAAATAAAAAATACAGCTCTAAAACTTCTAAGGATTATATTTATTGCCTAACTAAATTTAGGCTTCTTACATGTATTTATTTTATTCAATTAATGCCACAAGCTTTGCCTTTTCTTGTATTTCCAATAGCATCAAACATGACCATCTATCAAGTCCCACTATCTTGTTTATTATTTCTTGGGAGCGATATTACTTCAAATCTGCAGTTAACCTTTGTCTGCTCCTTGTTTTATTGTTTTGTCTTTGCTTCTATGTTTTATTTGTGTCAATGTTTATGATGTTTCCTTTTGCATGTCTTCTCCTAATAAAAAGAACCCAGGTAAGGTCCCAAGGAAGATCCACAAGTATGAGAGGGAGAAACTGAAGCGTGACCAATTGAATGACCTCTATTCTGAGCTTGGCAATGCACTTGAACTTAGTAATTATAGTTAGATCTATTATGAATTTGTTTCCTTGTCTGACTCTATTGACAACATATAGCTTCGTAGAACTTGAAAGTATCTGTAGATTGAAGAAATAGCTTCATGCACTTTGTGGCAACTATGCTGTTTTTGTTGTTTTTCTTTCTCTTTGAATTTTCCTTAGGACTGTAGGATTTATTTTAACAATCATGGGTTGACCTTTCTGGATGCGTAATATCCTTTTTCCCTGAAATATTTTTTTGGGGGGGTGTGTATCTATTAAATACTATGCATGAAAATTATAACTTTATATATGAGAAAAATTATCTACACTTTCTTCTCCTAAACATTTAATCTTTATAAAGAGGATATTGAGGAAGTTGGTTATGCATGAAACATCTGAGTGGAAGATAACAGGTCCCGAACCACAACGATGAGTGGATTGTATCCCGGCATTTGGGAGAGGGTGAATGGGATTTTTTATATTTGGGTTCCATATATATGAATTATATATAGCCCAATTTTTTCTTATTAAAACGGTGCATTTCCTTTCAGAACCAGCTCAGCAAAATAGTGGGAAAGCCTCTATATTGGGTGGTGCATCTCGGATTATAAGGGATCTCATTCTGCAAGTTGAATATCTTGGAAAGGAAAATCCAGCTTTAGGAACCCAATCTCACTATGTAAGTTCCTCCTCTTGCTTTAGTATTCACAGTGAACTCATTTATCAAGGAAACATGAAGTTAGTCTTCATGCATGATGAATATTGCATTCTAAAGGTGTTTCCATTCAGACTTTCAGTGTAAAGTGTTTTTTATTTCTAGCATTTATTAGTGAATTTTGCTGCTTTTTCAGTGTGATTGTGTCCCTTCCATAAAAAGAAGCAAATAAGTGCATATGGTAGCGATGTAAGATATTTTAGACTATAAGATCTAAAGGACTCATTACTGACGATGATTTCTACCCGAAGATAAGGAAAAGAGGTAAAACTTTAAAGCAAAGGTGATGAATAAGATTTGAGGTTAAACTGAACTAATGAAAACCCCATTTTAGCTTATGCTTGCCCATCTCTTAGAAAATGTTGTTGTATAATACTGTAATTGCCATTATTCCATTCGATTCTTTTTTTATTTCTATTTCTTTACTTTGTTGAAAGAGCTTACTTGTGTTTTGTTGATTCCTCTCCAGTCCAGTGCAAATTTCTAACTTGATACATGCAAGTGTATTAGGATCTCTTCTTGAACTTTTTAAACTATCTGGGTTTATAATTAGTAATTATGTTATCTATTATATGCTTATTTTGTAATTTCTAATATAGAAATAATGTATTGTAACTCATTCCGATCAGATAATATTCTTCCTTAGTTATTCCGATCAGATGATGGTGTCTCATATCTCATTCTCTTCTAGATATAACAGAAAGCGTGTTACTTGGCTCACTCATGTTAGATTTCGATGTTATTTTCACATGAAGAAACAAATAGGATCCTAGACTCCTTGTTGATTTCATTTGCTTCTTATTTTATGTACAAAATAAGTATTTAAACTGAATTTCATGTTTTCTCCTATTGGTATATATTGTAGTTTCATAGTTTGTTCAAACCAACAGGACAATTAACTGAGGTTTGCAGATTCCTTGATTAAAGTCTGTACTTCGTATAGTATCTATGCCATCTTGAATTATCAGTTAGAGGTTGTTCTGGCATAGATATATGAAGTTGTGAACCGTGTGTGAAATCTCAACTATTGGACCGAACTGTCACCGTATCAATCTAATATATGATTTCATACATTTTTGAATTGTGATTTGCATGTACCTGTTCTATGTAGTAGACTGTTTGCAGCCACAGCCAAAAAATTAATATAATAACCATAGTTTTTCATGCATCAAATGCTTCAATAAACAATTTCATAAATAGTATTCATATGAATTGCCTGTTGCAGAACATTTCCATATGAATAAAGCATGCAACAGAATTGTGGGTAGTGGAAAAATCGTTAATTATGGGATTGAACTTTTTGGGTCACTTATGCGCACACATTGCATGGAGGAAGAGAAGATGTTGGATTTCTATGAACACAAGTTTAAGACGTGTAGATTGGGAATAAAACCTATGAACTCATGTCTATAGGCTTTTGTTTTTGCCTTCCATTTGTCCACATTGTCAATGCAGTTTGTACATCTAATACATGAATTTCTTATCTGCATGTTAATCTTGCAGAATTGTCGCGAGACAAACCTCATCCATTAGAAAAGCTTTGATCTATGCTTGGCAGCTTGCCTTCTCAGTCCAGGTGAATCCACTCACTGCTGTTCAGCAGCTGCCCTCATCTGCACCAAGAGGAAGCAGGTGATGGCTCTTCATCTTCCTGAAAATGGAGGCTCAGAAATCGGTTGAATTTCGAATAGTCGCTACTGCTGCAATAAAAAGACAAGTCTCACAAAAATAATTCATACTATTGTTACAAACCAATTATAAGGTTAGTCTCAATAAAAAGATTGTCTTGGCAATATTTATACTTCATGTGTATTATTAAACTGTTAGCGTAGCCATCAAGCTTGTCCCAAATATTTGGGTTGGATTTGTATGTGAATCAATAGGCGAACCTTTTTAGGCTGTTCTGCTTCGGTATTGGTGGTCTGAAATTTTTGTAATGTTGCACATGCTTAATATGACATGTAGAAATTAGTCAATATTTGTACTTTGCAATTGCTCGAGAGTTTGAGTGCTACAATGCAAATATATACTCATTTGATGATTAATGAGACATACGAAATCTCATCTTTAAAGAATATTCGTTCTTTCTTTTTATTTGTGTAAACAACTTTTGAAAAGGGGACCGCCTTTTTTAGTAAGGAGAAGGGGACCTATTGAAATGCCAAATGGTGATTACCAGAGGATGCTCTAAATGGTGATTACCAAATGATGCGGTTGAGGCCAATCCATATTTAACATGAGTCTCTGAGTGGCCCGTACCAAGTCACTCACTTTGATTTCAACATATTATACCTTTTTTATTATTAGTCTTTTTTTGTGTAAGCACAATTTATTTGTAATCTAAATTTTGTCTATGCATATAATGCATTGCCATGTTTTGAGCAATTTTTTTTTATTATTTATAGTTTTTATCTTTGCAACGTGCACTTGGTGCACGGTAAATTTCAACTAGTGTGTGTGTGTGTGTGTGTATATATATATATATATATATATATATATATATATATATATATATGTGTTACTGGAGATAAACGTATATATGTATGGCGTGTTCTTGCAGTTTGCCAGGCTGGTTCTTACTTCTTACATGCTCGTGTATCCCAATTTAGCGATGCTGATAAACCTACATGCACATGAAATATGGAAAGGGAATAATAATATAGATGACTAAATGATTTTTGAATTTTAACATATCAAGGATCCTATCACAAATATGAAGAAGAAGAATGTTTTTTTTCTTTACTTTTCCCTTTGCCAATGTGTGTGTATTTGTCATGTATATGATAAAAAGTTATGATTAAATAGTTTGTATCCATTTAGAATATATGTTCAATAATGGTATTCTCTAACTGTTATGGTGATAAATCAATGTGAAATCTGTTTTGAGTCATCTATATGTAGTATATCCTTATGTCTGCTGGAAGTCGAGAGTACTTGTAATTCCTCTTTTAGAAATTAGTTATTTGATGTTATCCATGTACTGTTGCTGGAGAAAATGGTGATTTATAGACATTTTGCTTTTCTTTTTTTTAAATTTATCCTTCAATTATGAAAAATTGATTCGTTATTTCAACCATCTCTGACTTTAATCTGTTAATTTTTTAGACTGGCTCTCACTTGATTTCTTCATTGACTGTTTGGTCCCTAGGTTATTATGTTTGCGAATATGTGGATGGCTGCACTTGAAGGAGTAGACTTCATGAAGTAAGAACTACAAATTTGAAATTGGAACCTTGAAAAGTCTGCATCTCTGTGTATCCTTTGCAAATGGAGGATCACAACTTTGTTGTTGGCCAACAATTCTCTGATGTCAAGGCTTTTCGAAAGGCTATAAAGGATGCTGCTATCGCCCAACACTTTGAGTTAAAGATAATAAAGAGTGATCTGGTTCGATACTTTGCAAAGTGTGCTAAAGAGGGCTGCCCTTGGCGAATTCGTGCAGTAAAGCTTCCTAATGCTTCAACCTTCGCTATAAGAACCATTGAAGGGACCCACACTTGTGGCAAAAATGCACAATTCGGTCATCAACAGGCTTCACTAGATTGGATTGTAAATCTTATAGAAGAGAAACTGAGGGACGATGCGAACTACAAACCAAAGGATATATTGCAAGATATTCAGAAACAGTACGGGATTACTATTCCATACAAACAAGCTTGGCGAGCAAAGGAAAGGGGTTTGGCTGCTATATATGGATCTTCTGAGGAGGGATACTACCTTCTTCCTTCATATTGCGAGCAGATCAAACAATGCAACCCTGGAAGCATTGCTCATTTGATGACTACGGGGTCAGACCATCGCTTCCAACGTCTCTTTGTTTCCTTCAATGCATCAATTTCTGGTTTTCTGAACGGGTGTTTACCCGTTATTGGCCTCGGTGCAATGCAGCTAAAGAGCAAATATCTCGGTACTTTACTATCTGTGACGTCATTTGATCCCGATGGTGGGTTATTTCCAATAGCTTTTGGTATTGTTGATGTAGAGACCGATGAAAGCTGGATGTGGTTTGTATTGGAATTCCATAAGCTTCTCGAGATGAGTATGGTGGTCATACCACAACTTACGATCTTATCAGATGGTCAAAAGGCTATTGTGGATGCAGTGAGAAGAAAATTTCCTACTGCATGCCATGGTATATGCATGCAATATCTAACTGAAAGCATCAATAAAGAGTTCAAGAATTCGAGACTCGTCCATCTTCTATGGAAGGCTGCTTATTCCATCACTGTCACTGGCTTCAGAGAGAGGATGACAGAGATTGAAGAAATTTGCGCTGATGCATCCAAATGGATTCAACAGGTTCCACCATGTCATTGGGCTGTAGTGTATTTTGAAGGTTCTCGGTTTGGCCATCTCTCTTCAAATATTGAGGAATTTCATAAATGGATCCTGGAAGCCCGTGAGCTACCCATCTTGCAAGTAATAGAACGAATCCAGAACAAGCTTATGGAAGAATTCAAAGAACGGCATCAAAAGGGTATGATGTGGACATCAATATTGGTGCCTTCAGCAGAAAAGAGAATGCTAGAAGCCCTCGCAAGTGCAGGTAACTACCAAGTTCTACGATCGGATGAAGTGGAATTTGAGGTTCTATCTCCTGATCGTTCATTTATCGTGAATATCGGCACTCGTTCTTGTTCGTGTCGTGATTGGCAACTTTACGGAATTCCGTGTTCCCATGCAATTGCAGCCCTTCTTTCATGTAGGAAAAATGTTTATGAGTATACTGAGAAATACTTTACAGTTGCTAGTTACCGTGAGGCTTACTCACAACCAGTTAATCCTGTACCTGAAAAAATTGAATGGAGCAAAGCATCAGAAGGGATGATAGATGAAGAGATTAGAGTTGTTCATCCTCCAAAATTTCGTAGACCACCAGGGCGCCCTGAAAAGAAACGACTTTGCACCGAAGAATCTAACCGGGAGAAGCATACTGTGCATTGTAGTCGTTGCAATCAAACCGGACACTATAAACGGACATGTAAGGCTGAAATGGTGCCGATGTTAGACAACTAGACTTGGTTTGGTCGAGCATTAGAGGGTTAGAATCCTATACAGAAGTCCATATTTGCTAGTTTAAACTAGTTATGTTAAAATTGTGAAAGTGTGTAGTGTTGTCTTGTGTAATGTACATTGATATTTTCCCTTGATTTTGAGTTGGCTTTAGATGAGAAAACTTGTTAGAAGCATGTCTACATGCATGTTGTACATTCATATTTGCTCCTGATAAATTCCTTCCTTCATCTTGTAATTATTGTATTACTGGATTATATTACTTCAGTATGCGATAGTGCTTTAATTGTCTACTGCTTTGCTTTATTCTAAATGATTGTATGTAGAAGCATAACGAAAATTTTCTGATTCATTGGTGATAAAAAACCTAGCCAAGGACAAGATTGTGCGTACTATTGAGATTGCTTACGTTAATTAACTAGATGATTGAGTGTGCGTTTCTTGGTCAGATCTGTGACCACTTTTATCGGTATCTCAGTGGGCAAAGACCTGTTTAACTTTGTTGAGGGACGAAAAACACAATTTTATTCGGGTTTTTTTTTTTACTGATCAACGAAAACCACTTCTTAGAAGGATGTTTGTGAGCTTGTATTGCTGTTTGGATGTGAACCAAATGATAAGCGACTGGCTTGATGATACAGACATGAGAAGATCAATAGTATGTTGGTTTATGGAGTAACCATTATACTTTAAATGTAAGGCAACAAAAGTTTTACATATTTATTCAACAACAATAAATAATAAAAAAAACTAAGAAGGAAAAACAAAATTTACATTGCCAACCCAACTTGAAAAACTTGGCTTAAAAAAATTCATACTATTTGGCATTGTTATGTAACTTGGTAAGAACAAGCTTAATAAAGGTTAAAAATCAAAGCAGGGACTGAAGAACATTGGCCAAAACACCTCCCGACAAAGAACCCAGCTCAACCGCAGCAAAAGAGAGACACATACAAGGCAAATTTCGGTCAGAAGTAGAAATAATGGATATCCATCCAGGATCAATAACTGTTGTTTTTCCTCTCTTGTTTAATAGCTTCATAGGATGTCATCACTTCTATAAATTTTGCTTCTGCAGCCTCTGAATGAAAATAAAGAAATGAACTAGTAAATGAATAAAAATAAATCCCCTGGAAAATAACAAGAGTAATCCATTGCACATTACAAAGAGAAATAAGATCAAGCGCTGCACTGTTCACCTTTATTATCCTTATTCTGATCTGGGTGGTATTGCATAGCTTTTTCTCTGAAAGCAGTCTGGATGACATGACAGAAAAGTTCAATCATACATGCTAGAATTTACACTTAAAATTCATCAACAACTTATGGAGCATAGAACACAAACTTTATGACCAAGAAATATCTAACAACGATACTAAAACACAACTTAAGCCACAACCAGAAATAGAATTAGTGTGTATGAATAGTTGGAAAGATACCTTAACTTCTGCATCAGTATATGGTTTTGCTCTTGACCTACAGAAGCAGGAAAAAAAAAGAGTCAAATGCCTTGAACATAACTAGATGATGATGACGATCATGATCATGATGATGATGTATTTTCAGAGTTTGTAAGTAAGCTGAAGCTAGATTATGATGATGATGCATTTGAAAGTGATGAAGTGGAAACAGAAGTACATAAAGGAAAAAATTTATGAACAATCTCGTCCAAGTATGTAATTATGGAACTTAGTAATCTTTATTAGTTTTTATTAAAATGATTTGTCAATTATGACATGCATGCCAACTAAAGACACAAAATCTACTTACTGCATATGCCTACCTTGAAATGCTACCAAATTAGTTATCACTTAATCCATATGCTACCTTTTACCAGTATATTAATCGAACAATTATATAAGCTTCGTGCGAATCCAGTTACTACTCCCTAGGTTAAGAGATCGTAGGTTGGAGATCCACTACTGTAGACTAAAAACTATGTACTCGTGTAGATTCACTTAGTGATAACTTATCGTTTGATCTATAATTGTGGACACATGAAAAGAAGCTATTCGTATCCTTCCTAATTTATCAGTATGCAGCATAATTCCTAGTTACTTTGAGAAAAAAGGGGGAAACAAAATATTTTAGCAAAAGAGAAGAGGTATGAATGTATGTTTTATTACCTGTCAAGACCCAAGATTGTGTAGTGATGTGACATAGAATAACTTTGACTGTATGGAGTTGTACTTTGATTTGTTCTTTGATCTCTGTAGGTTGCATCAGACCAGTACCAATCATCCCTTTGGACATGTTCATGAGCACCCGGCCCATATTCCCTCCATCTCTCGTAACTCCTCTTATATTTGTCTCTCTCTCTGTTGAATACATTTTGCATTCGGCGTATACGCTCCTGTACATTACACAAAATGCATTAAAGCCAGGTTGTTCATAGGATACTTGTGAACTTTCATCAAATAGGTTTTGCCAACAATCTTATATGTTTACAATATACAAGTGGATGGATTCATTTGAACACCAATATGTGGACAGTGGTCACCATCATCAGAAAGCTAATTAAGTAGTTAAACACATGCTCATGAAGATATGCTACCTGATTATATCATGCATGACAATGACAATCAACAAAAACAAAGAAAGAAAGTGAAAACTTGAGAAAACAAAGAGGAGATAGCAAGTGAAACATACTAACCACTCTCTCCATTTCCTCATCATACTGCTCTTGCAGTCGGCGTTTATATCTTTTCCATGCTTCCTCTCTGAAGCCCCCCCAACCTGAACTGCCGCCACCATGTCCCAAAGACGACTTGGTCATCTTTTGGATATAGAAGAAAACAAAATCAAAACAAATTCAGAGACATTAATACTTTGTCGTACAAATAATATATAGGAGAAATGCGACTCATATGTCATAACTTCATGCGTGAACACACATCGAAATCAAGAATTCTTAGTGACACAAAAGAAAACCAAGATATTTGCTTCTTCTTTTTTTTTTCTCCAGCTTCAAGGAACTCTGAGAAAGATCAAATGAAGAAACAGCATCACATGGAGGAGCATCTAATAGAGCATCATGCGACACTCAGGCTAAGTAGTAACATGAAATCATTGAATATTTAAAAATTCTAATTCACCCTCATGGTGACTTCAATTATAGCTCGTCTTTGGGATATCACTGAACCTTATATAAAATCCTTACCACTCTTTACAAGATAGGGCCGGGCCGTTCACATGAAAGAAGAGAAGACTGATAAAGTAGTGCTGGTCACAGGAAAATAACTAGTTTGGATGCTAAATGAGGGAGGAAAACTTATGATACAATAAACAATAAACAACCAAGTTTAAAAATTAAAAAAATAAAAATAAAAAATAAAAAATAAAAATTGAGATGTTATAATGAAGCAGAGTAACATAATAAGTAGATAGTGTTAGATAATTGAAATTAGAATACCTGTGTGTAGAACCAGTCACCGCTCCTACGCAGCTGAGAAATCTGTGAGTATGACACAGAAATAATATACTACTACAAGTTAATAATATTCTAGTAACTGAAAGCTAAGAAATGGGTAGTAAGTTAGGTAAATCCTAAACTAGTAAAGAAGGATGAAGAAGATGAGAGAGAAAGAGAGAAGGATGGATGGATACCGCGAAGGTGGTGATGGTGGCGCCAATGAAACCGAAGATTAAGAGTCCCCATGCCTTTGAAGCGTACTCTTCATCATCTCTTTCTATTTCTCTCTGATTCCGTCGATTATTACTATCCTTCTCCTCCTTTCCCGTTGCTGTGGGTGTGTGCTTTGTCATCTCAACATCTGCTGCTGCTGCTGCTGCTGCTGCTGCTTTTTCTTCCTCTTCCTCCTCCTCCTCCTCTTTTCCCCAAACAGTCTGCCTGCCTGAGCCTAATAGTAATAGGGCATGCTTTTTATTCCCACCCACCCCAACCCCACAAAATCTTTTTCTCTTTACAGAATCTCAATACCAACAGCGATGGACCTGCTGACCTTCCTTCTTCCTTCTTCTTCTTCTTCAGAGCCCCCAGTTTAGCTTTCTCTTGTTCTTCTTCTTGTCGCAGTCTCGCAGGTTCCGTTCATAGACCACCAATGAGATGAGATCCACTTCTAAGAGAACGGGTCGGGGGCCAATTTACTTTTTCAAGTTTAGTGGGCCTTTTCATTAAGAGAGGCCCTTCCTGTTCATTGATAAACATTCCAAATTTCAACAGTGATCAGATAGATAGATCGATCTACTCCAAATCAGAGGTTGCTTCTTTTAATATATTAATTAATTAATCAATCTTATTTCACACGCATTCAGTAACGACTGTCCCGGGTTTTCTTTTAGAATGTTGAGCAATCCCAACTAATCGTATCAAAGAGGATAGTTGGTCCAACATAATAAGCCTACAGAGGAGGTATGTAATTATGTCCCACTGCCAATTTGGCTATATTTTTCTTCACTATATTAGGTGATACACTTTAATAAGTGAATTTTTGGCCAAACTATCCCACTTTTCGAAGGTTTTTCCCAAACTGTCCTACTTTTTTTAAAATTTTCCAAAACGCCCAACATTTCTTTTCAAAAAAGCAAGCTTGGGTAAAACCTTATCGCTTTTTCAGAAAACGAGTGTGAGACTTTAATTTTCGATAGCCTAGACTAGCTTTCTGAAAAAGCGATGAGGTTTAACCCACACATGCTTTTTCGAAAAGCGAGTGTCGATTGGGGCTTTTTAGCTTGTTTCGATTTTTCACTTCTTTCATCTACATATCTCATCTTGTTTGAGAATTGGTGAAGTTGGTTGGGAATGTTGCGAGTTGAGAATTTGTGAAGTGGATTGTGGTGAAATTGACTGGCTGAATGGTTGAAGAGTATTGTATACAGGGCCAACTGTGAAATGAATTATAAAAGTATTTTTTTAAGTCTAGACTCGCTTTCTCAGAAACCGAGTCTAGTATTGATCTCCTCGCTTTCTGAGAAAGCGAATGTTGAGCCTGTATGTATTTTACTAACACACCCAAGACTCGCTTTCTCAGAAACCGAGTCTAGTATTGATCTCCTCGCTTTCTGAGAAAGCGAATGTTGAGCCTGTATGTATTTTACTAACACACCCAAGACTCGCTTTCTCAAAAAGCGAGTGTAGGTCAAATCTCCTCACTTTCTCGGAAAGCAACTGTGGAGCTAGTTTAACCTAGACTCGTTTTCTCATATAGCGAGAAGCTCAATACTAGACTCGCTTTCTGAGTTGGCCATGTATACAATACTCTTCAAAAACGAGTCTAAAAGCGAGTCTAGGCTTAAAAAATACAACTTCAATTTTGCTTACAATACTCTTCAACCAATTCACCAATTGTCAGCAACCCACTTTACCAATTCTCAACACGCAACAATCACACTCATACATAACAGATGGAAATTAACGCTTTTTCAAAATTAAACTCATACAAATTAGTACAAAGTCCAAATTACATAATACAATTACAAACAAAAACACATTCGAATTTCGAACATTTTCGAACATTTCAAGTTTTGAGATCCTCTATTAATACATCGCCGCTTATTGTGTCCATGCAACCCACATTTCGAACATTTCATTCTCGTACCCCTGCCAGACCTATCTTCACATCCATGTCGTTGCGAATTCTCGTATCAAAATTCTAAAATATGGATCTTTCGGAGATGGGTTTAGGGTTTTGAGACTGGAAGGTGATAAGGTTGGGAAAGATTAAGTGAATATATTTAGATTTAGAGGATACTTTGTGGATAAGAGGTCAATTTTTGGAAGCTAGGGTTTTGGGTTTCAGAGTTAAGAAGAGAGTAATAAGGGAGATAAGCAAGAGTAAGAACAGAGAGAAAGTGAGATCCAAATTGAAATATGAAGCTTAAAAAGGCTCAATCGACACTCGCTTTTCGAAAAAGCGAGTGTGGGTTAAATCACATCGCTTTTTTAGAAAGCAAGTCTAGGCTATCTGTTGCCGCTGAATCTGGTGTGGGGGAAATAGATAGAATTTGTGGATTCTTGAGAAAACGAACAAGGCAAACATGTTGACCTTCACCAACTTGTTGATTTGGTCTCTTGCCGCTGCTGCGAACCTACAAAAAGTGTGATACACCGGGAGGGATCCCGGCGACACCCTCCGACGCTCTTGTCAATAATCAGGAAGATTATAAAAAAGCTTTATATGGAAAAAGATTGATTGCCTTCTTACGGTGGGGGGAGAGGGGTTTTTATAGTCGCCTTAGGGATCCGTTTCGAGATAAGAATAAATCTCTACTTCCCAGTGTGGATGGATAGTGTAACACCCCGAATTCCAAATACAGCTGAATTCGAAGTTCTACAGGATCTTTACACTTCTTTCGTACAATTTTACAAGGAAATAAAAACTTTTGTACACCAGAGTTTACACTTTCATTACATATTTACAGCGGAAGCAATTTTACAACAAATTACATGAATTGAAATGTACAACACTTGGATCATTCTTTAATCAGTATGCATTCTTTAGTCTTGTTAATCACTTTACCCTGCATAAAACTGTGGGCACGTTAGTTGCTTACAACCGACGAAATATTATACACGGCTATCCTCTCTATGCCGAAACAGTATAACGATTCTCAAATGTTTAAACAAACCACAAATTTGTTCACAGACAAAACTAAAGGGACTATCCTATTGATATCGTGTTGTGCGGTGTACTTAGTCCTTAATGCAGTTGTTATGTTACATGACACTAATGTACACTTGTTCAGATTCTATGTATCACATACTACATAGGTCTGAGGGCAAGCCCTTAACCGTTCTTCTTCTTGTAGGGTTCAATCCCTCGACATGACTTAACTACTACTGTAACTACGATAAGTATCCTAGATGTTCTATGAGTTACGAGCTCATGTCCAGACAGCCTGAATAGAAATTCCACGTCATGTTACGACGCATCGTGAAGACAGCCTGTGGACAATTCAGCCTCCGTCATGGGACATGACACCGCCTGCAGTCACCAAACACCCCACAAGCATCGCCTGCGGTACGGACTCCTAGAGACATATCCACGTCATGTCACGACACATCGTGAAGACAGCCTGTGAATACTCTCACACCGTGGCTTCGAGGCCCTCATACTTGTGCTTTTCTCTTATTTTCACCACCTCTTCGCTATGTATCTAATCCTTAGTTATTTGAATCATGAACAAAATATCAATTCTCTAGAGTTAGTCTTTCCACTATACTGGTCTTAACCATTGATATAACATGACCCAACCTTGGTCTTTTCATCTCAAATTTCATTTCAACATATCTCTTTTCAATGCCGGTATGAGGCTTAACTGCACTTTAGTTCTCAATTTCAATTTACAATCACAAAATCGAGTTTTTACACTCATCAAGTCTTTTTCAAGATTAACAATAATTTTCTTTTCATGTTCATAGAATTTGTATATTCATGCTCACAAAATCTTTCATAATTCATCATAACAATTAATTTCACTTTCATGTACAAACTCATGCATAAACAAAAGAATTCGTTTTTCTAACTTATCACATTCATAGCTCATTATCGTACTGTCATTTTATCAAAAATTTACACTCTCATTGCCAAAACTCATTTCAAAACTCTTTTAAACAAGGCATGTATTTTTCTTTATTCAAGGACAATTTGAACTAATAAAAATAATAAGTTCTTGCTTGCCAAAAATAGTCTCAAATCCTTATTCATACTGGGCCACAGGTTATAGAAAGTTCTTTCACGATAATCCAAATATTAGTTGAAACTTCAGGGCAGTCGACTGTTAGGACATGGACAGTCGGCTGTTCTGTGAGGATTTACAACTAGAATATCAATGGTCAGGGTATTCGACTGTCATAGTGTAGTCGGTCGACTGATCCGCAAGGGTTTGAGCTCGAAAACAAATAATCAGGATAGTCGACTGTTTCAATATAATTGGTCGACTATTCCACAAAGATTTGAACTCGAAAACAAATACTCAGAGCAGTCGACTGTTTCAATCTAATCGGTCGATTGTCCTACTAGGTTTTTCAAATTCCCAAAAATATTTTTAGTTTTTTTCTTCTCTTTTTGAGACAAAATTTCCAGAATGTAAATTATACGAAAATACAGTAAACCGGTATTTTTATAGTCATTATTTGCTTTATAAAAACATATATTGAGTCATATTTTGTGTTTTATGTCCATCATTTCGACATTGAGAACACTTTTCATTTCTATATAATTTATAAATCTAGCTTCCCAAAATTCACTTTATGTCTCCATTTAATACTTTATCAACCCATTACCATGATCAAAGCACTATATCTTGTTCTCTACAATTGAATTGTTCTAATTCAAATAATTAATTCTACAAGATGCATTTAGTCAATTTGTGTCTCATAAGTACAAATTCGTCTCACATAGCATAATTTATAGACATAAAGCATGATGATAAGATTGATTCTAGCACTTCAATTTCACAGATTTATTCATTAGCAATCATCTTAACAATCATTCTTTAAACTACTATTTTATCTCTAATCAACCAAACATGAGATTACAGTTTATCAATTTCTTCTCAACTATTTTAGCAAACATCCCTAGCTTGGCATCTACATTTAGAAGTATTGAGAAAAACCCATCTATAGTTGAAGAAATGAATGAAAACTCCTAGAATGCAAGAAACTAGCCTTCTCCTCCTAGAATGGATTGCAAATTGTCTCCTCCTCCTTGTGCTTGCTAGGAACCCGAGCTCTTCTGCTTGCTTCCTTGATGATGGACCGGCCTCTACTAGGATGGAACACACAAAAAAATGCTCTCTAATCTTTTGCTCACAAATCTCCTCAATCTTTTGCTCTCTTGTCTTTTTCTCTCTTAGTCTTTTCCTCTTAACAAATTTTTAGTGGCTTCATGAGAAGAACAGCTAAAGGATATTTATACATTTTTAGGTTGAGAATGGAAGGCTAAGATTCAATCAAGGAGTTATGGATTAAGGACCAAGATGAATTGGGAAGTTGTAATAACTTCCATGATCACATACCCACTCCCCTCAGCTACACCCACTCTCCCTCTCTTCTTGCTCAAAACCGGTCACTCTCTAGGGTGTGCATTGCACACTCTAGTGTGTGCACGTGCTCCCTAGTACCCTCCCCCGCCCCAATTATAAAGTTGTACAAATTTATTTAATCAATTGTCCACTAATTGTGTCTACATGACAAGTTGTGACAATTAAAAGATTAATTAAGTTTGTGGGACTCAAAAATAGTAGGCTTTAGGCTCATGGGCTATTTAATAAAATACTTTAATTTATTAGGGTGGGCTTAATTTAAGAAACAAGTTTAGGCTTTATAAAATAGGCTTTTTAGAAGGAAAAACATAATGAGAAAGGAAGAAATAATTGTCCATGTTATAAAAGATAATTTTTATAAGAAAATATGCATACAAAATTTGTACGTGCACAACACGTAAATATGAACATTCCTCATTAAATAAAAATTCGGGATATTACAGATAGAAGTGGTTAAAACCACCTCTTAGGG
The DNA here is from genome assembly GCA_017893485.1 of Hemerocallis citrina. Lineage (NCBI taxonomy): Eukaryota > Viridiplantae > Streptophyta > Magnoliopsida > Asparagales > Asphodelaceae > Hemerocallis > Hemerocallis citrina. Next base: position 238,360,865 of record CM030367.1, on the reverse strand, counting down.
ATAATTATGAATCTGAATTCTTCTTTATCCTTCTGAACTGGTTTGTAATGGGTTGAAATCCATACCCAGTAAGACAGATCTGTTCATGCGTTATTGGGCATAGAAGAAAGACCCAGTCCCCATTTCAGACCCGCTTGTAGGTAAAATTACCATTTTACCCCTGAGCTTTACGATTCGTGTATGATTTGAACGGTCCTGATTTAATCCCATTTTTAGCCATATCACGAGCCCCCCACTCCTCGAGACTGAGTTCTACGGTCTTTAAGGAGTAGTTTTGTTGTTCTAATGGCGTACGGGATTTTATCGGAGTTCTTAAGGGAGTTCGGATCTTGCTCGAGGTGTAACGATGTTATTCTGAGCTTGTAAAAGTCCAAAAATATCCTCAGAATTTTCTGGATTTTTTTTTATTTTCCATATTTTTAAGAATTTTTTCTCATTTTTTTGAATTTTTTATTCATTTTTTGAATTAAATAATTAATTATCGAAAATTTTTATTAACTATTCTAATTTAATAATTATTATTTTCATTATTTTAAAATAATTTTCCGAATTAATCATTATTTTTAGAATTTTTTAATTAATTTTTCGGTTTTTAATTAATTTTTCTAATTTTTTAAATAATTAATTCAGTTAAATAAATAAATAAACAAATTAAATATTACCTGGACACGTGGCGTCAATATGTGTGTTGATCACGATCAAATGGCGCACATTTCAAAGCAGGGCGTTTTCCCCAATTTCCAGCTCGGAACCCCTTTTGCTCGGCAACCATTGCCGACCCACCAGGTGACGCCACGTGGCATTTTTTTCTTTTCCTTTCTCCCGCTCTATTCTCTTTTTCTCCTTCTCACTCTCTGTTTCCTTCTCCTCCCGCTCTGTTCCTTCTTCTTCGTCTCTCTCCTTCCTTCGGCGCCACCTCAACGAAGAGAGAAGCTCGCGTCGGTATTGGAGAGGAGCTCGTCGAAGGGGGGAGTGGAGCTCCAGCTTGGCATAGGGAGCTCAGCGAAGTCGAATATAGTGGAGCTTGAATGATGGGGAAGGAGCTCGATGGCGGAGTTCGGCAGAGAGAGAGCTCGGCATGGGATATGATGGAGGTCTACGAGGGCCTCAACCTTGGGGAGCTCGACGGAGGTGGAGCTCGGGACAGTGGGCGAGGAGGTTGGAGCCCTTTGGTGGGTTCCTAGGCAATGAGGCTCGACATTGGAGTTGAGGTCGGCAGTGGCTCGATGGAGAATGGTGCTCGTCGAGGTGGTGGAAGCTTGAACTCGGTGATGAAGGGGATCGAGCATGGCGAAGCGCTCGGCGAGTGACATGACACTGGGTTTATGTTCTCTTGGTTTTTGGCGCCAAAAGTCGAAGGAGAAGAAGGGGAGGAGAGAGGAGGGGTTTTTTGGGTTTCTAATGGGTCTGAACCCGACCCTGTTTATTTGAGCCCATTAACAAATCTTAGCTGTTGATCGTGTTTGAACACGAAATTTGAGGTAGAGTTTTTTGCCATTTTGCAGCTCGGTAGCTTGGATTTCAGATCCGAGCTACGTGGCTTCATCTGGGCGGTTGATCACGATCATGGCGCGAATCACGAGGCGAGAAGGCGTGGATCACGAGAAAACGTGATTTCTGTCGATGCAGTGAGATCTGAGACGTCTGATTAAGATCAGGCGCGAATCACGAGGAGAAAGTCGTTTTTCTCCAATACGCAGCTCGGAACCCCTTTTGCTCGGCAACCATTGCCGACCCACCATGTGACGCCACGTGGCGCAGTCAACGCTAGCGTTGACCGCCACGTGGCATTTTTTCCTTCTTCTTGGCGCTTGTGCCTCTTCTTCTCTCCTATGCCTTCTCCTTCTTCTTCTTTCATCGTCAACTTCGAGCTTCGTCGAGGGGACTGTGGAGCTCGATGAGGACGAACTGAGGCTCGTCGTGAAGTTCGGCAAATGATGGTTCGACGATGGAGACTCTTCGAGAGGAGGCATCATGCTCGGCATGGGGAGAACTCGACGAAGCCATGGGAGAGACGAGCTAGGCGAGGAACTCAGGACTTCGACGGAGCTTCGGCAGGGGAGCTCAGCACAGAAATAATGGAGCTCGAGCTCGGCGAGGTTCGGCGAGGGGAGCTCGCGAAGTGGATAGCTCGACGGAGCCATGGAGAGGGAAGCTCGAGCTTCGACGAAGCTTTGGGTTAGTAATGGAGAGAGCTCGGTATGAGGAGCTCGACACCAGCGAAGGCACTTGCGGAGGAGGGAGCTCGAGCCCTGTGTTGGAGCTCCATGGCTCGACAGTGGAGATGAGCTCGTGAAGGTTGGAGTGGAGCTCTGTGTTGTGGGAGCTTCGCGATGGAGGGAAGGAGAAGAACTCGATGGCGGTTTGGAAAATGGTGGTGACATCGAAGCTCAAAGGCAGAGCTCTTGGAGATGGTGTCGACGCCGAAGCTCAAAGACACAACTCTTGGAGCTTTTTCGTTTTAGCGGGAAATCCGGAGGAGAAGAAGAGAGAAGGCTGAAGTGGGTTGCAAGTTTGGGCCCTATAACGGGTCCAAACCGACCCATTAACCCCTTAATTAATTTTTTTTTGTTGATGTGCAGATCTGAACCGTAGATTGTGTTTGAGCACGAATTTTGAGGCAAAATTTTTCTCCAATTTGAGCTCCAGTGGCAAGAGCTCTCAGATCATGTTTCCAAGGTCTAGGAGGCTGGCACGTATCCAAGTTGCGTTGACTGGTCAATACATTTTCTTGCATTTGGAGCTCGGTAGCAAGAGCTCTTAGATTACGTTGCCGATGTCTAGGGGAGCTTCGGTGCAGCTGTATTGCGATCCACTTTCCTGGTGCTACGGAGGTCCGATTGGGGCGTGTGACCCCTCATTTCGAAGCTAACTCGAAGATCTACAACTTCTCTTTAGGAGTGAGTTGAAGAATCACCCGTATTGAGGGTCAGAATAGGCCTGCCATATCTTCACTTCTGTTAGTAGCTCGGATTGGGATTCCGAGCGACATGGCGCAATCTGGACCGTCTGATTGAAGATCAGGCACGAAGGCGTGGATCACAAGAAAATGTGATTTTGGTCGACGCGACGAGATCTAGCCGTCTGATCAAGATCTTGGTGCGAATCACGAGGAGAAAGTCGTTTTTCTCCAATACGTAGCTCAGAATTCAAGTTGCTCGGATTGTAGATCCGAAGTACGTGGCGAGATCTGAGCTACTTGATGAAGATCTATCAAGTTGAGAAGAGCTTCGGTCTCCGGAGTCTTCGAAGAGGAGCTCCACTCCTGTGGTCTAAAGAGATGAGCTAGGAGGATCCTCGCAAGGCCCATTCGGGAGACGAGTTTGAGGAGCAACTCTAAATGAGAGTTTTGAGCTCCGAACTCGCTTAGAAGATGACTACTCGGGAGGCGAGTAAGACAAAGGATCACCTCCAGGCTCTAGGAGAGAGCCGCGGGAGACAAGTTTGAGGAGTGACTCTAGGGGAGAGTTGTGCTCCGAACTCGTTGTGAAGTGGTCCGTTCTGGGAGCGAGCGAAGAGAAGAGCTTGGCTCTATGAGATAATCGTTTGGGAGACAAGTTTGAGGAGCGACTCTATGGGAGAGTTGTGCTCCGAACTCGTTGTGAAGAGGTCCGTTCTGGGATATAGCGGAGCGAAGAGCTTGGCTCTGGGAGAGAACTGTTTGGGAGACAAGTTTGAGGAGCAACTCTTGGAAAGAGTTTTAGCTCTGAACTCGGTTAGAAGATGACCACTCGGGAGGCGAGTAGGACGAAGAATCACCTTCAGGCTCTAAGAGAGAGCTGTTCAGGAGACAAGTTTGAGGAGCAACTCTAGGGAGAGTTTTAGCTCTGAACTTGTTGAGAAGAGGTTCAACAGTTGTGGGAGCAATTCTGAATGGTGAGCTGCCCCGCACTTGCTTGTTTGCAAGTGGCTAAGGCAATGTCGAACCAAGTATTGGACTCCGAACTTGTTGTTAAGAGAGTTAACGAGTTGTAGGAGTAATTCCAAATGGTGAGCTGCCTCGCACTTGCTTTTGTAGGAGCAATTCCGAATGGTGAGCTGGCCCGCACTTGCTTGTTTGCAAGCGGCTAAGGCAACGTCGAACCAAGTGTTGGACTCCGAACTCGTCTTTTGAGCTTAGTAAGTTGTGGGAGCAGCCCTGTAGGACAAGCTGGACTCCGAACTTACCGTTTTGCGAGTCGCAGAAGTGACTCGGAGAAGTAGAAATGAAGCAAGTGCAATAATAGAGAAAAGTTTAAGTTTTATTGAAATAAACTAAATTGCCGTTTCGATGGGGCGAACCATTATTACATGTTGTTGGTCGGGTTACAAGTATCGGCCTTATCGAAAACCGAGATCCTACTTCTACGATAGGGTGAAGTCCTCTTGGGAGGAGTTGGGTTTTCCCCCCATTGGACCTCCTTGGATGAGGTGGAAAACGGCCCCAGGTTCTGAATCTTGGAACTCGGCAGACCTTTCTCTTCGCTTGTAGGCTCCTCGGGGTGGAAGGTCGGCCTCATCTCTTCGGACGAACTTATCCAGGTGTCCCCACAGTATGAGCTCTTCAATCTCCTCTTTGAGAGCCCGACAGTCATCCGTGTCGTGATCGTGATCCCTATGAAAGCGGCACCACTTGTTCTTGTTTCTTTTCTTGCCGGGGGTATTCATTCTAGGAGGAGTGTGGAGTAGCCCTTTCTTATCCACCTCCATAAGAACTGCTGATATATTAGCAGTGAGGCGGGTGAACTTCTCAAAATGAGGAGCTGGGCAACGTTGGCCATTGTCATCCCTCTGGAGTTTCTGGGACCCTTCTTCGCCCGTATTTTTCCGTTTGTTCCCGGAAGATGGTTCCTCAAGACTGGGGGGGTTGAAACCCTCTTCCACTCGGATGTACTTCTCACTCCTAAGCAGGAGTTCTGAAAAGTCTCGAGGAGGCTTCTTGGCAAGGGATGCCTTGAGGTCGGCATTGGTGATGTTGAGCTCGAATGCCTCAGAGGCTACTGATTGGCTAAGGGATGCTATAGACCGGACTTCAGCGGTGAAGCACCGAATGTAATCTCTTAGGCATTCACCCTTTCTTTGGTTGGGGGTCACCAAAGATACATTTACTTCTCGGCCCGACAGCTACTCACGAAATGAGTAAGGAAGAGACCTTCGAATTGATCGAATGAGAAGATGGAGGCCGGGGCGAGTCGAGAGTACCATTCTCTCGCAGGCCCCTTCAGCGTGGCAGGGAAGATCTTGCAAAGGAGCGCATCCGAAGCTTGGTGGATCATTATGAGAGTTTTAAAACTCTCAATGTGGTCGGTGGGGTCCGATTCCCATTGTATGACTCAAAGATAGAGGCTTAAAGTTTGGTGGGACTGAGGCTTCCATGATGGCTCGGGAGAACGGGGGCCTGCTCGGGCGGAAATCCCTCGCCCATTGTTCCTCTTCTCTGTCAAGTCGGCTAAGGCGCCTCTCCATCTCGTGGAGACGACAGTAGACAGAGTCTTCCCTTCGGTCATATCCTGCCGATCCCCCAGACTCTTTCCCATGCAAAAGGGGACTAGGAGTGCGGTGGTGACGGCTTGAGGCAGGTTCAGGACTAAGTGCCCGTTGCTCGTGGTTGGGAGTGGCGTTGAGGGCTCGCAGAACGGCCTCTTGAAAATCTTGGAATTCCGCCCTTGTGACTGGTGCCTCTCCAGCTTGGCGGTCCCTATGTGTGGCTCGGCTTACTGGAGAATAACTTATCCGCCAATGACGTTGAGGGGACTCTCTTCGCCTCTTCGGAGGAGGGGATCTTCTGGTCCTCGGTCTGCGGGGGGTCCGGACTCTTGAGGCCTCTGGGTGCTCAGGTTGATGGACTCTCCCAAGGGCTCACCATCCATTCAGGCGAGTTCGGAGGTCGACCCCCTTTTGCCTGTTGATAATCACTTGATGGAGATCCCGCTCGGGAGGGCTTTGAGAAGCCATAGAGTCAGTTGGAGGGTTGGGAACCGCTACATGGTCATGAGGAGGATGTTGCTTTGGACGACTCTGATGGGAGCCCCCCTGGGCAGCCCCCCGAGACCCTGAAGGGGCCTGTTAAGGAGGAGCACCTTGAGCTGGAGGAGGGGGAGGAGGAAGAGAAGTGGTTCTTCAGCTGGAGACCGCTGCCTTTCCCTTCTCTTTTGGATGCATGGCTTGAAACTAATCTCACTGATGAAGTTAGGTCAGGTTGCTTTTTCGTTTTCCATAGATGGTGTCAATCTGTTGCCGCTGAATCTGGTGTGGGGGCAATAGATAGAATTTGTGTATTCTTGAGAAAACGAACAAGGCAAACCTGTTGACCTGTTGACCTTCACCAACTTGTTGACTTGGTTTCTTGCCGCTGCTGCAAACCTGCAAAAAGTGCGATACACTGAGATGGATCTTAGCGACGCACCCTCCGACGCTCTTGTCAGTAATCAGGAAGATTATGAAAGCGCTTTATGTGGAAAAAGATTGATTACTTTCTTATGGTGGGGGGAGAGGGGTTTTGATAGTCACCTTAGGGATCCGTTTCGAGATAAGAACAAATCTCTACTTTCCAGTGTGGATGGATAGAAGTGGTTAAAACCACCTCTTAGGGATAATTATGATTCTGAATTCTTCTTTATCCTTCTGAACTTGTTTGTAACGGGTTAGGATCTGTACCTAGTAAGACAGATCCATTTATGGGTAATTGGGCTTAGAAGAAAGACCCAGTCCCCATTTCAGACCCGCTTGTAGGTGAAATTACCGCTTTACCCCCGAGCTTTAAGATTCGTGTCCGATTCGAACGGTCCCGATTTAATTCTAGTTTTAGCCATATCACTACCGAAAATCAAAGCCTCACACTTGCTTTCTGAAAAAGCGATGGGATTTTACCCAAACTCGTTTTTTCAGAAAGCGAGTAGGGCGTTTTGGAAATTTTTTTAAAAAAGTATGGCAATTTGGAAAAAACTTTCAGAAAGTGGGATAGTTTAGGAAAAAATTCTCAATAGATGAGGGAAGAGAGAGTAGGTGGGGGAACTCTCTAATAAAAATGTGCCACAGAAGCTAGTGAAGAGAATGATAGTGAAATTGGTAGTGGATGTAGAATTACTCAATTATGTAAAATACTTATGTTTATTTTTTTTTATTTTTTGGTAAACTATTAAACATATTGATAACTAGTGGGGGGATTGATTGATTATAGCGATCTCTCCTATTTATGAAGGGTTGAGTGAATGTGAACGAACAGGAATTATTATTTTGTGTATGCATAAGTGAATGCGTGTGTTTTGTAACTCTGAGTTTGTATTTCAGTGGTAGTTGTTGGTGTTGCTGGGTTTTTTTTTTTCTAAGGAGAGTTTTTTTTTATATAGAATAAAGATGACATCGTCATCGTTTCATTAATGATAGATTAACGAAACAAAGTAGTTCTGAATACAAAGCAAAATAAAAACAAAATACTAACATCTCGCATCCTAACAATCTAACTGATCGAAATCAAAAGAAAATACGGATGCAGGAATCACAACATAAAGACCCTTCCCACATCCTTGGTAGGTCTGCCTGTCTACTCTCTCTCCCTGCAAAGCTTCTTTCTCTGACCTGCCCACGCATAAATGAAACTGTAAATTTGATGCATAAGTACATGAAATCTATGATTGTTATTACGGAAACACAAATTATTTCGGTCTAGCCACAAGCCCCAAATAGCTGTAGCCACCGACAGGTCCCAAGCCTCTCTATCCTCTTTTTTATCCTACCCCCTCTCCCTATAGCCCAAGCCTCAGAAATTGAGGATTGATATAGTAATACCCCAAACCCCCGACTGACAACCTCCCAAGTTAGTTTAGCCCTCTAGCAGTTGAAAAATAATTGATTCGTTTCTTCATTACCATTGCTACATCTAGAGCATTGTACTTCCAGCTGCATTCCCCGTTTAATTAAATTTACCCTTGTTAATATTGCTTCATTCGCTACCAACCATAAAAAATCTTTAATCTTCATTGGCGCTTGTGTATTCCAAATGATGTTGCTATTTTTGCTTCTGATCCCCCATCATTCAATCTGCTATATAGGGAAGCTACCATAAAGTTTTCGTTCGATTCTAAGGTCCATGTCCTGACGTCTTCTGTGTTTGCAGTTGTTAAAGAGAGTTTTTTTTAGGTTAAAGGTGGAATAACGTCACCCCGTTTCATTAATAAGAAATTAATAAAACAACCCCGGCGTACCGGATGTAATACAAAAGTGTAGTGCAGAACATAAAACATAATTCCCCAACAAAACCCTGGAGGGTGGGTCTAATCATCCATACAAAGTACAACCAAAAGTACTAAAGATCGAAACAAAATACAAAGTAGAGGAAGTTGCGGCTTATGGAAATCTGATGTATCATGTTCCATATGAATATGAAGGGCGCCTACCCCTCAGTCCAGTGTCGGTCCAAACTCTACATCCTCATCATCAAATTCCTCCACCTGGAAAACTCTGGCAATCCTTCCTCTCACTCCTGTGGCAGCAGCTGTGGCCCAAAAAAATAAGATGCATGATATGAGTAAGGTTACCAGAAATACGATTACATGAAGCACGAAAATAGAAATTATTTCTGTCTAGCCATAACACCCAAGTAGTTGCCGCTATGGCTATGTACCAAGTATCCTTCATTTCGTAGTGTACCGAGGGAAATTTGGTGTCAATCCACAAATCCTCGTATTCGCTTGGGTAGTCACCTGTCCCTAAGGCCCGTAATACCTCTACCATAGTTGCCTTACTCCTTTGGCAGTGAATAAAAAGATGATTCAGATTCTCCGTATGCATGTTGCAGAATCCGCAGTTGGTCGCTATCTGGGATTGTCTTTTGGCAAGGTTCTCTCTGGTGAGGATTGCATTATTGAGCACTAGCCAGAGGAAGATCCTGACTTTAAGGAGTGCTTTGGCCTTCCATAACACCAGTGCCCAACTGGTTCTGCATCCTCGATAGTGAATTCGATGATACAGAGACCTAACAGTGAAAGCTCCCTTGGTCTCGAGTCCCCAGCGCATCTGATCTGGCCCTTGAGCACACATCGCCCCAGTCCGTATAATGTGTGTTTGCAGTTCATGCAGTTGCTGATGTAACTCTGGGTTAAGAGTTCCTTGAAAATACGATCTCCAATTGCCCCTCTTCCATGTCTCGACCACAGATATATTCGGGCGAGTCGTTTTCTCATATAGATTTGGAAAAGTCTCCTTAAGAGTATGGACACCACACTATTTGTCCCACCAGAATCTGGTGGACCGTCCATTACCAATAGTCGATGTAACTGCTGAGTTGAAAGGCCCGCTAGCTTTGGTAATTCCTTTCCAGAAGCGAGAAACTCTAGACCCTACTCGGAAGCCTAAACTTCTCGTACCTTTTTCCCGAAGGTATGGCTGAATAAAGTCCTGCCATCCTTCCCCGCTGTGGTGGAAGACCTTCCAGCACCATTTCCCCAATATGGCAAGGTTCATATCTCTTAGGTTGATGATGCCTAGCCTTCCATGTTTCTTCTTCATGCATGCAATACCCCACTTTATCAGGTGGTATCCCCCCTATTCGAGTCCGCCCCTTTCCAGAGGAATCGCTTTCGGATTCGGTCAATCCTTTGGATTGCCCATTTAGGTAGCTCAAAAAATGACATGTAGTACATGGATAGATTAGACAACACCGAGTTGATGAGTACCACTCTGCCACCGAGGGAAAGCGATTTTCCTTTCCAACCAGACAATCTGTCCTCCACCCTGTCTATGATAGGTAGCCAGTCCATCTTAGTAGCTTCCCTGGTCTGAGTGGAAGCCCTAAATATTTGATTGGAAACTCGTCTGTCATACAGTTTAGTATGGTCGCATGGTCCTGTACTTCTACATGGGAAAGTGCAATTGGAATCAAAGCACTCTTGTGGAAATTAATCCTGAGACCTGACCAGACTTCAAAATAGTAGTGGGCTCCTTTAAAGCAGACTATGTTTGACCTATTCCCGTTACCAAAGAGTAGGGTGTCATCAGCATACTGAAGAATCGTGTACCCTTGATTAGAGTTGCTGCTAGCCACGAGCGTTATCCAACCTTTTCTCCGGCAGTTATCTAGCATGCCCCTCAGCACATCTGCTATGATAGTGAATAGCAGAGGTCACAGCGGATCCCCTTGCTGGAGTCGGTCACAGCGGATCCCCTTGTTGGAGTCCCTTCTTGCAAGAAAACGGTAGACCCGGCCGCCTATTAACCGAGACTGCCGTGTTACTAGTGTATAAATATTGTTTGATCCACCTTATCCATTTAACCCCGAAGCCTCTCCCTCTGAGAGCTTCCAGCAGGCACTCCCAGTCAACGGAGTCATATGCTTTCTCAAAGTCCAGTTTGAGGAGGAAATTCTTAGACTGGCCCGTATGGAAGTGGTGGATAACTTGTTCTGTGGTGGCCACACAGTCCAGAATACATCTGCCCTTGATGAAACCAGTCTGTGTTTTGCTAATTACACTGTCCATTATGCTTCCCAGGGGGATGGCCAGGACCTTTGTGATGATCTTAACCGAGCATTTTATGAGGCTAATCGGTCTAAAATCCCCCACCCTCGTAGACTCCACCCGCTTAGGTATCAGAACTACTTCTGCAAAGTTGAACATGCCCAATATGAGATTGTTGTGGAAGAATTCATCCATTAACGCCATAATTTCCTCTTTTATTTCTTTCCAGAACACTGGGAAGAACATCATTGGGAAGCCGTCTGGCCCAGTCGACTTGTCTGCTCCAATTTGATTGATGGCCTTTTCCACCTCCGTTTCTGAGAAAGGTGCTTCCAGAGTGGAAAGCATTTGTGCTGACTCGTTCTAACAGGCCTGCCAGAAATCATCCCTGAGTGGGACCCTAAAGTCATTCTTCTTCCCAAATAGGCCCTTGTAATAGTCTTGAAAGGTTTTGGCAATCACATTTTCGTCTTGCGATGTTCCCGTTTTCATCTGTATTGACAAGACTAGATTGGATCTACGTCTTAAGCTTACCACTCGGTGGAAGTAGGCTGCATTCGCGTCTCCCTCTTTGAGCCACGAAATCCTCGACCTTTGTTGCCAATTGATCTCCTCCAGCTTATAAAGATTGGCAATATTATCTCGGAGCTCTAGTAGCCTGTTTCTTTCATCTTGTGCCAGGACTCTCGTTTCTTCCAATCTCTCTAGCTCATCAATTCCTTCCAAAAAGGAATCTTTTGCACGCCAGATGGTCGAGAATCTAGCCTGATTCTATCTACGCAACCGCTTTCTCAATTTGCAGATTTTTTCACACCATTGGGATGACGCATCCGAACCAATAGTTAGGAGTGCCCAGTTTTCCATCGCCATGTGGTGAAATCCCTGGATTTCTAGCTAGGCCTTCTCAAATCTGAACTTCCTTGGTCTTGGAGATCCCTGTACCCCGGTATCAAGTAGGACCGGGGTATGATCTGATGTAGGTCTAGGGATAGATTTAGCGGTTGCTATTGGGAATTTGGCCTCCTAATCCATCGATACTAGTATCATGTCCATTTTGGCCATAATCGGGGTTGCTTGCATGTTTGACCATGTAAATAGTCTGTCATTAATTGGGATATCGATCAGTTCTAGTTCCGTGATCACCCTATTGAACTCTTCTCTGTGTATGTCGCTTGAACCTCTTCCCTTGTGCTCGAAAGCAAATCTGGTAATATTGAAGTCCCCCCCGATAATCCAAGTTCCCGACCATCGTTGTTGAATATCGATAAGCTCTTGCCAAAAAGCGTATCGATAATTAGCCACGTTCGGCCCATAAACGATAGTGATCGTCTGCACCCAATTATCAGATCGTTGCTTCAGTCGGACAGTCTGGGAGAACGTTCCATGTACTCCTCGGAGCAGGTGAAAATATCCGGGTTGAACCTAATAGCAATCCCCCCCGAAGCTCTTGCGGACGGGCGAAGCACCCATTCCCTGATTCTGTTGCCCCCTACTCTTTTGAGTTTAAACCCATTCGCGAGTTTGGTCTCCTGTAACCCTACCACTTCCGCCTTGGAGCTCTTAATAACGTCCCTAACCATATCTCTCTTCCCCCTATCCCCCAGCCACCTAACATTTCAGAATAGTGTATTCATTAGGGGACTGTGTCTAGGTTGATAGTGGATGTGGGATGGGTGTCTTCCTCCAAGACCTTCGTCAACCCAGAGCAGGATCCTAGGTCTTTCTGATAGCTAGTCGTGGCCCGTTCAGTTTCCCAACCCCTAATCTTATTGAGCAGTAGAGCATTACGTCTATGTCACATACTTCTAAACCACATGTTTGAGCTAGGATAAAAACATCAGAATCTGACATGAAATTTAATATATACGCTAAAAAACTTTTCGTACCTCCGTCACCGAACTTTGTAGCTTTGGCCGCCGCAGTTATCTCAGATAGTCATTTAGGGACTCCACATGAGCCCTCTTAGGTGTTCGCTGTACCCTGAATCCAATTGCCCTACCTGACGTACCAGAACTATCGCCAGGTGCTGAATTTGGAAAGGTGGATAAGACCATCTCTGGAGAGATGTCTCTCTGTGTGTCAGCCACACAATCAAGATCCTCTGACTCCTCATCCGTAAATGAGAACTCTTCGTCTAAATTTAAGCACCCTTCCATATCCTCATGCTATCTGCACTTTCCGTAATTGGGGGAGCTTCCATAGTAAACCCCTCTGTGGGCCGCTATTCACCCCAAGCCGCTGCTCATTGTGACTAACCGTAGTCTCAGAAGGCCCAACAACAGTATAATGCATCTTGGACCCTTCTTTGGGCCCAATAACATTAATAAATACCCCCTCCCGTAGACTCTTCTCATCTATACGGGAGCGGTATAAACTCTTTTCTCCTCCGCGACTTAAGGTATCGCTCTTCTCAAGCTGAGAGCCTGCCACTAGCGATAGTAGGACACGTGGTTGGCTCTGCGTTGCTGGCTCTGTGCTCGAAACACAAAGCGTAGGGATCGAGGCGTTGAAGTCGTCTTTATCTCTTCCTCCGCTTTCTTCTTCGTTGCCTTTACCAGCTTCATCTCCTTTTTTCCCATTTTGAGCTTTCCTCTTTTCGAGCACAGAAGCTTCCACACCTGTGTCTCTCTTACTTTGGGCATAGTCACTGTCAAAGTTCCGCCCTTTGTTCGTCGTGTATCACAACTTGGCATGCTCCCCTCTCGACCCTCGACCCAATATTACCAACTCTTGCTCCTTTGGGTTTCGACTATGCATGTCATCTTGCATGTCGATTGCCAGGTTGCTTTTGCCCTTTTTGGCTCTTTCGCAGTCTGTCTCCCCTCCCTGCTCCTTTCGCAGCACCTGCTCTTGTGCCTCTGCCGATTTGCATGTCGATAAGCAAGGTGCTTTTGCCTTTTGCAGCTTTTGCGCAGTCTATCTCCCCCCCGTGCTCCTCTCGCCTAGCCTCCCCACCAACTCCACCAACTTCGAAGCGTAGGCTTCCATTTTAGGTTTTTTTTACCCTCTTTTTGGTGGGTCGCCTTTGTGACTACCAAACTTCCCACATCTGGAGTTGACTGTAGATTTGAATTCCGCGCATCTGAGCCGTTGGATCTGTTGGTCGAAACTCGTTGTCGACCAGCTTTGATCGAAGATTCTTTCGTCGACACTAATCCCTCTGCCACCTGATCCTGGCACCGCTATTTTCCTCTTGCCTCTTTGATGAGCTCCCTATGCGCTCGCTCGACCTCATGAGCCCCATCGATGGTCAAGTCTCTAACTGGAGAGACTACTTGTGCGTATGAGCAACCGTCTCTGAGAGCTTTGGGGGGGTGGGGGGTGGGGGATGTGATGGCCGATCTCTCTGACTCTGATTCTGCTTGTTTGTCGAGCACGAATCGAATGAGGTATGATTCATCGAAGGAGTATACTTTGGCAAATCGTGGCATCAGCGAGATATCAACGCTCCTGATAAAAATCCTTACTGAAACAATTTCGGAGCGACGCACTGTCTGCTCGTCGATATCTTCAATTGATCCGAAGTCGGCAACTATCTCTTGTAACGCCTTTCTTTTCCAAAAATGCAATGGTACATTATGAATCCATATCCAAAAAAGTTCACCTTGGGGGAGCTCTGCTCCGAAGCTTGGTGACCATGCAAAGAACTCTATTGTGAAGTGGCCGAAGTCCACTACCCCCATTCCTGTGACCTCTCCCACCTTCTCTGTCGACGGGAAGGATACCAAGAATTGGAGGTGACATAATTTCTTTGCTACCCAATCTCTGTGTCACGCCCCGCTTCCCAAAATACGGGAATACGAGCTCATGACGTAGGCCCAGCGAATGATTTTAATATCATTCATAAGCTGTACCAGTCTAAACTCAACAATACTCAGGAAATTAAATCACAGCCACGCAATTAATAACATCACAGAACAATAATTGAATTCAAAAAATTAAATATTCCAACATAATAATGTTACTGAGAAACGAGTAGCAATTTCGGGTCAAAAGCCCGGGATACAATTCTGAATAAATAAAAGAATTACAATGAATGAAAAGAACATGAAATGGAATAATTTATTATCAACAGTTGCTCCAATCTAGAAGTACTGCTCTCCAACCCCTTCTGGTAGATCCTCAGGTCCACCTGTGACTGGATTGGCTAAAGAAGAAAAATAAATGTCCTTAGAGCAAGTACGGACAGCAAGTAGTGAAAACAGAGAGTAAGGAAGTAAGGTACGTGTAGGAGGTATGAATCAAGATCAAATTTTCAAGGGCAATAATGGCACTAATAGCAAGGGTCTTTATCAAGTATATATACATGTCAACTAGGTCTATTATCAAGTTGATCTCCTAACTAGTGCATGTACTACTGCATCCCATACTACAGGTTCGATGCACGCACATCAGTGTTCGTTTTAGACGTCGTGGTGGGGTCAACAGAGTGTGTACTCAGTATATCACGATAACAAGACAACAAGTTCACGTCTCCACAAGTAATTCTCCACCTTCCACGCCAAGTTTTCATGTAACAAGATAACAAGATAACAAGTTCACGTCTCCACAAGTAATTCTTCACCTTCCACGCCAAGTTCATGTAACAAGATAACAAGATAACAAGTACACGTCTCCACAAGTAATTCTCCACATTCCATGCCAAGTTTTCATGTAACAAGATAACAAGATAACAAGTTCACGTCTCCACAAGTAATTCTCCACCTTCTACCGAGTACATTTTCTGAGACTGTCCACTACTAGGTCAACCCTTAGAAACCCCGGCTTGTTTATTATTTTATTACTAAGTCATTCATGTACATGCGGGTAGTCATAAGAGTGTCAAGTGAATAATGATAATGCAGCAAAATGGTATATTACACAATAATAAACAAGAAACAGTAAATTTGAAATGGCTGACACAGTCAGACTAAAACAGGGATATCTCCTAGATTACAACTCCAAATTCGGACTTCAAGTAGGCTATGGACATCTAGACAGATAGTGCTACAAGTTATATTCAGGGACTTTCTTCTAGTCGGACTTTATCTAGGTCAAATGTACTGTTCTTTACGGTTCAGCTGTTCTGGCAGCAGCTAGATGTCAATTCCTAAGGAGTGGAAACAAGGTCTAAATGTATTATAAAAATCTATAAAAATCTGGGGTGAACCCTCAGCATATGTGCAAGGTTCCTGGAAAGTTTCATAGCATTCTAACGCTAATTGCATGGTATCTCATTACTAATTATGTCGATGGCATAATAATTCAGCAGTAAAAGAAAATGTAGACTAACAGGGACAAGGGATGATAACTCACAACTCGGGACTCCAAATTAAGATTTGTCACTTGAGTTGGAAATTATGCCCAATAGACTAAAATTCTCTTTTACATCTTGGGTGCTAATTCTTATATTTATAGGGTCGAAACCTCTGTGCTAAACAATACATGCAGCAAGATTTTTTATAAAAAGACTACCATGTTTATATTCATCAAGTGAGTAGTTATCGAACTAATGAATCACACATATATCAAGATTAATGTAAAACAAGTATTGCGAATTTTTCCAAGTCAACAAGTCAAGTGTATTTCTCCAGTAACAAGTCAAGTTAATTGTCAAGTTACAGTCTCAAAATCTCATGTAAATAGCATATATTTAATCACGGTATGTTTTCCTCATGTATAAATTTATTTATTCGTATCAAATGCATGTCTAGGCTTGGGTTTGACTCAATGGATAATAAAAGAGGTCAAGAGTACGTCGGGTTAGCTCGTGTAAACCCTCGATACTCTTAACGAGACGGGACACAAGGCAATTTATCGATAAATAAATTTGGAACTACTTGCAGGAGATCAATTAATTTGAACTAGAATAAAAAGATTAGTTCAATGGACTTGCCTTTTTCGTAGTAGTCGATTCGAATAATTTAAGAATAACGGGATCAGTATCCCAGGGAATAATCCCAAGAGTACGTGCAAAATACGTACGTAGAAACTCCAAAAGCAACAAACAGCAACAGTGAATTAATCCCCCACACACGATCAGTTAAAACAGCAAGCAGCAGCTGGGATCTGGCACGGGTAGAACAGCAAACAGCCAAACGAGCGAATCAAATCGCTTCTCCCGCACTGGATCAGGCAGAACAGGGAACAACGGCTCCGGGATTCGCTGTGGACGAACAGCGAACAGCAATCAGGGGGCACGGATCTTGGTGCGATCCGATGGTCCAAATTCAGTCCTGCCCTTTCTTCTTCTTCTTCGTCGTTCGCTACTTCGAAACGGAGCGAGAGAGAGAGATAGGGATGGCGACGTCAGCTGTGTTGCGATGGCGACACCACGTCGGGGAGCGACGCGGCGACTGTGGCACGGTGGAGGCGCGAGCGTGGCGGGAGGCGACGCGGTGATGGGTAGACGGCGAGCGACTCTGTTCTCGTCGAAAACAGAGGAGTCGTCGATGGCTTGGATGGCGCTGAGGTGGGAAACGGAGGCAGTGGAGCTTCAGAGCTTCGCAATGGCGATCGGGGGAGACGAGGTGATGGGTTTGACTGAGGAGTCGATGGGTTCGCCAATGGTGAAGTTGGGTTCTGGTGAAGAAGACGGTGGATGGAGGTGATGGGTTTCGGAGTGGTTCGATGGGTGGTGTTGCGATGGTGGTCGTGGTGGATTGGAGTAGCGGTGGAAGGGAGCGAAGGCGACGATGGGAGTGCAGGTGATGGGGATGTTGGAGGTTGCAAGGCGATGATGGCAGTGGAAATGGCGGAGTGGATTTCGAAGGTTGGGGACGACGGAGAAGACGACGGAGGTGTAGAGGTGGTGGTGGTGCTGTGGGGTCGACGAGGTGAAGGTCGAAGGTATTGGGTTTGTTTGTTTTGGTTGGTTTCATTTGTTAAACAGGAGAGGGAGAGAGAACGGAAGGGAGAGAGGGAGAGTTTGCTTGGGTTTGTTTGGTTCTGTTGTTTTTGTTTGGTTTGTTTTAACAGAGAAGGAGAGGGAGAGAGAACGGGGGAGAGAGGGAGAGAGTTTGTTAACAGGAGAGGGGATTGTGGGAAGTTGGGGGATTTGAGGGAGAAATGGTCTGGATTAGTTAGGGAAATGGGTTGTGGGTAGCTCTAGACTAGGATCCAATACCCAAAAGATTAGGGGTTGGGCTTGAGTGTAGATGGGCCACAAAAATACAATAATATAATAAATAAATGGAAACTAATAAGCCCACAACAAGACAAAGGCCCAGATACAATAATTAGGGGGGAAATACATCAAAGACATACAAAGAAAAATAACCCGTATAATCGGGAATAGGGGTTACACTCTGTGTGCCTTCATCGGCCACCTAGCGTTCAGCGCTTGGAGTATGTGGGTCTAGGAGGGCCTCCCTGAACTTACTCTGGCCACAACGCACCATTGCCGCAGCCACTTCTCCTCATTCTTGATGATATCCAGGCTCTTTGCTAGTCGGATTATAGTTGGGTTGTTAGGCAATCTACCTCTGTTTACGGGGCGTTTCTCATTGTCGTGGGTTTTGACTACATTGGTGCAAACGTATGAGAGATGACACCACTTCATACACTTGAGGCATCGCACCTCCTTGGTGCACTCTTTACGATAGTGGCCTAGTTCGCCGCAATTGAAGCATGGTACTAACTTTCGTTTGCCTTTTCTTTGCTTTTTTCCGTTTTCTTGTTGGGTAGGGGGAGGGGACCTGGCTTTGCTCTTACCTTTTCGGGTTACTTCCTGCCAATTCTCGGCTGACTCTCTAACCTCAGTATGGTCCACTCCCTCTGGAGTCCCTTCTGGCTCCCCACGATGGGCCCAGGTGACTGTCACTCCCCGCTTACCAAAAATACGGAATACGAGTACGTAACAAAAGCTCAGCGAATGATTTTCATCATCCATAAGCTGTTTCAAGAATCTTTGCAACACATCACAGATATAATCAGAGTCGGAAGCAAAAGGCACAACCATTCATGAATACTTGCAACAAATTACCAACAGAAATTTACTTGAAACCAAATACAATATTCTCAAATAAATCGGAGTCTGGAAAGAAAATAAATATCCGGGGACACATCGCCCAAATACAAATAATATCCAAGTCTCAAAATACAAGAATGATACAAGTCTCACAAATACAAATATTGTTCTAGCACGGTACAAGAAATAATATTAATAATCAAAAGCAACACTAATACTACAAGTCTCCGATACCATCTTTAACCTGTTCTCCATAATCTGCAATTCATCGAATGCAGGAAAGAGGAAAAGAGAAAACAAAAGTACCCGTCAATTGCAAGCCGCGGGGCACAAATAGAGTAGGATGCAAGCACATGGAATGTGAAAAACTAACTAGCACCTGGTATAAGTATGATGTCAACCTAGACAAACTAGCATGGTAAAAGTATCAAGTGTATACGGCATAAATCAAGTGTCAAGTAAACAAGTATCCTATAAACATGCATCAAGTGTCAAGTGTCGTGTAATCATGTATCATGTATCAGGTCTCAAGTCTCATGTATCATGTAGTCAAGTATCAAGCAAGCATGTATCATGTTCAAGTATCTTATTCAAGTATCATGTTCGAGTATCAAGTTCAAGTCTTGTGTGATTACTATCTAGGTAGCACTTCATGCGCCCCAAATTATATCACATGGATGCTACAACACAACAGTTTCGCTTTAGATTTTGTAGGAGACCATGCAGGGTAGTGTACTCAGGGACAAGCTCCAAGTATCATGTAAACATGCTCCAAACCAAAACAAGCTCCAAAACCCAAAACAAACTCCAGTGTCATGTGTGTACGTGTCATGTAAATCGTGTCAAGCTCCATATGTAAACAAGCTCCAATAACCAAACCAGGTTCTTCCGAGTACACATTTCTGCACTATCCACTACTAGATCTGTCCCTTAAACTTCGGCTTGGTTACTTTTATTATTGTTATCCAACGGACATGAATGTGTGCGAAATAGTGTCAAATAAACATGATATAATTAGGTTTAGATCAGGGGAACAATCAGCATGCATGGATGATATACATTCACATATACGAGCAAAATAGTCTATGTTCATAATCAGGACAGCAAGACCAATCAGTACTAAATCAGGGATTCTGAACTCTACTGCAAATCTAGATCCGTTAAAGGATCTGGAAACTAGACATCCACACGCATCCAACGACTATAATTAAGTCACATACTAGTTCACAGAATCTCAACTCAAAACTGATTTGAATACAGAATTTAGGTTCAGCCAGAAAACAGGGGAACAACTTCAAAAGCATGAAAACAGCATGAAAACTCATCAAATAATTCCACAAAAAATCTGGGGGTAATCCCCTATATGTCTACACTCAAAATAACAAGTTTCATAATATATCAGTAAGTATAGACCAGCCTTCCAAAAATAAGAAGCAACACGAAAACATAGTTTGACGAATCTGGAATTCTCAACACTACTGTACGAAAACTAGGATATCTTGCAATCAGTGAATCGAAATCCAATTCCGCCAAAATGACATGAAAATGGATAGATTTTACTAACTTTCATATTTCACAAAAAAATTTCATACAGTATAAGAAATTATAGTGAAAACAAGATTATTTACTGAACAGCGCGCAAATTACAGCACAAGTAGATTTTAGAAAAGAACATGAAACACCACATAAAACTCATCTTTAAAATTCATCAAAAATCTGGGTAGTCCCTAATATCATAAGGAAACACTGACCAAAATATTATTCCAAGATATTATGTGTAGAATAGTTCTTGAAAATAGTTTGTTAACAAAATTGACTCAAAACAGAATCTGGAATCTATCGACACGCCTGTACCAAAATATTCATAACTCAGTCATACGAAATCCAAATCAAGCAAAACCAGTGGAGTTTGAAAGTAGACAAAATTATCCAGAATTCATCTTTTATTTTAAAATTCAAATACTGACCGTAGCATACGAAAACAGCAATCAAAACAGAACAAGCAGCAAATACAGATTTCACACCTCTAATCAAGAAGATCATAACTTCATGAATATTGATCCAAACTCAACCAAACTTGAAATACAACCTACCAAACATCTAAACATCATGATTTAGGGTTTCTAACATGTCCACACCTATTATTTCCACATGGGCATTCAATCAAACACAATTCATACAATATTCACATACATGCATCAAAATCAAGTTTTGGGTAAATCCTAGATCCTTATTCTATCAAGCTTGGTGTCATAAGTCATCTATGACCAATTTATCACAATAGAGACAAAACCCATCAAGAAAAACACAAATCTTGGTTGTCTCTAGACCCAACTACTCTAGGTATGAACTTTTTGACTTGTATCAACCTAATGAAATTTTGTACAAGTTACTTGCCTTGCTATGGAGGTGAACGCGATGCAAATAGTCCTAGAAGCAAAACCCACAAGCGAATCCTTTCCACGAGCGAATCCAAGCAAATCCACGAACAAAACTCCCACACGATCATACTCCTTGATGCGACGAACGAAGGGGAGAATACCCACTTCAAGAAACCACAAAGAGAGAGTTTTGTGATGGTGTTGGTGTTGATGGTGGTCTTGTATGGTGCCGGCCAACTAGGAGGAGTAGGGTTTGTATGTAGATGGGGGTTTGAAGGGTTTTGATGTATGGTGGTGGCCGGATTGGATGTAGGGTGGGGGCTCAGTTTGGGAGAGAAAGGTGCAGCCGGGAGCTTTCAAGGGTGGAGGCCGGATGCTATTAGGAGAGGAAAAGAGATTAATAGAATTAGGGTTAGGGTTTAAGGGGATTAGGGGATTATATATATAGGGTAATTGTGGGTTAATGGGTTGTGGGTATTAGTATGTAGTAATAGGTATACAAATGGGTAATTGGTATTGGGTAGATTTCAATTGGAGATACAATTCATAGTGAATTCTATGGCTCCTAAAAATCTCATTAAGGGTCAAAAATCATAGTTTGTGAAAATCACCACCAAAAATCCATCACAACACCAAAATATAAAATAATAATGAACGAGGCCAAGAAAATGAGAAAAAAAACCCAAAATGGTGAAAACGAACAAAACAACACAAGGAGCTCAAAATGAATATAAAAAGAATATATATTGAAACAAATCCAATATACGGTTTCGAAAAATACAAGAGAAATAAAAATACACTCCAAAATACATAAAATGAAAAACAGGGGTTGCTAAGTGTTTAGTAGGGGGATGCTTTGGGAGTGTGTTGTGGTGTGTGGATGTTCTCGGGGGGGGGGGGGGGGGGGGGTTGAGGCTGTTTGCTGGAGGCTGTATTTCTGATATGGCTTCTATGGTACTGTTGTCCCTGCCCTCTGTAAAAGCTCTGATTGTTGTTGTACCTGTGGTGCCTCTCTGGTTGAGGGTGTTGGTCATAGTGTCTCTGAACAAGGTGGTGACTGTTAGTGTGATGTTGGCGCATTGGTGGGGTTCTTTTACGCCCATAGTGGCTCGTAGGATGACCCCCTCAATGGGCCCGTCCCAACGGCAGCATGTCCTCTCATTGGCGATGATGACCCTCGGCTTTATCCACCCGTCGACGATGTGCACTTCGGTGTGCCCGCGCGGGGGGGGGGGGGGGGGGGGGGGGGGGGATAGCCCGTCTGAGCCTAGGGGAATCCCCCTGGGGGGGTTGATCAGGGGTGGGTTTGGGTTGGGGATAAGGGAAGCCATAGGTTGAGGAGGAGGGTGGGGGGGGGGGGGGGGGGGGCTCAGTAGTAGGGGGCAGGGTTTGGAGTGTTGACAGTGTGTCGTGCCCTCTTATTGGGCCCGACCTGGCTGAGCTCCAACTCCGATAGCATCACGGAATGAAGTTGAAGGTCCGAATGGTTGAAGGATAGGGGAAGAAGTTGGTATCATGGAATGAGGAAGGTGAAGGAGGCCGAGAGTAGATGTGGGTAAGCAGGTGTAGGAGAGGCTACAGGTCTCCGGCGAGGCTTCAGAAGATGGGAATGAACAGAGACGGAGAAGGGGAAGGCACAGTGGGGGGGTTGAAAAAGGCATATCTTCAGTTGTTAAGGAGAGTTGTTGTTGTAGTAGTTGCAGTTGTTGCTCATTCATAAATAAACTAGGGTTGGGTCCATGACCTTCGAAGACAACGGGTTGGGTCCGAGTCCGACCCGTTTGCAGTTAAAGGTCCACTCCATTTTGGGTGAAAGAAAGAATGAAATGATCATTAATTAGATCTCGATGGAATGGCAAATTCAAGAATGTTGAGAGCCATCACCAATCGCTCTCCTTTCTTCTTCTTCTTCTTCTCCAAAACCCTAATAAATCCCTCGCCTTCATTCTCCCTCCTCTCCTCTTTCCCTTTCTCATCTCGCCGCAAATCCAACAGCTCCAACTCATCCGATGTTGCCAAACGCGAAGCCGACGACGGCGAGGTCCTCTCCTTCGTCTACAACCGAGACCCCAATTCCCCTCCCAACCTCTTCGTCGTCCAGCCTCGTCTCCGACCCGACTCCCTCTTTCAGTCCAAGCTCAACGAAGCACTGAATCTGGCCAACTCACTCGAAGAGCAGAGGGATGGATTCTACCAGGAGGATTTCGATTCCAAGAAGATGCCGCCTCATCTCGTCGTTCAGAACCCTTCCTCTCGCTCTGTAAAGTCTGGTTAGTTAGTTACTTATTCACTCACTTTCAACTTCTTCTTCTTCTTCTTCTTCTTCTTCTTCTTCTTCAACTGTTGCTTATTAATTACTATATTATATGTTGGGTTTGGATTGCGGCGGTAGACACATATTTCGGACCTGGAACTGTGGATAACATCAAATGTCACCTAAGAGCTCTGGAATCACAGGTAACATTATCTTTACTCAAATGTTTTATTACTATTGAAAATTAGCCTAGTGATAAAGTGGGTGTTTGGTTTGCAAGTTCAAGTTTTTTTTTTTGTTTTTTTGTTTTTTGTTTTTTGTTACACAACATAACAAAGTAGTTGCAACTACAGGAACCAACCGACTCCTATACCTATAATGTGCTTCATCTTCAGAGTTTTTTGCAGTACTAGGCTACTTTTTGAAACTTTTTGCGATTTTAGGCCAGTTGACAAACTATTAGCACTTTTGGCTAGCAAGTGCCACGTCAGCAGCGGCCGCTATTGGGAATAGCGGCCTCTTCATAGCGACCAACACACCGGAATCCCACACTTGGCAGATTTGTATAATTGCAAACCACTCGGTATAACTGAGGCCGCTATTGTCAATAGCGGCCTCGTCTAACTAAGGTTGCTATTCCCAATAGCGACCTCAGGTGGGCCTAAAAGCGATTGGGTCAACCTGTGGTCGGTAGTGGGAATAGCGACCTTAGGTATACAAGGTCGCTATTGACAATAGCGACCTCAGTTACTCCAAGTAGTTTGTAATTATACAAATCTGTCAAGTGTGGGAGTCCAATGTGTTGGTCGCTATGAAGAGGCCGCTATTGCCAATAGCGGTCGCTGCTGACGTGGCACTTGCTAGCCAAAATTGCTAATAGTTTGCGATGTGGCCTAAAATCGCAAAAAGTTTCAAAAAATAGCCTAGCACTGCAAAAAATTCTCATCTTCATGGGTCATAGCTAGGGATGCTTTCGGATCGGATACGGATCGGATATTGGCTATACCAACATCCGTATCCGCAATCCAAAGACGGATTCGGATACGGATGCGGATATGATTCGGAAAATAAAAATCATATCCGTATCCGCAATTTTCGGATACGGATGCGAATCGGATTCGGTCTACCGGATAACGGATACGAATTCGGATAACAAATATAAAGTTTTTGCTATTTATTTTTCTTAACTAGTACTTATACATGTATATCACTAAATTGTAAATATCGATTTTCATATCTAATAACAAAATAGAAATCAACAGAACAAAAAAGGAAAATGAAAATTTATTTCAAATATATACAACTCTTATAAAAAAAATGAATATAATACGCACTTACTTGTCTATGTTGCATTGGTTTGAAACTCACTCTTTAACTTCTTTTACCAGGATGATGTGGCGTCATTGAAAAAGATAGCACTTGGAAAGAACTGCAGTAATGGAGAAAAGTTAACAATGACAATGTATAAATTATTTTTTCATTCTTAAAAAATAGCAGAATTTGTACTTGTATATAATCTCAAGCATACTGGTTATATTCACAGATCACTTAAGCATCCAATCTCAAAAACAAATGTAGTCATCTAACTTTTACACCATTAACATAGATAGATACAGAAAGCAATTATTCATGAAGATTTCCAGCAACTAACTAAAAGTGCAAATAATTTCAAGAAGTACAAGTGAATAAAGAAACACCTTAAAAATCAACCCTGATGCTAATAGAACATGCACAGGTATCATTAAGCTTCGTCTGAAAGCCTGCAGGGTGAAACACATCGATCGATCAAGCCAGTTTACATATGGTTTTAATTTGCTTTTATATATATTTTAAAACAAGCTATAGCTGAGATATGTTTCAAGTAATAGAAAATTATCATGTTTGGTACCTTATCAACAACGTTGATGATGCCATCATTAGCAGCACAATAAAAGCTTTCTTTCAATACAAGAATAAAATGTATTACTGTTGTGGACTTACTGTTGAAGTAATGTATGACAGTGCAATACATTACTTCAACAGTAATGCCATTTATCTTGAAGTAAATTTGTGATAGCCAGTATTTGTTCTTGCGGGAAAATGATGGTATTTAACCATGCCTACAGTCCTCATAATAAAATGTACACGAAAATTTAACCAGCAAACCACCTAATTCTAGTCAGACAAAACGTCTCTAAAATTTTACACTATCAATGTACAAAATGCCACAAATATGATTACTAAAAACAAATTTTCAGAACGCATGGATGGCAGTGCAATATTCAATACCAAACGAACAAAATAATCAAAATGCCAAAATTGATATTAGACACTAAATAGCTAAAGAAAAAGCAAACTATTTAAAAGAAAAGCACAAAACAACAAACAGAACAAACCTTGTTAGAAGTTCCACCGCTGTAGAACCATAACGAAGCTGCAAAATAACATAAAGATGCAATCCAGACCCACAAAAGATTGATGAATATGCTATAGTTAAAAAACAATTAAAAAGCTTACCCCCAAGGCATTTGGGTGGACAGCAATGCGAACAATTCGCACACCTGAGAGTCTAGGAAAATTGGTTTCCTGAAATTGTTGGCAAAACTTCCAAGGTATCTGATCCCCAGAAGGTTGACGACCCTCAGTTAAACTTCTTAGTGCAGATTTTTGTGATATTTGTCCTTCTAGACAAACCTGAAGATAAATTGATAGCAGAAGGGATTTTATAAATGAATTGTGCATGATGTATTTAGATCACATCATAATGAAACATAGATGTTCCCACTAAAAAATAAGAACCAAGAAAATTCATCACCTATTATGAGAAAAGATTTGCTGAACTATTACAATATTATCATGAACTTTCTAATCAAAAGAATATCATAAAGTTGTTTTACTATATGTGACTACCATTGACTTTCTTATTACGCAAAACCTACGATAGGTCCATGGACGATGGCTGTGAATTGTTGAGTTTATCCTCCACAAATTATTACAACAGTAATGCCATTTATCTTGAAGTAATGCCATTTATCATGAGGACTGTATTCACATGATATGCAAGAACAAATACTGGCTGCACTTTGACTCAGTTCATACATTCAGAAAAACTACAATAACAAATTCAATTCATGTTTCCCGTGTGAAACTCATCAAGTACATGAAGCAAAACGCAACACAAATAGAAGAACAATATAATACTAAACTGTATGAGCTCCAAGATTTCAAGCCAACCATCATGTACATTCTTCCAAAATATTCATACACCATGAACAGTATTTCTGGGAAATTGGAGAAGAAGGGCACTGCATGCTTAATCAAAGACATACTGCATCTTATCCTCAATTGAACATCAATCAATCGATCAAACTCTAAAAATAACAAACTAACAAATGATGGTGTTAGTTACTACTACTACTACTATAGCTAAAATGCATTCCTTCAAACAGTAACTCGTACCACCAGATGAGATGGCGATGGAGCGTGGCGACGGGGAGTTGGCGACGGGGCTCGCGACGGGGCGCTGGCGACGGGGCTCGCAACGGGGCGCTGGCGACTGGCGTGGCTGGCGACGGGGCTCGCGAGGTCGATGTGGAGTTAGGGATGGGGACTGGGTTAGGAATTGGGAATTGGGGATGGGGGAGAAGAGGAAGACAGGGGAGAAGATTAGGTTTAAGTTGGGATTTGGGGGATTTAGCCGATTAGGTTTAAGTTATATAATATAACTATTAAATATATTTATAAAATAAATAAATATTAAATTAAGCGGATATCCGTATCCGAATCCGCTTTTTTTATGAATATCCGTATCCGAATCCGTATCCGTATCCGCCCGGATACGGATTTTTCATATCCGTATCCGCCAAAAAATCGGATTCGGATGCGGATCGAATCGGATATATCCTTATCCGAAAGCATCCCTAGTCATAGCCCCACCTCAAAACATACAAAGTATTAAACGTTGAATTCAAAGAACATTTCCAGTGACACAACCTAGGTTGGTTCAATAAACAAAAAAGTCTTTTAACATAATCCAAAACATAGATTTTTCTCTTCTTCAAAAGTTTGCTATTCCACCAACCTTCCTCACTGTCCCACATGAGCTTGGGTATCTACAGCCCCTTCTTTGTTTGAAAGAATTTGTGTTTCTAATTTTCCATTTTCATGATGCTTTGAGACTTGGAAGATCTATTCTCTTTTATTGGCAACATTTTATTTAAGCTTTAATCAGTGCAATCATATGAATTCTGAATTCTTCCCCGTAATTTATGACCCTCAATTTCGTTGTGCTCTTCACAGGGTAGATTAGATGCAGTTTTTGTTAATGCAATTCTTTCTGGGATTCAGCAGCGCAATTTGGAGGCAAGTCATATCATCACATCTATAACCTGCTTTTTGGTGCATGCACACAAACACAGACACATACTGCACAAACTTGTGGTAACTGATTACTCTCCTTATTTGGCAGATGGCTTGGGGAAAGCCAGTTTTAGATCGTGTAGGCCTTATAATAGAGATATTCCATGCTCATGCTGAGACTAAAGAAGCAAAACTACAGGTCTTACAATTTTGAGAATTCTTTCATTTGGTTTATTATTATATCTTCTTCATCAGACCACTGGTTTTCCCCCTTTTGTTTCTATTAAGCATTTGTTGAGTTATGGGCCTGTTCTGCATAGGGTTTACTTATTAAAGATATGCATATATTGGTAGTTGTAACTCTATTGTGGAGAAATAATATGATTTTACATGCATGTTTTTGTGTAATCAGTCAGAATTAGCAGCCCTAATGTACAAGAAAAGTAGGCTTGTACGTGTGCGTGGTCCAGGTGGCCGTCTTACCTTCGGAACAGGTGGAGAGGCTCAGGTTGTTAGTGCCCGCGGGTGAGCTTAAGAGCTTAATGCATCTACAATACCTTCCTTTTTCGACATGCATTGGTTTTTTTTTTTTTTTTGCTCAACACGTTTCTTTCACAGACAGTTTATTACTTGTAACCAAGATCATACGTTGATAAAAAAAACATATTGATTTGTTTTACACCTGAAAACATCTGATCGGTCAATATTTACTGGTTAAGAAAAAACTTGTGTAGACAAATTATATACAATATTTATTTATTATATATATATGGGTAAAAGGGATATGAGCAACTTGCTCATCTAGTAAATGAGCAATTGATTATGTGGCACGCATGTGATACATTGGACGACTAACTCTTATTAAAGATTTTCCAATTACATGCATGCCACATCATCAATTGCTTATTTACTAAATGAGCAAGTTGCTCATACCCCCTTTTCCCTATATATATATTTGTTTTTTTTGGGTTGGGGGGGGGGGGGGGGGGGGGGGGGGGCACCTATTTCATATTGTATCATATCAGTATTATGGTTGAAATTTTTATTTCCACTACATATTGGGAGTAACAAGACCAAGACCTCTTACTTGCATGTGAGAGAGTTCATGGCTTTGCTGCATGAGCTGAATGCAATTGGCAAGAAAGTACTGTGTTCATTCAGTATGGCTTTTGAAAATTTACAGCACTTAGATGCAATAATATAAACTCGAACAATTATTACGAGATATTGAAATATCATTTCTTCTCAGAAACAAGAGTTAATTGATATGTTAATTAATTTCTCCCAAATTTCATTTTTTGATATGATAATTTATATAAACATTTAAGACTTTGTTGACTTCTGAACTAAATAGCACTAAGTATGCAACAATAGAAACTCAAATATCATTTCTTCTCAGAGAATACTTCTTGCAAGAGTCGATCGATGTGTTAATTTATATAAACTTTTAAGACGTAGTTGAAGATAGAAGGTATTTTTGTTATTTGCTTTCTTATGCAAGATATTTAGCTGAATAGGATTGTATTTCTGCAGGAGGGGAAGTGGGGGACGTGGTTTTATTGGTGGTGCTGGAGAAACTGAACTGCAGCTTCAACGCAGAAGGTACATTCCGTGCAATTGATTTGATATATAATCTTTATATTGTATTTGTCTGCCACTCAGAGTTGGAGATAAAATTTGGAAAACCTCGTTTTGCCAACCCTTTTTCTGAGCAATAATCTGAACTGCCAAGTTCTAAATGGGAAGAATACTATTAGGAGCTGTTTGTTTTCTGTCATAGAATAAATGAGATGCCGGTTTTAATGGAAGAAAAGTGGATAAACTTTCCTAGTTGTTTCTAGGAACTGTTGTTTCTTTATGGATGTTCCTGTGAATTTAACCTCATTTTTAAAATGGTTTTTTTTCTTTCCAAAATGACACTCGTGATATTTCCTAAATAGCACCAGTAGTTTTCATATTTCCAAAACATGTAGTTTTCATATTTCCAAAACAACAATTGTAAGTATTTGATATATTCCAAAAAACCACCAGACTTGACTTTGTGTTAAGTTTTGGACAGAAATGGGTTAATGTTTTCACTTCTTTGCTAATTCTTCTTTCCCCTCTCTCATTAGGTAGGGTTAGGGTTTTAAAGAAGATTTTTAAGGAGGAGAAGAACAAGAGGAAGTGGGTTACGTGAGAAGGTGGGTAGAAATTGAATGAATTTTAGTTTGGGTTTTATTGAGGAAATGTAGAAGAGTAAATATGATTGGGATGAGAAGAGAAACACTTAAAGAGAAAGACTAGGATATTTTTGTCATTTTAGATTCTTATTGGGTTTAACCCGATGAGAAGAATATTTTAGGAATATTCCATTAAATTAGCGGATCTAGTAATGTCGGGTGGTTTTTTAGGAACATATCAAATAGTTACAGTTGCTATTTTAGAAATATGAAAGCTATAGGTGCTAATTTGGAAATATGAGCGTCTGTTTGGTTCGTTGTTTTGAAAATCTATTTAAAACGTTGTTTTTGATATTTTTTAAGAAGTTTTTTTTGTGATTTTTGAAAACAAAAGATTGTTTGGTAAACTGTTTTCATAAAATAGCATTTTCAAAAATAAAATATAAAAGGCATTTGGTAAATTGTCTATAGTATGTATATATGTATGTGTTAGGTTTCGAGGGCAATCACAGATTATACAGCGAAAAAAAAATCACAAAATATCGAAACCTGGCTATGGATCCATGCGAAAACCATAAATAGTGTTTAGGAGTTATTCCTTAAAGATGGATTTGGAGTCTCCAAATATGTCAATCACAGTACTGCAAAGGTTGCGGCTAGGCAATTAAAATCGGTTTTTGGAACTAATCGGTCTAGGAGCGATTAGTAATTAATCAGTTAATCGGAAAATAATCGGGGATTAAATCGGAAAAATCATTATATATATAAAATTAAAAAAAGATATATCCTCATTGTGTATCAACCCTAAATCCTAACATAAAACTATTATGAGATTATCAAATAGGAACATATAGTTATAGAGAAAAAGAAGAGAGTATTTGGTTTGAACTTGAGTTTGGATTCTAGATGCGGGTCGGGTCTGGTCGAATTTGCTGGTCGGTTCCATCAAACAAAAACAATCGGGTAGGAGTAGCGCGAGCAGCAAAAGGAGGTGCAGTAGATGCGGGCTAGGTCAAGTATGTGATGACGGGTCGGATTTGGGTTTGCTCGAGGAAGAAGAGAATCAGTTTGGGTTTGGGTTTGAAGAGAATCAGTTTGGATTTGGGTTTGCGGGAGGAAGAAGAAGAGAGTGGCAACATATCAGGTTTGGATTTGCACGAGGACCATAATGGATTTGGATTTGAGGTTTGGGCCAGATTTAGCCCAAATAATGCAAACGAGCATAGAATTAGTGGAGATTTAATCGGTTAATCGGTAACTTAAAATCGGCCGATTAACTACTAATTGGACGATTATACCCGATTAAATTGCTAATTATTGAAATGTTATAAATCGCTAAAATAATAATTGCTTAGCCTTCATTTAGCGATTAATCGAGGATTAATCGGGCGTAATCGGAGATTTTAACTGCTTAGGGTTGCGGTGCCTCTTCTGTCTCTACACAAATGGATTAAATCAAGTTCTCCCTCACGCTGCAGTTCTAGCTGCAGGAAGATGATGTTTCTTATGATCTCTCTCTCACAATTTCTGTGACGGCTGGGGTTTTCTCCTGTGTCTTTTCCACATAAATATATTGTATATATATAGGTGTAGAAAATCAACCATAAGAGAGTGGTGAGGCGGTTGGGCTCACAATCTGACTTGGGCTAGATTAGTGTGTGGCCCTTCTAACTTTAGTTGGCTTATTTAATCTAATTAATTATCCAACCATGTTAGAGCATCCACAATTGTGTTTCTCATTTTTTAGAAAATGGCAGCTACAGTAATAGAAAATAGGGTATTTGTCTGCAGTGGTTGTTTGCTAAAATTTTGCTAAAATCCATATAAAAAAAATTTGCTAAAATTTGAGAAAGACGAGACATGTTTCGTCTGGTTTCATTTTTTTTACAGTTATTTAATTAGTGATTAGATATTAAAATAGGTTAATTAAATAAATTAAATAATAAAATATAACCTAAACCTAATTAATTACACACTAAACTAAGCTTTGGCCCTAACCTAATGGCCTTGATTTACTGGACGGGACATGTCTCGTCCAAGCAAATTTTGCTTGAAACTGGACAACATGTCCCGTTTCAGCATTTTTTTAGGTTTTTTTAGACGGTACCTGTTGTATCGTCTGATCATTTTTAAAAAAAATTTGGGACGAAACAAGTTGTATCGTCCGACGATCTTAAAAAAATAAAATAATTAGGACGAAACATGTTGTCTCGTCTCTTATAATATGAGAATTGCAATTTGGTTTCTCATAAATGAGAAACGACTGTAGCTATTTTGCCATTTTATGGCAAAATAGCAAACCACTGCAGCACCAACTTTCTCAAAAAATGAGAAATTGGCAAATATAGCAAACCATTGTGGATGCTCTTAGGAGTCCAAGTCTTACTAGGATTTCCAATTAAATTCATCTCATGAATTTAAATCTCAATTTCGATCCATTTTAAGTGTGTGATCCTGTAGGTTTCCATTACATTGACAATAATACTAAAATCCTATTGTAGTGTTACAAACAGTGAGCGGTATCTAGCAATACATCACTGCTACTCAAGTAATGGAAATGTTAGTGATTTGACATAACCTATCCGTGACCAATGTTACCATGTAGTTTAATCATTTTGTCCAGATATCTTAATTGACCACAAGGCATTGAGCGTGTCATCCTTGTATAGTTCAGTATTTGGTTTCTTGATGTTCGAATAGACTTACTAAAATAAATGAGCTCATTATCTCATATTAACTCATTTGAGCATGGCCATACATTTTGTAGTCACTCAATCAAGGGGTCCGTATATATCGTTCCTGTTATGTAAGAGAGACAAATTCTATCTAAATCACATTCCTCAGCATGATTTGTAGTATATCCAATAGTCGACATTATAATCACCTCATTACAGGCAACGTTTGACGGCATTAAAACATATAACTTCTCATATAGAGAATCGTAGTGACTTTAAGTTAAAGGACTACGTACACCCCAGTCATTGTGAGAACTGCTTATGACACTCACGTAACGATCCATGTAGCGTTCTCATGGTGGGTTTGTCCAGCACATTATTACTCTAATATGCACCCATGTGAAGACTTGATATCTCATATTTATGACCCGTGAGATATGGTCATTAGTCTACACACGGACTAGTTTTTATGTATTATGGTTGTCCTGATTTACAATAATACTTGACGAAGGACATTTAAGAATAGTGTTCTAATTACAACTAGTAGGATCTCACAATCAAGTATTGCACTTGATGCCCCATGGTATTGAATATACTATTCTAAGGACTTTATTATGTTCATTTAATCACAATAAACAACATAATAAATAAAATGCATCATATATGAAATAAATGTCATGATGCAATATAAACTAGTAATATCATTACACAACTGGCCTCTAAGGGCATCACCAACAATCTCTCACTTGCACTATCAGACATATATCTAATGCCTATAGACCTAGTGTGACCTTCATGCTTTCGCTGTACAAGAGACTTTGTTAGTGGGTTAGAGATGTTATTATCTGTCGGTACTCTGCATATCTTCACATCTCTATTTATGATCACTCGAATGAGATGGAAGCGCCTAAGTATATTTTTGGATCGCTTGTGAGATCTAGGCTCCTTAGCTTGTGCAATGGCCCAATTGTTATCACGATAGAGGTCCCTCGGGTCCATAATGCCAAGTTCAGTGATGAACTTTCTGATCCAAATGACCTCCTTTGTTGCATTGAAGGCAGCAATATACTCAGCCCCTGTGGTGGGATCAGCTACTGTCTCTTGTTTCGAACTCTTCCAGCTCACAACGTCACCATTTAGGCAAAGCACAAAATTCGATTGCGATTTGAAGTCGTCCTTATCCCACTGGAAGCTAGCGTCAGTGTAACCCTTTACAACAAACTCTTCCTCGGCTCCATATGCCAAGAACGAATCCTTAGTCCTTCTTAAGTACTTACGGATGTTCTTAACAACAGTCCAGTGACTCACCGGGATCTGACTGGTACCTGTTCGTCATGCTCAAAGCATATGAGACATCTGGACGAGTATATAACATGGCATACATGATAGATCCAATTGTAGATGCATATGGAATCTTAGTCATGCGATCTCTATCATCTTGAGTGGAAGGACATTAAGCCTTAGACATGTTTACACCATGCGCCATAGGGAGAAATCCTTTTTTGGACTCTTGCATATTGAAGCGTTTCAATACTTTTGTCTATGTATGTACTTTGACTCATGTCAAAACAGTTTACTTGATCTATCTCTATCGATCTTGATTCCTATTATATAGGTACTTAGGTAGCTTCACCCAAGTACTTTATGGAAAAGTATTTTTCTAGTCAAGTCTTTACAGACTGTAAGGTAAGGATGTCATTTCCGATGAGTAGTATGTCATCTACATACAATACTAGAATTACAACTGTGCTCCCATTAACCTTTTTGTAGACACAAAGTTCATCTTCGTTTTTGATGAAACCAAACTCTTTGATTGCATCATCGAAACGAATATTCCAGCTTCTAGAAACTTACTTTAATTTATAAATGGATCGTTGCAGCTTACACACCTTTCTAGCATCCTTTGGAGTGACAAAATCCTGAGGTTGTGTCATGTACACATCATCGAGAAGATTTCAATTTAGGAAAACGGCTTTGACATCCATCTGCCAGATCGTGATACGCTGCAATAGCAACCAAGATCCGAATAGATTTAAGCATGTCAACTGGGGAAAAAATCTCATCATAGTCTACACGATGAACTTGCTTGAAACTTTAACAACCAACTACCCCTTAAAGGTTTGTACGTTACCATCCATGTCAGTTTTCTTTTTGAAAACTCATTTGCACCTAACAGGTCTTATCCCTTCAGGTGGGTCTACCATGGTCCATACTTAGTTGACATACATGGATTCCATCTCAGATCATGGCTTCAAGCCATTTCTCAGAGTCTGTGCCTTTTACAGCTTCCTCATAAGTTGTAGACTCATCTTGATCCATGAGCAATACATCACCATATTGAGTCACGAGAAATTCATATCTCTCGGGTTGATGAGGTATCATACTATACTTACATAGGCCTTGTACTACTTGAGCAAGTTGTTGTTCCACAACGATTTGTGGATCCTTCTCCATTTCCACCATTGGTTCGTTGCTACTTTGCGAAGTTTGAATTTCTTCAAGTTCTATCGTTCTCCCATTGGTTCTCTTGGAGACGAATTCTCTCTCTAGGAACACAACAGTCTGTGCGACAAACACTTTGCCTTAAGTGGGATTATAGATATAGTATCCTTTAGTTTCCTTGAGATATCCTTCAAGGAAGTGCATATTAAATTTGGAACCAAGTTTATCAGATACTTGGTGCCTTACATAAGCTTCACAACCCCAAATCTTCATAAAAGACACTAGAACGCCTCCCAGTCCGTATCTTATATGGTGTTTCTTTAGCCGTTTTAGATGGAACACTGTTAAGCGTGAAAGTAGCTGTTAATAGAGCTTAGAAGATTTGCATGACTCATCATGGATCGGGCCATGTCTAACAAGGTATGGTTTCTCTTCACAGAGACACCATTCCATTGCGGTGTTTCAGGGGGAGTGAGTTGAGATCCTATCCCACACTCGGACACTCTTTTAGATGGTCATCAAATTCTTGGCTTAAGTACTCACCACTTTGATCTGATCGAAGGGCTTTAATACTTTTACCAAGTTGATTTTGTACCTCATTCTTGAAGTCTTTGAACTTTTCAAATGATTCTGATTTGTGTTTCATTAGATACACAAACCCATATCTACTGAAATCATCAGTGAATGTAGTACTGAAAACCTCCTCTATCCAATGTGTTAAAAGGTCCGCAGACATCATCACTATGTATGAGACCTAAAAGTTCACTAGCCCTTTCACCTTTTTCAGTGAATAGAGCTTTTGTCATCTTGCCCAACAAACAAGGTTCACATACCTCATATGATTCAAAATCAAATGAATCCAGGAATTCATCTTTATGGAGTTTGGATATGCGGTTCTCATTTATGTGGCCAAAACGACAATGCCAGAGGTAAGTTGGGTTCGTATCATTTGATTTGAACCTCTTATTATTATATTATAGACGGGTATTTCGAGGTCGAGAATATAAAGTTCATTACTCAATTGTGCACTACCATAACATATATCATTCCAATAAATAAAACAACTTTTGTTCTTTATTATAAATGAAAAGTTCTTGCCCAAACAAGAAATAGAAATAATATTCCTACTGATAGCAGATAAAATAACAGTTCTCTAACTCAATGATAAGCTCAGTGGGCAATGATAAATGACAAGTTCTTACAGCTAAATCATCAACTTTTGCTCCATTTTCAACTCGTAGGTCGACTTTGCCCTTAGCCAATGATCTACTCCTTTTGAGATCCTGCACATTTACATAAATGTGAGGTCCACATCCAGTATCTAATACCCAAAATGCAGAAATAGGTAAATTAACTTCTATAACAAAAATATCTGTAGTGGAAGTTTCACTTCTCTTCTTCTTCTTAAGCTCCTCCAGGTATTTATGGCAGGTCCTCTTCCAATGTCCGGTCTCACCACAGTGGAAGCGTGTGCCCTTCTTGGCCACCCCACCCTTAGGTTTCAAGACAGAAGTGCTGGGCTTGAAATTCTCCTTGCCCTTCCCCTTGGGTTTCTTAATCTGTTTTTTGTTCTTGCTCTTACCTTTGGCCTGTTGGACCATCATAATGGTCTTTCACTTACTAATATTCTGCTCAGCAGTTCTCAATATGCTTAGCAGCTTTGATAAAAGTTTGTCACTTTCATTCATATTATAATTCATGACGAATTGATTATAGCTTTCCGGCAACGATTGTAGGACCAAGTCAGTGGCCAACTCTTGATCCAAAGGGAAACCAAGCCTTTCAAGGTTCTCTATGTACTCAATCATCTTAAGCACATGAGTTCCAACAGGGCTTCCTTCTGCCAGTTTCCACTGAAACAATGTCTTTGAGACTTCAAACCTCTCATGCCTAGTCTGCTCTTGATAGAACATCTTGAGGTGTACGGTCAAATCATAGGCATCCACAGTGTTCTAAATGGAAACCGCCTTGGATGCCTAGGCGGTGCCTAGGCGCTTAAGTGAAGGAGAACGAACCGCCTTTGTCATAGGCGGTGGTCTAGGCGGTCGGAGGCGATTAGGCGGTCATCTTGTTGAGTAGGCGTCCGTGACGCTGATCAGGCGGACGCCTGATGTCCAATGTCCATACATTTTCTATTTTTTAAAAATTTAAATATTATAAAATAACACAAAAAAAGAACTACTATTAATCTATTATAAATTATGTATGGATCTTTAATTGTAGTGGAATTGTTTTTACTTTTTTAGTATTATTGGTGATAGATTGCACATATTACACCTATTACACATTAAAATAACACATATTACACATATTGGCATATTGCACATATTACAATTGGACAATTATCTTTTTTAATTGCACATATTGCACATATTTACACATTAATTGCACGTGGAAGTTGTTTTTATGCATAAACACACTTTAATTACACATTACACAAGAACATGATGAATATTTGCAATTGCATTGCATAATTATGCTTAGGATTAAAGAATATGGGCTGAAATTAACAAAATCGGCAAAAAGAATTCAACTGCCTAGGCACCCTAGGCGCTAGGCACCCCTTGACCGAACCGCCACCGTCTAATGCCGTTTACAACCCTGGGCATCCATGTTCTCATGTTGCTTCTGAAGCTCAGATTCATGGTGGCTAGCATGAGACAGCCAACCTCTCATGCCTAGTCTGCTCTTGATACAGCATCTTGAGGTGTACGATCAAATCGTAGGCATCCATGTTATCATGTTGCTTCTGAAGCTCAGAGTTCATGGTGGCTAGCATGAGACAACCAACATCCATGGCATCATCTTGATGTTTTTTATGAGCATCTTTTTCAGTACGAGGGGAACTTGTAGCAGGTTGCTTAGGAATATGCTGCTCTAGAATATACAACTTTTTCTCATGCCTGAGGACTATCTTCAGATTCCTGTATCTGTCTAGACAATTTGTCCCAGCCAGTTTTTTCTTCTCAAGGACAGATCGCAATGATAGGTTATTTGATGTATTGGATGTCATGGTAATCTATAAACAGAAATATGCAAAGTAAATATCATTTCATTGAAAGATTTAACATAAATCAAGAAGGTAACTATCAACAGAAATATGCCGAGTATGTATCATGGCATTGAAATATTTAATAAGGTCTTTTATTAAATATACCTCATACTATTTTTATTCAAATCAACAACCTTCATCATTAACTCGGAAAATCTCATTGTAAGATTTTCTAGTGGGCCAAGATCTATATTTCACTTAGTTTTAAGTTAGCTTTGGCTGATCACCAAAAATTCAGTTATTTAGGTAGGAAACACTTCCCAATTACATCATATGTAACTCTTGGATAATTGGGTGAATAACACTTATTCTAATCTATCCCATAGACTAAAGCCTAACTCTATGCCTCTAAACTTTCAATCCTATTGAAATAGCCTAGTTAAGTCAGACCTAATGGTAGACAGTTGAATATTACTTTTATCCCATCACGTCTCACCAGGATAGATAAAGACACCCTACTTTGGCAGGCCTACACTTAATTGATCCTAACAAGTACCACGCAGTGGAAGACATCTTATTATGACTTAATATTTACTTCGAGAGATTTTGTTATTTTACTAATTTATCTTACCAGCTATTATCCATTAGCATGCAACAAAAAGAAAACAATGCATCTCATACAACATAAATGCATAAAATTTATGATATGGTTGTGGCCCATAACACATTTATACTCCCAAGCCAATGAGAGTATCAATAATCAAACATAGGGATTATAACGTCTTCTCTAAGCAGCTTCCTAGTCAAGTCCTTGTATAGTTGCCAATTCCTTGCCTCCATAGTGAGATTACATTTACATATAAAGAAAGAATGTACACTTGGAGTGTAGAGAAATGCATGACATGCAAGCCGTATTTAAATTACAATTAGAATGTATAGAGAGGCACGACACGCAGGCCATATTAAAATATCAAAATATAAACCATACATCACAGAACATAAACCATGCGTCACAAAACTAAGGTCACAACCATGCACCATGCATCACATAACATAATAAATAAAGAATATGTTGTTAGGATCTCACAATCAATTCATGCACATGTTAGGTTTCGAGGCAGGCTGTATTTAAATTACAATTAGAATGTAGAAAGGCACGACACGCATGCCGTATTAAAATATCAAAATATAAACCATACATCACAGAACATAAACCATGCATCACAAAACTAAGTTCACAACCATGCACCATGCATCACATAACATAATAAATAAAAAATATGTTGTTAGGATCTCACAATCAAGTCATGCACATGTTAGGTTTCGAGGGCAATCACAGACTACACAGCGGGAAAAAAAAGATATCGAAACCTAAACATGGATCCATGCGAAAACCATTAATCGTGTTTATGAGTCCTACCTTAAAGATGGATCTGGTGTCTTCAAAACATGCCAATTACAGCATTGCAAAGGTTGTGGTGCCTCTACTGTATCCACACGAACGGATCAAATCAAGCTATCACTCACGCCGCGGTTCTAGTTATGGGAAGGGGATGTTTTTCACGATCTTTCTCTCTCACAATTTTGGTGACAGCTAGGGTTTTCTTCTCTGTCTTTTCCACTGAAATATATCGTATATATATAAGTGTAAAAAATCAACCCTAAGAGAGTGGTGAGGCGATTGAGCTCACAATCTGACTTGGGTCAGATTCGTGTATGATCCTTCTAACTTTAGTTGGCCCATTTAATCTAATTAATTACCGGATGTCAACCAGGATGGCCCATTTAATCTAATTAACTTTAGTTGGCCCTTCTAACTTTGAATGCACGCCTTTATTACAAGTTCTAAACTGCGTGGCTGCTTCAATTGCCTACTTATGGAGACTTTGTGCAGTCCTTGTTCTCACCGATATGCTTGACAATTAATGCTTTGAGTTGGGAAGAGTCTCTTACTCACATGCAAACTCTTAGTCTCATCCTATTTGAAGCAGGGGGTCTCTTCGAGGTCGTCAATTGGCTCGGAGACGTTGTGGCTTTTCTCTGGGGAAAGCTTCATAGCATTGAGGGGCAAGACCGAGCTCCCCACCGTAGCGGTGTAACATGCTCGAGTTGTTGCTTGGCTTCCTTTTACTTCCCCTACCCTTGAAGATGTTGGGAATTTCATCTTCATGTGGAAAGCTGAAGGTACAGCATGGAGAGCTGCACGCCCGGGACGGCCGAGGATGGCATTGTATGCGGCCTTCATGTTGACGACCATAAAGTCCATGGCCTCGGTTTGAGAGGGTGGGACCTTACTCGCAGTTAGTTCTAGTGTGACTATTCCATTTATCTGAACGGGGACTCCAGGGAAGTATCCTACGGGCTTGAGGCGGTCTTGGGAGAGCTTAAGCTTTTCAATGCATCTAGGATGAGTATGTTTATTGTGTTGCCGTTGTCAACCAGGATGCGACGCACCTCATAATTTGTCATATCTAGGTTGGTGACTAGCACGTCACAATGAGGTGTTTGGACACCCTCAAGGGCATGGTCTGAGAAAGTCACTGAGACTCCTAAGCTTTTAGCTAGGGGAATGTTATGCACCGAGTTTACTTTCCCTGATGAAGGCTTTACGGGAGGAGTTCAATTTCTCTCTCATTGGTCCCTTGTGGATGGAGTGGAGAATTGCTTTTGATTCCGAGTCTTGGGACCCGGAGGGTTTCTCTGGGCGCTTGTCAACCCCCCGGGCAAAAGGATGTCCAATGTCATTCCTTTGGGTGAATTTGGAGAGGGGTGAATTTGGAGAGGTAGCCTCATCGGATGATGCCTTCAAGTTCTTCTCCAAGAGCTTTGCAATTATCGGTGGTGTGCCCATGGTCTCTGTGAAACGTGCACCGCTTGTTCCTATCCTTCCTCTTGGCTGAGGAGCTCATCTTGGGAGGCCTTAGTAGCCCTTCCTTGTCGACCTCCATAAGACGGTGGATATGTTTGCATTGAGTGGATGCAATACTCAAAGCGTGGTCCTATAATACTCAAAGTGTGGTCCTGTGGAGGGGCGATACTGATCTGTGGTTTCCTTCCGAAACTTTTTGGGTCCATCTTCATCATAACCCTTGCGCTGGTTCTTGGAGGAAGCCTACCCTGGAACCCAGGGACGGAGAGCTTCAAGAGCATCTTCGGTCCAAATGTATTTCTTAGTCCTTTGGAGGAGGGCGGAGAAATCCAAGGAGGCTTCTTTGCGAGGGATACTTTGATAGATTCATGTCTCACATTTTGTTCGAAGGCAACAAGTGCAATTGATGAGTCGAGAGAAGGGATGACTCGTGATTCAACGGTGAATCTTCTTACAAAGTCCTTGACTGGTTCTCCCTCCCTTTGCTTTAACTCGAGCAAGGATGCCTTGATCTTCGCAGTCTTTCGGCTGCTTACGAAGTGGGTGAGAAAGAGTTCCTCAAACTGATCGAACGAGAAGATGGTGTTTAGAGAGAGGCGGGAGTATCACTCTCTTGCTGGTCCCTTGAGAGTTGGTGGGAATGTCATGCAGAGGAGGGCATCAGAGGCTTGGTGGATCATTATGAGAGTTTTAAAACTCTCATTGTGGTCAGCCGGGTCTATGTGTCCATTGTAAGACTCGAAGGTTGGTGGCTTGAACTTTTTTGGGATGCGAGCTTCAAAGATAGACTTGGAGAACCGGGGCCTAATAGGGCGATAGCTTAGGGCATGACCCACTTCCTCTTTGTTGATTCTTACAAGGCGGTCCTCCATTGCTTGGAGGCGGCGGACAACAGGGTCTTCCCTTGGCTCTGATCCTGTAGAGCCATAAAATTTTTCGTCTTGCACAGTTGAGAGACTACTCCTACTTGTGTGCCGACCCCTCCTTGGGGTGACTTACAGGACTTGGCAGATTTCGTCTTTGAGTTCACGGAATTTGGCCCTTGTGACAGGGGCCTCTTCTTCCTTATGGTCTTCATGAGTGCGCCTATGACGGGGAGGAGGGCTTTCTCTGTACCTTCGATCACGAGAAAGAGGAGACCTTATGTGGCATGATCGAAGGGGAGATGTGCTCTTTCTGCTCCCACGGTGCTTTGAGTGGGAGCCTTGGCCTTGGGCGCCTCTCTTCGTAGTGACGGCGAAGTTTTTTCTTCTACTACCTATTGTTGATAAGTGTACGAAGATTTGGCGGTATCAAGGGTACCATAGGGAGCACCCCGGGAGGCACTACGGGAAGAACTGTGGAGTCGATGGATGAATGGACCAAGGGTCTGTTCTCCTTCAATCGTTCAGGTCAAGGTCCAGGGTGGCGTGCAGAATGACTCGATTGAGAGCTGATGCATCCCCGATGATAGAGGGTTGTGACGTCGGGTGATCAACCTGTTGTGGAAGAGGTGGAGGTTGCCACTGAGG
The DNA here is from genome assembly GCA_017893485.1 of Hemerocallis citrina. Lineage (NCBI taxonomy): Eukaryota > Viridiplantae > Streptophyta > Magnoliopsida > Asparagales > Asphodelaceae > Hemerocallis > Hemerocallis citrina. The sequence goes on along the minus strand of CM030367.1, from coordinate 238,318,860 downwards.
AGGTTGTTGCCTTATTTGAGAGGGTTGTTGCCCTGCTTGAAGGGGATGAGGAGGATTGTTGGCTGAACGGCTAGTGGCAGCTGCATTCTTCCTTTTTGAAGGCATGGCTGGGAAAATTAGTAATTTACCGGCGAAGTTTGGTCGAAGATCTTTGTTGTTTTCCACAGACGGCATCAATCTGTTGTTGTTTTTTTCTGTGTGGGAGCAAACAGATGTTGTGAATTCTTTTGGAAACAATAAAAAAGAACCGACCTTTTAGTTTTCGCCGATATTGACTATTTTCAATTGATAATGATTCCTCGATCCGCCTCGTTTGAACCATTGGATCTGATCTGGATGGTGACAATTACTCCGATTGACCTGAAAAAGTCAAAACACTGGGGTTGGCCCTGTCAACAAACCCTCCGACGCTTAAGTCAGAACTCTAGAAATATATGAGAGCTTTTAGTGGCAAAATACCGATTACCTGATTTTTGTGGAGATCATGGGGTATTTATAATCGCTTACGGGACCAGTTTCAAAATATTGATCTATCTCTACTTTCCGGTGTTTTGATGGAGTTGGTTATTCTTTTCTTCATGAAGAGATAGGTTCGGTTACCCTTCTCTTTGCAAAGAGATAGGGTTAGTTGATTCTCTTCTTCATGAAGAGATATAAGTAGTTGAGGAGATGGAGTTATGACTCTTCTCCTGTAAAGAGATGGTTTTTGAACCGTCCCTTATGGATAATTAAAATAATTTTTAGATAATCATGAACTCATTCATGTTGGGCTGTTATGACAACCCAGTTAGACAAGCCAGTTTTGGGTTGTTGGGCTTGAAAGAGGCCCAACTCCCGTTTACGGGCCTGTTTATAGTGAAATTTACCATTTTATCCTAAGAGTTTTAAGATTTGTGCCCGATTTGAACGATCCCGATTTGGTTCTATTTTTACCTATATCAACACGTGACCCTCTTTTTTGAGTTTAAAAACAGAAAACTCATTTTAAACTTCAAACCCAACGGAATCTTTCCAATGTGATTATGGAAAAAACCCATAAAAAATATAGTTAAAAATCCTGGTTATGATGAAGATGAGTACAATACTGTTACAAATCTTATGGAAGATACATATCCAGAAATGACGGGTATACTGGGAAGCACGGATACTTCACGTAGGCCTATGTATCTGTATCCCATACGTATCCGATACGGGATACAGCGGGATACGTACGGGATACGTCTACCGCCGTATCCTATAGTGCCTATTAACAACATACGGGGGGATACGGTAAAAATTCGGTGGGATACGGTAAAAAAGAACCCGGCCCATTAAAAAACCGTAACTCTTCAGCTTCAATTCCTCCCCCTCTCTCAAAACAGCCCGTCCCAAATCCTTCTCTCTCAAAACACCGGTTCCCAAATCCCCATCTCTCAACTCAGCCCCCACTGATCGAAACCTAACTCTTCAATCTCAAATCCTAACTTCATTCTCCACTCATCTACCTCAATCTCATCTTCTCCTCGATGACTAAGTAGCTCGACGGCGACGAATCGTTACCCTCAACAGCGCGCTCGTTACCCAAATCCCTCGACGGCAACGAATTGTTACCCAAATCCCTATCGGTGGCGAAGTCGGGGTTGACTGCGACGCAGCAAGACGGCAAAGAACTTCGACGGTTGACGGCAACGAACTTCGACGGTAGACTTATGCTTTATTTTTTTAATTTATGCTTTATTTTTTATGTTTTCTGCTTTTCTTTCCTATATGCTATTTACACTTTTGTATGCTATTTACACTTCTATATGCTATTTACACTTCTGTTATGTACTCTTATATCTTTACTTCTGTAGTTCTGTGTATGCCTTCTGCTTTTCATTTACAAGTTATCACATTCTTTACTTCTGTAGTTCTGTAGTTCTGTGTATGCCTTCTGAAAATGTCAATAAGGCTGTAGTATGTATTGGAGTTATATTTCCTAAATAATCTTGTTGTGAATGATTTGGATTTACAAGTGATCACATTCTTATTATAGAGTATTTACAAGTTATCACATACTTAAGTTATTTTGATTGGGAGTTATATTTCCTAAATAATCTTGCTGTGAATGAGTACTGTAGTATGTATTGCTTCTAAGTTATAAGTGATAAACTTCCATATAAAAACAGTATTGCTTTTCTCTATTGAGCTTTAGTTTATTTAAGACCAGTTAAGCCATATTGTATATTTAAGACATGTTAGTTTTTGCTTCCTTTTTAAAGACTCACTCTCCAAACTTGGTATAACATAGTTCCACAACTTCCACTTAATAAGAACAACACTGTATATTTCTCTTGGACAAAAATTACAATCACACAGTTACACTTACAAGGTACAAGTTACATTTGTAAATAAACTCGCATAGTCGCATTGTAGTTTACAAAAGACACATTGAATCACTTCTTCTATGGGCAAGAAAATAAACTCGCTCGGCTCAAATCTTCCCATTACCGATGTTTCTCAATTATCATCTATCTGCATAAAAACAAAAAACATAAATTTATTAACAAGTATATTGATGTAAAACTAACCCTAAAATAGAGAATTTTCAAGATTCTTAATGGATTAATTTTACCAACATGTAGTGCAGATCAAAGTTAGAAATTTTAAACAGTTAATCGGTTTGATGGATTTTCAAGAACTGAATCACGTTTAACAATTCCAATTAATAATTCACTTTTAACAATCAATAATTAAATTCCTAAGTGTTCTTAGCAAGTAAAAAATTTAATATTGATTTGTATTCTAATCAAGCAGGTGGAACGCTCAATCTCGATATTTGTGATCGACAGTTAAATTGAATAATATAATAGAGATGATGAAGTAGTATAACACAAATATTTGAGAATTGGAAAGAGTATACCGAGGGTTCGAAGAACTCAGCGTAGATCTCGCGTTGAACACGAAGAGTACAACGATCAGCAACAATAGCGGAAGCAACAGCCAAGAGCAATGGCAACAACAAAGAGAGGTGGCGGCGGCGGTCGATGGGGACCGTCGGAAAATCGACCGGAAAAGGATGAGGGCGTTGGGCTGTGCTGGCGTGGGTGAGTGCTACACGGGGTCGCGAGGATAGGGGCGGTGGAGGTTGCGGTGGCGATGGAAAGGGGAGATGGGGGCGTCGAATGATGGCGGCGCGGGGTTCGGTTGACGGGGGTGGATGGGAAGACGAAAGTGGGAGACGGGGTAGGGAAGGACGACGGAGAGGGCGAGGGGCGAGCGGTTTGACGGCGGTGGTGGTCGAAGAAGGTGAAGAGGAGTGGTTGGTCGGGAGTTGGAGGAGGAAGAAGAAGGATTAGGGTTTTGGATTTGGGGATTAGGGTTTTGATTTAATTTATTTGGGGATTTGGGGTAGTTTTAGAGTTTATCACAAACCCTAAAATTTTATTAGGATTTATCACAAACCCTAATAAAGTTGGATCTCAATTTTATCACACAAAGGAGAGATGAAGAGCAAAACTCAACACAATAATTTTTTAAATCAAGAATAGCAACTTCTCATTAATTCCAAGGCCTATAAATAGGCTCAAAACAAATCTTGATACAAATCTCAAAATATTCTAATTTATAAAAGAAAGATTACATATGGCTATAATTGCCAAAAACAAATATGGTACTGAAATAAAATACTAAACTAAACAGTATAGATGTCCTCATCATTCTCTCCGGGTGGGAGAGAGCTCGACCCAGTCGAGTCAAAACTTCAAACTTCAAGTACCGCACTGTGGAGTTTGGGCAATTCTCAATACGTTCTTAAATTTGGGGGAAATACATGCGACGTTCATGCAAATAAATCTTTCATTTGTCTGTAGTCAATGTGCCACAGATAAGCATGTGACTAATGTTTCTTAATTGATGGTCTATTGTCGGAATCAGTTTTGTGCTAATCCAATGCTTGATTGTTTTAGAATTCAGGAACGGCGAACCTATTTACTATCACAAATTGAAGAAGTTCGCCGAACTCGTGCTGTCCAGCGTTCTGCTCGGAAAAGGCATGGCGGTTCATATGGTCAATGCCTAGCAACAGTTGCTGTTGTGGGATATACTAATGCTGTATGTGGTTCTGAAAATTTCAGTCTTCAAAGCACATTTGTATGGAAGAACTCTCTAGAACATCAACTAAGTCAACATGAAGATATTCGGAGAATCTTCTTGTTTTGTTTTTTTTACTTCATTCCAAAATTTGATACTGTTAACTTATGATAAGTATATGCTGCAGGGAAAATCAACTCTGGTCAGTGCTCTTTCAGAAAGTGATCTATATAGTGAAAATCGGTACTCCCAGACCAAATTAGCATCTCTTTAAAACTTCACTTTAAGTTGTAGGCTTTTTCCCCCAGTATATGATTTAACTATAAACTTGCTCTTGTAAGCTTCTAATTGCTGACTTTTGTATTGTATTGCAGATTGTTTGCAACAGTGGATCCACGGTTGAGAAGTGTAATTCTTCCATCGGGGTAAATATTTAGTACAGGTTACACGGTTACCATTTTTCATCTTATTGAATTATGTAGCATTTCAGTTGTAACAAAGATCTTATTATTGAATGCATTATTCAGAAGGAAAGTACTTCTTAGCGACACTGTAGGGTTTATTTCAGACTTGCCTGTACAGGTAATTTGGAGATAGTTTCTTTTCGTAGTATTGTATTTTTTACACTTATTGGTACACTTATTTATTGATGGTTGTTTAAAATTGTCTTGCAGTTAGTAGAAGCATTTCATGCTACTCTGGAAGAAGTTGTAGAAGCAGACTTGTTGGTGGTATGTGGATTATGATTTCTTTTATTGTTATTAATCAAAATCTAGAAATTCAAATTTTACTTGAGTTAACAAGTGTTGCCTGCCTGAAATGTGAACGCTGTACCCACAATTTGTGATTATGACTTGCTAGAGTAGTTTACTTGTTTCATTTATTTCTGTTTTGTTTTTTCTTAGTTGCATTTAGGTGGCATTTATTTAATGTATTGTTACTCTATTTGTTTCATAAACGATGAAAGAGATCAACCCCCCCCCCCCCCCTCTTCCTGTGTATGCGGACAAAGAAGAGGGAAAAATTAGCACAGCTGGTGTGTTGAACCTTCATAAATCTCAATTTTGATGCAGTCGCTTCACAATGTTGATCCACTGTCCACCTAATATGATTTGCACCCATCTTAAAGTCTTGGGATATTCCATTATTCCCCATTGAGTTTTTTAGTTTTATATATATATAATTCTCATGTTTAGCCTACATACTCTTTGTATCTTTTAAAAACCCCAACCCAATGCAATGTCCATCTTCCTCCAGCTGCCCCACATCTGTAGTCCTCTTCCTTCAATTTTATCTCTACTCCCTGATTCTTACTTACCACAATGTTTGTTCGACTCTACTGTTGTCTTATGTTGCATTTGGGATTGTTAGTTTAGAGGGTGCTATCCTTGTAAAATTGTGCACCAGAATTTATAAGCTGAGCAGATTTTTGTCTAGCCTTGGATATGTTTCCCACATACCCACTTGTTTTTTAATAACAATTTTTTTGATAATTACTGTTCATAATAATATAAAAAAAGGAAAATTGTGGGAATTTTATCATATTTATTGGATTTTTTTTCATTCTTATTTGGGTAGTTCGACTAAGTCCGTAAAAGTGGACACAATGGTCACTAATTATGTTGGTCTTAAGGATTCAGTCAAGATCAGGCTGACATCAAATGACAAAGTGGGCACGAGTGTTCATTAATATGAAACTTTCACATGGTTGTATTTATTGTTTTTAATATGAAACTCACTCAGTCCCTCAAATTCAAAGATTCTTATTTCCCACTCAAGCAATTCTAGGAGCCAAATATCTTTAAGAGTTTCTTGGCTCAGATGCATGTACTTAGAAATGTATACCTGTGTTTATGCTAAGATGTATACAACTATAGCTTTTTCTATTTTTCTACTTTAGCATACAAATATAACTAGTGCACATAGTTCCCACAAATTTAGAAGTAAATTGCTTGACAATCTTATTAAATTGCTACAGCATGTGCTAGATGCCAGTGCTCCAGATCTTGATTTACAGCGAACAACTGTATTAGAAGTACTGCAACAAATTGGTGTGTCAGAAGAAAAGATCCAAAATATGATTGAAGTTTGGAACAAAGTACAACCTACATTCTTCCGATGATACAATCAGTCTTTGTTCATGGCCTTGTTAACTATTTTTAGAAGTAGTTTTTTGTTGACTTCTTAAATCTTTCAGATTGATCTTCTTAACAAGGACATCGGAGTTGATGAAGAACATGATGAATTTCTCAGTGGAAATAAAGAAAATGAGGAAACAGTGTCAGGTGAGGAATATGTATGTGGAGTTGAAGGAGAGGATGAAACATTTTCAGAAGAGGATGAAACTTTCTCTGGAGGGGACTGCCTTGATGGAGATGAAAAAGAGGATGGCAGCTTTGCTTCAGATCAAGAAGAGTGTGATATTGCTTCTGATCTATCATCAGAAGAGGCGATGGAGAGTTTTAAGATAAGGCAGGCATCGTCTTTCAAACAGCAGGGTATTGATTTAGATACATCTTGTGAAGCAAAAGCCGGTGAGCATGTCAAAACTTCTGCTGCGAGGAGAGTTGGCTTGCAAGAGTTGCTGAATGTTATTGATGAGAAGCTAAGTAGTGAAAACTCTGTTGTGACCAGGAGAGTAGGGCCTTTTGATCGTAAATGGAGACCATCGTGCACTGAGGATACTGAGAAAGCAGCTTAATTAATCGGTATGTTGTGGCAGTTCATAAATTATTTTGTTTTGCCTGCCATTAAATATTTTATGTTGTGGCAGTTCATAAATTATTTTGTTTTGCCTGCCATTAAATATTTTTAAATTCTAGGTCGTTGCCGTGTTTGCTGCATGAGCAGTTGACTACAGTTCATAAGACAACATAAAATCTTCTAGCTATAACCTTATTGTCTACCCATTAATTATTATTTTTTTAATCATATACCCATTAAAAATTTGACTAAAGCTTTTTCTTCATTTTATGCAGTGGTTATTGCTTTCTATATGGCAATTTTAGTTTTGTTAATTCATCAAAATCAGTTACTGATGTTGCTTGTGCCTGCAGATGTTTCCTTGTGTCATTTTCTTTTTGTTTTTTCTTTCATCCTGGCACTGAGATGCATCTTTGTATCAAAGTAGCAATCTGAAACAAGCAACTTTTTAGGAAGCAGCATGATTTTTGTTTTATTTTGTAGGCATTTCCTTCTTCACCATTGCATTTATGAATGCGTAGAGTCCTACCTTTTGCTTTGGTTGGTGCTCTACACTTAAAAAGAAAAGTGTTCCGTAATAAGTTTATTAAAGACCCAACCTGTGCCTACTGGAACTAAAATTTAAAGATAAAGTGCGAAACAGAATCCAGTGTTTCCAGCTATTTGAGAAGTTTTCACGATACAAAATGAACAACGATTTGAGAAGTTTTGAGAAGTTTTCACTTGATTTCCTAGAAGGAAACAAAATGAACAATGATTTTTCTTGGTTTAATATGCACATAAACTAGAAGTTTTGGTTATTTCTCTTATAATAACATGCAACACATATTTCCGACTGTAAACATAGTTGGATGTATTTAGTTTTGGAACTGCAGTTTGATACTAGTTAAAGATTTTTAGTTTCTCTAGAACACATCTCAAATAAACAAATTTTCACAATTCAGCCAGCGTTGCTCACTAGTTTCAGTTCCCTGTGAGTTGTTTTTTCTTTGGTTGAAGTGTTGAACCATGTCTGAAACATGTACTTCAACTCTTTTAAACAGTTAAACTGAATCTTGCTAGCCTTGGATAAAATGCCTGACTTATTTATAATTGTTTCTTTTGCTTTGACAGGCTCTCTCTTTGTAACTGACAGGGCACCTGAATCACCAATTAGATTCAGATATCATACTTAGATTATTGTTTTGAAACAAGGAATTCGGGAATTGTCACCCGTCAACTCCTATCAGCTGGAAAGACACTTGTACAGTTCAGCGCCATCTGATATTGTACTACTCAGAGTTTATTTGTGTACTAAGGATGTTTCACTATCAAATTTGATCCTTGTAACTTGCAGGAACTGCAATTGGTTATTTCTAGAGTTCAAATAACTTGTCATTCATAGTAACTAATGGGGCTCACCGGATCTTTTGAGAAGTGAATTGCTCCCAAAATGTAATGGTCTGCGAAGTCAAGCTACCATGTGAACTTGTTCATGGCTTGTGAATGATTATAGTAGAATTTTGAGGAGTTTGAGAGAATGGGAACAAGCAGTCATGTTTTCTGTGAGCATGTGTTGGGCGTGGATGTGATTGTTATGCTCCAAACCATATGTTTGGTCATTTTATGGTTCATGTGATCTCGTAGAAGGTGTTGAATACCCGTCATCCAATTACTATGCGAATGCTACAGTGCAAAATGATGCTTCCCGGAGTGTACTATCGTCTGTGGTAGACAACTGCATCTGAAGCTCAAACTAATTGCCAGTATCATTTTTGTTTTGAGTAAATGAATGTAAAGATTGTTGGTAGACGATAATTTAAACTTTGATTTCAAATTTGATGATAGGCGAATTGAAGTTGATAAAATGATGTGATATTTGGTTGCTGTTATTATCTCGAACAATACTCTTGAGTTTGTATGATGCTTTATGGACATGAAGACTAGTAATTTAATTGTTAAGGTACTGGGTTAGAAACGCATATTTAGGAACACTAATGTGATAGTGTAATTGGACTTTAGATCCCAATCTAAGATTCTCTGTCAAGTTTATGTACAGCTGGTTTAACGCGGAGGGAAAAGAGGTAAAGAGACTGACATTATTTGGAGCAGTAACGTGTTGTTGAATGTGAAAGTGTTTCTCTGGCTAGACAGAGGGAAAAGAGGTAAAGAGGCTGACATTATTTGGAGCATTAACGTGTTGTTTAATGTGAAAGTGTTTTTCTGGCTAGTTCAGAATGATGCAATTCTATTCAAGACTAATCTACAAAAATGAAATATACAAATCGATGTCATATGCTCTAGATGTAGTAACGAAGACAAAGATACAAATCACTTATTATTTCTTTGCCCTAGGGCTAGGTTAGCGCGGGAGGTTGTGTGGCTAGGATTTGGGAGCCTACTATGTCCTAGCTCGAGCTCTAAGGTTTTAGGTCACTAGAGAGTAGATATAGTAAAGAAAGAGGATAGGCCTGCTTGGGATGTTTCGGTGGCGGCTATGATGTAGGGTTTGTGGCTAGATCGTAACGAATTGTGTTTTCGTAATATCTATAATAGATTTCATGTTACGATGCATAAAATTTTTGCCTCAATTCACGATTGGGCAGGTCAGACAGGAGCTAAAAAGAGACAACAGGTGGAGGAGGAAGAGTAGATCAGAACAGCAGCACATGGCTTATGATGTCTAGGGTGTTTACTGCCTTCTCAATATTTGTATCTTTAATTATGCACTAGATTTTATAGTTGTATCTCTCACTTTAATCTATGTATGGAGTTAGATATGGATGTCTGTAATATATACAACTGTGTTTTATTAAAATTTTTTATCAAAGAAGCGATGACGATGACATCTTTAATGTTAAAAAAAATGTGGTTGTGTAATTAAGTAGCCTAACTATAGTAGATCTTCTCCAAACTTGAAGCAAGTGGCATTAAATAAGTAGTCGTAGTAGTATATATTAATATAATAAAACACAAAGAAAGCTATCAAGTAGCTCTCCTTCAAACCTCCCCCCCAAATTAAAGGTCCAGATCTAACCTCACAAAACACATTTTTTTCAAAAACTCAAATTCAAAATTTTCTCCAAAACAACTCATTTATTTATTTAATTTTCTCTCTCTCTCTCTCTCTCTCTCTCTCTCTCTCTCTCTCTCTCTCTCTCTCTCTCTCTCCCCCTGTATATATATATATATGTAGAAACATGGACTTTTATACCCCAATTTATAATTATTTTTCGCCATATACTAATGGAAACATGGACTTTTATTTACAACTAATTATTGTCATACTATTCAAACTTCAGCTACATAATTGTTGATTTACTGTTTACAAGACTTTTCATATGCAGTATCGTTCTGAAGACGTGTCGTAGGCACGTAGCCATAGGCAAATCTAGTCTATATAATAAAACACAAAGAAAGCTATCAAGTGACTCTCTTCAATATGATTGAAATCAATGGTCAAGATCTAACCTCTCAAAACATATTTTCCCGCCAAAAAATTCTCCCCCAAAACTCAAATTCAAATCCCCCCAAAACAATTTATTTATTTATTTATTTATTTACTTCTCTATCTCTCTCTATTTACTCAGAAATTTAAATTTTCAGATTTCATATTTATAAATTTTCAGATTTTTATGCATTTTTGTAGCTCATGTTACATTGAAAATAGCAAATATCTCATCAACAGTTAAATTTCATTATTTTCCACATTCAAAGTTCTATGAAGTTGAATTTTACACCCCCATTTATAATTATTTTTTAACATATACTAATGGAAACATGGACTTTTATTTACAACTAATTATTGTTTTAATATTCAAATTGAGTTACATAATTGTTGTATTTTCCACACTCAAAGTTCTATGAAGTTGGATTTTACACCCCATTTATAATTATTTTTCAACATATACTAATGGAAACATGGATTTTTATTTACAATTAATTATTGTTTTACTATTCAAACTTGAGCTACATAATTGTTGTTTTACTTTTTATAAGACTTTCATATGCTGTATCGTTCGGGCATCTAATCTATATAATAAAACACAAAGAAAGCTATCAAGTGGCTCTCATTCAATAGAGTTGAAATCAATGGTCCAAATCTAACCTCACAAAATATATTTTTCCGCCCAAAAGTTTTCCCCCAAAACTCAAATTAAAATCTCCAAAACAACTCCTTTATTTATTTATTTATTTATTTCTCTCTTTCTCTCTCTTATTCTATTTCTATTTACTCAGAAATTTATATTTTTATATTTCAAGTTTGTAAATTTTCAGATTTTTTATGCATTTTTTATTGCTCATATTATATTGAAACTAGCAAATATCTCATCAACAGTTAAACTTCATCATTTTTCACATTCAAAGTTCTAAGAAGTTGGATTTTACACCCTAATTTATAATTATTTTTCAATATATACTAATAGAAATATGGACTTCAATTTACAACTAATTATTGGCATACTATTCAATCTTGAGCTATATAATTATTGTTTTACTGTTTACAAGACTTTCATATACTGTACCGTTCCGAGGACGTATCGTAGGCACGTGCCCACGGACAAATCTAGTACTACTATATACTAGAAAGAAAAAGAAACCCACATTAAAACTCGTCTGTCAGGCATTAGTCTACGGCAGTGCCTGCACCGACAGGGAAATGAAATTACTAATGCTAGCAACGCAGCTAGTAATGTAATCTTATCCCGAAAGATGCCCTTTCTGTCTCTCTCTAACTCTCTCTCTCATATAGTATAGTAGTATAAAAATTGAATTGATTTGACACTTTTACTGAGATCCACCGCAGCGATTTGATTACTATTATTATTATTTTAATCATCTACTTCTTCAGCTGCTGCTTTTGAATCTGAATTTTTTCCAAAATGACCCACTTTTTGAAAATATTCATCAAACTGATCCACTTTAAAAACTATTTATTAAATTGACCCATTTGCTCTTTCAAATATCGATCGTAGTTCTATGATTTTCTCTAATACTTGGAGAAACTTTAAACATGCAATTTCTATCTAAAGTGTATATAACTATATATCTGTGAGATAGCCAGTTCATTTGAACTACACTCCCTATCGCTATCTGAGATAGCAAGTGTAACTGTATACATTATATGTTCAAAATTTTTCTAAAAAAATGAGTACAACTACATTGCTATCTGATATAGCAAGGTCAATTGAACTGATTCGATATCTGAGATAGCGAGTATAGTTATATACATTTCAGGTAGAAATTGCATGTTCAAAATTTCTCTGAAAAATAAGTACAACTAAACTCGCTATCTATGTGAGATAGTGAGTTTATTTGAACCATACTCGCTATCTCAGATAGCGACTAGGTCAATTTGGTAAATAGCTTCGAAAGTGGGCCAGTTTGGTAAATAAATTTAAAAAGTGGGTCATGTTAGAAAAAAAATTATTTGAATACTGTGATCGGGAAAACAGTCAAACACGATAAAAAGGTGTTTGGAAGAAGAAAGGGAAAGGGAAAGGGAAAGGGAAAGCAACTTCCTTTTCTTCTTCTTCTTCTTCTTCTTCTTCATCAGATCTGCAATCTAAATCGGCTTCCCTAAACGAAAGGTAATCGAATTTCTCCTCGCAATCTCTTCTCTTCTCTTCTCTTCTCTTCTCTATCTTTATCTTTGATTATCACATCTCGCAATTTATGAACGGATCTTCAATTTGAGGATTTTTGTACTTTTCGGTAGGTTTCTTCTGCTTCTTTAACTTTGTATGAATTTAATTTCATCGTACGTGCCTCTGTCTGCGTCATAAAACACTTGTAATAGACTACCTGTCCTCTGCCGATAAGATATTGATGCTTCCAAATTCCATTGAAATTTTAAGATCTTGTAATAATTCTAAGATCTGTGTTTGTTGCAAGTTTGATTTACTTTGGGAGGACTTCAATTCAATTCTTTGATATAAAAGAGTAAGAAAAGCTTGTTCATCTCAGTCGGTTCATTATCCTTAAGTCACTTTTTTTAAAAAAAAAAAAAAAATTTAATTTTAAAATAATGCATAGAGGACCCCAAAAGGGCCATCCAGCAAACAAGAGAAAAACAACAGAATAAAGACCTAAACCTTCTTATTTCACTTTAACTGCATCAAAGATTCAAAGTGGTCATGCATATGTGAGTGTCCAGAACCACATCCTAAAGGCAAGATATTAGTACTAATGCCATGGCCATAGTTCCAAAAAATGGTAAAAACTCCGTTTAAATGAATTTTGGGACTAACATTCTGTTTTTGGGGAAAATGGTGGTTAAAAACGGGTTCCTTCATTTTTGTTAAAACACTGGTCAAAATGGGTATTGAGCACTAAACATGTTCCAGAAAGGGCACTGGTACTCACTAGTGTTGTTAGCAAGGTTTTAAATCTTGGTTTTCAAGCTCGTCTCGGCAAGGGGTGTTTCATCTCTGATCGGAGATCTCGGAGAATTGTGATCAATTCGGATGTTTATTTCGGACACTCAATAAACATATTTTTTTGTTAAGATATTATATTATTTACATGTCATCATATAAAATATTGTGTAACTAATGTTATGAATCAATCATGGTAAATATTCGCATAAATTAACAACAATATAAAAGAGAATGTAATATAAGTATATAACTAAATTAAATTTGCATTGATTAGAAAAAATGTATTAGTTAATAGACTTACTTGACTTTACATATACACAAACAATAGAGAGAAAATCTTCACATTATCTTAGCTTAAGGTCCTATATTGAAAGACTTATATACAAAAAGTAAAACAAAAAAAAGTTATATTCACGATAACATTAGTGTGTCTATTCCGGTCGATATTTTGGCAATATTTCGGCTGATATGTTGGCAAAAATCTGCACATTTCGGTTCAAAACGATTTGAAGTATAAAATCTGTGATTTCATATCGGCAAGCAAGCCGAAACAAAATTTCGGCTGAAATTTAAAACATTGGTTGTTAGTATCGTACAATACACAATATATATCGTACGATACGAGATGATTCAAGGGAAGACCGATATGTATTGGATGCATGTATCGAAGGGTGTTAAGTGTCATACGATACAGTGAATGTATCATTCGTATAGACACGTATCGGTCGATTCACGATACAAAACGATACAGTTTGATGGGATTGTAAAAAAACAAAAATAAAAAAAGAGTATACATGGATAAGATAGGGACCGTCGCACCTCGTTCCGTTGCTTCTATTCTTCTCGCCTTCAATGTTTTCGCATCTACCATCGTCATCCACCCCCGACAAAGACCTCGACTTTGAGATCTCTTGCTGTCAACGTGTGTGTTCCTCTCACCCTTTCTTCTATTCACTTCCCTTTCTTACTCTTATCTTCTTTACTGCCGTAAATAATTTTTGTATTTTTTTTGGGTGTACTGAGTCTGAAAAGAGAAGGTTTTGGGGCTGAAAAATAAGCTATTGAAGAAGATAAATACATGTGGACCACTCACCAAAATCCCACACCCTCCATGTAGTTTTACTTGAGCATAATTATAATTATATAAAAAAGTAAAGGTTGTAAACCCGCACTGCCTAAAATTTCCAAATAGTTATGATTTCAAAGTATATAGTTTTAAGCTAGGAAGCACGAGTACTTTTAAACGGACAACGTACCCATGCCGGGTGTGTATCAGGTGCCGATACTCCTTGGTGCATACCCAAGGAGTATCCATTTTTTTAATATGTGTTTGCAACTTTTGGACACAATTATGTTTAGATAATATTTGGGGCACTGGTATCCTACTTTTTTTTGGGAAAATGACGTATCTCCGTATTCGTATCTGTGCTTCATAGGTTTTTAAGATCACTAAAATGACTTTTTTGAGTATATGACAAAAAACTTACGATACACGCTACATTATACAAGAAAACGATACGCGAAACAATACAAGGTTTGACAACTTTGGTACTCACAATTCTTTAAATTTCAAATAAGACACCTATAATTTACTATTTTCATATACAACATCATTAATATTGGGTTCACTCCAAAAATAACACTTGAGTTATCTGATGTTAAAACAATGGTGAATATTCTGTTAACTCTAATGGAAGGGAAGTAGAATGTCTAAATCACCCTTACCCCTCACTTAATGAGATGTCTCTATATACAATGTCTGAAAAACTCAATTTTGTCCTATTCTATCAAACTGTTGATAATCCCTCTCCTTTTCCTAGAAACCCCATCCTTATTCTTCTTCAACCTTATTGATCCTCATCTCCATTACTTTAGTTTCTTCAACTTGTTACTCCAGATTTGTGCCAATTTTTCAATAAAATCAAATGTATCTCAAACTTTCTCATTTCATTTCTTTAGGCTAAGTTAAAATGGGATATAATTGGGGTATGTTTAATTCAAGGGCATGTTAGTCATTTGCCAACCTTAGCTGGCTTTTAACTAGGACTAAACTAACAAATCTTAAAAGAGTGTTGTTTTTGGAGTGAACCCAACATTATGAGTGTTGTATATGGAAATAGTGAATTATGAGTGTCTTATTTGGAATTTGAAGAATTCTCAGTGTTTTTTCTGAAGAAAATCCTTTTAAATTAAAAAAACCGTTTTTGGGGCATTGATTTTGAATTTTTATCAAATAATTCTATTTAAACCAAACTGTTACCTATATAACGAACCGGACCTGTTACACTTTGCAAGCAACCTTAATTTGACAGTGTACTTATCAACTATATAATTTATTTTTATTTCCATACAATTTTTTTTATTTTTTAATTTGTGCATATGATATGTCATATGATGAAAGCTTTAATATTTGACATTTTCCATAACTTTTTCCTCTTTATATATGGGTTTTTATATATTTCCTTAATGTTTTCTATTGATAAATATTCTTATATTAAAAATAGAAAAACAGTTTTATTCGTTTGAACATTGTTTAAACGAGAAAAAACCCAACAGTGCCCGACCGTTTTCATCCCATTTCCATTTTTTATAACCTTGGCAGTGGCAGAAATAAGGATATTTCTTCTGTAGGTGTAATAGAAAACAAAAATAACAATATCAAAACCATCAAACATAATCAAAATGATCAAAATGGTTTGAACAGAGAAGGGGGTGTAATACCTTAACTCAAATGGGCATGAATTAAAAATTGAGTACTATTTGCCCAGCTCATGTAGCAGAATGGCATATTTCTCGTAGTTTTATGTGCGCGAGAAAAGTTTGATTCTCACCTGACTCAGGTTATTTCCCCGTGATATACAACCAACTATCAGAGCAACTACAATCTAGGATTGGGGCCCCAGAGTAAGAAACCAATTAAGTTGACTGCTGCCCAGCTTAGTCTAAAAGAAAATTTTCATTCCTCTTTTTTTCGGGTTAAGATAGTTGGGATGAGTGTGAGAGGATGACAGTTCTTTGGGAAGATGGAGACACAGCCTTGCTCAAGATGAAGATTTGATTGAGTTTTTTTTGTCTTTACACATGTTGTACATGGCATGTGTAATATATACGTGCATGGAATAAATATGCGACATATTTGTCAATAACATCATAATTAAGGGTTTTTGCAATTTAGTCCCTCAACTAATGATATTTTCGATTTAGTCCCTCAAATCATATAGCAATTGCGATTTAGTTCCCTAAATCATATAGTAAATGCAATTTAATCCCCCAAATCATATAGCAATTGCGATTTAGTTCCCTAAAGCATATAGTAAATGCAACTTAGTCCCCCAAATCATATAACAATTGTGATTTAGTGCACCAATTAGAACACATACATCAATTTAGTCCCCTA
This sequence comes from Hemerocallis citrina, assembly GCA_017893485.1. NCBI lineage: Eukaryota > Viridiplantae > Streptophyta > Magnoliopsida > Asparagales > Asphodelaceae > Hemerocallis > Hemerocallis citrina. Next base: position 238,302,351 of record CM030367.1, on the reverse strand, counting down.
TCTTAGCTAAATCTAGAAAATTCTTTTCAATTTAGTCTACAACTAGAGTAAGTCATTTTCATTAAATTTTCAATTACATTCAAGTGCATTAATACAACCATCATTAAATAACTTACTCTAATTTGAGACTAAATTGAGTTGAATTTAGGAGATTCACTTAAAGTTGGATGAATGAGTTCTAATTGGGGGACTAAATCGCAATTGCTGTGATTTGAGAGACTAAATTGCAAATACTCATTAATTGAGGGACTCAATTGCAGAAAACCCTATAATTAAATGCCTATCTATAAAATATGATTAACAATTCAACAAAATCTCAACTTATTGCACTACCTCTATCTTTGAATCTTTAATCTAAGTATTAAGTTCTTTTTGCATAATTTGTCTGGTTTCATAAATTTAGACCCTTGAAATTTGTTCTATATATCTGAAGGCTGAAGTCATGTCAAGGAGGCTGGTTAACCCCACTAGACGTTTGTCAGACAGCGAAAGCATTCCAGTTGGTGGATCACCACAAAAGAAGTCACATAATTCACCTTTACTGTCCATTGGGTTGATTCTTGTGGTATGTTTCTATTTTTCAGCATGAATGCAAAAGTTTGAAATTTTTACCAATTTAATATTTTAACATGAAGTCTTAGGAATATACATCAAGTCAATTAGAAAGGTTAGAAAAATTATATCTTGATTAAGCCGTTCTATGAAATTTTTGTTTCTATTTTTCAGCATGAATGCAAAAGTTTAAAATTTTTACTAATTTCATATTTTAACATGAAGTCTTACGAATATACATCAAGTCAATTAGAAAGGTTAGAAAAATTATATATTGATTAAGCCGTTCTATGAAATTTCAGGGTGCTTTTCTTTTAATCGGCTATTTTTACAAAAACTCAGGTTAGTAGAATCAATAGTATTCTGTGAGTGAGAGCCAATTCTCTGTATCAAATTTACCTGAACATAAGATTGTTGGAAACTGACTAACTGCTTGCACATGTTCAGGTGAATATGCCATCAGAAAGGAAGTTTCCATTACTGGTGGAGCTATCAGAAAGGAAGTTTCCATTACCGGTGGAGGTATGTACCCATTTATTAACTTTTCTGAATCCTTGGCTTCAATTATCATTCCGCTTCATGAAAGTTTTTGTTGCATGTTCATGGTGTAGCGCCCCGAGTTTCGTATACTGGAAGCTCATTGCACTTACCCAGAACATTTATTTCAATTAGTACACAACACAGAAAATCACAGAAAATTAGAAACTTACTTTGCACAAGGAATTATATTCTCTACTTGGATGCTTTCTGCAGCTTGAGTCTCCTGCTCCACGATCGATAATCCTGCAACTAAACAACTGTGAACATGTCAGTTGCATACAACTGACGCAATACGGATGAAACCCACATTCTCCAAAATGCTCAACAATCAATATTTGATGCAGAAGAAAAAATATGAAAGTCAAACCACAAATGTCGGTGTATGCCATGATCTAAATTCTAATGCATAACTCATATGTCCACCATGTTCTTAATCTAATGTAAAATTGATGTGGAAATATATGCATCCCATACTACATAATTCCCAAATCGAGCTTGTATTCTCCAGATGATAGGGTTCGTCCCTCGCCATACATTCTTCTCTTATACTCATTCCTGTTTCTGACATTCATTTAGTGACTGGTAGAGTTTGCAGTACGTACATGCTCCTGCAGTCGGATCGTGGTCCTTCTCCATTCCGAACGGCAGTGATCACTCTGTTCGTTCAGGTCATGGTTCTTCTCCACTCCGACAGGATCGTAGCCCCTCTCCATTTCCGGTCAGGCCATCATCAGCTCTGCCGGAATCATTGTCCATCGCCACTCCTGCTCCTACTAAAGTTATCGTGAATATAAAGCGAATCGTAGGGCTACCCCTACTCCGTCCAGAGACTTAGAGTTACACTCTTGCTCTTTGTTTGTATTGATAACCCAGAACATAGACGAAAACTTAAGAGTCCATTTTCTAAGTTCCGACAGGACTTCTGTCTTACATCTGCATCCCGTTCTTATCACTAAATTCCAGAAATTAACAGTCGAGATCACGCCGCACGTGTTCCAGACGAGACGACACTGCACGTGTCCCCTTGACAGGTGAGTATACACCCAACTAGTGTCTGTTCTTACTATTCATGAGTCACACTACTTAGGACTAATGCATTTACTAATTTATACAACTTAGGTCAAATTATCATCTGCTTAATTCCTTCATTAATCACCACTTACTTTTTAGGTGAAATTATTAGTTACTTAAAGTCTCATTGTTCACAATTACACTAAATTATCATTATATTCTTATTCTCAATTATTGGCCCTTATCTGGCCCATATCCGGCCTACATCCGGCCTATGCCTGGCCCATAGAAAGCAATTACACTTACTCCTTTATACTAACTTTATAAGTTCTTCCATTACTACAAGTCACATTCTCTCAGTAATTAAAATAATGTTTAGTTAGTACAACTAACTCTCATATTTTCAAGTTACTACATTTATTATGAAGCTATTCTTAATTTAGCCATGCTTCCACGTACTAATCTCAAACTTGCATTTTCCTTATTAGGACTTGGTGCTTATTAACTCGTTCAATTTGCTTACTAACTCCTTCAATTTGCTTACTAGCATATCAATTCTAACATGAATAATTTATTAACGTGATTTTTTCTTACTAACAAGTTAGTACTCAAGGTCAAGTCTACACTTCGCTCCTAATATAAACTATGCTTACTCACCATGGATAATTTGTTAGCAATTAGGTTACTAATAAGATCAAGTCTACATTTTCAACTTTCTAACTTCTTACTAACAAGGCAATCTAGCATTTTTACTTTACTAATTTACTACCATACTAACCTATTTAACTTGCTAACTTACTAACATGAACAATGTTAATATTGTTAACATGCTTACACTTACTAACATGATCACTACTTACACAAGAAACCCTTATATAGTTCTCAACTACACATTGAAGCGTACTAACACATATTAGGCTTACTAACATTTCAACAAAGCTTACTAACATTATTAGTACAATTTTAGTAGCTTACTATCAATGTAAAATTTACTAATCAAGATACTAACTTACTAATCATAAGGACTTTAAGCATTCAAACATGAAAATTTAATTAGACAATTTACTACAGAACATCACAAAATCACCACTTATGTTTATTAGTTAACAACACAATCCTCATGCCCAAGACAAGGTTTGTATTCATAATCTTGCATAAAAGATTTATCTTTCACACTTTTACTACCATTCTTAACACAAAGATTGAATCTTTATTTATTCACTAGCATTTTTATACATATAATTTCACAACATTCATAGGTAAGAAAGAAGAACACCCAGTACAATTTCTAGCAAACATCAATCATTCATTCCATATATAAAGAAAAATAATAATGCATGAGGTGTGAAGAATACCCACTTTGATTTGTTTGCAAGCTTCAATCTATTGGTTGCTTCAAGTTGCTATCTTCTCCTCCTTGCACCTTTAGCTTCACCACTTGACTTGATTATGCATACAATAAGCTTCTAGGAATTATAGATATGTATATATATTTCTATATAGTTGAAAATGGAAAATAGTGAGAATGAGAAGTGAGAAATAGGCTAGGATTTAAAAAGTAGTAGAAAGAGAACTAGGGTTTCTTTCTATCCTCTCATATATATAAAGAGATCCTCTCATATATATAAAGAGAAGAGATGGGGAGAGTTGGTCGGCCAGCAAGGAGAGAAAGAGAGAAGTAGTGAAGTGTAGAAAACTCTAGGTATGCTTAGGTGTCCCCCTTTTTGCATTTAACCCTCTAGGTTTTTAATAATTGCACATAGGCCCTTCACATAACCCCTCTTGGTCAAAAATTGTAGGCTTAGTCTCAGGTCAAACATTGTAGGCTGTGGTGTCTTATATGCATATATATATATAGTAGTGTGTAGTGTATGCATATATATTTATGTAGTGTGTATATTTATATCATGACAATGATAAATACAATGTGATAATATATGCAATGATATTGTTCATGACAAAAATTTATTAATAAATAATTAATAAATACATAGAAGAATTGTTAATTTTGGGGGTATTACACATGGTTAGTGGATAGTTGTTGAAGATTTCTCTGTTAACTGTGAAATGTACTACTCTAGAATTAATATTATTACTTGTAAATTGTAATAGATCATTATTTAAATAACAATTTTTATATCTATATAATAAAACACAAAGAAAGCTATCAAGTGGCTCTCATTCAATAGGGTTGAAATCAGTAGTCCATATCTAACATCACAAAACGTATTTTCCCGCCCAAAAGTTCCCCATCAAAACTCAAATTCAAATCCCCCCAAAACAACTCCTTTATTTATTTATTTATTTATTTCTCTCTCTCTCTCATTCTCTCTCTATTTACTTAGAAATTTATATTTTAAGATTTCAGGTTTGTAAATTTACAGATTTTTTATGCATTTTTTATTGCTCATGTTACATTGAAAATAGCAAATATCTTATCAACAATTAAATTTCATCATTTTCCACACTCAAAGTTCTAAGAAGTTGGATTTTACACCCCTATTTATAATTATTTTTCAACATATACTAATGGAAAAACATGGACTTTTATTTACAACTAATTATTATTTTACTATTCTAACTTGAGCTACATAATTGTTGTTTTACTATTTACAAGACTTTCGCTGTATCGTTTCGAAGACGTGCCGTAGGCACGTGCCCACGGGCAAATCTAGTAATAACATATAGTTTGATGGAGGCTGAACCCATCTTTATGGTCATATTTGCACATTTCCAATTCAGTACTGCAAGTATACTACATTTTGTGTACCACTTGTGTCGTAAAAGGGAGAAAGTGTGAGACCAGATCCAATTAATAAAAATGGATTCCTCTTGTTCAAAAAATAAAAGGAAAAATATCCACATTATCGTGTCTTGCAGTATAAACTATAAAGTAGTACATAAAGTGTTGTACTTTGAGCATTATTCTTCTCTATTAGCATTCCTTATGATGGAGATAGATCTATGAAGCACACACATCTCTATTTGGTAGCTGTGTCGTGTTGCAAGTGTTCTAGATACTCGTATCGGATTCACGAATCTGGCATGACACTTGTCATTTTTGAGTAGTATCCAAAATTACCTTGTATCGTGTCCATATCTATGTGATTCTTAGAGAGAGATATATGTGTTCGTTGATATGACCATCACAAACATGATAATAGATCATCCAATTTGAAAGTCCACTTGATGTACATAAAAATGATCCAAGGGCGAACTTGTAGTCTACTCTCTTTCTTTTTCAGTGTGTTATTTAAGTGGTTGGTCCTTCCTAGTGGAATTGCCAGAGATAAATATTTTGATCTCAAAGATTTTCAAATTTGGCAGACCATGGCAATGCACAAGAAAGAAAGAAAATGAATTGTTTCCTTTTTTTTAAAAAAATTGTTGTATTATATATTTGCAGGTGATTCATGTACATCAGAAGTTCAAAGAACAATACCTGTATTAAAGAAGGCATATGGTGCCAACATGAAAAAAGTTTTGCACGTAGGCCCTGAGACTTGTTCAGTAGTGTCCAAATTGTTGAAAGAAGATGTCTCTGAAGCATGGGGAGTGGAGCCATACGAATTGGACGATCCTGATAGTATCTGCAAGAGCCTTGTAAACAAGGGAATTGTGCGTGTGGCAGATATTAAGTTTCCTCTGCCCTACAAACCAGAGTCATTCTCCCTAGTGATTGTTTCAGATGCATTGGACTACCTATCTCCAAAATATATTAACAAGACTCTCTTAGAACTAACAAGGGTATCCAAGAAAGGCCTAGTTGTTTTCACCGGTAATTTTTTAAGTTTACATTGTGATTTATAAATTCATACATACTGATTACCCTCATTATACTTTTATTGTCACTTATATTTTGCTGGGGTTTAGAGAGGATTTTGGTACATATCCTACCTCGATTAATTTATATCCTTAACTTTCTTATGAATATCTTTTAATCAATTCCCTTTAAACATATGCAATTTATAGTATTTTAAACTGATAACTCCAATAGTTGTTTAGATTATATATATTTTTTTCCATGCTCTTATCAATGTTCATTGTTTTGCAGGGTTTCCAGGTCAGCAAAAAGTAAAGATTTCTCAACAATCCAAATTTGGGAGGATGGTAAGTTTCCTCAACTAATTAAGTTTTCAGTTACATATTATCTTGCTCAAGCCTTCTCTCTACATAGTTGGAGTGAGACCAAAATGGTTGTTGGTTTGTTTATGTTGGGCTGCCTATATTTTGCTGCCATCCATCTTTGATAACATCTTTGATAAAAATCTCCCCTAAAAATGATTAGTGGTTAATGGTTATTGGTTTGTTTATGTTGGTTCCTACTTTTGAATCCTTTAGGCACCTGATAAGGCTTCGAGTTCTAGGTACCAAGAGAGCAAATAATTCCCATGCAAGTGATTTGTTTTAGTTCTCTATTTTAATAACAATACCTAGAAAAAAGAGGGAGAAAAGAACAATATCTTACTTCCTCTTTATCTATTCTTAAGGATTTCTCCTACAAGTTCTTCATTCCTTTTCATGTTTCTATCATCTTTGTCGTGTATATGAACACTCGGTTTGAACAATTTTTTTGTATTGGAATGACTTTGATTCTCATGGGTATCTTAGAAGTTTTAAGAGATGCCGACAATGTAACAGGTCCTCATTGAGACAAACAGTGCTAGGATTTTGTTTCACCCAGTCAAACTAACTGGTAAGCAGAAAAGAAAAATCACAATTTTTTAAATTAAAAAACTCACTTAAACTGTCTTACTTAATCGTTAATATAGGTAATATGTCTAAATTTGTATGCGAGGCTCCTCCATAGAATGTTGTTTTGCTAACAGTGATGCCATATGGTGCTACCTGGTGATATCATGCTGTTTGGTATACAATTGGGTGGAGACTATCAAAATTGACAGAAAAATTTAGATTGCATTTTGTACTTGTATGTCAATTGCTAGTTACTCTGTATCATGCCTTGTTAATAAGAAAGAAATTTTCATGATATAAACATTAGTTAGATTATTGACTTCACTGGCATTCACATTGAAGGCCAAACTACGTAGTCCATCCTGGTGGCAGAAATATTTTCATCAGTCTGGATTAAATGAGGATGCTGCTGCAACGGAGAAGTTTAAGAAAGCCAGCAGCAAGAGCTCATATGAACCGAGCTGTCAGATCTTTCATCTAAGCTCTTAGTTACAGCTGGCACCTAAGTAAGGTTTCAGGTAAAAGGTTTAACCCAGAAACTCCTATGTGGATCCAGGAATATTCTCCCTTAGTTGATGCTTGGCAATCATATATACGTTAATTCATATTAAATTGTGTATTTGTTGATTGAATTTTTACACTTTATGGGTATTGGTTATTGAATTTTGTGGGGGAACAATATCAAATTGTATACACTTTATCCAATATCATAATGCAATTGGTTTAAGTTTATCAGTGAACGTTTCAGAGTCTTCAGCGCTATTCTAATGCAATTCTTCTTCAATATATACTTCTTTTATATTTTGAAACTTAATTTTGGGGGTATTGTTGGAAGTTTTCATCCAATTCCCTAGAAAAATTATGTTTCAAACATTTTATTATCCATAAACTTCACGTGCTTTATCTAATAGTATACAGTTTGTCCTTTATTTTCTGGAACTTATTAGTATTCTCTACGTTTATTAGATGGTAGTGCTTGTAGCAAAGATTTGGTTTTAATGGTTAGCATTGATTACCGCAATAATAGTTTTACTAGCAACATTTTTTTTTGGCTAAATTTGAAAAAAAAACTTTCAAATAAAAACCTTGACCATCTTCGTTATGCAGAAAACCTCACTGCACTATTTTTTGCGCAGAAAACCACTCATGTATGGTGATAAAAAAACATCCATAAAGTATATTTTTAAAAAACTACATCTAACTTTTCTGCTAATATTAGATAACTTTATTCATCTTTGTAAGTTGGTTCAGAAAATATCATGCATCTTTCTCATTATTGTCAAAAAACCTCACTCAACTTTAGCAGAAAGCTCTACATATCATCATGGCATTATCCCCCCCCCCCCCCTCCCTCTAGCACTGTCACATTTACCTGTTACCCGGATCCGACCCAGACTTGGCATTGGACCGGAACCGACCCGATCTATACGAGTCCGGGTCCTAAAATAAGACCCGATGCACTTTCGGGTTCGGGTTCGGGTCCGCTCAAAATAGAACCGACCCGGACCCGGACCCGTTAAAAAATACCTCCAAACATATATAATTTGAATAATAGGTTTATAGGAATATACATATAAACGTAATTGTTGAAGATAGATTTGTAAATATAATATTAATTCTGTACTTAAGTGCAAAAATTGTTAGAATCGTAGAGTATCGGGTGCAAAAATACTTAAGTGTAAATATTTATCCTCTACTACCGGACCCGACGGGTAATTTTTTTTTAACTAGAACTGGACCAGGACCTGGTTCTTGCAAGTCCGAGTTCGGGTAGTGGAGGACCCGATACTAGCTCTAACCCCCCCCCCCCCCCCCCCCCCCCAAACACACACACACCGACACCGCCCACTCTCCTTTTACGAACTTGTAGTCTTCGATTTCCCATTGTAATATAGTAGTACTATACTTTGCCATGCATAATGGTTACTTTATCATCCTTTAGTTTGATGTTTATTATGAAGACATATATATCTCGAGAGATGAATGCTCCATTGAAAACGTACTGTAGCGATGAAAACGTGAAAAACAACAACGACTTAGGTGGTTTTCACGTGTTTTCACAACATTTGCGTTTTCAATGGAGCGTTTCCTCTCTCTCTCTCTCTCTCTCTCTCTCTCTCTCTCTCTCTCTATATATATATATATATATATATATATATATATATATATATATACTAGGTTTGCCCGTTGACACGTGCCTACGGCACGTCATCGGAACGATGCACCTTATTTGATCATATAAAATAATTTTAAAGGTTCGGCAAATTAATTGAAGAGGCAAACATATTATATGAAAAAATTTTGGGGGTCCAGCAAAAAACATATTATATGTTTGTTTTTGATTTTTTTTGAATTATTTTTTAAAAAAAAATTAATTTTAATTTTTTTAGTTTTTTTTAAAAAAAAAATTAAAATTTTTATTTTCTTAATTTTTTGAATAGAAGAGGAAGGGAAAGAGAGGGAAAAAATAATTAAATAAATATAGGAGTTGTTTTGGGTGGGAATTTGAATTTGAGTTTTGGGGGGGAACTTTTGGAGGGAAAAATATGTTTTGTGAGCTTAAATCTGGGCCTTTAATTTTTTGGAAGATTGAAGGAGAGCCACTTGATAGCTTTCTTTGTGTTTTATTATATATATATATATATATATATATATATATATATATATATATATATATATATATATATATATATTTGTCCAAAAGTCCGAGATTTAAATTTTCTTTTAATTTTTAATTTTAAAGAGAGAGGATATAGTAAAATATACTCTATTCAACTACAGTATCTTTATTGCGTGCTCAGGATATGGACTTAATTCGTACTTTAGAAATATTGTGGTTCTCGTGATTTCATCTCTGCTCATGATTAGTGTGTCATGGAATATTAGGGGGCTTGGCAGTGCCCCGAAACAACAAACTGTGTATCAATTAATAGCTTTTTCCCACTGTGATTTGGTTACCATTGTGGATTCTAAACTTTGCTCTATCTCTCCTTCCACTTTTAGAGGTATTGGTGGATCAATGATATCAAAATGGATCTCATTAGATTCGATTAATGCTCGGGGAGGAATCCTCTTTGGTTTCAAAGAGGCGATCTTCAATCTTGTCTCTGTTCGTCGTCTTCAGTTTTTCTGGTTGTTTGCCTTCATTGGTTGGAATTCAACTATGATATTACTGTTGTTTCTGTACACGGTCCTAAGTCCCCTGATCGTCGTCAGTCTTTCTGGGCTGAATTCGACTCTTTTATCGGGTCGATCCAGGGTTACTGGATTTTCTGTGGTGACTTTAATGTTACTAGATTTGCCCATGAAAGGAGTGGTAATCCTTCTTCATTAAATAGTTCTCTTCGCTTCAACGACTATATCCGCGAGCTCGATCTTGTTGATATTCCCATTATCGGTAGATCTTTTATATGGTCGAATATGCGATTAGTTCCTTCTTTGGCTAAGCTGGACTGATACCTGCTGTCTCAACCATGGGTTGCCTTCTTCCAAAATACTTTCGCTAAGCTTTACCTAATCCATGTTCGGATCATGTTCCCATCAAACTCTACTCTAATTTTCCCTTCCCTAAGCCTTGGCAATTCCGTTTTGAAAATTTTTGGTTAGAAGACCAAATTTTTGTTAATCTTGTTTTCAATTGCATTGCCAGTGTTGTGGGTTCCCACGGACTAGGCCAGATTTTACTCAAACTGTATGCGATTAAGCATGGGTGTAGAATTTGGTGCATTGAGAGATTTGGTCACTCTCAAGGCCTTAAAAACTTTCTTCTCTCTTCTATCAATTTCATTGATACTCTTGAAGAACCTGGTCCCATTTCAGACTCCCTTAGGCAACGTAGGAATGTGTGTAAGCTAGATTATGCTTCGCTTCTGCGCCTCGATCATTTGAAGTGGGCTTAACGTGTTAAGGCACGTTGGCTCAAGGATGGAGACTCTAATACTTCTTTCTTCCATAATTTTGCCTCTCATCGTAGATGATGCAATCACATCTCTTCTCTTTTAGTTAACAATATAGAGGTAAACTCCGATTCGGAATTTCATTCGGCCTTCCTATCCTTTTATAAAGTCCTACTGGGAACGCCGGAAAATTGCTCCATTCAACTAGATTGGAATCATCTTTATGGTGATGTTGAGACTAATATATCCAGTCTCGATGCTCCTTTCTCTTTGGAAGAGATTAAATCGGCGGTTTTTGCGATGAACAGCGGTTCCGCTCTTGGACCGGATGGTTTCCCATCTTTCTTCGTCCAAAAATATTGGAGTTTCTAAAAGATGACTTATTGGGCATGTTCACTGAACTCCATCATGGTGAATTCTCTTTTGATCGTATTAACTATGCTCACACTGTTCTTATTCCCAAAATCATCGGTGCTAACAAAGTGTCTACTTTCCATCCAATTAGCCTTCTGAATACTATCTTCAAAATTATCATGAAAGTTCTATCAGCTCGTTTTAGCCTGGTCATCTCTTCTCTCATTGATCTGGCTCAATCCGGCTTTATAAAAGATAGATTTATACTTGATAGTGTGGCTTGTGCACAAGAGATTATTTCTGGCTGCCACCATTCCGATTCGGAGGGTATCCTCTTAAAACTAGACTTCGAAAAAGCCTACGAAAAAGTTATTTGGGATTTCCTCGTTGATATTTTGCATCATCGTGGTTTTGGTTCCAGATGAATGGCTTGGATTAAATCCAGTCTATTTTCTGGTACTTCTTCCATCCTTATTAATGGATCTGAAGGTAGTAAGTTTAAATGCAAGCGGGGCCTCCGCCAGGGAGATCCTCTCTTCCCTCTCATGTTTTCTCTAGTTTCTGATGTTTTTAGTCGGGTCCTTCTGAAAGCTTGGAATGCCAATTATATCGAATGATTAGGAGGATTCCAAGGCTTTAGAGGTGTTCTTAACATTCAATATGCTGATGATACCATTCTTTTTTTCCAAAGCTAATGGTGTAGCTCTGCGAAACCTCAAGCTTCTGCTGTATTTTTTTGAATTGGCTTCTGGACTTTCTATCAACTTTAATAAGACTCTCGTCCTTTGGTTAGGTGGATCCCCCAACCGTCAGGCTGAGATCGCCCAATTTTTCAATTGTGCTTCTTCTTCCTTTCCTATCCATTATCTCGGTATACCCTTGCGATGGGGTAATCTCCATGCGGAGGACTGGATGCCCATGATAGATAAATTTGAAACTAGACTCAACTCTTGGTCTGGTAGACTTCTATCGCGTGGCGGAAGACTTATTCTGATTAATTCGGTTCTGTCGTCTCTACTCCTTTATATGATGTCCTTCTTCTACATTCCGTCCTAGGTTATTAAGATAACTAACCGGATTAGAAGAAATTTCTTCTGGTCAGGTTCCACTAATTATAAAGCCGGTAAACATCTTTGTAATTGGGAGTCGGTTTGTAAAGCAAAGAAGGACGGTGGCCTTGGTGTCCTTAACCTTAGGAGCCAAAACTTGGCTCTTTTAGGGAAGTGGCTTTGGCGTATTCTGAAGGATGATTCGTCCTCCTGAGCTCATTTGATCATTCACAAATATCACTCGCGCCACAAAATCTGGGAACTCATTTCTAATCTTTCTCCATCGGCTTCCCCCTTCTGGAAAGGAGTGTGGAAAGCGGTTGATCCTTTCCGCTGTAGCTTATTAAAATTATGTTCTGATGGTTCTAAAACCAATTTCTGGTCATATTTATGGATTGGCAACTTCAAGATTGCGTCACTCTTTCCAGATTTCATCCGTCTCGCCTCTAATCCTAACGCATCGGTTGCGGACTATGTTCAGGGTGTTCACGGCCACTTTGAATGGGTTATTCCTTTCAGAAGGGTGCTTCCCCCCTCTGCGTTCCCCAACTATGTCCTACTGCTTTCTGATTTACATTCTTATTCTTGGAAACCCCACGAAGATGTTTCCTGGAGATGGACGTCCTCTAGTCTTTCACAGTCAAATCTTTTTACTCGTTCCTTAACCACGGGGGAGTTTCTTCTCCTTCGGCTAAGTTTATTTGGAGTTGTAATGCTCATCTTAAAGTGAAGATCCTTGTTTGGTTAACCATACAAGACAAACTATTAACTGTAGACAATCTCAATAAGATGAATTTAGCTTTAGGGCAACACTGCTCTTTCTGCCTTTCTCGCCATGAGGATTCTAATCACCTTTTTTTGCAATGCTCTTTTTTAACTCCTCTTTGGTCGATCTGCTTAAACGCTTGGCCGGTCCATTACCGTCCTAACCTTATCTTTTTTGGTGGACCTCTTGGAGGAGCCAAAATGCCAGCCGGTCGATGCTCAAATCTTGGGATTTGACCATGATGGCCGTGACGTGGATTATTTGGACCGAAAGGAATAATCAGATCTTTAATAATACCTCTCGGTCCATCCGTTTTCTTGTTGATGATCTCCTTTACTTTACCAAGTTCTGGTCTTCGACGTTATCTAAAAAAAATTAATTAACCTGCACCTTCACAATTTAGAGGTGGCAGCGGCTAATTTTCTCCAAAACACTTACTTACCGCCTTAAGAGTTTTGCTACTTATTCTCTATGTCCGTTTCTCTGTTTCCATTGTAGTTTTGTTGATTTTGGTGGGTTACTCTTCAGTCTCTATTTGTTTTATTCTGGTGGTTGTTTGGTGTTTTGTTGACTGTCAATTTAGTTGACAGTCAATACCAATGCTATAGTTTGTTAAGTGGTGTTGATCTCTATCTTCTTTTAGCTCTTAACCACTTCAAAATTGGGTTTTAAACATTTTCTTAGTTATTGGTGGGCTAAGGCTTTTTTTTATATGATTACCTTCCTCCATGAGTTCTATTCACTTCTTAAATTGTTTCTTGTTCTTTGCTTGGCTTGCAGAGCTGATCTTGGTGGTGTGTGCTCTTTTGCCTCTACCTAATTCCACCTCGAGTTGTTGTTTTGGTGGTTGATTGTATCAGGGTGGTTCCTTGATACTGGGACTTTATTGTGGTGTTGGTGGTAGGGAGCTGTATAGAGGATAATTTTGGTGTTGTTTTATTTTGGCTCTTAGCTATCTATTAGTTAGTATTCCTCTCTTAACTGTACTTATTTCTGGTCTAATCGATTTTGGTGGCACTGGTCGATGGGGCTGTTTGTACCTGGGTTCTAATCTAGCTGATATTAATCATACTCTCTTGTTATTAGTACTTCCTGTTGTTCACGATTTTGGTCAGATTCTGCATGATATATTGCTGTTGATTGAAGGCGTTGCCCTTCTTTTTTTGGTTACCCTGTGTAGCAGTCCATGTTTGTGCTTTCGGGCTCGAACAACTCTTTGCTACGGTCACAGGGTGTGGTTTTGAGTACTATTGTTTACGTGGGTGCTTGAGTCCGGTGCTGGCCTGGACCGGCTCTTATTTCTTTGTCTCTACTTTTGTGGTCCTCTCCTCTTGCCTGGGTGTGTGATGGTTGGCTTTCTATTTGGCCGGAGTCATTGTTTTCTGGGTTGCATTCAGGGCAATGTATTGAGTTTTGGTTGTTGGCCTGTTTCGAGCGAGCTGCAGCTTTCTCTGAGTCCGGCCGTGTCTTTGGCAGAGCCAGCCGAGCCAGCTCTCTTGCGCTGCGTGTTGCTGATCCCTACGATGTTGTCTTTATCGTTGGCATAGTGCTTTGTGGTGCTTATTTTTATTCTTGCCATCGCGTAGTGCTCTGTGGTTTGGTTTATTGTTGACTGTCAATTTGGGTGCTAATGTTTCATTAGTTTTTTTTTTTTTTTGGGAGGGGGGGGGGGGGGGGGGGGGGGGGGGGGGGGGGGGGGGGGGGGGGGGGGGGGGGGGGGGGGGGGGGGGGGGGGGGGGGGGGGGGGGGTTGATTGTTGCTAGCTTTGTTTGTTGTGAGACTGTTTTGGGTGATCCTGATTTCAGTTTGTCCTCTTGTAATCTGATTTTTGTACAGTAATTTTGCTTTAATACAGTATTTTATGAACTGAAGTCTTATGACTCTATCATGTTTCTTAAATAAATAAATAAATATATATTTAAAAATAAATTTAAAAAAAAAAAAACTACAGTATCTTTATTCCTAAAACAACCACCACACCCATACACGCTTTTTAATCATCCTTCACATTCTACTACTACATTCTATTACTAGGCAAGGCAAGGCAACTAACTTTAGAGTTGAGACAGACTGTTCTGTTCGGGTGTCAAATGAGTCTCAGTGAACCACTCTGCACTCGTACGTCTCCAGGATATTTATTTACATCATGCTGGCATTTCTGGTAAAGTTGAAGACGCTAGCTCTATTAAAATATCGTATTATGAACGAACTTAATTTAACCAGGACTCAGATAATGATGCATGTTTTAATTTAAAAAAAATTAATATAATAAATAATAAGAGGTAATCTGATCTCGAATCTGAGACCTTTTTTTATTCATCACATATTCTTTACAAATTACTTCTAGCGGCACGAACTTTTATTTTATATGATTGACACTTTTGTAAGTAATTATGGCGTAAATACATTTGAACTTGGAGGATATTATGGTAACTGACAATAGTTGAGTAAATAAATGGTTAGTATAACTCCCACTTAAAAATGAATGGTTAAGATTAAATGACTGCAAATTACATGTTGTCTACAAATGACAACTCCAACTCTCTTATTATAATACTAGTATCATGCACGTGCGATGCACGTGGAGGAAGAAGGAAAAAGAAAAAAAAAGAAAAATAATTTCCAAACTGATCTACTGTCAAAAATATTTACCAAACTGGTCCACTTTCGCACGTGCACGCGGAGGAAGAAGGAAAAGACAAAAAAGGAAAATAATTTCCAAACTGATCCACTGCCGAAAATATTTACCAAACTGGTCCACTTTCGAAAATATTTACCAAAATGAGTCATTTGGCTTCAAAATGACAAAATGACCAAAAAAAAAAAAAAAAAAAAAAAAATGATGACAAATACCACTAAGGCCTTCTCCCATTATAATAGTAGAGATTGGAGATATCTATATAATAAAACACAAAGAAAGCTATCAAGGGGCTCTTCTTCAATCCCCAAAAAAATTAAAGGCCCAATTATAACCTCACAAAACATATTTTTCCCCCAAAACTCAAATTTAAATCCTCCACCCAAAACAACTCCTATATTTATTTATTTATTTATTTATTTATTTTTTCCCTCTCTCTCCTTCCCTCCTCTATTCAAAAAATTAAGAAAATAATTTTTTTAAATATTTTTTAAAATTAAAAATTAAAAAACCAAAAAAATTAAAAATTAAAAATTAAAAAACTTTTAAAATAATTCAAAAAAATCATATAATATATTTTTTGCTCTATGTTTACTACTTCAATTAATTTGCTGGACCTCCAAAACTATTTTATATGATCAAACAAGGTGTATCGTGCCGAAGACGTGCCTAGTCAACGGGCAAATATATATATTTCGAAGCTTTTAAACAGCTCATTTTACACCTTTCTTATTCCCTTGATAATGAGAAGATAATACTTACAAATGTAGTTAGATTTAGATATTCTAGCATATGGTGATACCGACAACACAAATATCAATCCCGGCCCTTGAATGGATTATAAACTTCGAAGAAACAATGGAAAAAAAAAACATAGAAAAGAGAATAACATCATCTATCCGCCCCCATTTGAAGCTTGTGGATCTGACCTCAAAACCATGAATGAGAGTACAAGGACAACATGCATTTACCAAAGCTCAACATTTTGAAATCAAATACCAAATTGATTATTGTAAATAATTCCTTTGATTTAAAATTTTTTTTTTTTAATAAAAGGTAACCAATCGGTTTAACGGTTTCATTAAAGAACTTTAAACAAAATACAGTTACAGTCAAAGTCCAGCATGAAATAAAAACTACATCAATCTCCACCCTACATCGAAAGTCAACCATAAGCATCCAACATAAATATAGATAGTCTACAGCAGCAAATCTATATAATAAAACACAAAGAAAGCTATCAAATGGCTCTCCTTCAATTTTTCCAAAAAACAAAGGTCCAGATTTAACCTCGCAAAATACATTTTTCTTCCAAAAGTTTTCCGTCCAAAACTCAAATTTAAATCCCCACCCAAAACAACTCCTATATTTATTTAATTATTTTCTCTCTCTCTCTCTCTCTCTCTCTCTCTCTCTTTTCCTTCCTCTTCTATTCAAAAAATTAAGAAAATAAAATTTTTAAAAATTTTTAAAAAATAAAAAATAAAAAAACTAAAAAAAATTAAAAATTAAAAAACTTTTAAAATAATTCAAAAAAATAAAAAAAATCATATAATATGTTTTTTGTTGGACCCCAAAAGTTTCTCATATAATATGTTTGCTATTTCAATCAATTTACTGGACCTCCACAACTATTTTATATGATCAAACAAGGTGCACCGTTCCGAAGACGTGCCGTAGACATGTGTCAACGGGCAAACCTAGTACTACTACAAAATACATAGCCTATCACCAAAGGTCCCCATGCCATATGGAAGCCCCCCCCCCCCCCCCCCCCCCCCCCCCCCCCCCAAACACACACACACACACACACACAAGCCAAGCCTAACTACTCATTGCACAACCTCTTCCTATCCCCTACATACCCTGCCCACACATCTATTAATTAGAGCCAAAATTTTATGCATCATAACAAAAAATCTACATATAAAATTACAAAAACACTTATCATTTCTTTTTATTTATTTATAACAGGATGGAATCCTAAGGGATTCCAGCCAACCAAAACAACTATATTAACCACCAAAACCAGAAAGAACAACCAACATCGAGCACAAACTGGTGCAATAAAAGCATACAAGCTTCACAACAAAACAACACCAGAAGGCAAAGAGTATCCAAGAGTATCACAGAGTTCAGAGTAGCAAAGAACACAAAAAAGGAAAGTACAGACAACCGATTAGGGGTCAATAACAATAACAGGGGTTCCATCATGACCAACACCCCATTCATAAGTCGCTTGATAAGAAGACACCAGAAGAATCCTCGTAATATACTCCTGATCATGAGCCGACATAGCAGAGATGGAGTCAAGCATAGAGGAAATATGATCAATCTCCATATGGTTCTCATCATGAGCAGGAACAGAGAAGAGACCATCAGTGTCAATAGCAGGGGGATCCGCTTGCACATTCCCAAACACAGCCGAGGCAGGCACATCAGCAATAACGAAAGGAGCGTGAGGAGTGTCTTCAAAGATATCCAAAAAAATCTCTCCAGGAGCATCAGCAGGATCATTCTCATTCAAAGGATTAACATCCTCTTGAGAGCCAGGAGCAGAGTCATCCAAATTGGAAGAAGCACCTGTCATATAAAAATCATGAATAAAATTTTGAACAACAAGTTTAATAGGGAAAAAATCAACCAGATGCTTTTTAGACTTGGGGAGAATCTCTGTCCAAAAAGAGCAAAAGTAGAGAAGGGAATTAAGAATAGAGATAATATCAGAGCTCTTCTTGATGAAGATCCTACTGTTCCTTTCTTTCCAGATTACCCAAATAAGTGACATCATGAGAATTTCCCAGAGGAGACGAAGCTTAGGTTTGATTCTATTCTTCCTCCAAATGCTTCACCATGATTTGATAGAAGGGGGATACCCTTTGATATTCCAAGTTCTTTTTAAAATCAACCAAATATTTCTCACAAAAGGGCATTTGATGAACAGATGAAGAACATTTTCAGAACCATGTGAACACAGAATACATTTTTGTCCCAAGGCTAAATTTCTTTTATTAAGATTGTCCACAGTAAGAAGCTTATTGTTAATAGCTAACCAAACCAGAATTCTAACCTTTAAAGGAGCAATATTCTGCCAGATCATTTTATAAAAAGGACATAAAACCTCACCACAGTTCAGAAAATTGTAGAAAGATTTAACAGTAACAGAACCTGAAGAGGACCATCTCCACTTAAAAGAGTTTCTCACCGACCAGTCATAATTGCTGATAAGATGAATCAATTCATCAAATTCATGAGATTGAGAAACAGAAAGAGATCTTCTAAAAGAAATATTCCAAACTCTTCCATAAGAATTGAAATGATAGAGAGAATAAACAGTTGCATTAGGGTTGGAAGCAATCTTAAAAAAAGAAGGAAAAGAAGAGGCAAGAGAGCAAGACCCTACCCATAGATCAGTCCAAAATCTAACAGTCTTACCATCCCCACAGATTTTTTGAATACCACACTTAGAAGCATCAATAGATTTCCAAATGCATTTCCAAAAAGAAGAAGAAATAGTTGGTGGTTTTCCAGAGAAGTCTCAGAGATGTCTACGTCTGAAATATTTCTGATTAATGATTCTAATCCACATAAGATTTTCATCAGAAACTGTAACTCCTATTTTTCGTATCTGTATTTTTTTTTCTACTGTATTTTCATCTCTGGTATTCTTGTATTCAATTTGAGATCCTGTATTCTTATTTTTCAGATCTAATAAAAATCTTTTCTTTTGTTTCAACTCAATTTTGGTACCAATATTTAATTCAAATGTATTGTTCGTTTATGCTCCTTTGTGTCGTTCTTCATGAAGAAATGGACTGTTTCATCTCATCTATCTCTTTTTCCCCATTTTTAAAGAATTTTGACTAATTCTCTGGTCGGATCCCCCTCAAACCCGCTACCCAAATACCCAATAATCCAAAACTCCCCTATTTAAACCCTAAACCTACCCTAACCCTAACCCTAACCCTAACCCCTATCACTGTTTAAACCTAAACCACCAGCCGCCTCCCCTTCTCCCCTTCCGTCTTCTTCCCCTACATCTCGTCGCACCCATTTTTCCCTTCACCGTCGCCACTCTCATTACCACCTCCGATCGCCCCCATCATCGCCGCATCACCTCGCCCCATCACCCATCCACCATCGCCGTCTTCTTCGCCATCACTCCCACTCTCGAAACCCATCTCGCCACCGAAACCCACTCTGCCATTACCCATCGTCTTCATCCCCATCCCCTGCACCCATCCTCGCCATCCTCCTCACCTACGACCTTCGCTCGCACCGCCAACACCCCGAACCCATTCCCCCACTCTCCTCCCCTGTTTTCGAATCCAAGAAACAGAGTTCATCACCGCCGTCATCTCCTCGACGTCGCGCCGCCTGTCGCCGCCGCAGTCGCGCAAACGTCGCCGTCAACCAGTCACCGCCGATGCCGCTGCCCTCTCTCTCTCCCTGCCTCCTGATCAAGAAGAAGGAAGGAGTGAAGAAGAAGGGCCATTTGAATTTCAGCCGTTGGATCGCATCGAGATCCGAGCCCATCTATCTGATCCGATTTGTGTTTGCTGTTTGGCGTCCAGAGCAGATCCGGAGTAGATCCGTTGTGTAGGTGTTTGCACGTGTCTCGTACGTGCGTGCGTGTGTCCATGCTCGTGCCTTGCCTTTCGGGATTCTCATCCCGTATTTGTTCGTGTTCAGATTCACCGTCGTTAAGGCAGGTATTCTTCTTGTACAATTTATTGTCCTAGTACAAGCATTTAATTGAAAATACCGCAAATAGATTGTAGTTGTGACTCCTTCTTATCTCATCAATTGTTGATCTTGAATTATTCATCGTTGATTCCATAATATTAAGAGTCACAACCCTTTCGTTGTTATATTTACAAACTAGTTATACTCATTTATCCCCTAGTCACTTGAGCACATGAAACTAAGAAACCCTAGACTTGTAGATGTGTGTTGTATCATGTTTGTGATGATCTTGCATTCCTTGAGTTGAGAAATAGATGTTGCTTGCTGATTTGATAACCACTACATCTGTATTTGTGTCACATATTAATCTAGACTCATAATAACCAATTATCATGTAACTTATATAAGAAAGACGTTCGCACTTGTTTCTGTCCTGAACTTTACTTTCTGTTTTGACACCTTTAAAGTCAAAATCTGAACTTGAGTCCTGAACATGAAATATATCTCTAAATGTCTAGTTGTCGATAACATCCAGAATTTTCGAATTCTGAGTTATAGTCTAGGAGATATTGTAGTTTTACTGCTGCTGTGTCGGTAGTCGCAGATTCACAAAAACTGCTGCGCTTCTTTAGTTTACAAATTATTTTAACTATACTACCAGTAAGTAATTGACTTGAAATTTTGCATGCTGTTGCTGGACACCCTAGAGAACATTCTCTAATTTTCTCAGAATTAATTAGTAATGTTTCAACTCTGTTTCACATATATAAACTCAGATTCACAAATTCTGGCTGAACACAAAAGCTGTATAGTTTGCTGTCTTGACATATGTTATCACAACTTTTATGTATTTTAATTATATGCATTGGAACCGGACAAGAGTCTAATTTCTAGACCTTCTGACGGATCCACATTTACTATCTTGTAGCAACGGGAATCGCAGTTTTGGTACAGCAACATCGTGCTGTCCAAATTCGAGATTATCGTTGTTCTTGATATTTTGATTCGTGTTGACCTTCGAATATGCTATATCAATATCTCAAACTTGTTCCATGTTCATTATTATGTTTACTTGACTTATTTCGCGCACTTTCATGCTTGCTTGATGATAATAATAAGTAATAAGCCGGGGTTAAGGGAAAGACCATAGTAGTGAACAATATAGGTAAGTGTACTCGGAAGGGGGCCCGTATTTCCCATAATTTTATGTTAAATGAAACTAAGTGCCGCGTAGAACTAAGTGCCACGTTATGGGTGACGGGGGCCACCTCTAGAGCCTACTGGGGCCACCTTTAGAGCCCATTATATGATTATATGATATGTATTTGCGATCACATGGAACTAAGTGCCACGTAGAACTAAGTACCACGTCATGGGTGATGGAGGCCACCTCTAGAGCCTACGGGGGCCACCTCTAGAGCCCATGGTTTGATCACATGCTCGTATTTCCTATATGACCTGAGTACACCGCCCTATAAACTCCATTACTAGGCCTAAACGAAATTTTAGTGACTGTTGCAACCATGTAGTAAAAGTATGGATGCATGAAGTGCTACCTAGACAGTAATAACTACAAGACTTGATACATGAAATTTGAACTTGATACATGTTTACTTGATACTTGATGACATGATACGTGAGACTTGAGACTTGAGACTCACGACTCAATACTGGACTTGAGACTTGTTACCTGACACTTGTACTTGATACTTGTCACTTGATGTTGGATACCCTTACATGTTCACTTGCCACTTACTCCACTATTAGTATTTGTTACCCAACCTGATCACTTGAGTTGTCCTTATTGCTAGCTAGTTTCTTGAATCCCCATTACTTGTTGCATCCCTATTATATTCTTGATTCCAAATTTTGTTCCATATTTCTTGTACTCATTTTTACTATTTGTGGCCCTAACTTGCACTAAGGGTGTTTTATCTTGTTTTCTCTATTTTTTCCATTTTATAATTATTAAACAGACTTTAGAGACGTGTTGCCTGCTAGAATTGGTGAGCAGAGATTTTAGGCTTCAAATGGAGAAAAGACATGCTTAAATTATTTGTTTTCCTTGGGTTATTTATTTTCTTGCTGCTTAAAACTTGTTGGGCTTATGTTCCCTAGTTTTATTTTTGATCCAGACTTGAAAACTATTTGGATATTATTATTTGTTTCTTTTATTTTCTGTTGCTTAATAAATTATTCATGTATGCCTGGTTGTGTATATCTTGTTATATTCTTGTTGTGATGCTGAGTCGATCCTACAACTTATGGATGATGTTAAAATCATTCGATGGGCTTCGTCACGCATTCGTATTCTGTGTTTTTGGGAAGCGGGGCGTGACAAAAACACTTTTCCAAAGCCATTTACCAAGCAAAGCCAAATTATGGTTGCGTAAGTTAATAATACCCAAACAACCTTCCTTCTTATCCTTACAAACTCTCTTCCAATCCATCAGATATTTGCCATGATCAGAAGAGGAAAAGCCAGTCCAAAAGAATTTTCTTCTAATAATGTCAATTTTCTTAATGACCCAAGAAGGGATATAGAAATAAGAAAGAAGATACAGAGGAATGCTAGAAAGGACAGAATTAATAAGAGTCAGCCTGCCACCCCTAGATAAAGATCTGCCAGCCCAAGACCTAAGTCTTTTCTCAATTTTTTCAATGATAGGAAACCAAGCAGACTTATGAAGGTTGCCAATTCTAAGAGGAATACCCAGGTAAGAAAGAGAAAATTTGCCTCTTGGACAGTTGAAAAAGGCAGAGATTTCAAATTGTCTAAAAGAATCACCTCCTAACCAAATAGCAGAAGATTTAGAGAAGTTTAATTTCATGCCAGAAATACTCTCAAAGCAGTATAAAATCAGTTTAAGATTTCTTAATTTAATGCCATCACAACAAGAAAACAAAATAGTATCATCAGCATATTGTAAGTTAAGAATACCTCTAAAAGAAGAAAAGCTACCCAGACCTTCAATAAGACCATTGTCCCAAGCTAAAGTGAGCATTCTATTGAACACATCAGCAACGAGAACAAAATCCAGTTGATCCAGTTGGGACCAAAGCGTCTGGCTTTAAGCACAAGAGTAAGAAAATTCCAATTCACTCTATCATAGGCTTTTTCAAAATCAAGGTTTAATAAATACCCTCTTTTTTTTCAATGTGGACTGAGTGAATAACTTCTTGTGCTGCAGCCACACTATCTAAGATAAATCTATCTTTGATGAAACCAGATTGAGAAATGTCAACAAGATTTCCAATCACAGAGGCCAGTCTATTGGCAAGAACTTTCATGATAATTTTAAAAATAACATTGAGGAGAATGATGGGTCTAAACTGATGGACCTCATTGGCCCCAGGAGTTTTAGAGATGAGAGTACAAAAGGTCCACAAAGTGGCCGCAACATAAATATCTCATGCAGTTCTATTTTCCTTCCTATTCATTCCCTCTCTCCAGGGGCCCTATAATTCAGCAGTTGAACTTTGATACTTTCTTAACCCAAACCCCAAACTGATGACCTCCCATGTTAACCTTGCCCTAGGAAAAGAGAAAAGAATGTGATTTGTTTCCTCATCATCTAGATTACATATAGTGCACCTAACGTTCACAACCATGTTACATGCTCTAAGGTTAACTTTAAAGAGGATTGAATTATTCGCCGTTAGCCATAAGAAAGTCCTCACTTTAGTTGGAGCGTAAGTTTTCCATATCGTCGTCGCTTCCAAGCTGCGTAACCTTCCATCGTTCAGCCAGCTATACATTGAATGTACTGAAAATATCTCACTAGAATCTAAGCCCCATTTACGTTCATCATCTTCCCCTCTTCTGTTATTTCCCACTTCAGCAACTATACCCTTAAGCCAGGGCCGACCCTCACCTTGAGGCCGGTGAGGCGGCCACCTCATGCCCTCGTTTTTTTGGCACTTTTATGGCCCCAAATTTGTATTCCCCTTGTAAATATAGACACGTATTTTGCGCGTAAAAAAATAATGTAATTAGGGGCCCCCAAAATAATTATTTGGGCATTTCGCCTTGGGCCCCCGAGAAGTCAGGACCGGCCCTGCCTTAAGCTATACCTTTAAGTGTTTGTAGTTGGTTTTGACTCTCATGGGAAAAATAGTTATGAGTCCTACCGTGTCCGCTTCCACACATCCGTCACAAGGGCCTCTTCATTCCCTGTGTATCTCTCTCAAGTTGAGGGAATAACAATTGGAGAGTGTTATTCCCACACCATTTATCCTTTTAGAACCTAATGTCTTTTTCATTCCCGAGAACACATCTAGTATTGGCATGGAAAATCTCTCTTACCTTCGAGATTCCGTTCCAGAGATACGAGACCTTCCCATGTCTACTACGCCCCCCATATTTGTATATTTTTTCCGTCTCCAGTATAGTGCAAAGAATTTACATCACCACATGTTTTCTCGACTACTCATTTTTCACCACCATGTATTCAATAACGCTTTATTCATCTCTCTCATATACACTATTCCTAGTCCTCCAAATCCTTTCCTTTTACAAACACTTTCCAGTTAACCAAGTGAAGTCCTCTACTACCCTGTACCTTTCCACAAGAAGCGTCTCCTACATTTAACTTGCAAGTAGTATCTATTGACTTCCAAAATCTAATTAGTCAAGATGTTGAATATTGGGGTTCCAGACTGTATTAATTACCTCAATTTGCAACTGGCTTAACTAGAGTGTAGTCTATTCTATTCTATAGTTTGTTGTGGGTAGTTTTCACTAGTTATTGACATATATTGATCGATTAAGAGAGTAGCAGAGTAATGACACTGATTAATTACAAAGAAAAACACAATGGAGATCTCATCTTACTTCATGAGCCTGGAGATAAAGAGTACAAGAGAAGAGGAGATGTTCATTTATCTTGAATGACACGAAAGACAGAGACACTACACAGTAAGCATACTTGGTCCTACATTAATAATAAATTTCTTATTGAGGGATAAACAATCAACAATTATTTCATTTTATTTTATTACTTTTGAACAAGAACAAATCCAAGCACATTCTCATCCGCGAAATTGTGCAAGCAGAGGTTCGCAATCTCTGTTCTCTTGCTCACGAGTAGAGAGGACGACTAGGCTAATAGAACACTTGCATTTGCGTTCATTTTCATTTCGTTGATAAGCGAAATAGAACACAGTGAAGGAGGAAACAACTTAGGACAGAAACAAAACTACTTGGTAGCTAGACCTAATTAAACCTGCTACTTAATTTGGATTTATTTTATTAACTGCTCTCTAAACTTTCAGTTATTAGTGTGTAGGCCCTAATCGATAAAGACTACAAAACAGCTGATTTATGTATATGGATCCAAGTAGTAAGTCTAGGTTTCCCAAGTTGGGCTTGTTGCTAGGGCTATGAGGGTGCAACAACATGTTAGGTGTTCAAAATTGAGAAACAGAGAGATGTTCTGTAATTGTAGGAGTAGTGTGTGACCCATGAGGATCCCCCTCAGCAATACAAGGTGGCCCCCATGGGAGCATGAAGAGGAGTGGATAATCACATGGCCATGAGCATGAATTCAAGATCAAGATCAAATCAAGAGATTGATGAAATGCCCAATTTTAATTTGAAGTTGAAGCTATAGATATATAGAGGTAAAATGCATATATATATCAATTATTAATTGATCAGGATATGCAGTACTAGTGATTGTTTTCATGATGATATGGATGGGATGGGTGTAGGGATTGATGCCATACAAGTAATTACTTAGCATAGCAAAATGGACTATATTTGTTGGGGACAACAGGAAACAAGATTTGAAACGCATTCGTACTTTGCATGTGGTGTGGTTTGTCTCAACTTGATACTAATAATATGCTTAGTTCTTTTTCGCTCGATTTATAATTGTGAAAGTTCCTGCCACTATGCTAAAACTTCGAAGTTGTAGAAGGGTTAAGAGAAATTGTACTTGTATTCTAACACGCCCCATCAGGTCGAGAGCCCATTTTTTATGGACCAAAGAAACAAGATAAATACCCAACAAATTGTGGGCCGAGATCTGGACAATACACAGCGGCATTTTTTTTAATCCGCATTTAAATTGCGTAGCCAGTGAGATTCGAACCTGGGTTGCTCTGATACCATGTGCCACTATGCTAAAACTTCGAAGTTGTAGAAGGGTTAAGGAAAATTGTACTTGTATTCTAACAATAATAAGTAAGAGTACCACAAATTATATTGATTATATTTGGGGGTATATACAGGCCAGCCGTGAATTCCGGGGGCCTGAGGCGAACTCCCGAACTAGGCCTCTATACACTAAAATAAAAATTTTTAAAAAAAAATTGTATACAAAAAATTTGCAAATTGTGAAAGCAAAATATATACAAAATATATAAATTTGCTTTAAATCACTCAAATATAAAGTCTCAAATTCAATTCAAAGTCTTCAAGCATAAACCCAAATAATTCTTTAAAAAAAATTAAAGGCTCAAATAATTATTTTTGGGCCTCTAATAACAATATTTTTCTTTTCCGCACAAAACACGTGCATGTATTTACAAAGAAATTACAAATTTAGAGACCCGAAGCTAATATAAAATCATGAAAAAAAACAAAACGATTCATGGATTTTAGGGGCCTGAAGCTAATATAATATTATTTTTTTCTTCTGAAAACGGAAGGCCCCTTTTTTGTGGGGGATTTGGGGCCTGATGCAAATGCATCACATGCATTAGGGCCAGGCCGGGCCTGGGTATATAGCAGTATAATAGTTAACTATTTATTTAAATTACAACAAGAGATTTATAAGCTTATTGAGAAAATGATTTATAGTTTGCAATAGAAGATTTTCCTAAATATATATATAGCGAGGTTCGGAGATGAATGAGTTCAGTAGTAAACAAAGTAAGCCAATATTTACTTGAAAATTGTTCAACCATATATAATAATAAGCAAATTAAATTAAGAGCTGTCTACTAGTCAATTGCAGGAAGTCAAAAGAGATAGATATATAGGCCAATGTAGGCTATGGAAAATGACAATTGAAGGATGGACATTGAAGGTTAATAATTAGGTAGCCACTAGCACTAGAACTAGCTAGGAAGTTGCATATATGCATGAGGGTTGATCGATCGAGTTCAGTATAACAGTAATATCGGCCAAATTATCATTCAGCCGCGCCATCATAATCTGAATACGCGCGGTGCCATACCCAGCCCTGTCGGTCTCGCATGCATGTCATATATCGCCAGATATCGATTAAGGTAGCTAGCTAGTTGGGTTTTGTTTGATTATTAATCCTGTCTGTAATCCCTTAATTTAATATAATTTAGTTAACCATGGTGTAAATATATATAACAGAATGTACGCTAGCTAAACATATATATTTTCTAATACTTATATACATATATATATATATATATATATATAGGAATGCTTCATTATAAACCACATAAACTTATATTAACTTATATGATCTCAACGACAACTTTAGTAATTTAGATACCGGTTTGGATGGAACTCGTTTACCACAGAGCATTTCTTATATATACATAAAACTTTTTTTTTTTTTTGAAGTACCCACGAAGATTTTACCTAACATTGATTCGTTTATTTATTTCTAATGAAAACACAAGTTGAATTATTTATAATAAAGTCAACGCAACGATATTCAATTTAGTTGGGTCGTATCATAAATTATTATCTAGGCATGCAGTAGGCACTGACTAAATCCCAAATTGAGTATAGGCTGCTCAGCTCCATGTTTGAAGGACGGACCACTCGATCCCCACCCCCATACTTTTGGTGGAAAATTAAGTCCCTAGCTAGCTAATAAACAGTACTAAGGTACAAGTAATTAATCAGACCCATCTCTCACTTGTCATCTATATAATAAATTACAAAGAAAGCTATCAAGTGGCTCACATTCAATCTCTCCTAAAATTAAAGGACTAGATCAAATCTCATAAAACATATTTTTCCTTCAAAATTTCAAACCCCAAAATCAAAATTTCCCCCCCAAAACTAAAAAACTTATTACTTTATTACTATCTCTCTCTTCTCTCTTCACTTTTTCATATTTCTCTCTTTCTCTCTCTCCCTTCTCTCTCTTCCATTCTTTCTATATTTACTTAGAAATAAATTACAAAGAAAGCTATCAAGTGGCTCACAATCAATCCCCCCTAAAATTAAAGGCCTCGATCAAACCTCACAAAACATATTTTTCCTCCAAAATTTCAAACCCCAAAATCAAATTCCCCCCCCCCCCCCAAAAAACTAAAAAACTTATTACTTTATTACTATCTCTCTCTTCTCTCTTCACTTTTTCATATTTCTCTCTTTCTCTCTCTCCCTTCTCTCTCTTCCATTCTTTCTATATTTACTTAGAAATTTATTAGATTTTCAGAATTTTAATATTTTTGTTTTGCACATGTTATATTGAAAATAGTAATATTTCTTCAACTCCACTTAAAGTTCTAAGAAGTTAGATTTTATACCTCTATTTATAATTATTTTTCAACATATACTAATGAAAACATGAATTTTTATTTACAACTAATTATTGTCCTACTATTCAAACTTGAGCTGTTGTTTTACTGTTTACAGACTTTTCGTGTTTTGCATTGTTCCCAAGACGTGCCGTAGGCACGTGTCCACGGGCAAATCTAGTATTCTTATAATTCACCATTACGCTACAATATTGACTGAGATTCTGTGCATCCGTTTTTATGTTGACCAATTCTCATATTCCACTAATGTCTTGTTACATATCTATGTTGGAAATTGATCCAAGTTGTCATTAATTAATTACTTTTAGCTTGATGAATAAAATTACTACTAGCTAGTATGTACGTAGTACAGTATTTTGTTAATTTTACATGAGACGAGATATATATATATATATATATATATATATATATATATATATATGTTTTCATGGAGGATATGTCCGTCCATGTTGGATAATGCAAAAAGTGGTTGAAATATTTAAAGAGTTAAGTTTTGCATCAAACATATTGACCTTGGGTCTTACTCGATCGAGCGTGATACAGGTGAAATGGCCACCCTTTTGACATCATCGACTATCTATCTATCTATCTATCTATCTATCACCCATTTCTCAATCTGCAAAATAATAATAATAATAATTTTTTAAAAAAAAAAATTGAATTAGAATGGGAACTAATTAAGAAACACAAGGTAGCTAACCCAAGTCAACTCATACCCAACAAAGTATGTATGCCCCTTTATTTCCTTAATTTTTAGTGCTTAAACTGATTTACTTCTTACACAATTTAATTGGTTAATTATCCTTAATTTGCATGCGCATATAACTTTATACTAATTTCAAGACATTTGAATCAGCTCGAGCATGAGTTCGATCATATTGAGTCGTAGCTATTAATTAGAGACAGGAACATGTAATCATGCTATGCTATGCTATGCTATGCTATTTAGAATTAATAATTAGTGGAGTGATAGAGAAACAGCTAGAGATAATTTCTTGCAGGGGATCGAGCCAAAACAAACAGCAGGTGCATGTCGTCTGAATTTGTCATGCAACTATATATATATGAGAATTGTGAAGACTAATCATAATTTCTCATAGAATCTATAGTCGTATGTGCGTATATAAATATAGCTTTTTTTTTTTTTTGAGAATAATATATAAATATAGTTGATGCATGCTTATCGGTCGATCGATCGGACAAATTAAATTGTGATCCTTGGACCAGCTATCGCATTACAGAACGTGTTTAGGTGTATCCATATTTGGATATTAACTACTTTCCATTATTGTCAATGGCATGTGATCGATGCATCAATCAATATATTCAATTAAACTTGGATTCATCAACTGTACATTTTGATATAGGGAATTAAAGCCATTAATGATAGACTATTCATTTATAACCCCATTAATGATAGACTATTCACATTGTCTAACATGCAAGCTGCTCCGATCATGGCCAAATTGGACAGAATCCTCGTATCGATGGATTGGGAGGCTAAGTTTCCATTAGCAACCGCCAGATCGATCCCTAAACCAACGTCAGATCATACCCCGATCCTTCTGGATATAGGGGTACGGGGAACTCAAAGGACTAGGAAATTCAGATTTGAGAAGGCCTGGCTAGAAATTCAGGGGTTCCACCACATGGTGATAGAAAATTGGGCACTACCAACGGATGCTGCAGCCCGTTGGTGTAAAAAGATCCGCAGGTTGAGGAAGCGGCTGCGTAGATGGAATCGGTCTAGATTTTCCACCATCTGGCGTGCTAAGGACGCCTTTTTGGAAGGAATTGATGAACTTGAAAGGTTGGAAGAAACGCGGATCCTTTTCACAAGATGAAAGAAACAGGCTACTTGAACTCCGAGAGAATATTGCCAATCTCTATAGATTGGAAGAAATCAAATGGCAACAAAGGTCAATAATTTCGTGGCTCAAAGAGGAAGACGCGAATACGACATTCTTCCATCGTGTAGCAAGCGCACGACGCAGATCAAACCTAATTTTGTCTTTACAGACGGACACGGGGATGTCGCAGGATGAAAAGGTGATTTTCACAACCTTTCAAGCCTACTACAAGGACCTCTTTGGGAAGAAAAATGACTTCAGGATCCCACTCAGAGAGGATTACTGGCAGGCATACCAGAACAACTCAACGCAAACTTTGTCCACATTGGAAGCTCCTTTCACGGAAGAGGAAGTTAAAAAAGGCCATTTATCAAATGGGAGCAGACAAATTGCCTCGGCCAGACGGCTTCCCAATGATGTTCTTCCAAGTGTTCTGGGAAGAAATTAAAGGGGACATTTATGGCACTGATGGATGAATTTTTTAACAACAATCTCAGACTGGGCATGTTCAATTTTGCGGAAGTTTTCCTCATCCCTAAACGGGAGGAATCCACGAGAGTAGGGGATTTCCGACCAATCAGCCTGATAAACTGCTCGGCTAAGATTATCACTAAGGTCCTCGCCATCCGCCTGGGATACATTATGGACAACTTAATCAGCAAAACTCAGACGGGTTTCATCAAGGGCAGATGTATTCTAGATTGTGTGGCCACTGCGGAGCAAATTATCCACTGCTGCCATACGAGCAACTCTAAGAACTTCCTCCTAAAGTTGGACTTTGAAAAAGCTTACGATTCGGTCGACTGGGAGTGCCTGCTGGAAGCCCTCAGGGGGCGGGGTTTTGGGGATAAATGGATAAGATTGGATCAGACAGTGTCTGCACTCTAGTAAAACGGCAATCTCGGTGAATGGGAGGGCAGGGCCGCCATTCTCGTGCAAGAAAGGACTTCGGCAAGGGGACCCGCCATCTCCACTTTTATTCACTATCGTAGCGGATGTGCCGAGGGGTATGCTAGAGAATTGCCGAAGTAAAGGTTGGATAACACCAATGGCCAGCAGCACGTCTAATCAAGGGTGCACGATTCTGCAGTACGCTGATGACACCCTACTTTTGTGTAATGGGACCAGGTCAGAAACGATCTGCTTTAAAGAGGCACTCTACTGTTTTGAAGTCTGGTCAGACCTCAGAATAAACTTCCACAAGAGCACTTTGATTCCAATTACTCTATCCGATGCCGAAACACGGGAACATGCCACCATATTAAACTGTTTGACGGAGGAGTTCCCGATCAAATACCTAGGGCTACCGTTCAGACCAGGAAGGCTCACTAAGGCGGACTGGCTGCCCATCATAGATAGGGTGGAAGACAGACTGGCAGGTTGGAAAGGAAAAATGCTCTCTCTAGGGGGCAGGGTGATACTCATAAACTCAGTTCTGTCTAATCTACCAATTTATTACATGTCGTTCTTTGAGCTTTCCAAATGGGTTATCCAAAGGATTGACCGGATCCGAAAAAGATTCCTGTGGAAAGGGGAAGATTTGAATAAGGGAGGCTACCACCTGGTCAAATGGAGTATCGCCTGCATGAAGAAGAAGCATGGAGGGCTTGGTATCATCGACCTAAGAGATGTGAACCTTGCCCTGTTGGGGAAATGGTGGTGGAAGATATTTTACCACAGCGGGGAAGGATAGCAGGACTTCATCCAGCCGTACCTCCAGGGAAAAGGTACGAGAAATTTAGGTTTTCGAGTAGGGCCTAAAGTTTCGCGCTTCTAGAAAGGAATTACAAAAGCTAGCAGCCCGTTCAACTTGGTAGTTACGTCGACAATCGGTAATGGACGGTCAACTAGATTTTGGTGGGACAAATGGTGTGGGGCCCATACCCTTAAGGAAGCTTTCCCTGAGCTGCTTGAGAAAACGAATCGGCCAAATATTTCTGTGGCCGAGACCTGGAAGAGGGGGAGTTGGAGACCGTCATTCCGAGGAACTCTTACCCCAGAGTTACAGCAGCAATTGCTTGAACTGCAAGAACACATAACACGGACGGGTGTGAGGTGCGCTCAAGGCCCAAATCAGATGTGCTGGGGACTAGAAACCAAGGGAGCATTCACGGTCAGGTCTCTGTATCACCGAATTCACTATCGAGGATGCAGGCCCAACTGGGCTAAGGTGTTATGGAAGGCAAAAGCCCCCCTGAAAGTCAGAGTCTTCCTCTGGCTGGTACTCAATAATGCAATCCTCACTAGAGAAAACCTTGCCAAGAGACAACCACAGATTGCAACCAACAGTGGGTTATGCACTAGGCATACGGAGAATTTGAATCACCTGTTTATTCACTGCCCTAGGAGTAACACAACTATGGTGGAGGTATTACGAGCCTTAGGTACAGGTGACTACCCTAGCGAATATGAGAATTTTTGGATTGGCCCCAAATTTGCCTCGATTCGCCATGAAATGAAGGATGCATGGTACATTGTCACACTACAACACAAGATGGATTTACCGGCGTATATTCCCCGGCGTTTTACCAGAAATGCCGGGGTAGGAAGAGACCAGGAATGGGGCATCAAAATGGATGGTTATACGCCGGCGGCCTATAAAAAACGCCGGGGAATTATAATATTCACCGGCGTTTTTTATTAAAACGCCGGGGAAGTCCATATTCACCGGCGTTTTAATAAAAAACGCCGGTGAATATTCTCTCATTCACCGGCGTTTTTTAGTTAAAACGCCGGTATAGGGTTTGGGAATAAATTTCCCCCAAACCCTAAGTTAAAAAATGTACCAAATTTCCCCCCTCCCGCACTCTCCCGCCTCTCCTATTTCCCCCACGCCCCTCTCCTATTTCCCCCAAATTTCCCCCCTCCCGCACTCTCCCGCCTCTCCTATTTGTTCACGGTTCCATCTCTCTCTCTCTCTCTCTCTCTCTCTCTCTCTCTCTCTCTCCTGCCGTCGTCCCTCGCCGTCCCCACCGCCGGCGTCCCTCGCCGTTGCTGTCTCCCTCCCCCGCCATCGCCATTGCTGTCTCCCTCCCCCGCCATCATCCCTCGCCGTCCCCTACTGTCTCCCTCCCCCGCTGTCGTTCCCCGCAGTCCTCCGCTGTCTCCCACCGTCGACGATCTTGTAATCTGGTGTAAACAAATTTAATGTTAATTTTATGGTTTTAGGGTTAATTTTGTTTTGGGATTTGTTAGTTGTAGGGTTAATTTTGTTAATTTTGTTTTGGGAAAATTTTACTGAATTGATTTTACTGAATTGATTTTAATTGATTTTTACTGAATTGATTTTACTTGGAGTATACTGAATTGATTAGTATACTGAATTAGTATACTGAATTCATAAAATTAGTATACTGAATTGATTTTAATTGTTCAATTTTTACTGAATTGATTTTAATTGGAGTTTTCTTTTTGAGACAGTTTTCTTTCGGAAAACCTATTCACAGGGACCATTCCAAGTTCTTTGTCAAATTTGACACTATTATCTGACATGTAAGTCCATAGTGTAATCTTCCATCCAAACATTTGCTTTATTAATTAGGTGACACTATACTAATTTTATGAATCTTTTTTTTGCTCATCTTTCTTCAGGTCAGTTAACAACAACCTTTTAGAAGGAGAACTGCCTGATGCTTTCGAGTCTCTCACTGGACTCATCAACTTGTAGGTCATTTTTATTTATCTTCTCAAAAAAAATTGCCCTATTTTTTTATGTTTCTTGATTAATATATTATTTCTCTGGTGCATAGGGATCTTTCTTTTAACAATTTGAGCGGCCAATTGCCACCATCAATGGGAAATTTATCATCTCTGAATACGCTGTGAGCGTTCTTCAAATTTACGATTCTAATCAATTGGAAGTATCTTTGTTCTAATCAATTACAAGTATCTTTAGCATCATGTGTATTGAGTATTTCATTTTACAGGCATGTGGGAAATAATCGGCTATCAGGGATCCTCGACGTTTTGCAAGATCTTCCCCTTATTGACTTGTAAATTATATATATATACTCTTAACATCTCATGCTGTTGATCAATATGTGTGAAATTATGCTATTTTATTTTGAAAGTTTTTTTTTCGTCTCTTCTCTTCATCTGACTGTGATCCTTGGCATGTAACAGGAATATAGAGAATAATCTATTCTCTGGACCTATCCCTGGAAAGTTGCTAACAATTCCAAATTTCAAGTTAAGTATATTTTGACATATACTATATTTTGTTTTGGGATTTGTTAGTTGTAGGGTTAATTTTGTTTTGGGAAAATTTTACTGAATTGATTAGGGTTCAATTTTTACTGAATTGATTTGTTAGTTGTAGGATTTTAGGGTTCAATTCAGTTTCGATTTTAGGGTTTAATTTTTACTGAATTAATGTTTTGAGTCTGAGTCCTTGATTTATGAAAAGAAATGTGAGGTGGCATGATATTGGCTTCACAGCCTTGGATGTTAATACATAAGCTAAGGAGAGTGCTTATACATAGAGATATTGTTGATACATTAGTTAGATGAGGGTACCCATATATAGAGATAAAATTTAGCGGGTTGTGTTTAATCGGCACATTTGAAGGTAAAATGCACAAGTATTACATTCAACTTCATGAATTGGAGAAGTTGGTAATATTTGGTGTGATTATATGCAGTTTCCAGATGAAGTTTGTATGGTTTTGTAGAGCTTATTCCGTAGAAGATGTGATGGATGTATGTAAATATAGATGGAAAACTCGGGGTTTCAACGTTGAGTCACATATATGATTTGAGTTATTTCTCGTGCACATGGATAAATTTTTTTTCAAATTAACAATAGTTGCATAGAAGAGTTGCAAAATTGAGGCCATTTCTGAAGCAGACATTTTAATACTAATAACAGTCTACTTTATTTTTGAGTTAATATTCATGCAATATGCTATAAAGATATCATCAAGCTAGATTTTCATTACAAAAGTAATTACAGTATATCATTCTCTAGTTTGTATTTTCTCCTGTCTTTCCAACTTATTTTCTCGTGTGGGAAGAAAACATGACACAATAAGTTTTGATGCAATTATAGGCGACATTGCAACGGTTCTTTTCAAGAGCCTCAGTTTCTCTTGGTGATTATCCCTGACACTTTAAATTGCTTTTCAGGATTACCTCAAGCGTTATGAAGGCTTGATCTTGACATGCAATGGCCTTGGAGTCAGATACTCAGTGCAGTAACTGGATTTGTTGATGGCTCCCATTTTACTGAAGACCATGAGCTGCACGCCTGCACTTGTAAGCAAACTTAGCATTAGATATACTGTTCATTTTCACTGAAGTAGTAGAAAGTGGTGTTTTCTCAAAGTATGGTGCAAAAACTGCTTCAGCTTCTGATTGATAGCTAAACCAACTTATATGTATCAAAAAATTCCAAAAGGCGCAGAAGTTTTATTGACCTTGCTACAAAGAACCTTGGAGATGTGACATTTTTCTTAATTAGTGAGGGTCAGTAGATTCCACACCATTCTTTTGAATTTTGATCAAGGTATGTGCAATTCTTTTGTTGATGAACATGTCAGAATGGTTTATATTCTCGTTAGGTTTATATGGGGCATTGAGGCAAAAGAAATAGACAAATGTTAAACATTTTGTGGGACATTCATCTATTGACAATTTTGGGGTTTTATGTGGAAATTGCAATTACTTAAATTAACAGTACTGGGAGAGAAGGTTGATTTCAGAATGATATTTAAAAAATTGATATTCTAAGTGTGCATGTGATTACTTATATTTTTCTTTTTGTTAGAGTTTGATTACTTATATTTTTCTTTTTGGATTAGGAATTAAGTTCTTTAGTTTGTTTAATTTGGAAGTAGGAATTAGTTATGGTTTTAGAAATTTTGAACTGTAGTATGAAGAATTTATATTCGAATGACCCCGGAACGCAGCATTTGTAGAGTTTCCATGTCCTTATTTGCATGTATTCGTGCACCTCTTCTTGATGTATTTGTTGCATTGACTCCAGGTTTACTTTCTTTCTTGCATGGATGATTATGGGCTGTTTGGTATCATGGACGGTTTGCCTCTTCAAAATCAGACTGAATTGGATATATTCCAAGAAATAGGTAATAAGTTTATGTATAGTTATATATAACAAACCCTTATCTATTTTATAGATGTAGATATAATCATGATTACTTTTACTTTGAATCTTCTCATTTCATTTATATATGAATACAGGCTCTACAACAACTTCTGAAGGACTCAATTCGGCGCAAACATCTACTGGTGATGTTTGCGCCGAATTGAGTCCTTCAGAATTAGTAGAGCATCATATATGCTCAGATAATGGAAATTTTCATTCTCAGATACTGTTAATGAAGCTGATTGCCATCTTTGGCATGATTTTTTAACAAAAAATGGGTTCACTTCCAAACTAAGTATGCTGCTAGCATCCTCATCTTCTTTTACTGTTAATGAAGCTTATTTCATGCATTTGATTGTCAGCTTGGCATGTTTTTTTGACCAAAATGGGTTCACTGTGAACTGAGGATGCTATAGGTACGTATGCCAAAATCCTCCAGATATGTACAACAATTGGGTTTTAGATTTAGTTGGGCTAAAGAATTAGTAGAGCAACATATATGCTCAGATAATGGATATTTTCATTTTCAGATACTGTTAATGAAGCTGATTGCCATCTTTGGCATGATTTTTTAACAAAAAATGGGTTCACTTCCAAACTAAGTATGCTGCTAGCATCCTCATCTTCTTTTACTGTTAATGAAGCTTATTTCATGCATCTGATTGTCATCTTGGCATGTTTTTTTGACCAAAATGGGTTCACTGTGAACTGAGGATGCTATAGCTGTATGCCAAAATCCTCCGGATATGTACAACAATTGGGTTCACTTTGAAAAATATATGTTTCATTCATATATATTATAATGGGTCACTTTTAGTTTTGCAATTGGTTTTGATTAGTAAAGAGTGTCGAAGGTGTTTTTTTTTTTTTTTTTTAATTTTTAAAAAAAATAATTTTTTTAAAAAAAAAATATAGCTACACCGGCGTTTTTACAAGCACCGGTGTAGCTTTCAGGAAAAAATTGGAAGTATATACCGGCATTTTTGAAATGCCGGTGTAGGTCATGGCGAAAACGGTGCTTCCAAACGAACCCAGACATTCACCGGCGTTTTTACGACCGCCGGTGTAGTTTTAACATATACCGGCGGCCGTAAAAAACGCCGGTGAATGTCCCTAAGCTACAGCGACGCTCGATTCAGCGGCACTTGCACCGGCGATTTATAAAATGCCGGTGGTATCTACAGCGGCGTTTATAAACGTCGGTAAATGTTCAAAAAAATGCTGGCAAAGACCTTTTCTTTTGTAGTGCCATTGCGGCAACTACATGGGTGTTATGGCTAGACAGAAATAATTTTTATTTTCGTGCTTCATGTAATACTATTTCTGGTAACCTTACTCATATTATGCATCTTATCTCTTTTTGGGCTGCAGCTGCTGCCACGGGAGCGAGAGGGAGGATTGGCCGAGTCTTCTAGGTGGAAGAATTTGATGATGATGAGGTAGAGTTTGGGCCGACACTGGATTGAGGGAGGGCGCCCTACATGCCCACCAAGCCGCTCATTAACAGTCAGCTCTACTTTTTTGTGTTTTATCGACCTACTGTACTCTTGGTAGTTTGATGTAGGGATAGTTAGACCCACCCCCCAGGGTTTGTTGGGGAGGTATGTTTTATTTCCTACTCTGTAATTTTATATTTCTTCCGGTACTCCGGGGTGTTTTATTAATCTCTTATTAATGAAACAGGATGGCATTATCCCACCTTTAACCTCAAAAAATAAAATAAAATAAATTAAAGCCTTAATTTCCCAGTAATGGAGGCCACTATTACTTTACTTTATTTTCAAAAGTTTTTTTTTGTCCAATGTATCACATGCATACTACATAATTAATTACTCATTTACTAAATTAGCAAGTTGCTCATATCCCTTTTATCCATATATATATATATATATATATATATATATATATATATATATATATATATATATATATATATATATATATATATATATATATATATATATATATAGAGAGAGAGAGAGAGAGAGAGAGAGAGAGAGAGAGAGAGAGAGAGAGAGAGAGAGAGAGTAATGTGAGCCTCATATTTGTATGAGAAAATTTTCCTCATACAAAGTGATTATACTCACTTGGTAGGACCCTTATAGAAGATCCAGTGCGTCCATCATTTTTATCATGCTAATAGATGTATGTATAGAAAAAATCAGGTGGTTTGGAGGTCATTCACCCATGTATCATGTGGGTCCAATTTGCGGTTCGATTTGTATCAGTGTTGAAATCGTTCATTTTTCAACCACATGATGTATGGGTGAATGACCTCCAAATCACTTGATTCTTTCTACACATACATCCATTAGTATGACAAACATGATGGACAGAGTGGATCTTCCATAAGGGCCCCACCAAGTGAGTATAATTACTTTGTATGAAATTTTTTTTCTCATACTCTATATGAGGCTCACTTTTCTTTTATCTATATATATATATATATTCATGCTATTATGAGATGGTGAGATGGAGTGGTTTTTTGTGAGATGGGTGATTTGAATCATCCAAATCTCGATCACACCGTTCACATCATTCTACATGCTATTTAGATGGTGTGTACAAAATTTTAAACGATTTGGAGACCTCTAGCCTTTGCATCAAAGTGCTCAACACATCACGAAGATGATGCGAAATACATAGGTATGCATTTATTTGAACGCTTTGATGCATAGGCTAGAGGTCTCCAAATTGCTTGAAATTTTATACGAACCATCTAGATGATATGTAGAATGATGTGAACGGTGTGATCGAGATTTCGATGATTCAAATCGCTCCTCTCACAAAATACATCTTCATCTCACTCATCTCACCATCTCATATTAGCATTTTTCTATATATATATATATATATATATATATATATATATATATATATATAAATAAATAAAGAACGTCTAATATTGCGACCTTGAACATGCAGCTAGCACCAAGTCCTGCAATATGCAAGTAATAACTAGTCTTTTTTAGGCTACTGACTACTGTAACGAATGTTGGATATATAGGTATATTCTTACTATATGAATAATATTATGTGTAATATTATTTTATGGGCAACACGTGTGTTACACGTACTAATTGTATGGATGTCGGAACGCGGGTTGAGTGGGTTGAGATCCCAGTACCCAAACCAGTATATATCTTATAAATACTGGCTTGCGATAGTAGTCTAGGTATTCCAATTTCGATACCTAGGGTAAATATCTCAAGCACCTTAGTCTAGGATATTAACCATAATTTCTATTATTATAATCTCTCATAATCTTTAACAATCCTGGGATATTTAACATTAATTCTGAGATTAAGAGAGAACTCGCAAAAAAACATTGGTCGTCGAAATCTGATGGCTATCCCGCGCCGCCACACGTCTTCGGCATACTCATCGCGAGCCAGAGGCCCAACCTTTGCCTCCTTCTTCCTCTCCTTCTTGAAAAGAGAGATTTCGAAGTCATTTCGCCGAAATCCGCGCTGTTTCCATCAGCGGCCAGTGCCGCCACTGCCGCTAGCGTCGACGGTGCCGCTGCAGACCACCGCCAACCCCTTCTCACAGTTTCACTTCTCCTCCATCGAGATCGTGAGGGATCAGAGAGATCGTGAGGGACCAGATCAGATCTGTTGAGGGAAACTGGGAAAGTGAGACCCAATGTTTTCATTGGTTCATTTTAGTATTCCGTGTTCAGTGTGAAGAAGGAATCCGTTCAACTCAAAACCCACAATCAGTTGAGTGGGTAAGATTTCGGTGTTGTGTGTTCAGATCCAAGAGCAGATCCCACTCCCATTTAACTCAGATCGGATCTTTGGCATCTAATTGATTTTTGATAGGGATCACTGTGTTCTGTTACTTTGATTCATATGTGAACAAAAAAGGAATCTCATTGGTTGAGATTTTGCGTCTCGTGTTTGGGTGGAGCACGGAATTTGCTGCAGCATATTTCCAAATCAGATCCAACCCCCTTTTACTCCTTGATTTTCATCAAGATACGGTCAACTCTAAACTTTAAGATTTGTGCTTATTCTTTAATGTTATTTTCTGTTTTAATTGTTTATTACACACAGTTTTATAGAAAAATCTTTCATTTTACTGAAATTGAATCTCCAATTAAATTGTTATGAATTAGATGGTGCTAATAATTTGTTTAATTGGCTAATCTTTAACGATTTGATGAATGTAGGAACTTCAAAGTTACTTACAAATTGTGTGTATTGGGGACGATGTATTTGCATCACGGTATGATAAGTCTGCACTACGCAGATTTCTCCATTGAATTTGGAAAACACTTCTTACTTGAAGTATCAGTATGATCTACTCTAATCTTTGTTAGCATTTTCATGTGATGAATGTGTTAACGTTTTGTGCGTTTGATCATATGATTGAGAGTTTTGGATCATAGTTATTCTCGCTTTGGAAAACTAGCATGTTTAGGGTTGGTAAGTGTTTTATCATATTATGTGTATAGATATTTTGACAAATTCATTGTTTGCAGTTTGTGTGAGATTACATATTTGCTTTTCTAATAATTAAAATAAAAACAAAAATTGTATAAGATGTATAAAAAATGTCTGTAACTTAGGAGAGAGCACCTCTTAATGTAGGATATGACTCTGTTAGTTACGTTTTGTTCTTTCTCGTTCACTGTACTGTGTGTGCAAAGTTGAATTATATCATGTTAGTCATTATTTCATTTAGCGTCATGAAGATGATGAAGAATGAATAAAGGAAAGAACTCTTCGCTCAGTGTGTTTGAGCAAGTGGACATTGTTAGAATTACTAGAGAAAGCAAATAATTATGTGAAATTTGAAAGAGTAATTTTGTATTAACTCTTATAATGTGCATATATTGTCAATCGCATGTATAAGTTGAGTTTAACAAATGAGACAATTAATCATAATAGTTCTAATTGTGTTTGGTTTCTGAACATACATAGCATAATTGGCTATGATTTGAGAACTATATATTAAATTATTTGTTCTTATTAAAACTTACAATTCTACTAAATGACACTTCATTAAATATGACAAATGTGAAGTTTGAATTCAGATTTTGATCACTAGAAAATCATTTTGTATGGTCACTAGGAGTTCATAAGTTTTTGAATCAATACATTCTGATATTTGTGATCTCAGTAGTTTTGTGACTATG
Source organism: Hemerocallis citrina (assembly GCA_017893485.1). NCBI lineage: Eukaryota > Viridiplantae > Streptophyta > Magnoliopsida > Asparagales > Asphodelaceae > Hemerocallis > Hemerocallis citrina. Next base: position 238,260,587 of record CM030367.1, on the reverse strand, counting down.
TGAGATAATTTTTGGTCAGAAGTATTTAATCGCTTTTGTAGATGATTAATATAAGTCTGTCTTATGTAAGAAGAATGAAGCACTTGTTATTCTTAATGAATTAAAAAATTATAGTTAAATGCTAAAAATCAAGAGTTCAGATTTGATAGAAGTGGTGAATATGTTCTAACAATTTAAGAGAAGTTTGTATTTGGCATAATCTCTATTGCACTCTACTTGCAACAGTTAAACGATATTGATAAAAATTAGAATCAAACACTTAGTGAAATGTTGAATTCTATATTATTGACTGTTGTTAGTCTTGTGTAATTATGAGTGATGTTGTATTGTTAATCATATCTCTAATGTGTTACTACACTCTAAATTGAATACACCTTGTAGATCATGGCATGAAAATATAAATAATTTTGTTAAAGTGAAAATTTGTGTTGTGATATATTTGTTAGAGTACATGATCCTAGAAGGCCTAAAGTAGGACCTACTACAACAAATATTTGTGTGTTTAAAAAGTGCAGAATGTAATTTCGTGGACAGATGTTAAATCTATTTAATTTGTATTAGAAGAATCTAGACTTGCAGAGTTCTTTGAGAATATGTTCATGAAAGATAAATATATGAAATGATCTAGTCCATAGACACGGTAAATGATTTACAGTTGGAATCAAGAACCAACCTTACTGACACTGAAAACTTCAATGACAAATGAGCCAAGAAGAGTCTATAGTAGACAGTGAGATGAATTTGTGTCATACAATAATACTTCAAATTAGTTGATCTGCTGAAATAGGCTAAAACTATAGTAAGTAAGTGGGGTTTTTGTAGGAGAGACTTAATTTTGATTGTTCAATAGCAATCTTAATGCATTTTAGTAGCTAACAAATTGACTGAGAAAAATGGGGTAGATTTATTTGATGTCTACTCACATGTTTGTCATATTGCTATAATAAGTATTGTTCTTACCCTTATATCTATTGAAAATTTTGTTATTCATAAAGAATATTTAAACAGTTTTGAACTAAAAGTTTTGTACTTGATGTTTTGTACTGAACAGTTTTGTATTGAAAGTTTTGAACTAATATGTTTAGTGAACAAGATTTACAGTTTAGTAAAATTATTGTATGTTCTTAAAACATATATAGCCGACGAATAAATAATTTGAAAAAATTCTGAAAGAGCCTAGTATATGAATCAAGTAATTCAGATCAGTGCCTTCAACTTTGTGGTGTGTTAAATATAGTGGCTATTATTTACTTGTTTTGTTGACATCACGATTCTTGGAAGTGACATCTCTATTACAAATGAAGTTAAAATTGTGCTATCCAAAGAATTCAACATGAAAAACCTAGGTATTGGGGACAACATAGGTATAAGGGTGAGTTTCGGTTGGTAAGGGATAACTCTTAGTTAAACTCATCAAATCAAAATGTGTTTCAAAAGTGGGGATATAGTGATTGAAAGTGTGTTTTGAAATACCTTATGATTATGATAAAAGGTTGACACCTAATGATGGTGCAACTATGAGACAGGTAGATCATTCTTATAACCCTTGTTTTCCATTTCTTGTATTTTGGGTATATTTTCTTTTTCCATGAATTTCCTGTATTAAAAAAAAATCTATAACTTTCTTTTCGCTTTCAGTTCTTTTTCAACAATTATTAACTTTTCAATTGATCGAATTTTAACAAAATATTATTCTTGTTTCTAAGAAATTTCTATTCTTTTCATTATTCGAAAATTTTATTTCGAATAACGGTGTATTGAATTTTATTTTATATTCCTATTTGATCGACTGCTTATTATATATTATTACTGGTTGGATTATTTTAATAATTCTGTTAAACTCGATTTTTGCATATATTATTACTATTACTTTTGATTTCTTATTAAAAACCCAACTCTACTTGTCAATTTCATTTGTAGGCATTTCAAAATGAATTGTAATTAAATTACATTAGTTTATAAAATTATATTTTATTAGTTATTGTATTTTTCTTATTGGATTTTTAAAACCCAAACACAATAATACCCATTAATTATACCCTATTGAATCCTTTACTCTTCAGTCTAATACCCACTTCTCACCCAAAACCCATTACCCTGTTTATAAACCCAACCCGTTTCCTAGACTCCCCTACCCGCAACCCTGTAACCCTATATTATAACCCCTATATATATATATAGCATATGCTAAACCCTATTTTCCTTTCAGCCATTTCCATCTCTCCTGACTCTTCGACTTCATCTTGCCAGCTCTGCCGCTCTCTCTCCCAATCCCTCCATCTTCCATCCCCCGACCCCGTCACTCCCTTCTTCTCGCCAACAGCAGAGTCGACACCGCAGCCTTGTTGGCAATCCCCCTCCTGTCACGATCACCCCCTCGCAACGGCCGACAAGGAGGCTCACATTACTCTCTCTCTCTCTCTCTCTCTCTCTCTCTCTCTCTATATATATATATATATATATATATATATATATATATATATATATATATATATATGGATAAAAGGGATATGAGCAACTTGCTAATTTAGTAAATGAGTAATTGATTATGTAGTATGCATGTGATACATTGGACAAAAAAAAAACTTTTGAAAATAAAGTAAAGTAATAGTGGCCTCCATTATAGGGAAATTAAGGCTTTAATTTAATTTATTTTATTTTATTTTTTGAGGTTAAAGGTAGGATAACGCAACCCTGTTTCATTAATAAGAGGTTAATAAAACACCCCGGAGTACCGGAAGAAATACAAAAGTACAGAGCAAGAAATAAAACATACCTTCCCAACAAACCCTGGGGGGTGGGTCTAACTATCCCTACATCAAACTACCAAGAGTACAGTAGGTCGATAAAACACAAAAAAGTAGAGCTAACTATTAATGAGCGGCTTGGTGGGCATGTAGGGCGCCCTCCCTCAATCCAGTGTCGGCCCAAACTCTACCTCATTGTCATCAAATTCTTCCACCTAGAAGACTCGGCCAATCCTCCCTCTCGCTCCCGTGGCAGCAGCTGTAGCCCAAAAAGAGATAAGATGCATAATATGAGTAAGGTTACCAGAAATAATATTACATGAAGCACGTAAATAAAAATTATTTCTGTCTAGCCATAGCACCCATGTAGTTGCCGCAATGTCAATGTACCACGCATCCTTCATTTCATGGCGAATCGAGGCAAATTTGGGGCCAATCCAAAAATCCTCATATTCGCTAGGGTAGTCACCTGTACCTAAGGCTCGTAATACCTCCACCATAGTTGCGTTACTCCTAGGGCAGTAAATAAACAGGTGATTCAAATTCTCCGTATGCCTAGTGCAGAACCCACTGTTGGTTGCAATCTGTGGTTGTCTCTTGGCAACGACAACATTGCTGGATGTCGCCTTCTCCTTTGACTGCAACGGCCGCAGTCTGTGCACCGCCCTGTCCCGCCTCCGGAACACTACAGCAATGCTGCCTCACCCTGCGACGCACTGCGCGGCTACATCACCGCTCCCCAGTGCTGTGCCTGTTCTCCGACAGCAGCCCGCAACCACCACAGTGTCGTCCGTCGTCTTCTCCCCGCAGCGCGCTCCTCGCACTGTGTTCATCCAGTCGCGGACCAGCAACTAGTGCAGCCCCTTAGCCATGGTGTTTTTGTTTATTTGGGTTTTGATCAAGTTCATCCTTGGCCGTTCGATCTTGATCTTTGATGTGAGCCATCCGATCGACTTGATCATGTTGATCATCATGATCTGATGGATCTGATATGGACCATCCAATCTTTTGATCATCATGATCATCATGATCTCCATCATCTGATCTTGATCTTCACCAGATCTGATCATCACATCACCTAACAGATCTCAGCTGTCCAATCCGATCGTGATCATCTTCATCAGATCGAATCTCAACCGTTGATCGTCTTGATCTTGATCATCTCATCAAGATCCGTGCTGATCGTGCTCGTCGCCCCGGATCCATTTCCGCTACTCTTTCGTCGGATTCACCGTCTACTCCCCTAAGGCAAGTATTCTTCTTGTACAAATTTTTGTTCTAGTACAAGCATTTAATTTGAAAATACTGCAAATAGATAGTAGTTGTGACTCCTCCTTGTCTCATCGTTGTTGATCAAATATTATTCCTCATTGGTTCCATAATCTTAAGAGTCACAACCCTTCATTGATATATTTGCAAACTAGTTGGACCCCCCTTTATCTCCTAATTACTTGAACATAAACCCCTTGACTTGTAGACGTGTGAGGTATGATGTGTTGTGTTGATCTTACATTCTTTAGAGTTGAGAAATACAAGAGACTTGCTGATTTGATTCCCAACGCATCTGTATTTGTATCACACACTAATCTAAACTCATAATAGCCAATTATCATGCAACTTGTATATAAAAGAAATTCACACTCGTTGCTGTTCTTGACTTTACTTGCTGTTTCGACCCCAATAAAACCAAAACCTGAACCTCAGTCCTGAACATGAAATGTATCTCTAAGTGTTTAGTTACCGATAAAATCCATAATTTTTGAATTTTGAGTTACGGTGTATGAGATATCGCAGTTTTACTGCTGCTGTGTCGGAAATCGCAGATTTACAAAAACTGCTGCACCACCTTGGGTTTACTATTATTTTAACTATGCTACATGTAAGTAATCGACTTTTGACTTTTGCATTATATTATTGGACACCCTAGAGAACATTCCCTAATTTTCTTAGAATTAATTAATGATGTTACAACCCTGTTTCATATGTATAAACTCAGTTTTACAAATTCTGGCTGAACACAAATACTGTATAGTTTGCTGTTTTGATACATATTACCACAACTTTTATGTACCTTAATTTTATGATTTGGAACCGGGCAGGATTCTAGTTTCTATACCTTCTGACGGATCCACATTTGCTATCTTTTAGCAACGAGAATCGTAGTTTTGGTACAGCAACGTCGTGCTGTCCAGATTTGAGATTTTCGTTGTTCTTGATATTTTGATTCGTGTTGACCCTCGAATATGCTATATAATTATCTTAAACTTGTTCCATGTTCTTGATTATATTTACTTGAATTGTTTCGCACACTTTCATTCTTGCTTGATGATAATAATAAATAATAAGCCGGGGTTTAAGGGAAAGACCATAGTAGTGGACAATATAGGTAAGTGTACTCAGAAGGGGGCCCGTGTTTCCCATTTGATACATGTATCATGAACTAGTATATTATTATTCGATTCATGAACTAGTATATTATTTGATTCATGAACTAGTATATTATCATCGATTCATGAACTAGTATATTATTTGATTCATAAACTAGTATATATATGATTCATGACTTGCCTTGTTATGAATTAACACACGAACTAGTTATATGATTACCTGATTCATGAGTATGACTTGCTTGATACTTGATACCTGAGTACACCGCCCTATAAACTCCATTACTAGACCTAAACAAAATTGTATTGAATGTAGCAACCATGTTGTAGAAGTATGGATGCATGAAGTTCTACCTAGATAGTAATAACCACAAGACTTGATACATGAAACTTGAACTTAACACATGCTTACTTGATACTTGACTACATGATACATGAAACTTGATACTTGTGCTTGACAACTTGACACTAAACTTGAGACTTGTTACTTGACACTTGTACTTGATACTTGTCACTTGATGCATGATACCATTACATGCTCACTGGCCACTTGTTGTCCTATTAGTATTTGTTCCCCACCTGGTCACTTGAGTTGTCTTTCTTGCTAGCTAGTTTCTTGAATCCCCACTACTTGTTGCATCCCTATTATATTCTTGATTCTAAATCTTGTTTCATGTTGCTTGTACTTGTTTTACTATTTGTAGCCCTAACTTGCACTAAGGGTGTTTCTCTTATTTTCTCCATTTTTTTCTTTTTATAATTATAAACAGACTTTGGAGATGTGTTGCTTGCTGAAATTGGTGAGCAGACATTCTAGGCTTCACTTGGAGAAATGACATGCTTAATTTATTTGTTTTCTTTGGGTTATTTATTTCTTTGCTACTTAAAACTTGTAACGGGCTATAGTCCCGAGTTTTAACTCTTGATCCAGATTTGAAAACCATTGCGATATTATTATTTTGTTTCAATTATTTTCTGTTTTTTAATAAATTATTCATGCATGCGTGCTTGTGTACATTTGTATATTCTTGTTATGATGTTAAGTCGATCCTACAACTCATGAATGATGAAAATCATTCGCTGGGTTTTGTCAGGCGCTCGTATTCTGTGTTTTTCTTAGCGGGGCGTGACAATTCTAAAGGAATTGAAAGTCTCATGTATACAAAGATCTGCACTAGAATCGAAATAGCCTTTGAGGTAGGTATGATCTAAAGATTCACTAATAATCTCATAAACATTTAAGTGCCTTTAATAGGCTAATGAGATACCTTAGTAGTAATCAAGAGTTTGCTTTGTGCTAATCTAGTCATTCTTCGAATGAATGAATGATCTGATGCATTATGATGCTCAGAATTTAGTGAAAGTCGATAACTAGTAAATATGTGTTTACACTAGAAGGAACAGAAATGTTATGAAAATAAAAAGACAAACAGAAACTGTGCTATCATCCATAAAATTAGATTATATGTGTTATCCTCTACAGGGGAAGATGTTGAATGGATTGAAAAACTTGTCTCTAGTCATCCATTAAGAAGTTTAAGTAACTCTCTAATTCTGTTATGCGACTATCAAGCTATAATGCACTGTAGCTCATAACTCACTGTATAATAGTTAAAGGAGTATATTAAGGCTGAAAGAAGCCTAGTTGAACTTTTTCATAAATAAATTTCAATTAAAATAAAATGAGGCTAATGCTCTTGCTAAGATACTTGAAAGTGATCTAATTATCAAAACTGTGGGAAAAATTGAGTTAAAAGCTATTGAGTCAAAGCTTTAACATCCTAATTGTTTTTAAATTTAGAATCCTATTGGAGTCATAGAGAAGTTCAAACTTAAGCATCAATTTTAGGCAGTTGACATGTTTTAGATAATTTTGATGATTTCACATAAATTCCACAAATATATATATAATGTCATTCCAATTTTGATGGTATTATATATCTAAATAATTCACTTAGAATAATCATATTATTCCAATACGAAATATGAAAACTTGTCGATATATTTCCAATGTTTAGATTGTCGTTATATCATTCCAATTTTGATGATATATCTCTTTCATGGATTCTTGTTTCATTCCAATTTTGATGATTCAGAATTAACCATAATTGATTTGACTGTTCTATCATTCCAATATGAAATATAGTATAGTTCTTGTGTAGAAACTATAATAGTTCTTATTCTTTATTTAATTAAAGAAATTTAATTATGATGTTTGCGTTACATTTTTGCTAACCAAATTATGAATTGTACTAAGTTCTTTTGTGGAACTAGATTCTTTGTGAAATTCGTTGGAATTCTTAGAGATGTGTCAATTGATATTCTTGTTTCAATAAGCTAGCAAAGATGGAGGAGTTGAATCTGTCAACATAGATTTCAAAATAATGATTTGCTCAAAATGGAGGAGTAAACATAAAGCAGTGAGCAAGGATAGAGTTTCTCTCGAGAATAAATTAGTCACTTACTTGGTAAAACTTCTGTTGAGTTTAAGACTCGTGTGTTCATTGAGCTTAAAATTCTTATTTTGTTCTTGAAGATTATTTGCTTTGTTTGATTTTGAAACTATGACAAATTACTCCAGTTGGTTTAGTTATTGTAAACTATTCTGTTATGATATGGTTTGAGAACTATTTAATTATTTTGGTTTAGTTTTTTTGAACTATTCAGATTTATAAGTCACTACAAAAGAAAAGGTCTTTACCGGCGTTTTTTTGCACATTTACCGGCGTTTATAAACGCCGCTGTAGATACCACCGGCGTTTTATAAATCGCCGGTGCAAGTGTCACTGAATCGTGCGTCGCTGTTGCTTAGGGACATTCACCGGCGTTTTCTACGGCCGCCGGTAACGGTTAAAACTACACCGGCGGCCGTAAAAACGCCGGTAAATGTGTGGGTGCTATTTCCGGCCATCGCCTACTCCGGCGTTGTTAAAATTCCGGTATAGACAGCCAAATTCTTGCTGAAAGATACACCGGTGCTTGTAAAAAATGCCGGTGTAGCTAATTTTTTTATAAAAAAAAAATTCAAAAAAAAAAAAATTTCAGCACTCTTATAATCAAAACCCATTTTTCGGAACCATGCCAAAATCCTCCGGATATGTACAACAATTGGGTTTTAGATTTAGTTGGGCTAAACAATTAGTAGAGCAACATATATGCTCAGATAATGGAAATTTTCATTTTCAGATACTGTTAGAGAGTGCTGAATTTTCATTTTCAAAAATGGGTTCCGAAAAATGGGTTTTGATTATAAGAGAATTCAGCACTCTCTAACAGTATCTAAAAATGAAAATTTCCATTATCTGAGCATATATGTTGCTCTACTAATTGTTTAGCCCAACTAAATCTAAAACCCAATTATTGTACATATCCGGAGGATTTTGGCATATAGCTATAGCATCCTGAGTTCACAGTGAACCCATTTTGGTCAAAAAAACATGCCAAGATGACAATCAGATGCATGAAATAAGCTTCATTAACAGTAAAAGAAGATGAGGATGCTAGCAGCATACTTAGTTTGGAAGTGAAGCCATTTTTTGTTAAAAAATCATGCCAAAGATGGCAATCAGGTTGTCTAACAGTATCTGAAAATGAAAATATCCATTATCTGAGCATATATGTTGCTCTACTAATTCTTTAGCCCAACTGAATCTAAAACCCAATTGTTGTACATATCCGGAGGATTTTGGCATACAGCTATAGCATCCTGAGTTCACAGTGAACCCATTTTGGTCAAAAAAACATGCCAAGATGACAATCAGATGCTTGAAATAAGCTTCATTAACAGTAAAAGAAGATGAGGATGCTAGCAGCATACTTAGTTTGGAAGTGAACCCATTTTTTGTTAAAAAATCATGCCAAAGATGGCAATCAGGTTCTCTAACAGTATCTGAAAATGAAAATATCCATTATCTGAGCATATATGTTGCTCTACTAATTTAGTTAACCCATTTTGGTCAAAAAAATGTGCCAAGAAGACAATCAGATGCATGAAATAAGCTTCTTTAGAGCATCTGTAGTCGTTTGCTATTTATGGATAATATGCATATTATCCATAAAAAGTCGCTGCAGTCGTTAGCTATTTATCCATATTTTGGATAAATCGCTACAGTAGATTGCTATATTTGACAATCCGCATAGAGCATATGCATATTTGGCTAACGGCACATCATGTGCCGTCCCAAAAAAAAATTATTTTTTTTTTCGTCGGACGGCACATAATGTGCCGTCCCATTCGTAAATAATATATTTTATTTAATTATAAATCCCAAACCGGAATTAAAAAATCCAAAAAAGCCCCCCACCCCGGACGGCACATTATGTGCCGTCTCACCCTTCCCCAATTGTCGGACGGCACATTATGTGCCGTCCCATTGTTTTTTTAAATTAGTATTAATAGTATTAATTAGTGTCTATATTAGTATTAATTAGTATTAATAGTGTTAATTAGTGTCTATATTAGTATTAATTAGTGTCTATAATCTGCAGAGTGTCTATATTAGTATTAATTAGTATTAATAGTATTAATTAGTGTCTATATTAGTATTAATTAGTGTCTATAATCTGCAGAGTGTCTATATTAGTATTAATTAGTATTGATAGTGTCAATTTTGGATGAGTGTGGGACGGCACATTATGTGCCGTCCAGGTTTTAAGGGGGCATTTTTTTTTTTTTTTCTGGTCAGACGGCACATCATGTGCCGTCTCGCCTATAAAAAAAAAAAAAAAATTATTTCGGCGTTTGGACGACACATTATGTGCCGTCCCACCTGATTTTTAATTTTTTTGTATTTTTTTATCTTCAGACGGCACATCATGTGCCGTCGCGTATTTTAATATGAATAGAAAGCTAAAATATAGCTCTCAACGACTGCAGCAAAACTACGATATCTATATCTATTTATCCATATATCCATATTTTACCATTCAACGACTACAGATGCTCTTAACAGTAAAAGAAAATGAAAATTTCCAGCATATAATCATTTATGTTTCTCTATTAATTCTTCATTGATGTTTGTGGCTCCAAAACAAATTTTGATTGGGCTTTGAATGGAAATTGTAGTCATAGATCAATTCTTCATTGAAGAAAAATACGAATAGGGCTCATATCAAGTGTAGTTTTAAGGAATTGTCATCGTGGAAGGAAACCAAATATAGAAGCCAGAAAGAGGAATGGTAGAGAATGAGGATACACCAGGCTAACATAGCGGCATTTTTCTCATCTCTCTCTCATCCCTTCTTTCCCTTCAGCACACGAACACATAGAGACATCAGCAACAACAGCAAGAGCGACAAAAACAACAATAATAATAAATTATTATGAACAAGATGTCTCTATATGGGTTTCCAGATCTCCACTCCAACTCGTCTCTTTCTAATCACAACCCAATTAAGAACAATTGTTCACAGTCACTGTTAAAGCAACATATATGCTCAGATAATGGAAATTTTCATTTTTAGATACTGTTAAAGAAGCTGATTTCATGCATCTGATTGCCATCTTTGGCATGATTTTTTAACCAAAATGGGTTCAAAAAAAATTTTCATTCCAGTATCTAAGCATTTATGTTTCTCTATTACTTCTTCATCCCAACTACCATTGATGTCTGTGGCTCCAAAACAAATTCAACTACAATCATAAATTAAAAAGCTCAGATAGGATTCAATCATCACTAGTTACTCCTATAATTCATTTATTCAATGAATCATGAAACATAGTGTGCAACTTCAGAAGCATAATCCATCTCATCATCACTCATTCACTCGAAAGTGTTCATAAATTAAAAAGCTCAGATAGGATTCAAACAAATCACTAGTTACTCCTATGAATCATTTATTCAATGAATCATTAAATCAATGACTCGTAGTGTGCAACTTCAGAATCATAACCCATCTCATCATCACTAGTTTAAAAAAAGTAGCAAAGTAGTCAGTAGTGTGACCCGATAGCAAAAAAAGTAGCAAAGTAGCATGAACTTACAGTTACCAAAATGATTTAACTATATATGAAATTGACCAAATCCTCCAAATCACCTCATTGTCATCAACTACCTTCTTCATCATCACATCCTTCATCAACAAAGCCTATTTTAATCCCTTCACTGGACAATAGTTAAGAATTGCATCTCCCATGAGACTAAAAACAAAATCACTCTTCAGTTCATTCTGTGCAAATATGAAATCGCTGTTAAGATACTTTACAATATAAAACCATTATTAATCAGTACTATCCAATAACCCATAACTAACCTCCAAGAAACGGCTATAATTAACACAACTACAATAATTACATACTAATACTTTAGCATCAAAAGAACAACTAAATGATATCATCAACAAACCAATACATTGATGAATGGAGAAGCTTTCATTAAACCTCCAATTTCATTTACCAAAACAAAAAATTTATACAAACAATAGGATAAAAGAAATCGCATATTACCACAAATAATAAAGACGAGTATTACATTTATTCAGAATTGTATATGTATACATTACATACATTATAACATTTTATCTCAAATAAATAACCAATTCCCATTAAACCCATGTTGAAATTCTAACAAAATGTTTGATCGCAACTCTATTAATTCTCATATACCAGCAACAAAATCCATACAATAATATCAAGGAAACCAAACAAACTCTCCATTATACACTCAAACAACTTCATCTAAAAACAACTTCATCTAAAAACCATACTAACCCCTAAAAAACTACAAACAACAAAAGCATGACTAGAATCAATTCCGGTTAGTACGATAGATCAAGAACCGATCAAAACCCTAACCCTAACCCTAATCAAGAACCGATCATTAATTAACCTATTCTCATATTCTCAAATTCATACTAGAATAAACTTTAGGGTTTGAAATTCCTTACTTGAGTTGATTGGGGGAGAGGGGACGGCGGTTTTTGAGAGGGAGAGAGAGATTGGGAGAAGGGGGACGGCGGGGGGCCGCGATGGAGGACGGGGGGCGGGCGAAGGGGGGCAGGTGCGGCGATGGGGGAAAACGACGACGGCGGGAGAGGGGGGCGTCGATGGGGAAAGGAGAGAAATGAAAAATTTGGGAAAAGTATACGTATAGGGTTTGGGGAAATTGGGGAAAGCGGGAGGGCGCGAGACAGCGGGAAAATTTGGGTTTTTTTTTGGCGATCGAATGAGAAAATGGTAGAGGGTTTGGGGGAAATTTATTCCAAGACCCTATACCGGCGTTTTAACTAAAAACGTCGGTGAATAGGAGAAGATTTTTTTACCTGTATACTTTCACCGGCGTGTTTTATTAAAACGCCGGTGAATATAGACTTTACCGGCGTTTTAATAAAAAACGCCGGTGAATATCATAATTCCCCAGCGTTTTATCGAGGCCGCCGGTGTATAACCATCCTGTTTGACGCCCAATTCCTGGTCTCTTTCTACCCCGGCGTTTCTGGTAAAACGCCAGGGAATATACGCCGGTAAAGACCTTTTCTTTTGTAGTGAGTACTAATTTAGGCCTTATGAACTGTACATTGAGTGATGCATTTCTTCTATTTTAAGACTGCTATCAGCCAGTCAACTTCATGTTAAACGGATGAGAATATAGGAGGAGATTGTTGGATATATAGGTATATTCTCACTATATGAATAATATTATGTGTAATATTATTCTATGGGTAACACATGTGTTACACGTTTTAATTATATGGATATCGGAACGCGGGTTGAGTGGGTTGAGAACCCAGTACCCAAACTAGTATTTATTTTATAAATATTGATTTGTGATAGTAGTCTAGGTATTCCAATTTTGATACCTAGAATAAATATCTTAAGCACCTTAGTCTAGGATATTAATCCTAATTTCTATTGTTATAGTCTCTCATAATCTCAGACACATAATACATGCACCGGCAGCCTCCAAATTAATACAGTGAGAGTCAGAAACAAAATACGTACAGTGAAATAGAGAAGATGTTCTTCAATGGGACCTATTCCCTGCCCTAATATCTAATTAATACTAATAACTACACTTGTCTGATCGATCTCTTGTTTAGTGATGTTTTGTCGGCAAGGGAAGGGGATTAGCAGCATGCAATTGCTTTTCGATTTTCTGACTCCATTAATTACTCCTCCTCTCTTTAATTTCCATGTAACAATATGGAGTATATCTCACTAGTCACTATTAATACTAGTAATTAGTAGTTATTTTTATATTTTATTTTAGATCATTAACACACTATACTCTCTCCCTCTCTTCTTATTCTTCTTTTGGCTTTAATTTAGTCAGAGATCCAAAAACAATCAGTACATGTCAATGTCTTTCTCTCCCTCTATATATACCGGCCCGCAGCTACTCGATCTTCATTCTAAAAGCAGACACTACTGCTTCATCTCATCTTGATCAGCTATATATACATTAATTCTTTCTTCACGTACTATATATATCTCTACATTCCACAATCGAAATCGATCGATCATGTTGTCGAAGAAAGCTACATGCAACTCTCATGGACAGGACTCCTCCTACTTCCTCGGTTGGCAAGAGTACGAGAGGAACCCATTTCACCCCACCCTCAACCCCTCTGGTATCATACAAATGGGTCTTGCCGAGAATCAGCTCTCCTTCGACCTTCTTGAATCGTGGATCCAACTTCACCCTGAAGCTGCCACATTCAAGAGCAACGACGGCCACTCGGTCTTCCGAGAGCTCGCTCTGTTCCAGGATTACCATGGTCTCCCTGCTTTCAAAAATGTATGTCCATCGATCTATTCAACCTACCTAGCTACACATATATACTTTTAGTTACCATGTATATATATTAAATTAATGTACGGTAAAATTTATGGGCGCGCACAGTAATTAAATAAAGTTAGGCATGCAGCTGACAAAATTGCGACACTTGATGGATATATGTAGGTATTGGCAGAGTTCATGGGTGAGCTGAGAGGGAACAAGGTGGAGTTTGACGCTAACAAACTCGTACTCACTGCTGGCGCGACTTCTGCTAACGAGACCCTCATGTTCTGCCTTGCTGATCCAGGCGACGCTTTTCTCATCCCTACTCCATACTATCCAGGATTCGATAGAGATCTCAAATGGCGAACTGGAGCAGAAATTGTTCCGATACACTGCTCCAGCTCGCATGACTTCCGCATCACCAAAGCCGCCCTTGAAGAAGCTCACAAACAAGCCCAGAAGCGCAACTTACGGGTTAAAGGTGTCCTGATCACCAACCCTTCCAACCCGTTGGGTACGACTGTGACTCGCCCTGAACTTGATATCCTTGTCGACTTCATTGCATCCAATAAAGACATCCATCTCGTGAGTGATGAAATCTATGCTGGCACCAACTTCGACTCTCCTGGTTTTATCAGTGTAGCTGAGGTGGTGGTGAGTCGAGGTTCCAAACCCGAGTTATTGGACCGGGTTCACATTGTGTACAGCCTTTCAAAGGATCTTGGGCTACCTGGTTTTCGAGTTGGTGCAATTTATTCCAACAACGAATTAGTTGTATCAGCCGCGACTAAGATGTCCAGTTTTGGACTAATATCTTCTCAAACTCAGTACCTTTTATCTGCAATGCTAGGAGATAAGAAGTTTACTAACAACTACATATTTGAAAATAAGACAAGGCTGAAGGAAAGACATAACAAACTCGTGGTTGGACTTGGTCAAGCAGGAATTGATTGCTTACAGAGCAATGCGGGCTTGTACTGTTGGGTTGATATGAGACATCTCCTCAGAAGCAAAACATTCCAAGGGGAGATGGACCTATGGAAGAAGATTTTGTTCAATGTGGGATTGAATATCTCACCCGGTGCCTCGTGCCACTGCAATGAGCCAGGGTGGTTCCGCATGTGTTTCGCCAACATGAGCGAGGAGGTCCTTGATCTCGCTATGAAAAGGCTCGGGTCGTTTGTCGAAACCGAAGGATACACCCGAGGCCGTTTAAGGTCGGGACAGAGGTTGAGATCGGCACCATCCTCATTGGCAAAGTGGGTCATGAAGTTGTCCTTGTCGGAAAAGGCAGAGCAGGCACGTTAATTATGATTTATGCATGGTTAGGATATTGTGGTGTCGTTGATGTATGCATCGTTAATTATGCATGGCTAGGATATATGTCATCGATCCTCCCTTGTAAATTAGTACTGCATTGTTTTTGTGAGGGGCCGGGCCGGGCCGGTGTACTGTATTTGTTTAATTAGTGTCCCTTTTTTATTACATGGACAAAGGTGCCACTCGATCCGATACGGATACGGAAGTGGCCAGGATTTCATGCGTAAGGAATTTAAGTTGTTGTAGTCGTCTGAATCCATCAATATTGAAATGTTCGATCGGTTGAGTAGTTAATCAAATTCTATGGTCATATATCATATTATATCATATCATTTTTTATTTTTTATTTTGATAAACAGGACCCAAAGAGTATCTAATATTATATCATATCATATTAGAGAATAAAATCTTTAATTTACACAAAGTCAAAAATTGACCTTGTATAGATCCATGCATTTTATTTTATTTTACTTTTTTTTTCCTCCTTTTTTGAATAACGAGACTTGCTGTATAGATGCGCATGCTTGCTAACACTATATAACTGAACTTTAATTTAAATATAATTGGATCAATAATATTTAGTTCATGTATGAAGGGTCAAATAGAAGTGAGAAACTAAACATGGTTGATACGTAAGTTGGCAAAAAGACTCTAGGCCTAGCATATATATATATAAATGGAAACAAAACATTACAGTAAAAAGCAAAGAAAAGTAATACAAGGCGTAGGACAGAAGAAAGGACAAAGGAACCGCCAAGACTCCGCAACCAAAGAGTACAAACGACACTAAACAAACATGTAAATGAGACATTTACAAAAGACAAAACGCATTCAGAAAATGCAAAAGCTAGACCCGGTAGCCGCACTCAGAATAGAGAAGAGTAGACTAGGAGTAGTCGAACTCCTATGGCAAGCAGACCAAACACACAAGCCCAAAACACCGCCAGAATAGAGATGAGTAGACCAGGAGAAGGTGCACTCCTATGGCAAGCAAACCAAACGGACCAGCTGAAAACACCTCCGGCTTTGTAGGCCGTCGACCGAGCAGACGACCTACTCAAAACATCCACCAAAAGTCCACCTGGAAAGAACAGAAAAACAAACAAAAGCACAAACCAAAAACCAACGGAAGCACGGAAAACAGCCGCCACAAACAGAAGATTGAGAAAGTTGAACAATGTGAATGTGATACTCCCAATACCACTAGCTTGAGTGGACGTAAAAAGTGAAAACAAGCTGCAGGTACAAACGACGCACGTTTTTTTTGATAACAACGACGCACGTTAAGGGTCTGTTTGGTTCAAAGGAGGGGAGGGGAGGGGAGGGATTTTAATGGAGGGGAGGGGAGGGGAGGGAAAGGGAGGGGAGAGATTTAATGAAAACTCTGTTTGGTTCAAAGGAGGGGAGGGGAGGGAAAATAATAATTTTCTTGTTTGGTTCACAAGGGGAGGGAATGGATTTTATAATAAAATTACTTTTATACCCTTTTGCATATAAGAGTTAGATGATAATAATGATAAAAGTAACCTGGAACTCAATCTTGTTCCAATCTATATTGCTTTCAAAATCAACTGTAGTTATCGTTTACCAGTGTGCAGTGTGGTTTCATTGATTCTTCAGTTCATAATATTGGAGATGCAGTCATAAAGTGTTGCAGCCATTCTGGATATAGATTGGCTTGTGGACATATAGTGTTGCAGCCAGTCATAAGGTTCCCAAGCATATATGTCGCAACAGAAATGAAGTCTAAATAGGTTTCTAAGTTCTAAAAAATATATTATCTGATTGTATTTCATTAAAGAAAATAGCTAAAAAAATATAGCCGTTACCAGTGTATCAAGATTGAACCTAAACACTTCACCAACCAGCACCATCTTCTTAGTCACAGGGTGTTTCTCTGTTGTACCTCCAGCAATGATAACTGAATTGTTGACAAGTTTCCATGCAAATTCTATATGGGAATCTGCCTTTGGCATGGGAGGCAGTTCCTTCCAGTTTAGTTTATCATCAAGCATGTAGACGTTGCTATATACTACCTGCAATATTGTATAAAGAAACAAATTTGTAAATACTCAGTTTAAGAAGAAAGCAAAATGGCTGCCTGACTTGGAAGAGGAGAAGAGAGAAGGGTGTTAACAGTAAGACCAACACTAAAAAGTCCATTGAATTCAATCAATACTTCAACTTGGTTATTACTGTATTACTGCTTGAAGGAGCTAATAGATTTATCAAAGGCTGCCACGCCATTTTCCCTAGTCTCTATAGCATCACAAGCGAGATTAAAACAAACACTTTAAAGTCCATTGAATTCAAGAAATACTTCAACTTGGTTATTACTGCTTGAAGCGATTTTTGAAGCAACTAGAATCTGATTTTTGAGAAACAGTCGTATGGAGAAAGAATGGTTTTAGGATTTAGATTTTTTAAAAAGGGCAATTTGGTCATACAACTTTAAAAAATTAGCCTTATTTTCTCTCCCCTCCAAATCCCCCACTTTTGGAGGGGAACCAAAATTGACTCAGGAGGGGTGTTGCACCCCCCATTTCCCTCCCCTCCCCTCCTAAAAATTGAACCAAACAAAAAAAATAATAAAAAACCCCTTCCCTCCCCTCCCCTTCCCTCCAAAACCCTCGAACCAAACAGTTAGTAAGGCTCCTTTTACTTGATGCGTTGATTTCCAAGAACGTACTGCACTAGGCGTAAGCAAGAAGCTTCAATTTTTGAGTAAATTTTAGCCAATAAAAAAAGGTATGGCTAATTAATAAATTTTAGTTAATTAAGCCTAAGGAGTACTGATTAATTAATAATTAATTTGTCTGAGATGAAAAACAAGGGCGGGAACTGCGGTCCGGGGATGGGACGGTTACCGACGGTGGCATGTCTGATTAACTATTAAAATTAGCAGCAGCAGCAACAACAACAATAATCATAATACTATGCTAATAATAATAATAATAATATTGTTATTATTGTTGTTTTTAGAGAAATATAGTTTTATTAATTAAATACTATTCAAACTAATTAGTTTATTTGGGACCCACCATCATCTTACCTTCATGATGCTACTGGGCCCTATACATTATCAGTAGAATTAAGAGCGTAACATGTTCATGTTCATGTTGATTTTGAGCTTTTTTTGAAGTTGGGGAAAAATGATGAAGACGACTACGACGACGGGGGTTGTTACTTGCTATCAACGACGCATCAAACAAACTAGCTAGCTACATGTGCCTTCTCTTCATTAATTAATTAATTAATTGAGTAAACACGTTTAGTTCCATTAACTAATAAGTACAGTACTATGGATTTTCGGGCGGTATTGCAGTAGGGGTGGATATTATGCTATTCGAAATTTTGGGGCACCATATAGGAGAGTTTTCGGTGTCTTTGAGAGTGAGAAGGAGATGCGACGATTGGATTCACGTGGTGACCACGGTTTACGGTCCTTACGATTCTAGGAGGAGAGATCGATTTTGGAAAGAAATTAGAGATATCAAGCAGGTCTGGAAGGACCCATGGGTCATGGGGGGAGATTTTAACATCACAAGATATGGTCACGAACACGGAGGGAGGGGATCTAGCAGAACCGATCAAACCGGGTTCAATGATCTGATAGATGAGTTAGCTTTAATGGAATTGGAACAGTCAGATAGAAGATTTACTTGGTCTAATATGCAGGCGAAGCCTATTTTAGCAAAGCTGGACAGAATTTTGGTTTCCAATGAATGGGACGATGCTTTCCCAAACGCATCAGTGAGGCCTATTGTTAGGTTCACCTCAGATCATATACCGTTATTGCTGGATTGTGGGGTAGGGTACATTAAGAGTCAGGTTCCCTTCCGGTTTGAGAAAGCATGGACCTTATCTCCAAATGCGCGGACCGTTATTCAAGAGTCCTGGGAGGCCGAAACCAGGGAGGTTTCAGCGATAGGGATCTGGGTCGAAAAAATAAGGAGACTGCGTAAACATCTGAAAGAGTGGGCAAAGAGAGAATTCCGAGGAACCAAGGACAGGCTCCAAGAGTTAGGATCTAAGATAGCAGAGATTGAAAGGGCACAAGAAGAGAGGGAATTATTGCCGAATGAGGTCGAGGAGCTTTTCAGTAATCGAGAGCAGGTAAAGCTGATCGGAGATATGGAGGAGCAATATTGGAAGCAAAGAGCTAGAGTGCAATGGCTTAGAGAGGGAGACGCTAACACAAAATTCTTCCACAAAGTCGCAAGTGGTAGGAGGAGGCAGAACCGTATACTGGGCCTGAACATTGACGGAGCTTGGACGGAGAATGAAGGTAACATTAGACTGGCATTCGATAGAAGGTTCAAGCATCTTTTCGGAATTAGGAACAACAGCAGGTGCCCTCTAGTGCAAGATATGTGGGATTCGTCAAGAATTCTAGGCAGTGAAGGAATTGAAGGGGTGTTTTCGGAGGAGGAGGTTCGTCACGCTGTTAAATCGATGGGTCAGGATAAAGCTCCAGGGCCGGACGGATTCCCTATATTTTTCTACAATATTTATTGGGAGATCATCAAGGGGGATTTGATGAACATCTTTTTCGAGTTTCATTCGGGATGCATGGAATTGGATAGAATTAACTATGCGAACGTTGTTCTGATTCCAAAAAAGATAGAGGCTAACAGGGTTGATGATTTTAGGCCCATTAGCCTTCTTAATGGATCTTTTAAGATCATTACGAAAGTTCTCGCCATGAGACTGTCACCCCATTTGAACGATGTGGTCGGGGCATCCCAAAGTGGATTTATTAGAGGGAGAGATATCATGGACAGTGTGGCCTCTGCTCATGAAGCGGTGTTTAGAGGTAGTAAGGACAAGGTGGATGGTTTTCTCTTGAAGATCGATTTCGAAAAGGCATACGATACAGTTGATTGGGAGAGCGTAGAGGAAGCTCTTAAACTTAAAGGGTTTGGGAACAAGTGGATCTTGTGGATCATGAGATGTGTTCAAGGGGGCAAGTCCTTCATTCAGGTCAATGGTAAGCCGGGTAAAGAAATTAAATGCAAAAGAGGACTCAGGCAGGGGGACCCTTTGTCATCAATGTTGTTCGCGTTAGTTGCAGACGGCTTAGCTGAAATGGTCAAGAGAGGCCGGGATCAAGGTTTTATAAAGGGTATAAGGGTTAAGGGAATTACTGAAGCGATATCAATCCTACAATACGCCGACGATACGCTATTATTTGGAGCAGCCAAGGAGGAGGAGATGGGTGCTATTAAACTGGCCTTACAATGTTTTGGGGCATGGTCCGGGCTTAAAGTTAATTTGGCCAAAACGGCTGTCATCCCGATCAGCGAACAGCTATCAGTTCCTATCGAGGGAATCCAGTGTTTTGTTTGGGTGCGATAGAGGAAGTTTTCCCCTAACCTATTTAGGGGTGCCTATTAGGCCGGGCCCCCTGCAAAGATCCGATTGGGTACCCCTCATTGAAAAGATAGAGAAGAAACTAGCCGGATGGAAGGGACGTTTATTAACTTTAGGTGGCCGTGTTACCCTACTTAATTCGGTGCTGAGTAGCCTACCCACGTTCCTTATGTCGATCTATGAGATGCCGCAGTGGGTGATCAGGAGGATTGATAAAAGCAGAAGAAGATTCCTATGGAAAGGCGCGGACGAATCCAGCAAAGGTTTACCACTGGTAAAGTGGGGTAGAGTTTGCAAAAGAAAGGAATTTGGAGGATTAGGGATCCTTAACCTTAGAGACATGAACAAGGCGTTGCTGAGTAAATGGTGGTGGAAGATAAGGAGAAGACGAAATCAGTGGTGGTGTATTTCATTTGAAAGGTATAGAAGGAGGAAGGCGATCCGTTTTGGAGGGAGAAGGTCATCAGGGAAATATTCAGCTCTTTGGAAGGGAGTCGCTAAAGTAGGTCAATTATACCACGCTCATACTAGGTGTTGGGTAGGGAAAGGGAAGGATACAAGGTTTTGGTACGATAAGTGGTGTGGGGACTCAAGTCTGAGCAGTCTATTCCCAGAAGCAGCAGAGGCGACGATTAATACATACACCACTGTAGCGGAGGTGTGTCGTAGCAGGAGGATCTCGTTGGAGATTAGGGGACAGGTGACCCAGAGTGAGATCGACGTATTCACTAGACTCAACAAGGTCGTTCAGGAAGAAGGGAGATTTAATGACAGTATGGACGATAGTAGAGAGTGGCTTCTGGAGCGTACCGGGGACTTCACGGTTTCTTCATTATACAGGCGCATCAACGACGGAGGAATGCGATGCAAGGAAGCCAAAATCATTTGGAATCTGTCCGTTCCTTATAGGGTCAAGATTTTTGCATGGCTAGTGAGGCATAATGCAATCCTTTCGAAGGTCAATTTGCAGAAAAGGAAGGCGACAATCGTAACGCTTTGCGGGGTGTGCGAGAGAGAGGAAGAGGATACCGATCATCTTTTATTTACGTGTCCTAATGCTAAACTAGCTTGGGAGAATATCTGTATTCGGATTGGGGTGGCTCAAATCCCGAAATGCAGTGCACATGTCTGGGGTAAATGTCGGGTAGAGTTAGGGGGCATTAAGGATAGAGATGATTGGGGTATTGCTGCTGCAGCAACGATGTGGGGTATTTGGTTGACGCGGAATGATTTATGCTTTCGTAATTCAAAATGTTCAATGATAGGACTTATGCACAGAATTCTAACATTTGCTCATGATTGGACAGGTAACCGAGGCGCTGTGAAACGCCTGCGGATGGAGGATGAGGAATAGGAGGCATACGAATCGTTGCCAGGGTTAGCAGCTGGAGACTGTCGATTTGATGTTTTGGTGCCATGGTATGGTGGCAGTCCTAGAGTTGCTACAGATAGGTGCCCTCGGGCAATGTATCACTTGTATCTTACCGCTTTCTAGTATCCTAGCTTGATGTAGCTGTAGTATTTTCTGGTAGTCACTTCTATGTATTTCTTTGATGTTCGGTAGTAGGTTTAGACTGATCTATGTATGCTGTACTACTTTGTTTCTTTAATATTGCATTAATGAAACGATGACGATGTCATCTTTTATCAAAAAAAAAACTAATTTTGATGAGAGTATAATTATCATATCATATATAACGCGGTTTCTAAATGTGACCTTGTCATGAACAACTAAAACCGGATGCTATTCTTGCTAGTAGTATTTTTTCTCTCTCATTACTCTACAAACTTTGATAAAAGGCTAAATATAAAAAACACCTCACCCAACTAACCAAACTAGTGCGCTTAAAAAAAAAAACATACCAAATTTTTTTTTTAAAACCCTCACCCAACTATGGTTTCCAGACATGTGGTGAGTAAGGTTTTTTTAAAATAAATTGTGTTAAAAGCATAGTTGGGCGAGATTTTTTTTTATATCCAGGGTGGTTTTTTTAAAAATGTACAACAGTTGGGAGTTTTTTTTTTTAATAACTGGCCTCAATAAAACTTACAAGTTCCCAACCGAAGCCATTAATTGCTAGCTCATGGTGACGTTGCATGACAAACGTACGTCTTGATACAAGTTTTCAAGGTTTCCGATATTGTTGGGGACTTGGGTTTGATGTTGAAGATCATCTAGCCATTGATAACTTGGCATATGCATGCATGCAGGTTTCGATAATTTCTCTGCTTTGTACTCCACATGAGGATACCGAACGGTGATGGAAGACATCAAGATGTTCGGGGACTCTATATGGATCCTACAGTTATATGTACGTACATCCCACATTCTCTCTATTTCACTCCGCGCGTAGTTCCCGGGAATTTCGCACCATAAAAATTAGTGTGTACCTGTTCAGAAATGAATGAAGTACGTAACTTTTTGAATAAATTAAGGACTACATATCATACTCTTGGCTTTAGACCTATCCCAAGTTCTTTCTTTTTTATATCACCTACAAGTCAGTAGTTTGAAAAGCATAATTAAGTGATATATACTATATAAATTTAACTTTTGAGAAATATATTTTCATGGCATGGCCAATAACTTAAGCTCACAAATTTTTAAAAGTCTGCTGAAGTAAGTCTTTTACTTTTCAAAAAGGAATTTTCTATAAAAAAAAAATCTAAGGAGAAAAAATCTCCTTTTAATTAATCAACGGGTCAATAGAATGATAAATCTTATAAAAGACGAACAAAACAGAACCTAAACCTTAAAGATTTCCATTCATGGGAAACCATGCATGCTCGTGCATTCTCTACCAAATTTTATGCTTCATTCTCCACATATATATACTTTTTTCAACTTCATGCTCCACGAATAATATATTATCTCAACGCACCAAAACTGAAGTCTGAATCGATGCTTGGATGTTAATGTGTTCCTTGCACATAACAATCAAGATAAACTACACCCTAGTCTAACTTGTAGGGCCAACAGTACTAGTTCATCTTCACTTAATTTCTCCTGCGAAATTGCGAAAAGATCTCTCGTATCTCAGCAACAGACAGATTAGACATGATTAAATCAACTGATTTAGCAATTTTTGTTTATTCTTCTCTCAATTAACTATATATTTTCGTAAGATTAGTACTCATAAATCAACGAAAGAATTACCACAGCAAAATTAAGGGATAACATTTAAGTCAACTAGACATCGTTGACACTGATTATGTCTCCTAATTACTCTTTGTTATAGGATATATAAACCATGCACATCCCAAATAGCTACGGTGGACCCTTAATGTCGTAACTAGACAAAGGTTAAAACCTTGAAAACTCTCAAATTTGGCTGATAATATCGACAAATGGGCAATCTCAGTCCCATCTTGTTCTGCTATTAAGAGATCCCAAATTAAGACCTGGCCTACATGTATATATAATCTAAGTCCTCAGGAGACAAAACCAGGCTCTGTCACAAACAAAGAGCAAATACACACATTGCGCTTGTCTCTCTAATTTTTCACATGATCGATCGAGCACTATCCATGGTCATATTTAGAGCTGTCCAGTTGGATCGATCCTAGCAAGATATCTAGCTCGAATCAAAGCCTAACCTGAATTTCACTGTCTAAACGAACAACATTCAAGACACGACGAGTCATTTTCGTACCCCTTGGTTGAGTTAGCCGGACTGTGCCCACACGCAAAGATATGGATGTTATGCTTATCTTTTTGGCAGGATTAGCCATGTAGCATGTACAACAAAAACATATAGTATATAGATAAAGCTGGAAATTACTATTGTCAATCAAGTAATTAACATGGTAGAGGATTAATTAGAAGATAAGACAGCCACAATGTAGCTATGACAAGATGTATATCTATCTATATTCATTTATTTTTGTTAGATATTATAATACATATTTAGTCATATATCGAGTTATGTATCAGTTTAGTATTTGGTTCTCTCCTATTTATACGAGTCATTGTACTCTTATAATCAACCCTAATAACCCAATAATATTCCAATCTCTCTCTTGACCTTATCATGGTATCATAGTACAATTATACAAATTCTTTTTTCTTATCAAAACCCTAGAATCCAAAAAAAGTAAAATAATAAAATAAAAAATAAAAAAACCGCTGTTCACCCCCGTTCAACCCTGCCACCGCCTTCCTCCATCATCAGCGACTTCGAACCCATCATCGTCGTCGACCCATCAGCCCTCGTCATCAAGACCCAACAACAAGAAGAAGAAACCTCGCCGACATCAGCGTCGACATAATCGTCAACAAGAAGAAGAACCCAACTTCGCCCACACATCGTCGACCTCCTCGCTACTACCCAAATTCTAAACCCCTGCTCCCCGTCATCATCGAAACCACCTCCACTTCTCCAAACCCCAATTTTTTTTCCAATCTCCAAACCAACCCGAATCTCCATTACACCGAGCTCCTCGCCACCTTGCTGCCACTCATTCCACCGATCAGCCTGGTTGGTGACACCCTCATCTCCTAGCCGCTGCCCCACTCATCTTCCCCTAAAACCCTAGCCGCTAACTCTCCACACCCAAATCCAACCAAACCCTATATTCGAATCCACTAAAATCTATTTACTTCAACCCGTACCCAACACGAAACCCACCTACCTGGATTCCAAATCCAGCCCTACCCGATTTTCAAAAAATAAAAATAAAAAAAAATTAAAAAGAATAAATAAAAATAAAAATAAAAATTTAATTTTTTTAAAAAAGAGTTCAAGTACTCTTTATTCTCCAATAGAACCTCAATCTCACCGGCTTCCCCACTGCTACATCTCCCTCTTCACTCTCCCTCAAATCCCAATCTTCATCTAGATTCAGACAAATACAGCGCTATTATCATCCTGATTCCGGCCTCCTCCCTTCTCCTCTCAACATCATCCTAAAAAATTTACAAAAATTTGTAAATTGGTCGAATTCACATAACACAAGCCACCCTAACTTGTAGAAATGAGTTTCAACTCACGGTTTGCGAGATACGACCGTATACCACTTTATTTTAGTTCTTGTTCATCAAAAACGATATACGGACGTATCTCTCAAACTGTAAGTCGAAAATTACTTCTACAAGTTACGGTGGTTTGTGTTACGTGAGTCCAACCTACCCGCAAAGTTTCGTAATTTTGGAGGTCGTATGTAGGATTTTCTAGTAACCGCATTAAAAAATTCTAACTTTTTTCTTCTTGTTCGAGAAACGTGACAAAACACCACAAACAGCATCAAAAAATTAAAAAAACTTTGCAACTTGGTCGAATTCATGTAACACAAGCCACTACAACTTGTAGAAGTGAGTTTCGACTCACGGCTTGTGAGATACGGCCGTGTATCGCTTTATTTGGACAAAAGCGATACATGACCGTATCTTGCAAACTGTGAGTTGAAACTCACTCCTACAACTTTCGTTAGCTTGTGTGTCGTGATTCCGACCCACTCACAGAATTCGGTTTTTTTTATCGTTTACGCGGATTTACTAATATCGAACAGTTATAAATCCGACTAAATCTAAAATTTCGACGAGCAAACAACAACTACGACTAAAATTTCATCGTCTAAAGTCATCAAAATACTATGTACAAACTACTACATATACAAAATTACGCATCACAATAATCAATTCAATTAATTAGAAAATAACATAAAAACCATAAATAACAACATAATTACATAACTACGAGGCCAAGGATTAAGACATTACTATGCACAACTGCGGATTTTCCAAATGTACGTAGGTGTTGTCAAAGAACTAGGGTTTCCACTTCCCGATTTCTGTTCAAAGATTGAAGGATGACGGGTTAAGAAGATTGGAGGAGAGATTGAGAGAGAGAGAGAGAGAGAGAGGAGAGAGGAGAGGCAACAACGGTGGACAGGGGAAGAAGAGATTGGGAGAGGACTAGGATCAGGGTTTTTTGGGTTTTGCGAAGTGTTTTGGAAGATGGAGAGAGGGAAAGAGTTAGGGAGAGAGTGAAGTGAGAGAGGAGGAGTTGCCGGAGTGAGAGGGGGTCGGATTTGGTTGGGTTTCTTTGCTTTAGATTAGGGAAGAAGATAGATAGAGAAGGAATCGAGTGAGAGAGATAAGATACAGTTAAAAAAAAAGGGGATATTTTGTCTTAGCTCGTTATTGCCAACGATGGGCAAAGTTATATATATATATATATATATATATATATATATATATATATATATATATATATATTAAAATAATATAACTTAGACCGTCGTTGAGAATGACTGGCTAAGGCAAAATATTCACACACAAAAATGCAAACGGATCTGAGCCGTCGGATCTAGATCCAACGGTTGAGATTGTTGTTTGCAACGAATCCGTGCAAACAGACTCGTTTGCAATGGAATAAACCTTATATATATATGATGCTGTTTATTTCTGAGAAACGTGTGGAAGCACCAGGTGTGAGTTCGAACTCAATTTGTATTGAAGGAGATTGCCGCTCGTCTGCCGACCTTCAGTTGACCTTCTGGGACCTACGATGAGCTCGGAAAGATGTTGAAGGTTGGGCTCGGATCGGAAGGGTCGGATCCGAGGTCTTGTGTACCTGCAGACGGTCCTGAAACACCGGGGTTTGTCTCGGTGGCGGACCCTCCGACGCTCTAGTCAGTCTCTGTGAGAGAGTAGCAATAACTAGGTATATTAAGTGGCAAAAGATTGATTACCTCCAAAAGGTGGGTGTGGGTCTAGTATTTATAGAGAATCCCAACCGGGTTTGGTTCCACTTGGGGGCCGGGTTTGGATCCGAAAGCCTATGGGCCTGACGTGGCAGAAGGCCCAGGGGGTTT
This sequence comes from Hemerocallis citrina, assembly GCA_017893485.1. NCBI lineage: Eukaryota > Viridiplantae > Streptophyta > Magnoliopsida > Asparagales > Asphodelaceae > Hemerocallis > Hemerocallis citrina. The sequence goes on along the minus strand of CM030367.1, from coordinate 238,233,224 downwards.
AGGGCGGACGTGGCGATACCAGGAGTGGTATAGGGCTGACGTGGCGAAACCCTTGGCGGTATTTGGAGCTGACGTGGCCCATCGTGAGCCCTCTGTGCCTCTGGGGGAATCGGAGGGCCTAGGCTGTGCCAGGTCATCCTTCTGCCCCGCCAGAGAGGGGGGACGGCCTGAGGGACTGCTCCGGATCGGACTCCGGGGGATACTGAGGCTCGTCAGTACGAGGAGGCCGGCACTGTGAGGGCAAACACGAGGTTCGGCGCCGACCCTGAAGTGGTCCGGAGCCGAACCAGGTTGTTATTTTTGCTTTTCTGAGTAGGAATTGTATTGGGCCCTGGTTGGGCCTCAGGCCATTTTTACACTGTCACACAGGCCCCCCACTCCTGCAGGGGGTGCGGGAGCTAGCCGTGGAGGAGTGCTCATGGTTGTAGAAATGGGATGGTGAGTCACTGGATCTTCGTGAGAAGGGTACCCGGGTGCCAGACCGGACCTCGAGCTGGCGAGGGATTACGGGCAGGTAAGGGTGAAGGCGGGCCGTTGTTTCTTCCTGAGAAGAGTACCCCGGTGCCAGACCGAACCTCGTGATGAGGGAGAATTATGGGTTGGTAAGGGTGATGACCAGCCGGTGGATCTTCCGAAGAAGAGTACCCAGGTACCGGACCGGACCTCGAGCTGGCGAGGGATTACGGGTCGGTGAGGGTGAAGGCGAGCCGTTGTTTCTTCCTGAGAAGAGTACCCTGGTGCCAGACCGAACCTCGAGATGAGGGGGAATTATGGGCTGGTAAGGGTGATGGCCAGCCGGTGGATCTTCCGAAGAAGAGTACCCAGGTGCCAGACCTGACCTCGAGCTGGCGAGGGATTACGGGTCGGTGAGGGTGAAGGCGAGCCGTTGTTTCTTCCTGAGAAGAGTACCCTGGTGCCAAACCGAACCTCGAGACGAGGGGGAATTATGGGCTGGTAAGGGTGATGGCCAGCCGGTGGATCTTCCGAAGAAGAGTACCCAGGTGCCAGACCGGACCTCGAGCTGGCGAGGGATTACGGGTCGGTGAGGGTGAAGGCGAGCCATTGTTTCTTCCTGAGAAGAGTACCCTGGTGCCAGAACGAACCTCGAGATGAGGGGGAATTATGGGCTGGTAAGGGTGATGTCCAGCCGGTGGATCTTCCGAAGAAGAGTACCCAGGTGCCAGACCTGACCTCGAGCTGGCGAGGGATTACGGGTCGGTGAGGGTGAAGGCGAGCCGTTGTTTCTTCCTGAGAAGAGTACCCTGGTGCCAAACCGAACCTCGAGACGAGGGGGAATTATGGGCTGGTAAGGGTGATGGCCAGCCGGTGGATCTTCCGAAGAAGAGTACCCAGGTGCCAGACCGGACCTCGAGCTGGCGAGGGATTACGGGTCGGTGGGGGTGAAGGCCAGCCGTTGTTTCTTCCTGGGAAGAGTACCCTGGTGCCAGACCGGACCCCGAGATGAGGGGGAGTTACGGGCCGGTAAGGATGATGGCCAGCCCGTGGATCCTCCGACGAGGGGTGCCCAGGTGCCAGACCGGACTTCGAGCTGGTGAGGGGATCATAGGTCGGGCCGTTAGGGGGCGAACCGTTGTGCCTTGGGGTTGTTTTGAGTGGTGTGGTCCGTTGTTTTCGCGGAGCATTTTGGGGGCGCCTTGGGACCTGTGCAAGATTCCCATTTCCTAGGTGCGTTAATGGCGCCGCCTAATAACTGTATGGCGCATGGTCTTCCGTCGTTTGGTTTTCCCCACATTATAATGGCCGGCCCCTCGGGGGAGGCTATAAGTACCCCCTCCCCCTTTCTCGTTGTGGTTCAGATCCAAGCAAAGGTGGTCTGCTTGGCCCTTAAAGGTGTCTGCTTCGGCGGACGCCTGTTTTTTGAAAATTCTTGCCCCCGGTTTTGTCGGAGAGGTAGTTTCTTTGTCGCCCGATCTTCTCTTGGATCTGATGGCCCTGATGTGGCGGTCAGATCCAGGGGGGATCCGGGCGAGAGGGATAACGACCGAACGTCGAAGGGTGAGCCGTCTGCAACAGCGGAGGTTCTATCCTTCCGAGAGGGATGAAGGGCGTTCCGGGCCGGCTGTTTGCAACTGCGAAGGTTCCGTTGCTGGAGTAGGCTGGGCCTTTGCAGTTGCATCAACTGGCTCGGAATGGAGCACTTCTTTCGGCCTTCGGGTGTTGATCTGCTTTTGACCGGGGTGCTTTCCGAGGGGGGCGTCTTGAAGCTTTGGGCCCCGGGTAGATGAGTAGTTCTCCGATTGGAGGCTGACTATTCTGTGTTCCAATAGGGCTCCAGGTTGAGGCGGTTTCAGTCTCACCCGGGAACAGTTCGGGTCTTCGGCCGACGACGCTGTAAGCCCCGAGCTGTTCGTGGGTGAAAGGGGAACCGACCCAGTCTCGGAGCCCGGGGCGTCTGTCTGAGAACGGCGCCTTAAATCTTAAAAATAAAAATGTTCCCTCCTCCGAATACTTCTTCCGCGCTGGCCTCCTTGACTGGCTGCCAGCCTGTCAATGGATGATGTCAGCGTCGCACGTTTCGAGGATGTGGCGCGAATTCTTAGGCGGCGGTTGCATGTTGGATAGGTGAACAGTACTCGCGGGAATCGAGGAGTCGCTTCTATCTCCTATAAATAGTCCCCCCTCTTCCCTATTTGTCCATTCCTTTCTTCTTCAAAATAAAATTTTTCAACACTTCAGCGCTCATCTTCGCGTCTTGCTGTACCAGACTTGCCCTTCCGAAGTAACCCCAGGTGAGTTAGCAAGTCTACTTAGTCTAGGCATAGATAGACAGGGCTCAGTCTGGCTCATCAGTGTCGACGTCTAGGGGGGGGGGGTGGAGCCTATCTCTGACTCGACGTCCTGGGAGGAGCCCGTACTCGAGGAGGAGTCAGTGCACGCTGACGAGTCTTCTGACACGGTTTCGTGGGAGGAACCGGTGGTTGAGGTGGCGGCACATGGTGCGAGGCGGTCGCGCTCTCGTCATCCCTTCGTGGTGGAGAGTAGTGAGTCGGAGGAAGCGACTGATGGTTCGGACGACGTCCGTGTTTTGGAGCCGGCTACCGAGGGTGAGAGAGGCGAGGGCGGCATTGTAAGGAGATCCACGGTTCCGGGGGCAGGCCCGAATTCCATGCTGACTGGTCGGGGGCCCTTATTCACTCCTTCGTCGGAGCGGTCCGAGAAGAGGAAGAAGGCTCCGAGCCAGGGGACTGGTTCGCCCGCGCAGCCGAAGCATTTCCGTCAGTATCCGGACGACCTGTCCGATCAGGAGCTCTTTGGTGTGCAGGCCTCTTCGCCGAGCCGGACGAGAGTGTTGATGGACGTGATTCTGACCGCCTTGGATGGCGGGGATTTGGAAGTCTTGCAATTGGCGTACCACATAGGTCCTAGTTACGAATTGATGCTGCCGAGCTCTACTCTTCGCCCAACCGATCCCCTGTCTGCTTGGTACTGTGTCTTCCCCGTGGACGCATTTATTTCTGGACTGAGGCTGCCGATCCATCCGTTTGTTCGGGAAGTGTTGAACTGGGCCTCCCTGGCGCCGATGCAGTACGGGCCGAACTCTTGGGAGCAGATAATCAGCTTTGTACTGATGTGCGAGGAACAACGGGTACCCTTGCGCTTGAACGTGTTCCGAGCGACGCTGACGCTTTGTTCGGCAGCCGAGGGGGTTTACTATATCTCCCCCCGGAGTAGGAGGAAGGTTGTTCATAGCCGTCCTGACTCTATTAAGGACTGGAGGAAAAAGTATCTGGTAATCCGGAGTGAAGAGCCCTGGGACATTCCGACTCGATGGAATTACTCCAAGCCGAGTTATCCTGCGCCGGGGCAGGGAGATCTGACGGTCGAGGAGTGGGGGTTTGTAGAGCGTCTTCGTTTGTCCCCTAGTATTAATTGGACGAAGGTGACGGAGGTTCGCCTGGCGAGCGTTGGACTGAGCCCCGCCGTTCTCCGTATGTAGTTGTTTCTTTTCCCTCGATCCTTTCGTACATTCTCGCTCACTGCTCTTAATGGTTTTTTCTGCAGATATGGATGAGGCATCGATCCAAGCAAGGCGGCTCGCCATGAAGAAGGAAAACGCCGAGAAGAAGAAGGCGGAGGCGGCGAAGAGGCCGAGGGAGCTGCCCCTTGTTATCTCTGAGGCACCGCTTGAGCCAAGGGCTAAGAGTACTTGTTCGGAGACGGGCATGGGGGGTGCCCCTTTGAGGGGTAAGGGCTCGGCGAGGGCGTCCGATCTTGACAAGGGGAAAGGTCCCTTGGTAGGGGTCGAGGAGGAGGACCCGGTGGTGGAGTTGTTGCGGCAGCGGTGGGTGCCGGATTGGTCGGTTCGGATGAGCGATTGTCTGACCGAGGAAGCCCAGGCCGTAGAGGTGGTGGAGAAGCTGGCAACGCCTCGCGATCGCCAGATGATGGAGAACGAGCCCGTGGAGGTGGCATTCACGCGCCTGGCGCAGGCCACCGTGTCGGTAAGCTCGTCGACCTCCTCCTTTCCGTTTGGTCTTGCCTCAGGAGTTTGCTTCTAATCCGCTTCTTTCGGCCGCAGGCTTGTATGCAGGGGGCTAATGTAAAGAATCTCTACGAAGCGTCCCTGTTACAAGAGCGTGCTCGGGCGGACAAGAGCGGACGAGAGACGGAGGAGATGCGGATCGAGCTCGAGGGTTCGTGTCAGAGGGAGCAGCAGATGAAGCTGGAGCTCGAGGCCAAGGACACCGAGTGGGAGAAGAGGGTGGCCTCTTTGAAGAGGAAGTTTGCCAAGGAGAAGGGGGAGCTAATAGTCGCGTTTGCCAAGGAGAGGAAAGAGCTGACGGATGCGGGCCAGCGGATGGTGATAGCCGCCCAGGATGAGTGCTACGCGAAGGCGCTCAGTCACGTGAGGCATTTCTATCCGACCCTCGATCTGTCGAACTTCGAGTACGACATGGAGATTGACGGGACCCCGAAGGTCCCTGCCGTAGAGGGGCTCGTTGACCACCCGGCCGATGATCGTTCTGTGAACCCGATCGGCGTCGAGGAGGGAAACCGAGATGTATAGTTTTGCTTTTCTTTCTTCTTTCCTCCTTTCGATTGTATTTGCCTTCCGCGGACTGGCCCCCGCCTTTTCGTGTTTATATATATAAAAAAGTAATTCGGACTTGCCACGGGTTTCGATGCCGGTCGTTTCCGGATCTCCCCGCTTATGTGCTTCGAGTTGGCTCACTTCGTAGGTTGCAGCTTCCCTTCCCGAGGTGGGCCCCCGTTGTTCCGACGCGGCGTGCCGCTCGAGACGAGGGGAGTATTTCTGTAACGGCCTTTGCCTCGGTTGACGGTATATAAAGTGATGAAGGGGATGTGGCTCGGCCTTCTTGTTTTGCGAGGAATTGGAGTGGGGCGAGGTGACGCCTTGGGGGTCGACCCCCTAACCGGGTATTAGGTCGGGTCTGCCGGGGTGTTTGGAGTATGATGCAACGAGATTTCCTTAGTATAAGATAGGGGGGCCGCTAAAAACGGTCATATACAAAGGAAAGCTTTACAAAAGGTTTACTTCTAGTTAAGTTAATGTCTAGACTTGCTCTTTGCAGGAGTTCACTGGGTGCTAGGCGTCAAGGGGGAACCTCTCTGGTTCGGCGGTAGGTCCGGGGGTAGGGCTGTCCTTCTTAGGTTAGAGCATGACGGCGTTGGGGGGGGCATTGCTCCTCCGTCGATGGTCATGCAGCACGACCGCGTTGCTTCTTGGCTACTTCGGAAGGCGTCGACCCCGTGTGGGGTGGAAGATTCGAGCTCCGAATGGTAGGCCGAAGGCATCGCTTGGAGGGAGCATAATCTGGTTCGGCCGAGTATGGCGTTGTTAGCTGTCTTGGCGTTGTGACGATCCCTTCTAGCTCGATAGGGATGTCGTAAAACCCATGTGGTGTACCCGGCCGGTTGGAGCTTGCCTCTAGGTACCTTCAGTTTCTCGAAGGCTTTGAGGGAAAGAATGTTCGCCGAGCTGCCGAAGTCGACAAGGATCTGGCGAACTTCACACTTAGCCATGCGGAGGCTAATGACGAGGGCGTCGCAGTGGGGGAGGCGAACGCTTTCGAGGTCCTCCCCTGGGAAGGAGACTGGCGCGGTTTGTAGCTCGGGAGTGGGATCGTCTCGGACAGTATTCATCCCCCGGAGGAAGGCTTTTCGGAACGTATTTGATTCTCCTCCTATTAGCCCTCCATGGGCTCAATGTAAGATAAACGGTGCGTCCGCGGTTCCCTCGGACTCGGGATCCCGACCCGGTATGCGGCTCGGAGGGGGGTTCGGGGGAGAGTGTATCCCCCTCCTGTTATCTTGTCGACCCCGCGGGACTTCTCGGGTGAATTCTCGGAGGTACCCTCTGGAGATGAGTTCCTCAATCTCGTCTTTCAGGGCCCGGCATTGATCTGTGTCGTGTCCATGGTCCTGGTGGAAGCGGCAGTAGAAGCGCTGATCTCGGTTCTTGCCGTTGTTAGGTCGGGGAGGTAGTCGAACAATGCCTTTGTCTTCGATTTCTAGGAGGATGGCGGATGTGTTGTGCGTCAAGGGAGTTTATCTCTCGAAGCGGGGGGTCGGCGGGACCTTCTTCATGGCCCCCGGGTCCCTTGGAGCTTTCTTCGATGGTTCGACTTCTTCGGTCTTCCGCTTTCCCTTCCCGGTGTCATCCCTGGTACCTTCGGGGTTAAGGGCCTCTTCTGCCCTAATGTATTTCTCGACCCTACCGAGGAGGTCGGAGAAGTTGATGGGGGGTTTCTTCGCCAGAGAAGCCTTCAGCTGTCCGTGGCGGACGTTGTGCCGGAATGCCGCTGAAGCGACGCCCGGGTCGAGGGAGGAGACCGACCTTGCCTCAGCGGTAAATCTCCGGACGAACACTCTGAGTGATTCCCCCTCTAACTGTTTGAGTCCGAGTAACGAGGGGCTGGTCCTTTCGGTCTTTCGGCTGGTGACGAAGTGGGCGAGAAAATTGCCCTCGAGTTGGTCGAAGGAGTAAACGGAGCCAGGGGCGAGCTTCGAGAACCACTCACGAGCGGGACCCCGAAGGGTGGCAGGGAAGGCTCGGCATAGCAGGGGATCCGAGGTGCTGTGAATCATCATGAAGGTTTTGAAACCCCCCATGTGATCAGCAGGATCTCCCTCGCCGTCGTAGGTCTCGAACTGAGGGGGTCGGAAATTCCTGGGTATTTCCGCTTGGAGGATGGGGGTGGAGAAGGGAGGATGGACAGGTCTGTACCCCTGAGCCGCTCTTCTTCCGCCGTCTCCTATGTGATCGAGGCGATCCTCCATCCCTTGTAGGCGCCTTAGGAGAACGTCGTCCACCTGAGGCTGGGTCATTGAAGGGCAGGACGCGCTGGCTTCGGCGTCCGACCCCGTTTGGGAATGGAGGGTTTCTTCCCTGGGGGCCCGTCGGAGGGCTCCCAGCATTTCTTTTAGGAAGTCTTGGAACTCCTTATGAGTGACGGGGGCTCTTTCGGCCCGGTTTGGTTGGTCCGAGGGTTGTCTCCCGACTCGGCTGAGCGCGGGTCTGCGCACCTCGGGCGGTGGCCTCGGGCGGTTCGGGACCGGGTTGGAAGCGGCCCTTCCCCTGCTGCGGGTAATCTTGCGGTTGAGGATTATTCCCCGGAGGTCGGGCTGGGCTGGCCGGCCGACGCTTCTTTGGGACTCCCGAGAGGGAGCCTTGTGTTTCGACGGGCGTGGCCTGGCTTTATCGGTGGGTGGGGGCGAGTCCCGTTGGTTGACGGAGGAAGCAGCCCCCTTGCCTTTGGAGGCCATGAGGATTCGGCTGTCGATGGCCTTTGAGGGTCTGGGTCGGATCGGCTTCTGGAGCAGCTGTTTCCCACAGACGGCGCCAACCTGATGCTGTTTATTTCTGAGAAACGTGTGGAAGCACCAGGTGTGAGTTCGAACTCAATTTGTATTGAAGGAGATTGCCGCTCGTCTACCGACCTTCAGTTGACCTTCTGGGACCTACGATGAGCTCGGAAAGATGTTGAAGGTTGGGCTCGGATCGGAAGGGTCGGATCCGAGGTCTTGTGTACCTGCAGACGGTCCTGAAACACCGGGGTTTGTCCCGGTGGCGGACCCTCCGACGCTCTAGTCAGTCTCTGTGAGAGAGTAGCAATAACTAGGTATATTAAGTGGCAAAAGATTGATTACCTCCAAAAGGTGGGTGTGGGTCTAGTATTTATAGAGAATCCCAACCGGGTTTGGTTCCACTTGGGGGCCGGGTTTGGATCCGAAAGCCCATGGGCCTGACGTGGCAGAAGGCCCAGGGGGTTTAGGGCGGACGTGGCGATACCAGGAGTGGTATAGGGCTGACGTGGCGAAACCCTTGGCGGTATTTGGAGCTGACGTGGCCCATCGTGAGCCCTCTGTGCCTCTGGGGGAATCGGAGGGCCTAGGCTGTGCCAGGTCATCCTTCTGCCCCGCCAGAGAGGGGGGACGGCCTGAGGGACTGCTCCGGATCGGACTCCGGGGGATACTGAGGCTCGTCAGTACGAGGAGGCCGGCACTGTGAGGGCAAACACGAGGTTCGGCGCCGACCCTGAAGTGGTCCGGAGCCGAACCAGGTTGTTATTTTTGCTTTTCTGAGTAGGAATTGTATTGGGCCCTGGTTGGGCCTCAGGCCATTTTTACACTGTCACAATATATATATATATATATATATATATAGAGAGAGAGAGAGAGAGAGAGAGAGAGAGAGAGAGTTAGTCTATTATGAGATGGTGAGACGGGCTCCTTATCGTGAGCGGGAGTTACCAGCCATCCGATCTCAGTCACTGGCGATCGAATGACCGAGATCTGATCCCGTTCTTTCAGCTGTTTTGTTGAGGGTAAAATGGTCATTTACTCACTCCTTTTCATTTGGCAATATCGCTCCCAGATCTAATCTCGCTCTCTCTTCGTATGATGAAACCCTAGCCTCCTCTTCTTTTCTTACTCCCGCTCTCTCCTTCTTCGATGAAACCTCAATCTTTGGAGAGAAACCCCTCATTCTTATCTTTATCGATTTCTCTCTCTCTTCGACGAGAAAACTTCAGCTTACGATCGGACCGTTCTCTTTCTCCCTTCGACGAGAAACCATACTGAGCATCTTGGATTCTCTCTCTCTCTTTTCGTCGAAGAACGGTTTTGATTTCTACTCTCTTGGATTCTCTTACTTTCTTCAACGAGAAACCTTAGCCCCCAAATCCGCTGGTCTCAGTGGTCTCTTTCTCTCTCTCTGCGATGAAAGACCCAAATCACAATTAGGGTTTCGAGGCTCTCTCTCTCTCTTCGACGTCAAACCCAAAGTGCGATTAGGGTTTCGATTCCTGAGCGATTCGAATAGAAACCCTAGCCCCCAATCATTCTTATCAGGTAATCTCAATTTCAAATTACATTTCGTTTTCTTATTTCAAGTTTCACTATGAAAAATTGAGTCTCTACCTGCATGATTAGAATTTTATGTAGATAAAAGGTACAAAATAGGTGACTGTATGAGATGTTCAGAATTGAAGATCCTTCTTTTAGAGTAGTTTATAAGTATTCCACCATTTCGATTTTTAGCATTGTATCACAATTCTAAAGAAGGAGATGTGTGTACTCATAACTCATGTGTGTACTCATATTTGTTAGGTCTGTTAAAATGTTATTACTGGGGTTTGGTTTGCCATTACATAGTATATAATAGTTTGTTTGAGTGTCATATTGGCTATTTTAGTTTATTCCCCTGTTTCGTTTATTAGAAGAGGCACGAGGAGGCCTCTACTGTATATATATTGTACCTTGTATTTTTATCAGTCACTATGATCTCTTCTCATGATAAGGACAGGTATTCACAGCTAATTTTGGTATATCAGAAGAGGCCCCATGGCCGTTTTTGTGTGTTGGTCTAGGTAATGATGAAGAAGATGCACTACCGAACAAGCTAATAAGTTACAACGAGTTGGCACTGTTAGGGTTATATACTGAAAGCATCACTTTTGTATTAACTTTATTTCCTTATTTTTTTTTGAATGAGAATCATATGGGCATATGTTTGCATATTGTATTTATTATAATATTAATGCAAGTATCTGATATTCTATAAGGTTGATAATATGGTGTGAGGAGACACACAGAAGATCATATTATCAGTTCCCTATGGAATATATAAATAGTTCACAACCTAGACGGACTTGGACAATCCATTGGAAAGGTTGTAGTGTAATCTGGTATTAGTCTATCTTGACTATAGGTTTACACTAGTACACTTTGTGTGTATTGAACAAGACCACTTGAGGTTGTTCTCTTTATACTGACTACAAAAGAGAACAAACACCTCTGTTATTATGGATGCTTATGCTCTTAATCCAGATATAATAACAGACATGTATATGCAGTGTGCATTACTTTGACTCATAAAAGAGTGAGATTCATTATGGATCAACAACCTCTATGAATTGGGTAATAGCATTGTATGTATGATGGGCTGTTGATTGTAAAAGGAATCCATGTCCCGATACGTCGGGTTGATGATGTCCCCTTAAGGAGCTCATAAGGATTGTCATGTAAACCCTGCCGGTGGATTATATCCGACATGACAAATAAAGTTGAGTGGTACTACTTAAGAATAAAAGATGTTGATCAATATAGTTGTCAGTAATTTAATTTGATCGACGGACATTCGATATCTTAACATAGGGAGCTGAACGAGCATATAATAAAAGGAGCCCATAAATATAATTTGGGATTAGGAAGGTAGTGCAACAATAGCTCTTTAGTGGACCGAGCTATTGTTAATGGGCCTGGGTTGTGTGTTCGGGCTGAACACGGGATACCCAGATTCGTTATAAGACCTAACCCTAATTTCTCCTCATGGTCCCTACCGTAGCCTTATATATATATCCTCTATTCTCTAGCCGTCAGATGATTATCAGAGATAAGAAGTTTTCTCTAAATTTGTGATTCACGTAAGGAGAGAAAGAGAGGTCAGCCAAGGAGAAGAAAGGTTGGTAGACCGTCGCCTACACGACGTCCAACCCGAGGAAGGAATACGTGCAGAAGATCTTGGGGTCGCTGACGGCTCGAGGTTGCTAGAAACTATCGTCTTCTTCTCATCGCAGGTATAATTCGTGAACCCTAGATTCCGCTATAAAGGGTTAGATCACGTATTAAATCTGTTAAGCTTTTATGATCGATACGCACACCAATCCGTGGTCCTGGGAATCATCGCAGTTCCATCAGGCACGACATAATAGTGCAGCCCTAGACTAATCTTAATGCTTGATTTGCAAAATGAATATATAGAAGTGTGTGCTGAGCCTACGACTAATTCAGTTCATGTATTGAAGACACCTATGATGATGAAAAATATTTCGAATAAGCTTGAGTAAGCCTGTATTTATTTAATTAATTTTGAGTCGATTAAGACCTTTTAAAAAAAGGTTAAATTATGTATTAATTTTTTCCCCACAAATTTGTTTAGCAGGAAGATGGGGATGGGGATTTTGGAGATGTTAGATGACGACTACGTTGAGCTCAACAAGAAGCTTATGGCTGATGAATCTCTTTCGGAATTTGATGCTTACAGGCAGTGTGCATGGACGCATGTTTGAGCCCTATGATGGTTATAAGGGTGCATCTGATTCTCACTAACAGGAAGTGCTTGATTCTCACTCATTTTAAATTTACCCAATGTCCTTTTTTTGTCGTGCTGGTCTAGGCAAATATGATAAGCACTACTTAAGTAGCTATTTATTTTGAATGTGTAAGCTATTTATTTTGAATGTGTCTCCCCCTCCACCTAGTATTGTTGTGTCTTGTGCGGAGCTGATTTAAGCCCTCGGATCGCGATCCAATGGCTGAGATCTTCAGCTCCTGATAAGGAGCTCATCTTACCATCTCATAATAGACTCACTCATATAGAGCTGGTTAAGAGTTGTTTAATATTTTCCGAGGCTGATTGAGCTCTTTTTTAGTTTTGTTTCTGAGCATTCTTATTTGGGGAGGGGGGGGGGGCAGAAATTAAACTAGTTCGCATGGCATAATAATGTAGCCCTAGGAAAATAAGTATTGTTGATTTAAACAAACAGTGAAATATAAGTGTGTTCTGAGCCTTGACTGTTTGCAGGCAAATTGATGATGGGTATAACAGAAATGTATGATTTTTCGCCATCTTCGAAAAGTTGGTAAAATGATTTTGTTTATACAAATAATACCAAGTTAGTAGGTAGTGATGAAAAGTTTATGACTAATTTTGTTTATGCATGAATTTGTTGAATCATGGGTTTTCTCTACTTGAGTGTGTAGGCAGTGATGAAAACTTTATACAAGACAAGTAAAATGATTTTTATAATTTTGTGCTTAAACTGATAGACTTGGAAGAGATGGAGATGCAAAACAACAATTTGGTTGGAACTAGTAGGCATGGCTTAATTTAGCAGCCCTAGTGACAAACTCAAATTTCTGCATTTGACTCACTTATACTTGATTTTTTGAAAATATTTCCAGCACTTGTGTACGGTCGTACAAGTTATTGTTGTTCTGAGCATACACATTTTTTGGTGGTGTTATTGTTCAGAGACTACACATTTTTATGAATTTTTATGAATTTTTGGAACAATTGGTACATACAAAGGAGTTCTGAGCCTACGACTAATTCAATACTTTCAAAGATTTACATTTCAAAGATTCACATTGCTTTACAATCTGGTAACTAGTACAGAAGTAAAATTGTATTGCTTAATGAATCATGTCTACAAAATTTATGCGATGCATTTGGGTACTATTGCGTTACATTGGCATAGCATTCAAATGCAGCCCTACACTAATCTCCATGTTCTGTTCAATCATTTTTTCAATACATACATGTTCTGAGCCTATGACTAATAGATGCTAGTTGCTGATTAAATTAATGCTAGGTGCTGATTTTTGGTTCTTGTACATGTTGTAGGATATGTTGGTAACTGGTGGAAACTGAAACTGAATATTGTCAAGTACCCAACGTTGTCAAAGATGGCCCGAGACATTCTGGCAATTCCAATGTCAATGGCGAGTAGTGGGTCTAACATTTGTAGCGCGGGAAAATGGAATTCTAGTCTATAATAGGTTGATAGTATAGATTTGCTATATTCATTTCTGTTTTCTCATTGTAATAGTAACAGCAACGGTATGGTTTGGCTATTAGCAATTCACATTGCTTTTCAAGTGTTGTGTGCTGGTAAAGGATGGGACTGTTGTGAGTGACGGTTTGGCTATTAGCAATTGTCTCCAATATGACAATAGTTTTCGCTTATTTCTCAAACAACTCATTAGTTTTCGTTTGGATTTTCTCTGCTATTTGTTAGCACATTTTTGCAATCATCATCATTCCTGTATGCCTCATTTTGGTGTGGTCATGTATTCTTTGCTTTACTTGTGGATCATCTCTCAATTAGCTAGCAATGGATCTTGATCTTGATACAAATTCTTGAGATTTCATCTTACAATGAATTGTATGATACCCGAAGGTACAAATATAGTGGATAATTTATGGTTCCATCATTACATATAAGTTGATTGGTTTCTGCGTTCTACTATCCGTTCACTTGCTTATTAAAAGCTGCTTCATGCTGCAGTACAGCACGAGGTATTTGTTGAAGTATCAAGTATGCATATTCTATATTTAACCTACAGAGAGACAATGCAAGCTTTGTTTGTTTTTTTTTTCATTTGTACCGTATGTCGAAGTTCTGCATAGCGAAATTGAGACAACAAGGAGATTGTTGTATATTTGTCATAAAACACTGTACATTTTTTGTTATTATATGATTATATGTATTGTGTATCACTCTGATGCTTTATAACAATCTGATGCTTTACAACATAAACAGAGTTCAATCAGCTCATGAACAACCTAAAAAAGAGCTCAATCAGCCAAGTAACAACATAAACATCCCTCAAACAGCTCATAAACAACATAAATAAAAACAGCTCATAAACAACATAAATAATAGCTCAATCAGCCAAGATACACCATAAACATCCTTCAATTAGTTCATAAACAACATTAAAAAAGGCTCAAACTGCCAAGATACAACATAAAATAGCTCAATCAGCTCATTTACAGCAGAAAAAGAAGTCAATCAGCCTAAGAAATAACATAAACATATCTCAAACAGCTCATAAACATAAAAAATAGCTCAATCCTTCAAGATACAACATACACATCCCTCAATCTGCTCATACATTACATAAAAAATAGCTCAATCAGCTCAAAATATTCACTGCTTGCTTGAACGGTTGTTGCTGCTCCTGAAAACAGTGAATACAACTATCTTAATCATGTATTCGTGAAATTAAATACTACTACAAAAGGCCAAGAAGTACTGAGCAACAAAATAATGAATTAAAATGGCCAACTATAACTTGGAAGTAGCTTCCAGGCTAACAAGATCCTTGAAGAGATCAAGGAGTTCTGGAAGCTTATCTGCAAGAACCTGCATGTGGAAAGCAAAGCATAAGCAACAGAAGCATAAAATACCAAATATGCAAGGATGAACAATAACTTTCAAGGAAATGAAGCAAAATGTACGCTAGGGCGATAACAATCCAGATGCCAAGTTTTTTTAATCTTGCTTCCCACATCAAAGATAACAACTAAGAATTGCACTTACAAGTTCTTTCCAACTCTGCTTTGGTGCAAGTAAAATTCGTGAGTCAATTGATGGTCAAAGCCTACGAAAATGACACCTTAATCATCTTCAATGGAGTTGGTCAGCAGATAGATAGTTTCTATGTATCAAAAGAAATTATTTTTATATTTATTTATTATCTTTCTAAGTGTATCAAAAGCTATTGATTTAGAATAACAAAATTTCACCTCTGTGCATGCACTGAAGCATAAATATACTTCTCATATAACCCACTGAAGTGACAAGAATATTGATGAATGATCTCCAAGTACTGAACGGACTGTACAAGAGTTAGATCAATTATTTTGCAGCCATTACTAGCTTAAGAAGAAAAAAATAATAAAAGAAATTGCGTACTGCAAGTAGACTGTTATAGAAATTCGTATTGCCAATCTAAACAACTTTTTTTTTAAAGATAAAGAAAAATCATTCTGCAGGAATTAACTCACCCCTTCGCAGTTCCCTGATTCAATGCATTTCCTAAAGACAGAATCGTCTGCATCACTCTCCTCAATTTGGCAGAATTTCTAAACTGTTCACAAAATTAAACATCCTAAGTATAGTAAGATCATAATTAGATAAACCAACTACAGCACCAAAAAGGATAATATCACAGTTCAAGGGAACTTCATAACTACTTGAGAACTGAGTAATTTGACTTCTCATAGAAAATGCCAACTTATCAAAAATTATGAGTCGAAATGTAGAAATTTGTAGGCTCAGAAAAACACTTGGCAACAAAACTTGAAGGCTTAGAAAAACAACATCAAAAAAAATGTGTAGGCTCTGAACAATAACACCACCAAAAAATGTGTAAGCTCAGAACAACAATAACTTGTACGACCGTACACAAGTGCTGGAAATATTTCCAACAAATCAAGTATAAGTGAGTCAAATGCAGAAATTTGAGTTTGTCACAAGGGCAGCTAAATTAAGTCATGCCTACTAGTTCCAACCAAATTGTTGTTTTGCATCTCCATCTCTTCCAAGTCAATCAGTTTAAGCACAAAATTATGAAAATCATTTTACTTGTCTTGTATAAAGTTTTCATCACTGCCTACACACTCCAGCAGAGAAAACTCATGATTCAACAAATTCATGCATAAACAAAATCAGTCATAAACTTTTTATCACTGCCTACTAACTTGATATTATCTGTATAAATAAAATCATTTTACCAACTTTTCGAAGATGGCGAAAAATCATGAATTTCTGTTATACCCATTATCAATTTACCTGCAATCAGTCAAGACATAACGATTAATTTAACATATGAACATATTTGGACATCTTGGCTTGGCTTAGTAACATATGAACACAATCCATTATCAATTTGCCTGCAAACCCTTATGAAGCTCTTGGCTTAGTAACTCTTCAAACTCCATTCTAAATAGAAAAAAATATAATAAACATACATAATAAACATATAGAAGAAGTCATCTAACATCTCCAAAATCCCCATCTTCCTGCTAAACACATTTGTGGGAAAAAAATTAATACATAATTTTACCTTTTTTTAAAAGGTCTTAATCGACTCAAAATTAATTAAATAAATGCAGGCTTACTCAAGCTTATTCAGAATATTTTTCATCATCATCGTTGTCTTCAACACATAAACTGAATTAGTCGTAGGCTCAGAACACACTTCTATATATTCATTTTGCAAATCATGCATTAAGATTAGTCTAGGACTGCATTATTATACTGTGCCAACAAGTTGTAACTTATTAGCTTGTTAGCTAGTGCATATCATCATTGCCTAGACCAACACATAAAAACGGCCATGGGGTCTCTTTTGATATACCAAAAATAGCTGTGAATACCTGTCCTTATCATGAGAAGAGATCATAGTGACTGATAAAAATACAAGGTACAATATATATACAGTAGAGGCCACCTCGTGCCTCTTCTAATAAACGAAACAGGGGAATAAACTAAAATAGCCAATATGACACTCAAACACACTATTATACACTATATAATGGCAAACCAAACCCCAGTAATAACATTTTAACAGACCTAACAAATATGAGTACACACATCTCCTTCTTTAGAATTCTGATACATTGCTGAAAATCGAAATGGTGGAATACTTATAAACTACTTTAAAGGAAGGATCTTCAATTTTGAACATCTCATACAGTCACCTATTTTGTACCTTTTATCTACATAAAATTCTAATCATGCAGGTAGAGACTCAATTTTTCATAGTGAAACTTGAAATAAGAAAACGAAATGTAATTTGAAATTGAGATTACCTGATAAGAATGATTGGGGGCTAGGGTTTCTATTCGAATCGCTCAGGAATCGAAACCCTAATCACACTTTGGGTTTGACGTCGAAGAGAGAGAGAGAGAGCCTCGAAACCCTAATTGCAATTTGGATCTTTCATCGCAGAGAGATAGAGAAAGAGACCACTGAGACCAGCGGATTTGGGGGCTAGGGTTTCTCGTCGAAGAGAGTGAGAGAATCCAAGAGAGTAGAAATCGAAACCGTTCTTCGACGAAAAGAGAATGAGAGAGAGAATCCAAGATGCTCAGTATGGTTTCTCGTCGAAGGGAGAGAGAGAACGGTCCGATCGTAAGCTGAAGTTTTCTCGTCGAAGAGAGAGAGAAATCGATAGAGATAAGAATGAGGGGTTTCTCTCCGAAGATTGAGGTTTCATCGAAGAAGGAGAGAGCGGGAGTAAGAAAAGGAGAGGAGGATAGGGTTTCATCATACGAAGAGAGAGCGGGTTCAGATCTGGGAGCGATATTGCCAAAAGAAAAGGAGTGAGTAAATGACCATTTTACCCTCAACAAAACAACTGAAAGAACGGAATCAGATCTCGGTCGTTCGATCGCCAGCGACTGAGATCGGATGGCTGGTAACTCCCGCTCACGATAAGTGTCACGCCCCGCTTCCCGGAATACGGGAATACGAGCCCGTAACTGAGGCCCAGCGAATGATATAAGTACGCCAACTCATATCATCCATAAGCTGTACCAGTCTTAATCAACAATATAAGAAATATGAATCACAACCACGCAGAAACATAATAATCACATAAACGAGAATGAAATTCAATAACCAATTCTGGAATATAAAGACTTACCAGATAACTCGAGAGACTCCTGCTCCAATTATAGAAGAACTGCTCATCAATGCCTTCCGAGAATTCTCCTTGTACACCTGTGCTTGATTATCTAAAAAGAAGAAAAATTTGTCCTTAAAGCAAGTACGGACAGCAAGTAGTGACAAGCAGAGAGTAAAGGAAACAGGTTACATGAAGGAATATGAATCAAGATCAAATTTTGCAAGGGCAATAATGGTACTAATAAACAACGGTCTTAAATAAATGTATATATGTCAATTTATGTCTATTAGAGTGTCATTTCTCCTATCTAGTGCACGTACTTCTGTGTCCCATGTGTGCCATACCACAGGTTCGGTGCACGCAAAACAGTATACGTTTGAGACATAGTGGTGGGGTCTACAGAGCGTGTACTCGGTTTCAATAACAATCATTTACCATTTTCATTCATTCATTCACATTCATTACTTCTCCTTCCATTTCAATACCATTTCAATATAGGCCCTCGAGTACATTTTCTGAGATTTCCCACTACTAGGTCAACCCTTATAAACCCCGGCTTGTTTAGTATCTTATTAAATCATTCATGTCCATGTAAATATGTATATAATAATGTCAAGGAGACGATAATAATGCAGCAACATGATGCATTACTAAATAATAAACATGAAGTAATAAATTTAAAACAACAATTCTCTTTATATTATTTTAACTGAAATCTAATATAACTGGGTCGAAACCTCAGTACAATGCAGACAATGCAGCAGTAACTTATAAAAAGCCATCACACATACGTTCATTAAAATGCCAATTAATGTGCTACTACAAATTATGGAACCCATTACAATGTCATATAACGATTAGAATGTCATTTTCTATGTACAATCCACTTTATGAAGTCATTAATCCAATCACAATTGTCTCATTCAATCAATGTATACAATTACCATTCATTTTCTTTGTACACAATTCTATTCATTTTATTCATTTCGATTATATCTATACGGCTTAGGTTTGAGTCAATGGACAATTTTAGGAGGTTAAGAGTATGTCGGGTTAGCTCGTGTAAACCCTCAATACTCCTAACGAGACGGGACACAAGGCAATTTAAGATGATTAAAATGGAACTACTTGCAGGAGATCAATAAGCTTGAACTAGAATAAATAAGAGAGTTCAAGTGGACTTGCCTTTTTGTAGTAGTTGATCCGAATAATTTAAGAATAACGGGATCAGTATCCCGGGGAACAATCCCAAGAGGTACGTGTAAAGTACGCGCGGAAACTCCAAAAGCAACAAACAGCAACACTGAATTAATCTCCACAAAAGATCGGCCCAAAACAGCAGCAGCAGCGACAGGATCTGTTGCGGGTAGAACAGCAAACAGCGAAACGAGCGAAACAAAAACGCGCCCCGCACAGGATCCAGACGAACAGGGGACAGCGACTCTCGGATCGGCTGTGGCAGAACAGCGAAGCAGCGATCAGATCGGAGAGCTGAGCTCGGATCTCGATGCGATCAAACGGCTGAAATTCGATCCCGCCCATCAGCTGCCTTCTTCTTCTTCTTCGTTCCCTTCTTCGTCGAAATACAGAGCACGAGAGAGCAGCGCCAGTGGGGTCTTCGACGGCAGCGATTGTGGTGCGACTGCGCGTTGGTGCAAGGCGGCGTCGACGGCGATGAGTCGAGTCCGACTGAGGTTCGGCAATGGTGAGGAAGCCGCTGGCGTGACTGGGCTCAAGCGGAAATCGAGCGAGAGCAGCGAGGTGATCGAAGCCTGAGCGGAGGACGATGACGGCGGAGACACTGGTGCGACGTCGAGAAGCGACGGCGCGGCGACGGCCTTGTGGTTGGGTTCAACGAACAGGGGATGAGCCGGTGGTCGATGGCGAACGGAGAGGATGGTGTTGGAGGCGGCGAGGCGATGGTGCGAAGGCAGGTGGTGCACTGTGGTGGTCGACGGAGCGAGAGTTGGCAACGCTTCAATGGGTTCGGTGGAGTTCTTCGGAGTTGTTGATGACGATGGGGGTGTGCGACGATGGCGAGAAGATGGGGAGACGGTTTGATGGAGGTTGAAGACGACGCGGTAATGGCGGAGCTTCTGAGTTTGGCAATGACGACAGTGCTTCGGGGGTTGAAGACGATGGTGGAGGCTCACAGAGGGTTCGGGTGTGGAGGAGCATCGGTGACTCTGATGGGTGCCGCGACGCTGGCGAAGTCGACTGGAGTGGGTTCGGAGGAGGAAGGAGATGGCGACATTGGGGTTCTCTGTGGTTTTCTTTTGGTTTGGTTTGTTCTGTTGGGAAAAAGGAGAGAGGGAGAGAGATTAACGGGGAGAGAGGAGAGTGAGGGGTTTATTAAAATAATAAAATAATCATTATAACGGGGGTGGTTAGAGATAGTGGGGGTGTGTGCAGTTGAGGAGAATGTGGAGAAAATTGGAGAGATTGTATACGGGTGTGTGCATGGGTTTGTGGATTTGGGTTTAGGGTAGAGTCCAATAGGGGATGGGCTTGATTTTTGGGCTTCAAATGAATACAATAAATCCAATAGGAATTGTTGGGCTTCAATTAATTAACATAACATGTATCAAAATCAATGGGTTCTAAATGAGATAAATAAAAGAAGAGAGACAAATTCTAACTTGGAATATAAATTTGGGTTTCAATAGGAGATCCAAATGATTTAAATGCATCGGAAGAGATTTATACGGAATTTGAAATACAAGAATACATGGGAAACCCGTATAATCGGAAACAGGGGCTACAAATCCTACCCACCTTACACAAAAATTTCGTCCTCGAAATTTGCTTAGGCGGTACATAGGACAGGGTAAAAGCAACTTAGGAGAGGGTAACAAACAAGGGATCCAAAGAAAAGTCAACTCGGTAGTAACACCCAAAAGTACGAAGGGGTGGATAATAATGATGTCAAAAGGAATGCATAGAAGAGAATGAACGGTATCAAAAAGGAAAGAACAACACGAGATAATAAGGCAAGATAAGGAGTCGGCAGAACTGAAATCAAAGAGAGAAGACAGGGAAGAATTGAATCAATAAATGAATGAATGCATGATGGTCAAATGGAATGTAAGAAAGAAGTAACCGGTATCAAAATGAAGAATGAACAACACATGACTTGTAAGATATCAAAGCAAGGAGATGAAGAGTAGGTAGAGTTGGAATAGAAGAAGCGATGGACAAGGTAGAGATGAGAGAAGAAATGAGTCAAGGGGTGAGGACAATGCAAGGAATGGTACAAAACAAACATTACAAGGGCGGAGAAGCAACAAGAAGATCCTGGGACCTGTGGGTTATGAGACCAATCACGCTTCCGCTGCGCTACTCTGATGGTGATGTCCCAAGCAACATTCATGTCGATGTAGGCCACATGACACCAATCAACGAACAGAGCAGAAAGATAAGAAATGGGACACTAGGATCAAGGACAGTATGGCTCAAGAAATATATAATTAAACAATGCAGAATGAATATAAAGTTTGTTTTCAATTTTTAAATGATCAAAAGATATGTTATAGATCAAGACTAATGGGTAGGAGAATTGGGTTATAAATCAAATAACAGGTTTAAATCCAATAAGGAAATAGGCTATAGGATTTTTAAAATATACACTAAATCATATAGTGAAAAGTATATAAAATGGAACATGTTCGGGCTCAAAACAAAATAATAGTAATAGTAACGACAATCATAATAATACCAATAACAATAATAATAACAAAACATCAACACTGCTAACAACAAAATAGCAATGATAATAAGATTATAATAATAATAATAGCAATGATAACAATAACAATAAAAATAATGATGATAATAACAATAATAGCAGAATGGATATAATAATAATGTACAAATATGTGTTAAAATGGAAAATTGAGTTTAATAGGTTTACTAAAATAATCCAAACAGTAGTAATATATGATATAAATATTGGATCACTTAGAATGTAAAACAAAATTAAAATACACCGTTGTTTGAAATAAATAAAATTTCCAAATAGTCAGATGAAATAAAAAGTTTCTTAGAAACCAGAATAATATTTTGTTAAAATCCGATCGATTGAAAACGTAAATTGCTGAAAAGAATTTGAAGGATAAAATCTTAAATACAGAAAGTACACGGAAAGATACATATGTGCAGGAGCAAGGGTTCGAGCTCAAGTTAAATATTAATAAATAGTGCAATCAAGTGTATATAAAATTTAGGCTTCAACAAAAATACTAATAATAACACCAATAATAATAAAATATTAACAATACTGGTAAAAATAATAATGTAAGATAGAATCTAATTTGGTTCAACAATTTTTTTTGTACGAAAGTAATTCATTATTAACAACAGTAATAATAAAATAATGCAAACAACAATAACAATAACAACGGCAATATCAATAATAATAATGATATCAATAATAATAACGAGAAACATAACAATAATAAATACATGTTAATAATAGAAATAATAACATCAAGAATAATAGAATAGTAATAGCAATAATAAAATAATAACACACATATTAATATTAATAAAAATAACAATAATAATAACAATAACATTAAAAATAATAATAGCAATATTAATAACCGTAATGAAAAAGAGATCATCAATCATACTGATAGAAATAATAACAATAAAATACAAATGTTAACAATACTGTTGATCATGATAATACATACATGACAAAATTGGGTTTAAAAACATTCATGAAAAATAATGCAATAGTAATAATAATAATTAGAATGACAATAATATCAATAACAATAATATCAATAACAAAAATAATAATAATGGAAACATTAATAATAATAATAATAATAAAAATGAAAATATTAACAATGCTGACAATAATAACATTGCAAAACGGAATATAATTCGGGTTCAACACATTTTCTTGTATGGAGGTAATTCGATATCAATAGCAATAATAAAATAATGAAAACAACAACAATAATAATAGCCATAGTAATATAAATAATAACAATGAATGTGAAAGACATAATAATTATTGAATGTTGACATTATAATCAATACTCGAAAACACATAAAAGGGCAACGAGTAAAATAGGTCAATATATATATACACACGAAGACTTAAAAGGGGTTCATTAAATATTACAAAGTAAGCGTCAAATCATTAATTAGGACGTGGAAACAAAATTAAGTGAGAATCTAAAGTTTAAAGAATTAGAAAACGGTGACAGTAAACAGTAATTCACAAAATAATGAAGACTTATACCATGATTAATGTACTCAATCTTAACATAATGTAAAAATAAGTTGTAAAACACAAAATAGAATAAAATCAACTATACTAGTTCAAATTGTATGGAAATATGAAGTGTAATTGTATAAACAAAAAGTCATAAGGAAAATATTTCTTTACCATTAGTTTCATTATATAAGTAAAAGTCTTGAAATATCAATTAGTAATAGGTGGAAAATCTTGCCTCCTTAACATCAAGTTGCATATTTGTCTTCACGACATCAGGTTTCAAATTGCCATCCAAATATTCGGCTGCACATTTTGCCTCGCCGATATCCAGCTGCAATTTGCCTCCATTGACATCGAGTTGCATATTTGCCATCTCGACATTAGGTTGCACCGAAAAGGTGAAATGGAAAATGTAACCTTCCATACACACAGGAATATGGGACATTTAATTTAAATATGATGTATGTTTGAAATTCATGATATAGAAATAGTAGAGAGTAAGAAATGAGGTTAAAAGCCACACAATAGAATATCAAAATAAAATTATAAATATCAAATACAATAATACAAAATAGTAGTAGTGAAAATGATTTATAAAAAGTAGGGAGAAAAACGGAACGAATACATGCATAAGTACAAGGCAAAAGAGAATGAGAAAATAAATATGCAATATAGCAAATTTACACAATAATTATATCGTACAAATATACAGTATCGTAGGAGTTAAACGAGCCTCTAACATGTCCTTGAAGATCCACCGACGCCGATCGACGAACCAAGCAGAAAGAAAAGAATGGACAACTCCAGAATCAAACGAATAAGGGCACGAAAGAATAAAATTACACCCAATGAGGAATCAATGAAAGTGAGGACTGCAAAGGACGGAAGGAACCAAGGATTGAAAGACTTGAATAAGAAGAGATCAAAGAGGAATCCAAATGAGAGGGGTATCCAGATTATATGTTGGTTATTCATGTTCATGTGATTAGCGTGGTGCGCATATTATTGAGTTAGACTGGCTAGAACCGAACTTGACTAACACATTAGCCAAACATGACTAACACACTAGCCAAACCAGCTAAACTCCAACATAGTTAGAGCCTAACCTGGCTCTGATACCACTAAAAACCTGTCACGCCCCGCTTCCCGGAATACGGGAATACGAGCCCGTAACTGAGGCCCAGCGAATGATATAAGTACGCCAACTCATATCATCCATAAGCTGTACCAGTCTTAATCAATAATATAAGAAATATGAATCACAACCACGTAGAAACATAATAATCACATAAACGAGAATCAAATTCAATAACCAATTCTGGAATATAAAGACTTACCAGATAACTCGAGAGACTCCTGCTCCAATTATAGAAGAACTGCTCATCAATGCCTTCCGAGAATTCTCCTTGTACACCTGTGCTTGATTATCTAAAAAGAAGGAAAATTTGTCCTTAGAGTAAGTACGGACATCAAGTAGTGACAAGCAGAGAGTAAAGGAAACAGGTTACATGAAGGAATATGAATCAAGATCAAATTTTGCAAGGGCAATAATGGTACTAATAAACAACGGTCTTAAATAAATGTATATATGTCAATTTATGTCTATTAGAGTGTCATTTCTCCTATCTAGTGCACGTACTTCTGTGTCCCATGTGTGCCGTACCACAGGTTCGGTGCACGCAAAACAGTATACGTTTGAGACATAGTGGTGGGGTCTACAGAGCGTGTACTCGGTTTCAATAACAATCATTTACCATTTTCATTCATTCATTCACATTCATTACTTCTCCTTCCATTTCAATACCATTTCAATATAGGCCCTCGAGTACATTTTCTGAGATTTCCCACTACTAGGTCAACCCTTATAAACCCCGGCTTGTTTAGTATCTTATTAAATCATTCATGTCCATGTAAATGTGTATATAATAATGTCAAGGAGACGATAATAATGCAGCAACATGATGCATTACTAAATAATAAACATGAAGTAATAAATTTAAAACAACAATTCTCTTTATATTATTTTAACTGAAATCTAATATAACTGGGTCGAAACCTCAGTACAATGCAGACAATGCAGCAGTAACTTATAAAAAGCCATCACACATACGTTCATTAAAATGCCAATTAATGTGCTACTACAAATTATGGAACCCATTACAATGTCATATAACGATTAGAATGTCATTTTCTATGTACAATCCACTTTATGAAGTCATTAATCCAATCACAATTGTCTCATTCAATCAATGTATACAATTACCATTCATTTTCTTTGTACACAATTCTATTCATTTTATTCATTTCGATTATATCTATACGGCTTAGGTTTGAGTCAATGGACAATTTTAGGAGGTTAAGAGTATGCCGGGTTAGCTCGTGTAAACCCTCAATACTCCTAACGAGACGGGACACAAGGCAATTTAAGATGATTAAAAATGGAACTACTTGCAGGAGATCAATAAGCTTGAACTAGAATAAATAAGAGAGTTCAAGTGGACTTGCCTTTTTGTAGTAGTTGATCCGAATAATTTAAGAATAACGGGATCAGTATCCCGGGGAACAATCCCAAGAGGTACGTGTAAAGTACGCGCGGAAACTCCAAAAGCAACAAACAGCAACACTGAATTAATCTCCACAAAAGATCGGCCCAAAACAGCAGCAGCAGCGACAGGATCTGTTGCGGGTAGAACAGCAAACAGCGGAACGAGTGAATCAAAAACGCGCCCCGCACAGGATCCAGACGAACAGGGGACAGCGACTCTCGGATCGGCTGTGGCAGAACAGCGAAGCAGCGATCAGATCGGAGAGCTGAGCTCGGATCTCGATGCGATCAAACGGCTGAAATTCGATCCCGCCCATCAGCTGCCTTCTTCTTCTTCGTTCCCTTCTTCGTCGAAATACAGAGCGCGAGAGAGCAGCGCCAGTGGGGTCTTCGACGGCAGCGATTGTGGTGCGACTGCGCGTTGGTGCAAGGCGGCGTCGACGGCGATGAGTCGAGTCCGACTGAGGTTCGGCAATGGTGAGGAAGCCGCTGGCGTGACTGGGCTCAAGCGGAAATCGAGCGAGAGCAGCGAGGTGATCGAAGCCTGAGCGGAGGACGATGACGGCGGAGACACTGGTGCGACGTCGAGAAGCGACGGCGCGGCGACGGCCTTGCGGTTGGGTTCAACGAACAGGGGATGAGCCGGTGGTCGATGGCGAACGGAGAGGATGGTGTTGGAGGCGGCGAGGCGATGGTGAGAAGGCAGGTGGTGCACTGTGGTGGTCGACGGAGCGAGAGTTGGCAACGCTTCAATGGGTTCGGTGGAGTTCTTCGGAGTTGTTGATGACGATGGGGGTGTGCGACGATGGCGAGAAGATGGGGAGACGGTTTGATGGAGGTTGAAGACGACGCGGTAATGGCGGAGCTTCTGAGTTTGGCAATGACGACAGTGCTTCGGGGGTTGAAGACGATGGTGGAGGCTCACAGAGGGTTCGGGTGTGGAGGAGCATCGGTGACTCTGATGGGTGCCGCGACGCTGGCGAAGTCGACTGGAGTGGGTTCGGAGGAGGAAGGAGATGGCGACATTGGGGTTCTCTGTGGTTTTCATTTGGTTTGGTTTGTTCTGTTGGGAAAAAGGAGAGAGGGAGAGAGATTAACGGGGAGAGAGGAGAGTGAGGGGTTTATTAAAATAATAAAATAATCATTATAACGGGGGTGGTTAGAGATAGTGGGGGTGTGTGCAGTTGAGGAGAATGTGGAGAAAATTGGAGAGATTGTATACGGGTGTGTGCATGGGTTTGTGGATTTGGGTTTAGGGTAGAGTCCAATAGGGGATGGGCTTGATTTTTGGGCTTCAAATGAATACAATAAATCCAATAGGAATTGTTGGGCTTCAATTAAATAATGATATGGCTAAAATTGGGGTTAAATCGGGACCGTCCAGATCGATCACGAATCCTGAAGCACGGGGGTAAAAAGGTAATTTCACATATAGATGGATCCAAAACGGGTATTGGGCCTCCTTCTCACAGAACCAACCACCCGCGAATAGATCCACTTCAATTGGGTACGGGTCCCGACCCGATACAAACCCAATCCACCAAGAAGAGAATCAGGCCACTGATTTGGTCAAATCAATAAACCTGATTAGCTCTCACCAGGGAATCAAGGCCTAACTTCCCAAAACAGAATAGGAGGATTTTTCTCCTATTTGTTAGGCAGGAAATTAGGCCCCAAATCGTTCCAAAGGCGACTATAAATACAACCCCTCTACCACCGAGACCAGGTTAATCACTCTTTCACCACTTAAGCTCTTTCTCAATCTTTTCCTGATTACTGACAAGAGCGTCGGAGGGTGCGTCGCCGGAATCAACCCCGGTGTTTCGCACTTCCTTGCAGGTTGTGCCAGGAGCAAGAAGGCCGAGTCAATCGTTCAGGTGTTTCCCGGACTCACAAATTCTATCTGTTTACCCCCACACCGAAATCAGCGGTAACAGATTGGCGCCGTCTGTGGGAAACCACCACACGAACGACCTCAGCTTCTCCTTCCTCGCCTTCCATCGCCATGCCTCCGAAGAAGAACAGATCCAGAGGATCCAACCGGGCGGCCAACCCCGCCGACCCTACGGAGGATACCCCCGTCAATCCAATTCCCCAATCTGGGCTTCCTCCGCCGGCCCAACCGGTCCAGCCTCCTCATCCTCAGCAACAACCCAACAATGGTCCCGCTGGTCCCAACGGCCAGAAGCTGAAGCAGCCCATCCAGGACCATGTCTCGGTCCGTAACAGGTCCTCGGACTCGATGGCCTCTCATAACCCCGACCTCGGCTTCACGCTCCAGAACCGCCAGAAGGAGAACGACCTCCGCACGCACCTTGACAAGAGGCGGGCCCGAGCGGGAGCCTCCCGACAGCGTCAGGATGAGCGGTCACCTCGTCGCCGAGACAGGCGGAGATCTCCGTACCGGAGAGGCCGAGCGGCATCTCCCGAACACCGAAGGAGGAGGCCGCGTTCCCCCGAGGATCGGCATCGTCCGAGGGACCATGAGGTACCTATCAGCCGCGCCGAGTTCCTCCAGTTTCAGGAGACCGTACTGCAGGCCCTGAACGCCCGTGCCAACAACCAAAACCCCCCGAGGATCCCAACACCCCCTCGGATTCCCAGTCCTCACCGCCGGTCACGAAGTCCTCTCCAGGCTCCCAGTCGTCAGCAACAGTACAGTCCCCGCCGATCCGAGGGGTACCGGCGCCGAAGTCCACGCTCTCCCTCTTATGAGGAAGAGTCCGAAGAGTCATACGGTTACCGGCGAGGGGACGATGCCTTTGACCGCCGCCTCCATGAGGTGGAGAGGCGCATTGTCCGTATGGACCGAGAAGAGGAGTCCAGAGCAGGGACTGTTCGCCCGAACAGACCGCCCTTCTCTCGGACAATCATGGAAGCTCGCATACCGAGGGATTTCAAACCTCCGCAGTTTGAAACGTACTCATGCGAGTCCGACCCAGTAGATCACGTCGAGAGTTTTAAGACTCTGATGCTGATCCACCAAGTCTCCGACGCCATACTCTGCAGGACCTTCCCGGCCACCCTTCGGGGTTCGGCTCGGGAATGGTATTCCAGGCTTGCCCCCGCCTCCATCTTTTCATTTGAGCAGTTTGAGACACTGTTCATAACTCACTTTGTGAGCAGCCGACGGGCCGAGAAGACGAGTCTCTCCCTTCTGAACCTCCGGCAGGAAAGGGGAGAGAAGCTGCGGGACTATGTGAAGAGGTTCACTGCAGAAGTCAGGTCGATCGCCTCCTTAGACCAATCCGTGGCGACAGTGGCGTTCCAGTCGAACGTCCTCAACTCCAACCTCCGCTCGTCCCTAGCAAAGAAGCTGCCTACCAACTTCGCCGACCTCCTACTGAGGTGCGAGAAATACATCCGAGCCGAGGAGGCCGAGTCCCTCCCGAACTTCGGAGGACCCTCCTCCGGCTCGAAGAGGAAGGCAACGGAGGAAGAGGGGGCCAAGAAGACAATGAAGGACGGAGGCGGCCAGCGTCGTCCTCCCCCCAGGTTCGAGAAATTCACGCCCCTCACAACTAATGTCTCCACTATCCTCATGGAGGTAGAGAAGGAGGGGGTCCTCCCTCCAGCCCCGAGGATGCACAAACCGGCGAAGAGGAGGGACAAAGACAAGTGGTGTCGGTATCACCGAGACCACGGGCACGAGACGAATGACTGTCGGGCTTTGAGAGATGAGATCGAAGCCCTCATCCGAAGGGGGCAGTTGGCGAAGTTCGTGAAGGCTAACGATCGGACAGATCGGAACTCTCCTCCCCCTCGGGGGGCTAACAAGCGCTCTGAGCGGCGCGAAGTAACACCTGAGTTCGAAGAAGAAAGGGTTCTGCATATGATCCACGGGGGCCCCATGGGCGGCTCCTCTAATACGTCTCGGAAAGCCTTCGTCCGAGAGGTGAACTC
This sequence comes from Hemerocallis citrina, assembly GCA_017893485.1. Lineage (NCBI taxonomy): Eukaryota > Viridiplantae > Streptophyta > Magnoliopsida > Asparagales > Asphodelaceae > Hemerocallis > Hemerocallis citrina. The sequence goes on along the minus strand of CM030367.1, from coordinate 238,203,858 downwards.
GGTCCACAGTGCTCCTCCTCCCAAGGGCTTCGGTGTGCCCGTGTCCTTCTCCGACGCCGATCTCGAAGGAGTCCGAACCCCTCACTGTGATGCCCTCGTCATCGACCTCCGCATGGCCAACTTCAAGGTGCAGAGGATTTTGGTTGACAACGGGAGTTCGGTCAACATCCTATTCCTCTCGGCCTTCCAGGGCCTCCAGCTGTCCCGAGACCGTCTCAAGCCAGCCGGATACACTCTACACGGGTTCACGGGGGTCCCGGTAACCGTCGAAGGGGTGATAACCCTAGACGTTACTGCGGGAAGCACCCCTACTACCCGGACGGAGCCGATGGACTTCATGGTCGTCGACGTCCCGGCAGCATATAATGTTATCCTAGGCCGCCCCGGCCTAGCCGCTCTCGAGGCTGTCCCCTCGGCATACCACTTGAAGATGAAGTTCCCCACTCGTTCGGGGGTAGGGGAAGTCAGGGGAAGCCAGGAAACAGCTCGGAAGTGCTACATGACTTCCACCGGGGGACCAGTGCTTTCGCTCGAGACACTCGAGATCCCCGAGCCGAAGGCTCGCCCAACGTCCGAGCCAGCGGACGAGTTAGAAGAAGTTCTCTTCTCCGACGAGGACCCGAGCCAAAAATTCCTCGTCAGCAAGTCCTTGCCGACCGTGCTATTCTCCGACCTGGTGAGATGCATCCGGGATAACCGCGACCTATTTGCTTGGTCGGCCGCGGATATGCCCGGCATCTCCGAAGACTTGCTCGTCCACCGCCTAAGCGTCGAGCCGGGGTGCAAACCGGTTCAGCAGAAGAGGCGAAAGTTCGCTCCCGAGCGACAGCAAGCAATCAAGGAGGAAGTGGATAAGCTGCTGAAGGCCAAGTTCATCCAGGAGGTGAATTATCCCGAGTGGTTGTCGAATGTTGTAATGGTCAAGAAGTCCAATGGCTCGTGGAGGATATGCATCGACTTCACCGACCTCAACAAAGCGTGTCCGAAGGATCCCTTCCCTCTCCCGAACATCGACACCCTAATCGACGCCACCTCGGGCCATGAGCTCCTCAGCTTCATGGATGCCTTCTCGGGCTACAACCAAATCCGGATGTTCCCTCCGGACATCCCGAAGACCTCCTTCGTCATCGACCAAGGCCTCTACTGCTACCGAGTAATGCCGTTCGGTTTGAAGAACGCCGGTGCCACCTACCAGTGCCTCGTCAACAAGGTCTTTCAGCATCAGATCGGCCGAAACATGGAGGTGTACGTTGACGACATGCTCGTCAAGAGCATCCGCGGCACCGACCATGTAGCCGACCTCCAAGAGGCTTTCGGCGTGTTGAGGAAGTACAACATGCGGCTAAACCCGAACAAGTGTGCGTTCGGAGTCTCCTCTGGCAAGTTCCTCGGTTTCATGGTGAGCCAGCGGGGGATTGAAGCTAACCCCGAAAAGATCAAAGCCATATTAGACATGGCCCCGCCTCGGAACGTCAAAGAGGTGCAGAAGCTCACCGGTCGGCTCGCAGCCATTGGTCGGTTCCTCTCCAAGTCAGGGGAAAAATGCCTTCCCTTCTTCAAAGCGCTCCGAGGCGCTAAGGGATTTGAATGGGGCGAGGCACAGCAAGCATCGTTCGACCAGCTGAAAGCCTATCTGGTGAACCCCCCTCTGCTCAGTAAGCCGATCCTAGGCGAGCCTCTCTTCCTCTACTTGGCAGCCTCCGAGCAGTCCCTGAGCGCTGTCCTGGTCAGAGAAGAGGACCGGACCCAGAGGCCTATTTACTACGTGAGCAAGGTACTTCGGGATGCCGAGCTCCGTTATCCGAGGATAGAAAAGATAGCCTACGCCCTCGTCATGGCAGCAAGGAAGCTCCGGCCCTACTTCCAATCTCATTCAGTCATCGTCCTCACCGATCAACCGCTAAAGCAGATCCTCCACAAGCCAGAGACCTCGGATCGGCTAATGAAGTGGTCCGTAGAGCTGAGTCAGCACGACATCACTTATCAGCCTCGGACGGCAATTAAGGCTCAGGCTCTCGCCGACTTCATTGTCGAGACCACAATCCCTGAGGTCGGCCACGTCCCAAATGGGCCCCCCATTTGGACAGTCTTCGTGGACGGGTCCTCTTGCAGTGAAGGAAGTGGCGCCGGGATTATCTTAAACGGCCCTGACAACTTCGTCTTGCAGTATGCGATCCGCCTGAACTTCAAGGCTTCGAACAACGAGGCAGAATACGAGGCCCTCATAGCTGGCCTCGGACTCGCACGAAGTGCGGGGGCGCAGTGCCTTCGGGTTCACAGTGACTCCCAACTAGTTGTGAATCAGGTCTTGGGCGAGTACGAGGCCCGGGATGAGCGAATGGCTAAGTACCTCGCCAAGGTCCGGGGTCTGATGGGTCAGTTCGAAGAAACCATCATCCAGCGTGTCCCTCGGGAGGAGAACTCACAGGCCGATGCTCTCTCCAAATTGGCTTCGTCTTCTCTGCAGGGTCTTGAACAGACCGTGCTGATCGAAGTCCTCTCCAAACCGAGCATCGAAGACGAGACGCCTAGCTCGATGGAGACATTGCCGGTCGCACTGCAGGACAATTGGATGAAACCACTGGTGGAATTCTTAAGGGATGGAGTTCTGCCTCAAGATCCCAAAGAAGCACGCCGAGTTAGAACCCGAGCCGAGCGCTATGTCTTAATCGAGGGCATCCTATACAAGCGCTCCTTCTCCCAAATAGATGGCCGACCATATCTACGATGCCTCTCTCCGGATCAGGCTGAATATGCCCTACAAGAGCTTCATGAAGGGATCGGCGGGGCACACTCGGGATTTAGGTCCCTGGCCCGAAAAGCTCTGAATTATGGGTACTTCTGGCCGACGCTTCTCCAAGACGCCGAGCGACACGTTCGGCAGTGCGGCTCCTGCCAGAAACACTCCAGCATCCGACGCCTCCCTCAAGCCAACCTCACCTCCCTATCGAGCCCTATCCCCTTCGCGATGTGGGGAATGGACCTGATAGGGCCTTTCCCTCCAGCTCCTGGTCAGCTCAAGTTTTTAGTCGTGGCTATCGACTACTTCTCGAAGTGGGTCGAGGCCGAGCCCCTCGCCACGATAACCGAGCACAAAGTGGTGCAGTTCTTCTGGAAGAACATTATATGCAGATTCGGCGTCCCGCGCGTCCTCGTGACAGATAATGGGACCCAGTTCACTGGCTCAGCATTCCGAACCCTGTGCGACAACCTCGTCATTCAACAGCGTTTCTCGTCCGTCTCGCACCCCCAGTCGAACGGACAAGCCGAGAACGCTAATAAGCAGATCCTTGCGGGGCTCAAGAAGAGGTTGGACAGGTGCTCCAAAGGACAGTGGGTCGACCAGCTCCCTAATGTGTTGTGGAACTACCGCACAAGCAAGCGGACGCCCGCTGGAGAGTCCCCTTTCAGCCTTACTTATGGGGCCGAGGCCGTAATACCCCTCGAGGTCGGAATTCCTTCCCCTCGGATCATCGCCTATGACGAAGCGCAGAATGCCAGGGAACTCAGAGGAAACTTGGACCTGATAGATGAACTGAGGGAAAGGGCATCGATTCGGCAGCAAAATTACAGAAGGAGAGTCGAGCTAGCCTACAACAAGAAAGTCCGGCCCGCCAACCTCGAGCAAGGAGATCTGGTGTTGAGAAAGCTAGCCATATCCCTCCCCAGTTAGAAGGGCAAGCTAGCTCCGAATTGGGAAGGGCCGTACCGGGTCACAAAAGTTGTTCGGCCTGGGGCATATCGACTTGAGGACATGGATGGTAGAGAGCTCCCGAGGACCTGGAATGCCGATCACCTCCTGAAATACCAAGAGCGCGCCCCGACGCCTCTCTAAGTAATCCGAGGTGTCGCGCCATTCCTCTCCTTTAACTTGTAACCTGTTCTATGAATTCTACTATGTAAAACGGTTCGTCGTCAAATATCAAATAAAGAAAGCTCCATTTTGCTTTTGAATTTGCCTATTTTTTTCTCCCCTCTTACTATACCGATGGTTCGGAGTCCAACACTCGGCTCGACTTTACCTCCTCGGTTCGCCTCCGGACGAACCAGGGGTAGATCGCCGTTCGAAATTGCTCCCACAGCCGTTGAACTACACCGATGGTTCGGAGTCCAACACTCGGCTCGACTTTACCTCCTCGGTTCGTCTCCGGACGAACCAGGGGTAGATCGCCGTTCGGAATTGCTCCCATAGCCGTTGAACTACACCGATGGTTCGGAGTCCAACACTCGGCTCGACTTTACCTCCTCGGTTCGCCTCCGGACGAACCAGGGGTAGATCGCCGTTCGGAATTGCTCCCACAGCCGTTGAACTACACCGATGGTTCGGAGTCCAACACTCGGCTCGACTTTACCTCCTCGGTTCGTCTCCGGACGAACCAGGGGTAGATCGCCGTTCGGAATTGCTCCCACAGCCGTTGAACTACACCGATGGTTCGGAGTCCAACACTCGGCTCGACTTTACCTCCTCAGTTCGTCTCCGGACGAACCAGGGGTAGATCGCCGTTCGGAATTGCTCCCGCAGCCGTTGGACTATGCCTAAGGTCCGGAACATGTATCCCGACCACCCTTGACTGTCAGCCGAGGTCCGAAGGCAAACACATCCGGTCGGCATCCGAGCAAGTGCCTTCCCGAGCTGGTAAACGGGGAAAACACACTTCCCCCTCAACTTTCGTGCGTGATCTAGATCAGACGGCTCAGGTCGCGCCACTCGCGCAAAACGACAAGATAACGTTTTCTTGGAAAACGAGCCACCTCGAGATCCGCGCCTACATTCAACGGCTCAGATCTCGCCACGTCGAAATAGCACTCTCGAGAACATCGCCGTGTCAGACCCACTAAGCGACAAATCGCCGTACCCCTGGGGATCCATTCGGCTAAATAGACACACTCAGTTCAAATAGTTCGGCACGGTCAACACAGTTATAAACAAAGACAGACGTACAAAACACCGAAAGGGAATTTTATTAAATATCGGCGTACAGTACAAAATAGACCATTACAAAAGTGTCGGCAAACAAAACATACAACCCCCGACCCACTACACTTGTCTTTCATAAAGATGCATCCTCTCCATCTTGTTCGCCCTCCTCGGCAGACGGTTCCTCCACCTCTCCTCGAAGCTTCGCCATTTCCGCCCGCAGCTGTCCCATCTCCGAGAGCAAGTCGTCCCGTTCGGTAATGAGTTTCGACTGAATGTGCCGAATACTTTTGACCCGAAGAGCATTGCTGAATGCGGTCTGCGAGTCCTCGTCCTCCCCTACGGGGCTCAGCTCGACGATCTTGCTCTCCAAGCGTTGTGTTTCGGCCTCCCGGAGACTGAGAACCAACGAAAGGTGATTCCACTCGCCCTCGGATCGGCGTAGCTTCAGATCGACACTCCTGGGGCTCAGAACCACCGTCCCAGAGGTCGCCTCGGATGCGGAGTCATCATTCGGACGCCCGGAGTCCGATCCATGGATCGCTGCGACAAGCTGAAAAATAGGAAAAACGAACAACGCAGTTTCAATACAATGCCGAAGACAAACACTTGAGAGTTTTTCAGAATTTTTGTGCATTCAGACATAATAGTGTTACAGACGGTCGACCAACCCTACAACTAGGTTATTACAACGGCCAACAGAGAGGAAAAGTGACATAATCAAGTCCTCTTCGGAAGGGGAATGCTTCGGTTTAGGGAAACGCGAGGACGACGAGGCCGACCCTCTGAGCTCGACCCTAAACCAACGAAGCGCGACCCCCCTTCACTGCTAGTCCTAACAGCCGCGCCGACCGATGCCCCGCTCGACGAGACAGCCGCGCTGCTCTGAGCGTCAGTCGGACTACGCCTGGTCGTTAGCGGGCGCGTCGCGAGTTTATAAAACGTGATCCCCCTCTCACTTTCCTCGCGGGTGCACGACGTGCTGCGAACATTAGCCCTCTCCGGCGCAGGTTTAAGCGACGCGATCTCCTCCTCCAGTTCGATAATCCGATCCCTCAAGACGACGTCCTTCGCCAATTTCTTCGATCGAGGGGCCTTCAACGACCCCGAGGCATTGGGACTATCAGTTGCAAGCCGCCGATAGTGGGTGACCTCAATCCCCCTATCTATGGTGATCCTCCTGAGCATGTCGACTTCGGCCAATAGTCTCTTACGCTCAGCCAAAACCCCCTCCAGCTCGGAGGCCATCTTCTCCCTTTCCGCCGAACGCTCTCTCTCCGATAGCTCCAAGTATTGTACCTCGGCCAAAAGATCGTCGTTCTTCTGCTCGGCGGTTTTAAGCTCCCCACGAAGCCGCTCAATCTCCCCTTCGGAACCAGGACCCTGGGAGCACTTCCGGAGTTGATGCAGCTCGCGACAGTTCCTCCTCAGAACTGCCCTGACCTCCTCCGCCTGGCCGAGCAGGAGAAACCGCCTCTGCCGGCTGTCCGAGAGTTCACGCTTCAAATTGGCCAATTCCTTCCGAAGGAAGACCAGCTCCGTGACCGGACCAAACACCACCTGAAAAGCGGAAATAAATCCGAGGCCCAACAGTTGGAGAAATTTACGCCCAAAACGCCCAAAACGCACACTAAGTCCGAGGCTCAACACTTGGACAAGTTTTTGGCCAAACAAAATACTTTTTCATTCAAAACAAAGGCGGTGGCCAGTCCGCAATAAGGCTTACAAAAAGAAAACAAAACCAAAAAGACTGAAAAGTAGGGAGACAACCGAGTCAGGGGTCGACCTTTTTGCCGCTCGGATCCGTCGACCCCTCTGCCTTGTCCTCGCCATCACCCTCGCCCCCGCCTTCGCTCCAGCTCTCCTCCTCGGAGAGTTTCTCTTCCTCGCCCTCGGCTTCGGTCTCCCCATCACCTTCGGCGGGTTCCGTCTCTCCGTCGGGACCGAGTAGACCCTCGGTGATCCCTTCTTCCCCCTCCACGGGCTCGTAAAAGTCGTAGGAGGACGAGTCGAAGCCCGGGTTCTTCGCGGCTACGTGGGTCAGGGCACGGCCGTAGGCGTCCAGCATATTCTGGATCATGTGCTGCGCGGCCTCCTCTTGCACGGCCTTCTTCACCTTCTTCACCTTCCTCAGGTGGTTGGCCTTGATCCTCTCGGCTCTCTTCCGAGCAGTCTCCCCTTCCGACCGAGCCTTGGCCAGCTCATCCTTCAGCTCGGTAACCTCCTTCTCTGCTCCCGACCGAGCGCTGGCCAGCTCCTCCTTCAGCTCGGCCACCTCCTTCTCAAGCTTGGCCGCCGTATCCTTCGACGATTGGATGGCGTCGGCCAGCTTCTTCTCCAAGTCCTCCACTTCGGCGACTCTCTTCGTCGATAGAAGCAGCTCGGACTCAAGCCGCTTCGCAACCCGAACGCGCTCCGTCCTCTCCTTCTCCTTCTCCTGATCCTTCCTCGCCATCTCCTCGACCAGCCAACTGAAGTGGCAGAGGGTCTGGAAGAGAACGACACGTTAAAATCCGAGCCCAAGAACTTAGAAAAAATTCCAAGGAAAAATATGAATGAAGAAGGGCTCGACACACTTACCGACATAGTGCTCCGGGCCATCTGCATCACGTTGTCCCCTGCCATCCCGGCCCTCAGGGTCGCTCGGTCCTTCGGGGTCGGCAGGTGCCTCACTGCCTCCATGCAGATGTTCCCGTCGCCCAAAAAACCGTCGACGTTCATCACCTGCCAATCAGGAACGAAGATCTGTTTATGACGCTCGGTCAAGATCTTCTCCGCGCCGGGGGTGAGTGGCGGAACCGGGAGGGACAGCGCATCAGCCACTCCGAACTCACTGCTCGACGGACCAGGAGCGTCCGCCTCCGGGGTAGGAGCAGGAGCAGCCGAGGCCGAGGGATCGAGGTCCACGACCCCCCCTGCTCAGGTACCGCAACCTTTGCCGGAGGGACAAGGACCTCAATCTCCCCCTCCTTCAGGACCGCAACCTTCGGCTGGTCGGCTGCCTTCACGACCGAGGCCTTCTTCGAAGCTCGGCTGTCCTGAGGCGCTGTCGACGGCCTCTTCTTCTTCTCCTGCTCGGACCTGCCCTTCGCCACCAGGGCCTTGTAATCGAGCTTCATGGTCTCTGCAAGAGTCGAACGAAAAAACTTAGAAAATTGAATGCAAACTTTACGGAGAGAAGTATAAATACCAGAAGCGTACGAGGGTCGATCGGACTGAGACCCCCACGGAACAGATGCTCTTCGGTGATATCCTTCCAGCTAAGCGTCGGCAGAGCAAGGATCTTCTTCTGGACCTCGGTCTCTGCAGCGTTCAGCGGAACGTCCTTCTTTGTGCGCTTGGGTAGTCCGTCCGCCCAAACTGTCGGTATCACCCATGGCGTCAGATTCCGAACGAGGAAGTATTTGTCCTTCCAGTGTTTGATCGAGTCCGGATTCTCGATCAGTTTCACGCCCGGCCGGGGCGAAAGATAAAACCTCTGCTCGTCTTTTCTCGGCTGGATAGGTCGGAAGAGACTTCGAAAGAGGTACATGGTCGGCTTGGCGCCGATCTCTTGGCATCGGAGGAGGAACGCCACAACTTGCCTCCATGTGTTCGGCATCAGTTGAGCGGGACTCAAACCATACCAGACCAGGACGTCAACCACGAACGGGTGGAGGGGAAAGCGAAGACCGGCAATGAGGGAGTCGACCGGAAAGACGCATATGTCCGGAGAGGACCCAGTATTGGCTCGGAACCCCGGCCCAGGGAGGAGCAACGTGTACTCGAGAGGGATCTGGAAGCCCTCTCGGACCAGATGAAGGTCCGCTTCGGTAAGAGTCGAGATCTTGCGATCGACCTCGGACAGCTCCCTAGGCTCGTTCTCCTCCACCAGTTTAGCCGTACCTTGGGTAACCTTCTCCAAGATATCCTCAGTATAATCCCAGACTCCTCCCACGCTCGACACGGCGATGGGCTGCCGACCGAACTCCCCCGCTCTCTTCGGCGTCTCCACTATAGTAATTACGGCTTTGCCCTTTCGGGACTCCGCCGCGACTTCTTGGGGCACCTCGGCCACTCCGCCCTCCGCGTCTGGACGAACAACGTCCTGCTCGCTCGGCTCCACTACTCCTTTCTCTTTCTCCCCTCGGCCAACGGCTTGCTCCGAGGCGGGGGTCTCAGCCGAAATCTTAACCATATTTTCCTAAAGAGAGAAGGGAAAGAGACTGACCTTGAAGTGACAGCTACGGTCGGAAACTTCGCCGGAACGAGGAACGCTACCGCGACAGCTAGCGACACCACCAGGGAGCTAAAGACCTCGAAGCAAAGTAAATACGGAAGAGAGAGAGTAAAAGTGAAAAGTGAAGACTTGGTCAAAGGGGGGTAAAGATTTATAGTGAAAATGAGGCGTCTCTTGGACTTCCAGAGCGACTTTTGGGCTACTCTCGAAGCATCTCGAAGGCCCACCACAAAGTCAACCAGCTCGGCAAGATGGGACGAGAATCCGAGCTGCGAGCAAACCGAACGTGGCTGCAATGGAGTCCGCTCGGAATCCGTGCAAGTGCCTTCCCGAGCTGGTAAATGGGGAAAACTCCCTTCTCCCTCAACTTTCGCGCCTGATCTTCATCAGACGGTCCAGATCTCGCCGAGAGCACTAAACGACAAGATAGTGTTTTCTTGGAGAACGCGCCCATCTCGAGATGCATGTCAGCATCCGGCGGCTCAGATAGCGCCACGTCGCTCGGACGATCGGACCATCGGACGCCCCACCTTCGTCTAAAAAGAACCCGGAAAAATTTTTGATTTAGTTTTGAGGCGCCGCCTTCGGCGAACGCCCCCCAGGTCCCGTGCACCAATCGGCATTCTGCCGACCACGGGCCCCGGGCGGGAACAGATCGGCACTCCCCCCATCTCTAACTCCCCCGGGCTGATATCCATCAAAAGCCATCAGCCCGGAAGGAAGACAGAGATGAGAGGAGACCCATCCACACTCAGGAATCGGGAAGAACGCACCATTCCGAGCCAGTTGTTTGCATCTGGAAGGCGCGGCTTGCCAAAGGGCTCTAGCCACAGCGCCTTCACAGTTGCAAACAACAGGCTCGGACGGTCCAAAAGCCCGAGCTGCTACTGATGATGAAATGGACCAAGAGATCGGCATCGGACATGAATCGTCACTCTCTCACCAAGACCTCCGCTCTCTCCGACGCTCGCTTCGGAGCCACCAAAGAAAGCCGAAGATCTTGGTGAGAGAACGACCACCCGTCCTTCCGAAGAAGTCCACGCCCCGGGACAGGACTATTGCCGTCGACCCTACTGTCTTATCGCTCCCCACTCCTGACACCACCTTTTCGGAGCAGAGAGGAATGGGGAAACAACAAGACAACAAGGCGACCGCCCGTCCTTCCGGAGTAACTTATCCCTTGGATCCGGACCACGGTCGCCGCCGCTACTACCTCGTCCCCCCTCGCTCCTAACATCCACTTTGGGGCCATCAGGAACGAAGGGAAAACCAGGCAGAAGAGCGACCACCTCTCCGGACCTCAAGAAAGAAGCTACCCGAGGCAGACGCCTCCGAGGTCTGGAACTCGATTTGGTTGTGACGAAAACGACAAAGGGAGTAGAGTACTTATAGTCTGCCCCCAAGAACCAGCCATTACTACCCTCGGAAACTGAAGCGCCGCGTCTTAATTGAGGGAATTACTGATCCTCGAAAGTTGAAATGCCACGCATTAATTAAAGGGATTATTCCTAATGACCTGGGAAAGGGGAATGCCGCACAAACCCCGAGCGTCATTAATACCCTTGGAAGCGAGATCGCCTCCGAACAGATAGCGCCACGACGCAGCCGAACCCTTCCTTCAGTCGGCTGCCGAGCAGAGGCCTTCCCGAACTGGTAAATGGAGAAAAAAAGGCACCGAGCTATCTCAGCCGTCGGATCTCCCAGAAATTCACGCTCCCAATGGCGAACGGCTCAGATTGCGCCACGTGCGCTAAAAGACAAGATAGCGTTTTCTTGGGAACCGTTTCCCGTCTCGAGATGCGTGCCAACATCCAACGGCCCAGATTACGCCACGTCACTCAAGCCTTCGGTCGGCTGCCGAACCCCCTATGCCTTCGGTCGGCTGCCGAGCAGAGGCCTTCCCGAACTGGTAAACGGAGAAAAACGCTGCCGAGCAGCAGCAGCCGTCAGATCTTTTCGAATTTCGCGCCCATCTGCGATCAGCGGCCCAGATCGAGCCACGCCATAAATCGGTATTTAAATCATTTTTTATCTATTTAATTTGTTTTATTTGTTTAAAAATTGCGAGAAAATTGTTAAAAATTCGGGAAAATTGGCCAAAAATTCTGGAGAATAATTGAGATTTAGGGGGCACGTTTTCGAACCCCTGAACGAACAATTATCGCCCAGAATGTACGATTAAGGCCCCGAATGATTAGCAAACGTGTCGCAAAATTAAACAAGTAGTCCGAAAAAATAGATAAAAACTCTTGAACACCCGATGTAACCAGAGAACTGCCAGCGGCATCAAAAGTTGCCTCACTACCCCCTTTCTAGATTCAAAATCCCACGTCTGGACTCCAATACAACTCCATCAGCCACTAAAACAGCTAAACTACTCCTCAAAGTCTGATCACACTCAGTCTTTAGGAGTGGGGGGCTCATGATATGGCTAAAATTGGGGTTAAATCGGGACCGTCCAGATCGATCACGAATCCTGAAGCACGGGGGTAAAAAGGTAATTTCACATATAGATGGATCCAAAACGGGTATTGGGCCTCCTTCTCACAGAACCAACCACCCGCGAATAGATCCACTTCAATTGGGTACGGGTCCCGACCCGATACAAACCCAATCCACCAAGAAGAGAATCAGGCCACTGATTTGGTCAAATCAATAAACCTGATTAGCTCTCACCAGGGAATCAAGGCCTAACTTCCCAAAACAGAATAGGAGGATTTTTCTCCTATTTGTTAGGCAGGAAATTAGGCCCCAAATCGTTCCAAAGGCGACTATAAATACAACCCCTCTACCACCGAGATCAGGTTAATCACTCTTTCACCACTTAAGCTCTTTCTCAATCTTTTCCTGATTACTGACAAGAGCGTCGGAGGGTGCGTCGCCGGAATCAACCCCGGTGTTTCGCACTTCCTTGCAGGTTGTGCCAGGAGCAAGAAGGCCGAGTCAATCGTTCAGGTGTTTCCCGGACTCACAAATTCTATCTGTTTACCCCCACACCGAAATCAGCGGTAACAAATAACATAACATGTATCAAAATCAATGGGTTCTAAATGAGATAAATAAAAGAAGAGAGACAAATTCTAACTTGGAATATAAATTTGGGTTTCAATAGGAGATCCAAATGATTTAAATGCATCGGAAGAGATTTATATGGAATTTGAAATACAAGAATACATGGGAAACCCGTATAATCGGAAACAGGGGCTACAATAAGGAGCCCATCTCACCATCTCATATATAATAGACTAACTCTATATATCTATATAATAAAACACAAAGAAAGCTATCAAGTGGCTCTCCTTCAATCCCTCCAAAAATCAAAGGCCCAGATCTAACCTTACAAAACATATTTTCCCCCCAAAAGTTTCCCCCAAAACTCAAATTCAAATCTCCCACCCAAAACAACTCCTATATTTATTTAAATTTTTTTTTCTCTCTCTCCCTCCCTCTTCTATTAAAAAAATTAAGAAAATAAAAATTTTAAAAATTTTCAAATATTAAAAAATATTAAAAAAAATCAAAAATTTAAAAATTTAAAAACTTTAAAAATAATTCAAAAAAATCAAAAAATTATATAATATGTTTTTGCTCTATGTTTACTACTTCAATTAATTTGCTGGACCTCCAAAATTATTTTTTATGATCAAACAAGGTGCAACATTTCGAAGACGTGCCGTAGGCACGTGTCAACGGGCAAACCTAGTATATATATATAACACCAACTTTATATATATATATGACACCAACTTTATTCAATATATAGTAATAAATACATGTGCGATGCACGTCTCCATAATAATTTTTTTCTCTTCAAATAAAGAATAGTAGATTTAGGAAAAGCCGTGCAATGCACGTGCATAACTATTGTAAATAAGGTTTTAGATCAAATCCCGATTACGTCTGAATTTTTTAATTTAAAAAAAACTATATTTATTAAGACGTGCATCACACGTGTAAACTACTAATACTCTTAAGTACTAATCACATGCTAAGTGTATACACAGAACAGTACCATGTGGACGTAGTTATCTTCGTCCGGCCGTCCGTCCGTCCCTCCTCACCGAATACCAACTACTATAGCTACTACGTACTACTCGCTCCTGCTGCTGCTGGTGGTGGCACTGGCTGCAAATGCAAACTCCCTAGCTAGACATGTGACTACTGCTATAACCAACCAACCTGTCACGTGACCCAAATAATACAGTAGGAGTAGCCCACCTGCATGCATATGCAGCCACTCCGGGGGAGCATTGTGGGCTGGGTCGAGGCCCACTAACAACATGGCCTGTTTTACCTCAAAGTGGACCCCCCACCGACCATCCAAATCTCGGTCTCACTTTTTCCTGCCCCATCCCTTCTCCCTCTTGGACCATACATACGCATAGGATGACGAACGATCATCCTCCATCTTTTTTAAATGTGGAATTAATTAATTTGGAACATTGACATATGGCTTCAATTTGGGGATCTAACATAAGTGTGGTGCCAGTGGTGATGGTGGTGGCTGGACCCTTTGGATCCATGTCCAAGCCGACCTTTTCGGACTACTAGTTAGGTCGTGCGGGCCATTCCTTGTTGGTAGGGTTTGTGGGCCTTCACTCATTAGTCAATGGGCTTTGTCCTTTTTTGGGCCCATCAAGAGATCTTAATATCTCTTTGTCTGCCCGAATCTTGATGACCAAAAGGAGGCTGACTGACTCACTGACTGCTGAGGATCCAGGAAGCATCCCATTCACATTTTAATTTCTAAATTAGTAATAACCTTTATATAATGTTATGTTCCTTCCAATAGTTACAGCCCAATTCATGAATTATGGAGCTCGAATTATATAAAGCCCGGCCCAAGTTTTATTAGGCCCATTAATTTAATTGGTGGCCCAACTAGGAAGAGAGTGTATTGTTTGTTTGTACAAGTTGAAAAACATTTTGTAAGGACCAAAAAAGTACACCTCATATATTCCTCTATAACCGCTCTCCTCCTTTTCCTGATCGATCGTCAGCGTCTTCCTTCTTGTTTCACGTCTCCATTCCTCGCTCGCTCCTCGCCGTCGTCTCCGCCGCCTTCTTCTTCTTCTCTCGCATGCCGCCGCCTCCTCCTACGGCTTCCTCTCCTTCTTCTCCCTCCCCCCTTTCTCCTCCTCCTCCTCCTCATTTTGTCCCCGTCGTCGCCACCACCTCCACCTTTCCTCTCATCATCTCTCTTCTTAACCTATCTGGTTCTCCCTCAATTCTATCAATGTCAGTTTCTGTAACCCTACAATTTTCATTTCAAAACCAGCCAACCTAGATCGATAAAAAAAAATAGAGAGATTTCTCTCTTTCTTTCTTTCTTGGTCTGTACCTGCCACCAAATCGTAGATGCGAGTGAAACCCTATATCAGAAGTGGGTCCCTCGATGAGCATCAATCTATCTGCCTGCAATCAGTGATGTATTTTTGTCTCCTTCTCTTTCTTGATTTCTGTTTATAATTAGGTGGTTATTTGTTCCCTGTTCAATTTTGAAGTTATTTCTGCATATAATGAGTAACTATCATTGAAGACAGACACAAGAGCATCTTTCTTATGAACAAACATTTGATTTGAAGAAACCATCCAAAACAAATCCAATTCATTGCATAATTGGATGCAATTGCAAATACCCTGCTTTTTTTTTTTACTGATGAGGATTTATGTTGCTGTTCTGTTATGTTTTGGTGGTGATTAGTTTCTTTACGGGTATGTTTCTTTCTGATTAGTTTTGTGGGCTTGTTAACTAATTTTTGCATGCCTTAGCCTCTTAGTTATACTTTTACGAATGTGCCCTTCTTCCTTAAGGACGAATGATAGTCTTGAAATGTTTCTTTACGTATAAATGGAACTCCAATTAGAGTCTAACTTTACTATGATTGAGGAATGTTGAGTTACCCACGTAATTGGGAGGTTGAAAAGGAATGCAGGGCCAGCCCCGAGTTCCTGGAGCCCAAAGCAAAAACTTCTAAAAGCCCAAATAATTATTTTTGGAGGTCCCTAATAACAATATAATTTTTTTTCTCACGCAAAATACGTGCATATATTTACAAGGGGAATACAAATTTGGGAGCCCCTAAAATTGCAAAAAATCTGGGGGCCGAAGGCGGCCGCCTCACCTGCCTCAGGGGGGGCCGGCCCTGATGGAATTATCAAATGGTTTATGAACAATATTGATTTTGTATTAAGCTTCAGTTCCTTCATTCAAGGAGAAGTTTGATAATACTGGTCATTGGCCTGAATAGTAAGTAAATCAACTTCCACAATATAGGCTCAAATGCAGGGTTCTAATTTCTAAATGTCGACCATTTTGTTTTGAGAAGGCGTGGACTCTTCATCATAAAACCCGAAAAATTGTTGAAGATTGTTGGAATAGGCCAATTGTAGCTTCGGGAGCTACGAACAAATGGATTCTTTAATTGAGACGGCTTCGCAAATGCCTGAAGGAGTGGGCAAAGATTGAATTTGGACATGCAAGGAGGAAGGAACTACTAGGATAAAGGGTCCAAGATCTAGAAAAGATTGAAGAAGAATGAGACATAATGGGCCTAGAGCTCTAAAAATTGAAAAGTAATAGACTCGAGATCCAACAAATTGGAGAAATGGAGGAACATTATTGGAGACAGAGATCAAGGGTGCAGTGGCTACAAGAGGGTGATGCCAAGACTAATTTTTTTCACAAGGTGGCAAATGGAAGGCAGATACAACCATATTTCAAGTCTGTATGTGGATGATAATTGGTGTGAGGATGAGGGGGTAAATATACAGCACATTGATGACAAATTTAGGGATCTATTGGTGAAAAAGAGACCTAACATACTTGGCTTAAGTCCGAGAATGTGGAATGAATCAAGAATCAATGGAAGTAATGGAATAGAAGATATGTTTACAAAAGAAGAGGTTCTTCAGGCCATCAAGAATCTGGGGCAAGACAAGGCACTTGGTCCAGACGAATTCTCGATTTTTTTCTATAAACTATATTGGAAGATCATCATAAGAGATTTGATGCAAATATTTCAAGAGGTATATCAAGGTATGGCGAAGAGATAGGTTAAATTACGCGAATGTCATCCTCATCCTAAAAAAGTCCGAGGTGTTTAGGGCATCATATCTCATGCCTATTAGTCTTTTGAATGGCTCTTTTAAGATTATCACCAAGGTGTTAACAAATAGGTTAGCCCCACAGGGGAGTCACAAAGTGATTTTGTCAAGTGAAGGGATATCATGGATAGCGTAGCAACATCACATGGATTGTTTTTAGAGGATACAACGAAAAAGCAGACAGTTTCTTGCTGAAATTAGATTTCGAGAAGGCATATGATACGATGGATTGGGAATGTCCAGATGAAGTGCTAGAGCATAAAGGTTTGGGCTTAAAATGGAGAATGTGGATAAGGATGTGTGTTAGAGGAGGGAAATTGTTCTTCCAATTCAATGGCTTACTGGGTCGAAAAATTAGGTGTTGTAGGGGCCTTAGACAAGTGGACCCACTCTCCCTACTGCTCTTTACATTGATTGCTGATGGGTTAGCCGAAATGATCAAGAGCGAAAAACAAAAGAAGATTATCTGTGGGCTAGCAATCAAAGGAATACCTGATACGGTCACGATCATTCAGTATGCAGACGACACCTTACTGTTTGGTGCAGCAAGAGTAGAGAAAATATTGGCAATAGGGATGATACTTAGATGTTTTGAATCATGGTCGGGGTTGAAAATTAATCTTAATAAGAGCAGTGTTACACCATTTGGCAAGGGCTTGTCTACATCAATTTGGGATATTAGGGACTTCCTAGGTTGCGAGGTTGAGGAGTTCCCCTTGAAGTACCTGGGTACGCCATTAGACCGGGTGGATTGCGACTGGAGGACTAGATGCCGTTAGTAGAAAAGGTTGAAAAAATGTTGGCAGGATGGATAGGACGGTTTTTATCTTTAGGGGGTAGAATAACTCTGATTAATTCGGTCTTGAGTAGCCTACCAATGTATCTGATTTTGATGTCGATATATGAATTCCCGAAGTGGGTCATTCAAAGAATCGATAAGAGTAGGAGGAAGTTCCTATGAAAATGACCGAATGAGGAAAGTAAAGGGTTCCATCTAGTAAATTGGGGATGGGTGTGCAAGAGGAAGGAATTTTGGGGACTAGGGATATTGGATTTGAGAGATATGAATAAAGCTTTAATGAGCAAATGGTGGTGGAAAATGCAGAAGAAACGAAATAAATGGTGGTGCAAGTCATTCTTGCTATACCTGAGGAGGAAAATATTTAGATATGGGGGGAGAAACGTATACGGTAAGGCATCTAGCCTATGGAAATGGGTGGTAAAAGTTGGGGAAATTTTCCATGCTAACACTTGCTGCGAGGTGGTCGACGGGAATGATACTATATTTTGGAATGACAAATGGTGTGGCTAAAATACACTTGAATTCTTGTTCCCGGAAGTTGCTAAGGAGGCCATCAATGCTGATACATTAGTAGCCGAAGTCTGAAGAAATGGGAGACTTAATCAATTGCAAAGTCAACCCTCTCAAGAATGTCTGAGGAAACTGCATCACCTCAAAGAATTCATTTAGGAGGAAGGAGAGCAAGTTCTCGGGGTGGATGATATGAGATACTGGAGCTTAGATTCGAGTAGATTTTTTTGGTAAATTCGATGTACAAGTGGCTCAATGACGGAGGAACTAGAAGTGGGGAGTCCCGAACGATTTGGAAGACAAATGCTCGTATGAAAGTGAAAGTCTTCCTATGGTTGGTTGTCAATGATGCGATTCTCTCAAAGAAAAACCTGATCAAGCGCAACATCCCGGTGGATGGCAAATGTTCGAGATGCTTGTTAGAAATAGAAGTCATGAAACATATTTTATTCTCTTGTCCTAAAGCCAGGGTTGCTTGGGAGGTTGTATGTTTATGATTTGGACTAGATGGGTGTCTGACCTCTACTCTAGAGGTCTGCGGGGAATGGAGAATGAGTGAGATTAGGAAAGAAATAAAATTGCATAGGACATCTATGTTGCTGCTACTTTGTAAGGTATATGGCTAGACCGAAACGAGCTATGCTTTCGTCAGATTAATAATAGATTCACTGTCATGATGCATACAATTTTTGCCTTTGTTGATGCTTGGGCAGGTCATGCAGCAACGAAGAAGATGTTGCGTATGGAGGAGCAGTAGTCCACGGTTGGAGATGTCCATGAGGATGTACACACTTCCTCAGTATCTAGTACTTTTGAGTAGTGATTTGTTAGATGTAGTTTTTGTAATTGAAGTACAAGATCGTTATAGGATCTTTAAACTTATGAACAATTGATGTATTGTGGTATCTATTTTATCTTGTTTCATTAACTTTTTCTTAATGAAGCGGTGACGAGGTCACCTTTATCCTCAAAATATGAAAATATCATATGTTGAAGTCCTTTCACCTCTGCCTGAGAAACATGTTGGAGTGTGGATGTTAGAATGATAGGGACATGTAATAAGCATTGGGGTGTCATGTTAGATAAAT
The DNA here is from genome assembly GCA_017893485.1 of Hemerocallis citrina. Lineage (NCBI taxonomy): Eukaryota > Viridiplantae > Streptophyta > Magnoliopsida > Asparagales > Asphodelaceae > Hemerocallis > Hemerocallis citrina. The sequence goes on along the minus strand of CM030367.1, from coordinate 238,185,214 downwards.
TTATTATAAAATTGTCCAGATAACCCTTATATTCATAAATTGTCAAAAATATGATTTACCGAATTCAAATAATACTATGTACAACCCAACTATCCACATCCATAAATTATACAATTTCGGAAGTAAGAACATATTTAAAGTGAAGTTTGAATATTACATAAATACACATTTCTTTTGAGGAATACATAAACACAGAATTGTTGAATATTTTTGGCTGAAGTGTAGGAGAGATATTAAGAGCGTGTGCGTGTGCGTGTGTGTGTGTGTATATATATATATATATATATATATATATATATATATATATATATATACAGGAAAATCTTCCATTGTGCACCACCCCTCTGTGTGCACTCGTGTGCACTCGACCTTCCCGTCTTCGTATCGACGATCCGAACCGTTCACATTGATCTACACATCTAAATTAGTCTAAATATGTAAAATCAAATCATTTGAAATTTATTTACCCATCCATCATGTGACTATAAAAAACAATGATTTTCAGCCATACAATTTTGTAACACTTCAATGGATGGGCAAATGAATTTCAAATAATTTGATTTTACATATTTAGACTAATTTAAATGTGTAGATCAATGTGAACAGTTCGAATCGTCGATACGAAGGCGGGAAGGCCGAGTGCACACGCCGTGTGCACCATAGGTGGTGCACAACGGAAGACTTCCTTATATATATATATATATATATATATATATATATATATATATATATATATATATATATATGGGAAAAAGGGGTATGAGCAACTTGCTTATTTAGTAAATAAGCAATTGATGATGTGGCATACATATGATTGGAAAATCCTTAAAAGGGTTAGTTATCCAATGTATCACATGCATGCCACATAATCAATTGCCCATTTACTAAATGAGCAAGTTGCTCATATTCCTTTTACCCTATATATATATATATATATATATATATATATATAGAGAGAGAGAGAGAGAGAGAGAGAGAGAGAGAGAGCGTAATGCTCAGTTGCAAATGGGCCTGTTTGCACAGACCAATGCAAACGGTATTGCTGGCCGTGATCGAGCCCACCCATCATCCCCATCTCACTTAAGTTGTGAGAGGTAATTTGGGAATTTCGTCCCAAATAACTCTTCGCCTCATTCGCTCTCTCACCCACTCCCAAATTTGAACCTAGGCCGTTGTTTGGAAACAACGGCCTAGGTTATAAAAAGTATAAATCTAGGCCGTTGTTTGAAACATCGGCCTTTTATAACCTAGGCCGTTGTTGGGAACAACGGCCTAGGCTATAAAATGCCGTTGTTTCAAACAACATAGGCTGTTGTTCCAAGACAATGGCCTAGGTTCATTCAACGAGTTGTCTAGAACAACGACATTTTATAACTTAGGCCGTTGTTTCCAAACAACGGCCTAGGCTATAAAAGGTTGTTGTTTCAAATAACTTAGGCCGTTGTTCCACGGGCGGGGCTCGATCACGGCCTTTGGATCAAGATGAACTTCATCCAATGGCCAGCAATGCCGTTTGCATGGGTCTGTGCAAACAGACCCGTTTGCAATGGAGCATTGCTTATATATATATATATATATATATATATATATAGGGGAGTGATCATGTGAGAACTAGTTCTCACGATAAGCTTCGTGAGAACTTTTTATATAGCCATCACATGGATGATCCGAACTGTTCACATTATTTAGAATGACAAAATTAGTCTAAATATGTAAAATTAAGTTATTTGGAGTTCATTTGTCCATCCATCATGTCATTATAAAAAATAACGATATTCAGCCAAACAATTTGTAACACTTAAATGCATGGGCAAACAAATCTCAAATGACCTGATTTCTCATTCGTAGACTAATTTAGATGTGTAGATCAAAATGAACAGTTCGGATTTTTCAATTTATATCTAAAAAAAATCACACTTGGTTCTCACCGAAGGAGTTCTCACATGATCATATCCCTATATATATATATATAAATGTATCGTTGTGCGCTAGGCCCCCGTGTGCACTCGGCGTGCCTGCTTGCGTAACGACGATCTAAACCGTTCACATTGATCTACACATCTGAATTAGTCTAAATATGTAAAGTCAAATCATTTGAAATTCATTTACCCATCCATTTAAGTGTTAGAAAATTGTATGACTGAAAATCATTGTTTTTTATAGTCACCTGATTGATGGGCAAATAAATTTCAAATAATTTGATTTTATATATTTAGACTAATTTAGACGTGTAGA